>JBBFKN010000042.1:0-600000 GCA_039654755.1 Calcarius lapponicus
GCTGCAGAGGATGGTATGGAAGCAGTTATATCCATGGGGTTTGGAATCTGGCATGTGTTTTCAAAGGACAAATTAGATAACTGGAAGATGTCTCAAGAGTAAAAGTCTTTTGGCCAAATGTTCTTGCTTATTTATTTTGTGATACATGTTTGGAATGAAACATTTTCAAAGTGGTAAAGGACCAATGCCTGTACTTTCAGAAAATAGAAAGGAAGAAGCACAGATTGAAAGGTTAATTTGAAATTCTTAAACATATGAAATATAATTTTTAAACAGGCAGAGTCACATTTGACACATCAGCTGAAATCACCTGTTTTCGTTTTTGTGGGAAGAAAGAAGAAGAGCTATTTATGGCTCATCTGTGGTAAATACTGGTCAGATACTAGGAAAGAATATATGCCTAGCTGGAAAATATGTCTGATTTTGGATCCAAGAGGATGAGCACTTTGTTTCTTCTGAGAAATTTATATATTAAAATGGGATATTTTTAACTTTTTTTTTTCTGAGTCTTGTAATGTTATTGCAGCCAAAGGAAAAAAGTGCTTAAAATGAAGTCCATGGTTGCCTTACTATCAGTATAGGCCAGATATGATAAAAAGGTATAAATGGTTAAAAGCTACATATTGCAATAACTATGGCGTAGCTACTCCTTTTATCGCTTTTTCCTCCATTGGCTTAAAACCAAAGATAAGCATTCAGATTTCCATCTCTCAGAGCAGCACCCAAAAAAGGATAATATGGACTAAGACATTGTCTCTCTTCTTCTTCTGCCTCTCTCTTCACCTTTCCATCTCTATTTGGGCCATAGCAAAGCTAGAATTCCATATCCATGTCACAGAAGGAAAGCATGCAGGCATTCAATGTGTGCTTCTGAGCTTGCTCAGAAGAAAAGGGGGATGTTAGTCTTGGTTTTTAACACACAACATATCTTGGATAAAAGTCTTATAATAAAAAAAAAAATCCAACTCTGAAAAAGAGAAGAACAGAACTTGCAAAGGGTTCTGTAGTGTTAAACTGAGCTGTGGAACATAAAACTTCTTTTACAGAGTAGCTACTGCCTGAATGAACCCCACATTTACCAACCATTTCCCTTATCGGTTTTGAGGATTAATCTCATTTTACTCCATGTTTGCATGATGGGGATTTTTCTATCAGGGACAAG
This sequence comes from Calcarius lapponicus, assembly GCA_039654755.1. Classification (NCBI taxonomy): domain Eukaryota; kingdom Metazoa; phylum Chordata; class Aves; order Passeriformes; family Fringillidae; genus Calcarius; species Calcarius lapponicus. Next base: position 1,163 of record JBBFKN010000042.1, read on the forward strand.
TGTTTTCTGAAAGATCCACCCTTCTTTCTCATTTGGGAGACTGAGCTTTGCACTTGTCTTTTCCCCAGCCCCTTCACACCTCCTCCATATTTATGCAGCAGAAAGAAGCATGTGGCCCAGAGCAGCTAAACTGTGTGGTATGTCAGGGAGTTCTGCCAACCTTGGCAGGAGTCACGTAACTCCAGCTGGTTGCAATGGCTTTCCTTGTCCAAGAGATATTTGTTAGTTATAAATAAAAAGTCTGATTGCAAACCCCAGATAAACTTAAAAAACTGTTACAAAAATGTATGACCATGAAGCAAGTTCTCAGCAAAATATTTCTGGTTTTCATCCATGCTAAAAAAAAAAATCCCAAAACAGAGGGATTTTTGAAACCTTCTTCGTGAGGCATGATATCACAAAATTTTAATAACATGCACCTTCTTCATCCCAGAGGATGCTCTCAGCTTTTTAAGAGAAAAATTGGTCTTTACTCTCTGAAGCTGATTGACTGCATAACTTGAGTTGAAGTATAAGGGGAGGGATGGGTATAATGAATAAATTAACATGCTTTTCTATTTTATCCTTTTTAAAAACAATTTCAAAACAAGACCAACAGTAAATTACCTCAAGCCTAACTTCAAGCCATGGAATGCACAGAATAATATCCTACAATGTCTCATAAACAAACAAAAAGGAGGAAAACACTACTTGGTCTAAATCAACTTTCAAGGATAGCACCTTTTATTTCATCTGTGCCTGTGTCGACCAAACCTAAAGTTCTTCTTCACTTATTTTCATTGATGGTGATTGAAAATGAGACACATTGATACACAGGGCCAAATTTTTCCCCTCTTTTTAATGTAATTTTTCTTCACATGATTTTTTTTCTAAGCAGCTACAGCCACAAACCATCTGATTTAATCCTTTCCTCCCAACACCTTCTGTAAACCAGCAAAGACACCTTTGAATAAACGTGGTACTTTAATTTACTATGTGTTTACAAGCTCCAGCAGAATCTGTGTTTTGGCATTCAAGCACAGAAAGTGTGAGCCCCTGTGAAATGTGTAGCAGGAGCTGCAACAGGTTTGTGTGCAGAATGATTCTAGGGCAGATGCTGTGCTCCACAGGGCTGGCTGCAGCAGTGGGATGGGCTCTGCCTGGTGGCCCCACAGAAGGCTTTGGCTACACCTGGACAGTGGAAGCTGAACAGGGATGTTTTCCTGCTTTAAATAAGCTATAGAGTGCTTCATCCCAGCGACTGAGAAGTATGTATCAGATGAAAAGACAATTGCAATCTAAGTACCTGAGGCTTAACTTTGTACTAGAGCCTGCTGTATCTGCGAATAACAAGTTCACCTTTTTTTGAAGAATCATATGAATATATTACTTTATAGTATGGTAATCTCAAAAGCTGCATCTTATTTACCATGTATCCTGGTACAATAAGATTAGTACCTGTACCGTATAAACCTACTCTCTGAAGTGAAAGATTGCTTTTTGCCTCTGTGTGTGGCTGCAAGGTACAAAGTGCATGCTCTCTACATCCTTGTCATCACCTTTTTTCCTCTCAGGAAGCAAAGGGTGACTTTAAGAGGGAAAAAGATACTCTTAGAGGGAAAAACTATCTTGGTGTAAAAGTGTCCAGCACATCCATATAATGAGGTTCTCTAGCTGGGCAGGAAAGACTGAAAAATAGAATATAATTCTACAAAGTAGAGAATTCATTTATGTGCCATAAAATGCCCTGACTTTATGATGGACTATAATGAACTTGGATCTCTCCAATTTTTTTTCCAGATCATTGAAAAGGATGTGATGGACCTTCTTATGGGCATCTTAGATTCAAGAAGTTTCATAATAGATTTTAAAAGCCCAAACAGAATAAAACCTTTAAATCATACAAAGGTATTGTATTTAAGAATACTTTTGTAAAAGCTTCTGGCACTAATGTTTTCAGTGCTGAACTTAACACAGAAAACCCCAAGTTCATGGACCAAAAATCAATGTTCACTGTCTTTAGACTAACATAGATTTTTCCTAGATTTTTTTATGGATTATTTCTGAAAACAGTGATTTTGGAAAGAGCTTGGTTATCACAGTGAACATCAAAATGCACATGATTACTCACTTTGGTGTAATGAGTATAGGAGTAAGGCAAATCAAAACAAAAAGTTGTATTGTCAGTCCTGATGAGATTAACTGGAGAGACTATTAATTGGACACCATACCCAGATCTGCTGCTTACAGGTTGAAAAGCATGTTAATGCATGAAATAAATTCTAAATCAATACAAAATTATTCTGTAGCCTGGAGTTTATTTTTTACCCAAAAGAGGAAAAGGGTTTATCACTATCCATGAGCATGTCAGAAGGCACAGAAATTAGATAAGAGTGGTATTTAAAGAAGCAGAAAAAGTCATAATAAACTCTAAGGACTGGAAGCCAATAGCATCCAAATTAACATTCTAAACTCTAAGGGCAATTAAAACTTGGCATGATTTCTGAAGGTTATGACTGTCCAAAGTGCTAATCATTTTATTGGACAGAGAGCTTTTCCAACAGGTATATTCTAAGGAAGCAAGAAATCAGGAACTTGGTCCCAAAACCAGTCAGTAAAATTCCATTAATTGTATTGTATGGACAGTCAACCTGGACTGACAATATCTATTGGCCTTAGAAATATATCAGGAAATCTCTTTGCTGCACTGAAGATAAAGGCATGTTTTGGAAAAAAATTGATGTAAATATAAGCTGCATTCAGTAAAAGTCAGAAATAATAAGTAACAGTCAGAAATCAGGGGGAGGGGAAGTGGTGATGTTATTCAAGTAATGCTTTAGCATTAACAAAGTTGTAACAATTTGATTTACTACAAAATATCAGTTCTCTAAATTGAGCATATGCCCACTAGTAAAAATCTCTTAAAATAATTCTACATTTGAAAAGATCTCTTCAGTACAATTGTGCTATCTTCAGGTACAGTTGGAGATTGCTAAGGATATTGTTGATGATATCTAAACAGCAGGAATAAATATAATTCCATTAGATTCAGCTATGCTGGATGCACCATTCAAACTGTTACTTTTAATATATGGTTATGCCAGTTTAGAGCAAGTCTAGAAAGTGCATGTTGAGAGAAAAAGCAGAGAAAATTCAGGTTATCCTGAACCTGAAACCTGTTTCATCTGTTTCATTACTGGGATGAAATATTTAGGCTGCTGGTTTTGTAACATGTAATAATTTAGACCTAACAATAATAATAATTCTAATTATAATAATAATAGCCGTTTATTATATTTTGATATTGAGTTGTTAAGTCCTACTCAGATTATTATTTTATTCAAGTAAGTTCTCAGAAATTTTTCAAAATATTGAGTCACAAAACTAGTTCATCAAAGAGGGATCAGTCAGGGGGCAGGGTGTAACCAAAACAGGCAGGGCCAAAATGCAGGCCGGGTAAAGTTGCACAGTACTCCACAGGAATAACTGAGCTCTTTAGAGGATTGTGCTGTTCCATACATCCTTTCTGGGTAGGAAACTGTTATCTGCTTGTCACAGGTCTCCCAGAGTGTAACACGGCAAACACTTACAGCAAACTATGAAATAAATCAATGATAAAGTAATCATGTTATTTAGAGGGCAATTTTTGCGTTTGAGGGTTTCCTTAGCAAATGGCAATAAGTGTCACAGTGTGAAATATCATAGAAATAACAATGGCAGTCAGAGGAAAACAAGACATAAATGACACTGCACTGATGTGGAAAGGACTAAGTTAATCCAAATTAAAGAACAACCAGGAGATGAGGAGAAAATACTGGAACATACATGACATGAAAAGGAATTGAACTGATTTGTGACTCCACAAATTGTTTAAAAAACACTGGTTTGTCTTTTCTTTGTCAAGTCTGCTTTCTTGCCATTTTCTGTCATTTTCTGAGGTCAAAATGTACTTACTCAAATAATAGGGACAAATAGCACTACATTTGTGGATACATCAGTAAACCAGAACTGCATAGAGAACCAGAAATTTTATTTACTCATTGTCATGCAAATGATTCCCTACTTTTCCTTTATATTTCTCATGTTCAGGGACTACATCCTCAAAACATGAGCAGTAAATATGTCCTGAATAACATTTGTAATAGAGGCGAATGGAAGCTTCATAAATCAACTATTAGAAGAAATTGCCTAGTTTAGGTACCTGGCAGTAAGGGTGAATCTTTAATAAACTTAAATGCATTCACAAACACCAGGAGATAGAAAGAGATCTTGTTTTCCTGCAACATTTGACTTCAGGAGGTACAAAGCAGAGCGGGGAGCAGGGTAAGGAAAGACTTTCAGGGGAAACCTAATAGTTAAAGCACCAACAGGCTTCCAAATTCTTTCAGATACTGGCAGTAAATGATGTATTGATTTTGCTGTTAAACTGCACAGATGTAACCAACACATTAGACATGGAAGATAAAAGCAATGACTAAAAGCACCTTATTTCATCTGTCACACCTGAGGCTCTGCCTTCTTCAGACCTTTAGTGTATTAGCACAGAAAATCAATTAGGTAAAGAGCTAAACAAATGAAGGGAAAATAAAATTTTAAAAAAGCCTCATTCACAAAGAGTCAGGAATGTCAGCAAGCCCTGGAGACTTCAGCAAAGTGTAAGACATCTCCAAATAAACGACAACAACTTTTCTCAACTTTTGTTTTAGTAAGTGATTAAATACTGCTTGAATACCCTGATAAGCATCTATTAGGGCAGGTCTAGCAAGTGATCAGTAATCACAAGCACAAGAATTATTTTCACTGAAGAAAACAGGGACATATATTTCTCAGTTTGTGTTGTTTTGGATATATATAGTTCTTGTCATCTTAATCAGTGTTGAACCAGTTGTTCCTCATTTACATCCAGAAATAAAATTTTCCTGAGCAATACCACAGTACCTGACATTAATAACAAGTACTTCATTAGGGTCAGGGACATATTACTGAAGCCAACTGCTGTCATACACAACATATTGTTACTGTTTTGATAAACCAAAGTAAACCATCTCTCAGTCTAAAATATAGTAAGATTTTTCTGCTGCCCCTTATAGTTGGCACCCAGAGAGCAGAGCAGATCACAGATATTTCACTGATTGATTCATAGTGAGTAAAATACCCCAGTGATACCATGGAGATAACAAACTGAGAATTGTCAGTGTAGCAGCACTCAGAAGTCCTTGATTTTCTGGTGGAAACACAAACTCAATTTCCCACCTACAACACATAGAATTTCACCCCTTAGTTCTGTCCTCCTATGTCCACTGAGTTGTGGACTCACTTATGAGAATTTTTAAAGACAGAATTTAGTCAGTGACAGGTAACCAAGAAGACAGATTTGTGATTTCAAGTGGAGGTCAACAAGAATTAAATAATTATCTGAAAGGATGAAACTCAACAACTTCAAATTGAGAATTTAATATAGATCCCAGTATGGTTTTTTCCTCCTTTAGAATATTTTTCCGTGTATATGGATGCAAATCTCAAAGTAACCTCTTACACAGAAGCATGTATCTTTTTAGGCTGTGACATCTGAAAAAACTGCAACTTTGTTCTTTAAAACAAAGTTTTATTTTCACGCGGGGAAAATTATGGGTTTTTTAAAAGAATTCTCAAAAAATAAATTAAAATAAAACTGAACACTAAAAGTGCCAAATTGTGAATTTTCACACATTTCATCAGTGCCACCTAGTGGAGACACCTCCCCATCCCCCATAGGAACCTCCTTTGCCTGATTTTGCTCATCTAGGGAAGGGTTCAGCCTCTGCAGAGGACAGCAGGTTTACAAAGTGGTTTTCTAAGGTGTCCGAGTTGTTTCTGCAGACAGCTACTAGCTGCTGGAGAAGAGGAGAGCACCACCCCAGCTCCTGGTGCTTTCCCTGGAGTCTGAAGGACTAAATTATTTCAAAAGGGCACGAGAGATTTTTCATGTTTCACCAGCCCAAAACCATGTAAATTCAAGATGAAATGACAAGCAAAGCAGTACAGAACCCTAAGAAGAATTGAAAAGATGCTGCCAAGAAACAATTAAAGTACCTATAATTTTCTACCATACTGTCAACTTTTTTTTTTCCTAAGGGGGTGGGTGTTTTGTTGTTTGGGGATGGGGATGGGGGGGGGGGGGGCTGAGAGAAAAAAAATTAAATTCTTCTTAAGAAACAAAACAGGCAAGGTGGCACTAATCTTGAAAATAAGTGCTGAGTACAACTTGTGCACCTGATTTCCTGCTTTCTTTTTTGGTATCTTCTGTTATTCCTTTATTTTTAAAAAATGTATTTCACATCCAGTCAGCTTTCTCCACCTCCAAGACCCAGATTCAGTGCATAACTATAACAACAGGACCATGGCATTAAACAGGCACATACATCTCAGTTTTAGCCCACCAGCACAGGAAGCTTCCAGCACTGTTAGAATTGCATGACATGTGGGCGCTGTAATTATGTAGATGCACATATAGTTACACACACACTCCCTGACACCAGATTGAAAATTATACTGCACCCTCCTGAACAGTCACCTCAGGAACAAAGCAGCTGAAGGGCCATTGTGGGAAAACACCGTGGTGTGGCATAAGAGTAGCAGACAGCACTTAGAAGCTGGAGTACAGTACCTTTGTGCTGCAGAGCACAGTCTGAAAGAGCATCGTAAAAAGAGAAGAGTGAATCATGAGCTTGTGTGTGTCAGAAATGATGCCCTAATGGGTGTCAGCTGTTAGCAGATTCCTGTCATTTAAACAGCTTGACTTAGTTCCCTACCACCTCTCTAGGCTAAATTACCGAATTATTATTCCTATGGAAAATCCTACAATTCTTTGACTAAAAAGTGGTTCTTTTATCTCCGTGGTTTGAGCACCCACACAAAAACATATATGCATATAAGACTAAGGTGGGCTTCTAGCTACACTGAAGCCCACAGCATTTTCTTACTGATTTCAGCAGAGACAAAATCCCACCCCAGGATCTTGAAAGGATTTTCTTGCTGACTATATTTCCTGGGCCAGAAATTGCACACAAACACAAGCAAATAAGAGAGGCTGGCAATGTCTAGGTAAGTGAATGAATAAAGCAGCGAAGCCAAGTAGTTCAGGCATGATTAGAAAGAGGAAGGGCGTCTCCTTCTGCACTGTTGAATCAGCCATTAGTGTCAGAGTGGCTTTTAAATTTAGAGTAATTCTTCCTGTCTCTGCTCTACTTGAGGTGTTCACCCAATGTTTGCCTGTATTATTAAAGGATTGAACCCTGTCAGAGGGCAAAAGCAAATTACCTGCAGGGAGTCAGGGGCCAGATGAGATATACCTTCACTGTGCTCTTTGCTTTAGTAACCAGTGGTAAAAGAGTACAAGGCAGCTTTTATGTAGATGTCACATCATTCACTGACTGGAACACCCAGCTGTGATAATAGCAGAGGAAGCGGGGGTGGGCAACCATTACTAATTCCTCCCTTATCCAACCTTGCTATTTGAATTATTAGCTAAATTGGCATCTTCAGAACTTAATTTTTTCTGGCTTGCAGGTTCAAGAAGTTTATTTCACATGTTTAATTGTATATATTATTGCCTATTGTTATCAGTGAGTGCCTATTTTGCCAAAGAAAATTTTTTCATGCATTTTATTAAGTATTTTGCAATGATTGATTGTCACTATTACATAGCCACAGGGTAAACAACAATGAAAACAATATTTAAGCTTTTATTATCTTTATTTTAAAAAAGAGATAATTCATGGTATTTCTAAAAAAAAAAAAAAAGAGACGAAACTCAAAACCTCTCATGGTAATGACTATGGCATCTGGAGAAAGAAATAATCAGTTAAGTCAAATACACATGAGGAAATGTAAATTAATTTACAAGACATATAGTTTTTTCTTGATTTAAATATTTTTGTAATTCCTTCCACTTAATTTGACTACAAAAATGTTTTAAAAGAAAATTTTGTAATGTTTTGTAAAGAAATATTTTCTTGCACGAAAGAATGCATTGACTAAGCCACATTAATTTTGCTATTGAAAATACAAATCTATGTAAAAGAATGCAAGCTACAAAGTATTGTGAAAAATAACAAAACAAAATTAATATCTGTTATTTTTTCATACTTTTTTTCTACTGCAAAAACGCCCTAAAAATCTCCATCGCTCCTAGTTCTACATGCCATTAAGAGGGGAATTACTGAGTGCAAGAGAAAGGGATAGATGCTTTGTGATTCTCCATAGGCATTGTCTGCACATTCCAGCAGCATATAGAATTTGCTCACATTTGGAGCTACATTGCCTCTCGCACTGTGCGTGCATAGCATAATGTCACAGAGCAGCTTCAATTGGTTACAACTGACTCTCATGTTTGTAGCTTGTTAAAACAGTCAGCTATTAAAAACAAAGCAAAACAAGCTGCTATTCCTTCCTTTCTTATTTGTGGGGGTTTTTTGTTTGGTTGGTTGGTTTTGTTTTGTTCTGAAATCCACTCTGAAAACCCTCTCTCCCTCTATATCCCCATCCACAATCTCCTAATGCCTTTCCTCAACTCCACGATATCTATGAATTTTCCAGGCTCTTCTTCAGCCTTTATGCCTTGCAGTTTCTGTCCAGTTTTCCATTCAGTCACCACTCATCCTGCATTTGTTAGCTGGGAATTTAAGCTGTCCATAGACTGATTGTCAAATATGAAGATCCATTTTTGCAAGGCTTGTATCGTATCTACACAGCTGTTTATCTTCTAATCTCTCTTTGTACTGTGTTGCATCAGGAATATTCCAAATTATTCAAAGGAACAACAGAACCTGTTGATCTTCACATGCTCTCACTAGTGGTAATTTTACATTCCCATTATATGGTATTACCTGAAAAAAAAGTTTTACTTAGTAACACAATGATGAAGCACTCGGTCCTCACTTAAGCAGACCATACAAATTTAGTTGTCCCAGTATGAAGCTATTTCAGGAGCCATCTCTGAACCATACACAGGATGATATTAGCACTTTTAAATTGATGCATGCTCATTTTTTGCATTTCAACCAGTGAATTTACTTTTCACTTTTCTTTCTTAGTTCTGTCACTGATACTATTTCCTTGTCTAGTTCATGCCTATCCATTCATGAAGATGTAGAAGACACTGGATGAAATTTTTTAGGAAAAAAAATTATTTATTTTTTTCTTTTTTATATGACTGATGAGTGCTTGGAAAGTGGAAATAATCCTTCACCCCATGCTGGCATACTGCAGTATCCATAAATGGGAAGAGAATGTATGCCCTAGCCAAATGTCAGCAGGTACAGATTACATTTGCAGTTGATGTAGCTAGAATGCCATTAAAGCTGTTAGCAACATCACTCTGGACAGAGAACAGGTTCCTTTTGAGACTGAGGGACAGTTAATTCTCACCTGGCTTCAGCAAAAACTGGATTGCTTTCAGTAGGTCTGGTATTAGTCCTTACAGTCAAACCACCAGGCACTGGCAGCAGCAGCAGGGAAAGGTTGCTGGTGCTTCAGTCATTCATAACAGCTTCCTTCTCACCCAATGTGTCCCATTTTCATCAACCTTCATGCTAAATAACAGGCAATCTTGGCAGGCCTCAAGCTTCTTTCAGAGTTGAATATGGAGGAAAAATTTAGCCTGAGCTTTTGTTGCAGCCCCAGGAAAGTTTTGATGGTAAATCAAGCCTCAGGTCTAAGGATGTAATATTACTTTTGCAGAAATCTCTGAAGAACAAGATATTCCGTCTGATTGTGCTGCTTAATCATGATGAACACTCTCTTGGCTGAGAGCTGTATCTTTCAATAGGTTGATACTCCTGCTTTTGCCCTAGTTAAACCTGAAAATAGATTAGCACCTCTTACAAATGGATCATTTTTACTTTAACTTCATGCACAGGTGGGTTAGAAATCAGATAGAGATAAGAATGAGCACTTAATTTAGCATCCAGAGACCATCTCTCACTGTCCTAGACTCAAGATTTGGTCTGATTTTCTCTACAGAGATGTTTAAGTAGTCCAAACATTTATGATTAAGAGCTAACTTTAAAACAGAGAGTATCACAATCAAAACAATACTTAATAATTCTTATTATGTGGGAATACAGAGGTTGAAGACAGTAACATCTCTAAAATATGTCAGATACTTTAAAACACCAATCAGAATCCTCAGCTGAGGTCATGCTTTGTATTAGGTCTGATGTTTCATTATAGTCTATTTGAAAAGTGTGTTTCATTTCTATCACATCAAGTTGAATTGCTTTATTTAAAAAAATACCTAAGTGATGGAGATAATGAAATATAAGAATGTCTATTGTAAAGCACGACAAAAGAAAAAATTCAAACATACAATAACTCTAATTCAGACCGACTGACTATTACAATAAGATATAGAAAATGAGTGGATATTTGGTCAAATAATTGAAAACAGAAGCTCATCTTATGATATTATTGAATTTTAAATTATCATAGGTTATTTCTTTTAACTTGGATCCATCTCAACTACATGCATTAAAGGAAAACTAATTCAATTACATCTGTGATACCTCAGACAAAAATTCTGAGATATCAGCACAATTGTCACTATAAAAATAGTACCATAGAACCACCAAGAGCAGTGACCAACACAGAAATATTTTATAATAAAATTAAGTTTCATTTGTTACCATTATCCTTGGTTACTCCAGACACCAGGTGTGACCATGAAGTCTGTTCAAACCATTAATAAGAATCAACCAAACCTGACCCTGACCCAGGCTTTCTGATCTTATACTGTCACATGACACATTCATTTTCAGTTTATAGATATTTCTGAAACCTTAGGTTGTAGATTTTTCTGAAAAGACTGGTCTTTTTATACAGTACCAATAATCTACTTGCTAAAATGCAATTTTCACTTCAGTTTGGGGTTCACAGGTTCCTTATGCTGGTTATGGAGATAATTTTATTTAGCAGTCAGTTTAAATCCACTTCTGTAGTTATTCAGACTGCTATTACAACAGTGTGATCCCCTCACCTTTTAGAACATGTATTTTCATGTTTTAGTTCCTGACCCAATGGTAGCTACAGTTCTGCAAATTGTTCTCATAAAACTTCCTGATAATGTTGTATTTCTGACTGCTCAGAATTTTCCTCTCATCTTCCATGACTAAACTGTTCCTGATGCTTTTTAAATATACATTTATAAATACATATGTGCTTGTGTGTGAGTTTGCAAAAATCATTTCTATTTTGAACTCTGCAGACTTTGCAATTTTCTTCAGTAAAAATATCACTTATGAAAAGTATCTGAGCAATGCTGCTCATAAGGAAAGAAAGCAAGCATGCAAGGCTAGAACACTCATTTCCCCTCTTCATTTATACATTTAGCATACACTCATGGTCAAAGCTCAAATATGGAAATGACTGAACTTAGTGGTATTTGCCTTCTCTTGCCACCTCACAACTGCTAGGAGAAGCCTATAAACTGCTCACCTCAACCATTCAGGGAGAGCTGAATCTTTAAACTGGGATTTGGGAGCAAAATAAGGGGCAAGGGAAGAAGATGGATGATTGGATGATCACTGGATTTAGATGTTCTATAATAAATCCTGCAAAGCAAAAGTAAGAGTAACTGCTCTTCAGTAAATCACATGCTGGGAGAAATTCTTTGATTTTTTGAGGCAAATCCAAGGAACTCTGGTTTCCTTTCTCAAAGTACTATCATTTGCACTTCTTTTTGGTTTCTTTTTTTTTTTTTTTTTTTTTTGAATTGTGGGAACTAAATGCTGGGCCTTGCACAACCATAAAATTAAGTTCACATCATTTTAAACCTGATATCCATGTGACTTTTCGACTTTTACCACATATAATCTAAGACAGCTTTTCACAATTTGCCAGCTATTATGCCTTACAAAGTTGCCTACATTTAGTTGTCATCATTTGCCTAATGCTATTACTCGAACATCTTTTAGCAAAAAAGAAAAACAAAACCAAACTCTTTTTGTTCTGTGTTATGGCTCGGATTCCTGTACACCACTGAAACAAAAATAATAAAAAATTATTTCAAAAGGCGGAAACAAACTGTTGTTGCTTTTCTTCACCTTCCTAGCAATTGTTTCTGTGATGCCTTTCTGCATTAAGTTAAAGATTGATCTTGCATCCAGTATGCACAACCACCAAAAAAGCTCTTGCACATTCTTAATTCAGCTCTCTTCAGAAAAGCCAAATGCAGATTGAAGAGATGGACAGAGAAGAACAGCCTAAAGTTCAACAAAGGCAAACACAGGGTCCTGCACCTTGGGAGGAATAACCCCAGTCCCCAGCAGAGGCTGGGAGCCAACCTGCTGGAAAGCAGTTCTGGGGAGAAGGACCTGGCAGTCCTGGTGGACAACAAGCTGTCCATGAGCCAGCAGTGTGTCCTTGTGGCCAAGAAGGTCAATGGTGTCCTGGGGTGAATTAGGAAGAGCAGTGCCAGCAGGTCGAGGGAGGTGATCCTGCCCCTCTACTCAGCCCTGGTGAGGCCACATCTGGAGAGCTGTGTCCAGCTCTGGGCTCCTCAGTACAAGAGCAGCTCCAGTGGAGGGCTACAAAGGTGATGAAGAGACTGAAGCACCTCTCTCTTAAAGGATGAGGGAACTGGGCCTGCTCAGCCTCAAGAAGAGATGACTGAGAGGGGACCTCAGCCATGTCTATCAGTGTCTGAAGGACAGTGCCAAGAGAATGGATCCAGGCTCTTCTCAGTGGTGCCAAGCAATAGAACAAGAGGCAATGGGCAGAAACTGATGCACAGGAAGTTCCACCTGAACATGAGGAAGAACTTCTGTACAGTGCAAATGACTGAGCACTGGAAAAGGTTTCCCAGAGAGATTGTGTAGTCTCCCTCACTGGAAATATTGAAGAACCATCTGGACACAATCCGGGGCCCTGTGCACAATCCCGTCCCTGCTTGAACAGGGAGCTTGGACCAGAAGACTCACTGTGGTCCCTTCCAACATTATGCATTCTGTTTTTCTCCTATTGAGCTCTTTATAAACTATTTTTTTCTATCAATTGTGCTAAATATGTACTTTCTTTCTTGTCCCACTCTCCCAGTTTAGGTAACAGAGCTACATTCAGCACCTCAATATCAGCATCATCAGTGCTGTGCAAATGTGGACTTGAATTCTCAGCCTTAGTCTTTAATTTATACTACTGACAAATGCACAAGCCTTTTTTGACATTTCATTTGAAAAACTGGTAATCTTGAATCAGTTGTTCAAAAGTTGACTTCGGTGAGCAGATCTATATACGCTGCTGTGGTAATATTAAGCTTAGCTTGAAAGCATTCTGAATGTAGGCCCATTTTGCAAACAAAACCCATTTGCATTTCCCATGACTGCTCTCTTTTTTTAGTTTTTTTTTATTTTGAAACTGCAAGTATTTTATTTTCTAGACAGTCACATCAGTGTCTCAGAAGTCCAAGGACTCCATGATATCCCTCTTGCTTGGGGGCACCCCACTCTTTTTTGGTAAAAAAGTTCAGGCAGTAGTCATAATCCAGTTAATACATACTTTTATTTTTTATACCACTAGGAACTTTTTTAAGTCTGAATTTTGCATTTCAGTAACCAAAATCCTTCAAAATGGTTTTAAAATTATACATATTTACCTGATTACCTCAATAAATCATTTCAATTAATGCAAGAAAAAAAAAGAAGTCAGATCATTATACATACACTTTTTGCCACAAAAATTTTTGAAGGAAAGTTCTGCAAGAGTGTAGTGTAAGACAGCATAAGCAGTCTTGTAAGATATGTATTGAGAGCTTGGGGTGCTTCCAAGTAGGTTGATCTTGGATATAGATTACCAATACCATCAAAATGAGCATTCTGGAAGAAAGTGTATACCCCTAAAAGCCCTGTGCTCTAAGTAATCCAGGTTCTGGGCAAGATGGAAATCCAGGGAAATCCAGTCCTAACAGTGATGTGAGGGACTCTTCTGTTGTATAGTGTTAAGTTAATGGAGTTCAGCCTGTTTCTTGGAGTCTCAGCTAATAATGTTAGTCTTGGAAATTAATTTGTAAAGCTAATAAGCTCTTCCCATGAATAGAAGTATAAATTTTTTAAATCTGACTTCTCAATTCATTCTTCCTGTAAGAAGAAATGGAAATTAATGCAGTTGTTTACATGTACTAAAAATAATATGCTAATGGACTAGTCATAAAAAAAAAAGCCTTTTGAAAGACATTGTGTAAGTGGAACTAAAAAAGGAGTTTTTTACATAAAGAAATAAGAAAATAGAAAGGTTTCTGTCTTTTTGCATATACACAGACGAAAAAGTATATACTTTTCTCAGTAGGAATACAAAAAGTAATTTCTTCTTACTTTAATATAAATCCTGAATTTAGAGTACTCTGCATTGCTGGTGAAGTCAGTCATTTAGCAGTGTGTGGCCTCTGGAATCAGAACAATGCTTTCAAGAGTTTAAGGAGACTTAGTGGCACCACTGCACTATTACTCAGAAATCTATTTTAAGGTGAACATGTAATTTTCAAATTCAGTGTATATAAATTCAAACAATTGCTTCATTTTCAGCTTCAAGTTACTCAAATTATCAGTGCAAATTTCTTTACAAGCACAGAAATTTCCTATGTACCTGACTGATATGTTCATGCAACAACAAGTTCAGTCTCTTGTGTGTATGTTGATTAAGTACACTTATCTCCACAAGTCAGAATATGACTGCTCTGTGTAATCTCTTTGCAGGTGGAGGGATTAATTTTCATATGTTTTACAAGCCGTGCAAAGCTACATTTCTTTGTTTTGATGCATTTGGTAAGCCACACTTGATATGCAAAGATGGGTTTATACACAACTTTTTCAGAGAGACAGAAGATATTTGGAGCATAAATAATATGGATCCAAATTTAAATGGAAAAATAGATTAATAGGTGGATATGCATCTAAAAAATGTTATAAAAATTGATAGATGGGATTTAGTTTTCTTGGTTTACTTGCTATATTTGGATCTCCTTTTTTTAACCCGTTCAAAATTACTCTATTTTTGCATGCTGCACAGGCACATTTGAGAACAAGTTCATCCACAGACTAACTAGAAATGTTATGTTCATTGGGAAAAAAAAAAAAAAAAAGAAAGATAGTTCTGGATACTCCTAATAGAAGCACCAGACAAGCTTTCTGTATAGTACTTTATACCAAAACATGTTCATAAACTTGTTCTGTATATGCATTATATGTTTTCTCTGTCCTGAGTTCCTCTCATTAGAGTTCTGACAAGGATGAAAAGGATACTGAAATTCAGAACAAATGACAGTATCACCATTAAATAAGAATTATGTTTTATGCATTTGCCCATATCATGATGAACAGCCATAATTTTGATTTACAGCCTAGGAATTTAAAGATATATCACACTGATATCTTTGCTTTTATTTTTCATTCCATAAAATTACTTGTTCATATGACTTTAAGTAATATATTTGGAAAAATACAAAGTATTTCTCACACCATTTGGAATAATTGTTCATTTCTCCCAGAATAAATCAGATTATGTCAATTTTTGTTAAAGAAATATTAATTAGCCAATGAATAAAAAACAGTGTTTGCTTTTAAGAGAAGAAGGAATAATGGTAGACACTCCCAAATGGAAACAAGATCTTGACTAATTTAATAAGGTGCACTTTCTGATATTAAAATCTCAGTACAATGATACTTATTCTGTATGTGTCTTAGTATTTCCTTAGATAAAGAAATCCCTTAGAGGTGTTTTTTTAAATTTTATATTTGTGCTACTTGTTCATGTAATCAAAGTTTAAGTTAAACTATCTCACCATACTTAAACCTGTTAATTTCTTCATATTTCTAGAAGATATCATCTTTTACAACTTCCTTTTAATCTCATGAGAGACTTGGTTCAGGTCAACCTTTTCATATTTCTCTAGCTTTATGTAATCTGCCTGCCCTTCACTTTGTCCTTTATCCTCTTGTCCTATCTTTAGAATAATGAAATGAGTGGGACTGCCCCACACCACATTCCAGAAGAGACAGTCCTAAGACCTCAAGCATTCTGCCCATTTTATGAGTCAGTTAGCAGTTATAACCTAAATTCTGTTTTAGATGGTAATTCATGTACTTTATGATTGCAAAATTTAGAATTATTTCTTCTTTTAATTAGTTTAATAATATTTAATTTCAGATTAAATGGTCCTAATACTTTATTCTCTTTATTGTCTAGCCTGTAAATAGAATAAAGACAAGAAAATATATGTTTCCAATGTGTTTTTATTTTATAGGCATACATGTAATTTCATATATATGTATAAATGTATACAGAAATATAGAATTAGATCTATATCTATATTAATAGGCTTTATAACAGGACTAATCAGAAGAGATTGAGACAAGAAAACTGAGGGAGGGCATCACCCCCAGAAAGAGACAAATGTCAAAACTTTAAGTAAACAGAAGCAAAGGCTTCTGTTCATGGAGGAAGGTGAGGGACACAGAGAATTGAATTTCAATTTGTAGAGGGACCATGGTGCACAGACAATTAGAAAAAGAAAATGCTAAGAGAAGAGGAAAGGACATTCAGCAGCAATTCAGAAGGGAAAGAAGCCCTTCAGAAAGGAGGATGATTCAATAGCTTACCAGAGCCAGAGTTAAAGGAGATCGTGGCTTTAAGGGGTTAAGGCTTCAATGTGCAGCAAGAGGAGAAAGATTGATTGGGAGATGATTAGAAAAAAGTTAAAGAATCTTGGAGGGGAAAAGAAGTTGGAATGAACAGGGGTGAGTGCAGTGCAAAGGAACATCCTTAAGAAGCTGAGGTTTCATGAATAAGATCTTTAATGTCAGTCTTCCCAACAAAATGTACTCTCTTGCTGAAATTAGCAGAACTCACTTACAGACCCATGTTAATTACCTTTTGCCATGTTCACTGAATGTGTTTAAAAGGTGTCAGAGGTAATGAATAATCAGGAATAAAAATGGAATATAAATACTTCATATTACACTTCTTCTTGGGTGTTGTATCATCACATATTTCCAGACTAAAGCTCTGTATACACTGTTGCAGCTCTTAGTTGTTTTAAAATGCTATTAGGAATAATTGGGGATAGAGTAACGACAAAAGAAGCAAGCAAGCAACTTTCATTGTTCTCTCAAGTTACTTATTTTCGATCACTAAGGGAAAATAGAGCTAAATCCTCATTCAACAGAAGGTGTTAAAGCCCTTCTTTGAACTTGGTGGAAGAGGTTTATACTGACACTAATGAACTGCATTCTTTTTCCTTTAATTTTATTTCACCAGTATTTCTTTATCCCCTCAAAATCAAACCAATCTTTCTTCATTTTTAAAACCTTTATTAAGCAATGAAAGAATATCTCCTCCTTTATCTGCCTGATGATTTGAAGGAATGTCATAAAAAGCATTCCAGAGCATCAGAATGACTGAGATAGCTGATGGGTTTAAAATACCTGCTGTGTGTTCCTCTATCCCTCTCATGTAGAATAAATGTAAATGAGAAACATAATCACATACTACATACATTTTCTTTCCTTTCATTTTGACTTGCCTGACAATGATTCTGCATGTTAAAAAAGCCAGACTGTTGTTCCAGTCATACTTTGAAAATTTTATTAGCTCTTAAGTAATCCATAAGTTTTTATATTCAAATAAATGCATTAGAGATATGTGTGCATATGTGTTTTGAAATTTAGTATGCATATACGCATTCTCTGGTAGCCAGTCAAAAACTTCAGTTTAGGACAAAAACTGAATGTCTTATGTCTTATTTTCAGTTCTCATGCCCAGTGATAACTTTAAAACAAATTAGGAAGAGTTCTGGTGAAAAAGGTATTGCATTAAACTGGTAAAGTTTGGTTTGTGTTGGGTTTTTTTTGTACCTGGAAGAAGCTTTTACTGAATGAGGGAGTTGTGGAACTTTGAAACTTAAGCTGAAAATAAATTTAGAGGAAATACACCATATTACCTCTCTAGAGACACCTACCATGGATTTCAATCTCACTGCTTCAAGCGAAGAAGTGAGGATGGTAATGAGCAGCCAGTAATGCAGCCCTGCTTTGGCAGAAGGGCCATGTTGCCTCCAGACAATTCTTTAAACCTATATTATTCAATAATTTGGGGATTAAAAAAAAACCAAAGCAAAGGAGAGAGGGAGGATAAGTAGACTTTAGGTAAGTCTCATATCTCAGATATTAAGATATTAGAAATCTTACACTAGTAATCTGAACTACTCATCTACAGCTAACCAATGCAAGAACTTTCACTGAATTTGGAGTAGTTTAGATGACTAATCTGGAAAGCAAAATTATAATTTACATCTAAAGTGAAAGCAGCTGAATCCTACTTCCCCTAAAATCAGTTTTGTCAGTCCTTTCACCAGCTTGAGTGTATTACTGAACTTTTACTACTAAAAGAGTCTTAATTCCAGAGCTTTCCCCAACTGGGTCAGCACAGAAGTACTCTCTTTTTTGATTGATTCATGTTTATACCATTTTTATTACAAAATATCTATCTGGTTTCATATCTTACATTCAAAAAATATCATTACCAGTTCTACTATCAGCTGATCCTCCTGCTTATGCTGAGGTATATATGACCTTCTCTTCCAGCCAGAAGATTGATTCGATCACTGACAGTACAAAAAGCAACCACATACAAATTATCAGGTTAGGTACTTTGTCTATCCATATCATATTTATGCCCATACTATAACTGAATAGAAATATCTGAAAAACAAAGCAGTGGGACTAAAATGCATCCTTCTCTTGTAGGGTTGTTTTTGTGTTGGTTTGTTTTGGGTTTTTTCCCCTCCAAAACGAATCTCTGTACTTTTATGTAAACGCAGGAATGGCAACTTTTTCCCCACACATTAAATATATTCTAAAATTCTGAATAAGTATTTGGGTTTTAGCAATTAGAATCTAAGCTCTTGTTTTTTAGGGTTTTATTTTTAGCAAGTATTTAAAAGAAAATGTGTCTTCCAATAAAAAATAATTTTGTCTACACCCTTCATGAAGCAAATGAAAACCTCGATCAGTTCCAGTGAAATGAAAGAAGGGAATAAACATGGTGAAGGCAATTTCTGGACTCTGATCATCTTTGAAAGTGTGGGGAGGGTGATGTTGTTTTCTTTATGTGTATGAATACAGAACTGAAGGGGACCAAGGGATACTCTTACAGTATTATCCATTCAACTATGTTTTGTGCATTATCTGAAAAATTTAATTATTTCAGATTGCTTTGTCCCATTAGTACTTCATTCATCTGACCACTGTGATAGGCTTTCTGCATTTTTGCTGATAAGCATGAAGTGGTTCCTGGAATAAATCTAAGAGTTTTTGGCTGGTATTATTTAACACTGTCTAGGATGGATTCCAATATTCACTGTATTTTTCTTCTTTTCCTGGTATTCAAGTATTTCAGTATGTGCTTGTTTGACATGAACACCACGACTGAGATGCTATCATTCATAAGGATTTTTTGATCCCTGCAAAATGGACCAGTATGCTTTTAGATCTCTAAACATGGAGAAAAGGATTGAATAAAGTGGTGATACTCATTTCCTGATTTCCAGATGACTAAGTTTTCCAGTGTCACTAATACTCCTGCACTTACAATTTCACTCAAACAAATCCCAGCCTCTTCTCAAAGGACTTCTCCATTTCACCCAGTATGCACTCCTGGCAGCAGTGAATTGGTGATCAGTTTGCAGCAAGTCCTTTGCCTCATTCCAAGGAAAAAAGAAACATTTGCCAGAACACATACTTGTCTTCCTGACTTCCAAATCCATGGGAGATGTAAATCTGTATAGTGGAGAGAATTATTTAATTTCTTTGATTTGCCTCGCAATTTTCTGCCAAAAAAATATCTAAGGTTTTCTTACTCTTCACAACTTTATGTTCATTGAAGCCATTAGAGGCAGGCATCCTAATACCTCCTTGGGACAAGAGGTTAATTTTAATCTACTTTCCCAATATGTCTAAATTTTTATGACATTAAGTCAAAATCAGCATTGTTGCATAATGTGTAAGCCTCACCATATATTTATATGAATATATCTATTTATATACATATGGATATTATCTAAGATGAATTTTAATATCTAGATTGTGGCACCTTGGAGACACTATAGCTAAAGGTTCATGTTTTTCCAGTATCACACTTCAATTCAAATGTTCTCACAGATCTCTAAGACAGAAATTAAAAATTGAGACAGAAACGGAAATTGAAACAAACTGTAAATATACCATCTGAATTTTTGGTGCCTTTTTTAAGTTAAACAATATCTAATTCTCATCTATAAAGTATTACTACAAAAAGTCTCATAACTATTCCAAAGGATTTGGGAAGTTTAACTATTCCAAGACAAGCACCACTGATAACACAGAATGTACTAGTGCTAGAAAATACAATTTTCTGCTAAGCTTTCTGGATGCCTAAGACACTTCTTATTGTTGAAATAACAGAGCAGAGTGGGAGTTTTCTAAATTCTCCCATGGCAATACATATAAAACCATAATAGTTGGAATTTCCTACATTTCTCATTTAGGATATTGGTCAAAACTTCACAAAAAGCATTTTCCTTTTTATTCTAGAAGTATATTGCCATTTTTGGAGAATGTTTTTAGTTAAAAATATTTAGCACAGAAGGTCTCAAAACTAACAGCCTAATAACACACCCATCCTTTGATTAGAATGGCCATTTTCTGGCAAAAAGTAATACTACTAAGAAAAAAAATGAGTATCGGAAGAATTTACAGTATCGAGCCCATCACATCAGCCAATTGCCAAGCACTTAATATGCCAATATTTTGAGGATACAAGTTAAGGTAACAGATTTTTAGCCTAACACTTACTATGACAGAATGTTTACAAGATTCTTCCTAACAGGTCATTAAGGATGCTACAAAAACGCCTGGTGACACAGCCAGTCAGTGCATCCAGGGAGGTTATAAACACTAGTGTTTTTCCAGGGTGACAAGAACCTGAAAAAGAGAAAGGCTATGAGATGAAAAAATTCAAAGTACAGAGACTGAAATGACAGTTATAAACATTGTGAATTATACTCTGAGAAAGGCCACAGTGTGTGCCAGCAAAGTGAATTGCTGGCTATCAAAGGCTTGGAGGGGGAGGAGAGCGCGAAAGGAAGAAAAAAGTGGTGTATACTTATAAACTGCTTAATGGGAACTTTTCTCATACTTTGCTGACCTGGCAGAAATATCTTGGGCTCCTAATGGCAGCTCTTTTCACAGCTCAACAGGCACCAGGTTTCCCATCATATAGGAGTTTTTCTAGTCTTCGTTGTGCTGTCTGGAAGTGACAAGAAGAAAAAGAAGCTTGTTTTGACATATCTTTCCCCCCCAAAATAGCAGTCAATGAACATTTGATCTCAAATGGGTCATTTGTTGATAGTGAGGAGCTATGGAAAAATAAATTTGTTTTATACTTGCCACTGGCAATGGGTGGACTTGGAGGTAAAATAGATATAAGAAGGGAGTTATCAATAACTCGCACCATCTCTTTTATGTTATTACAGTACAGGGCAAAGAAGGAAAATTAGTTGAAAAATACTAGAGAAGTTTGGGAACAATGATAAAAAAAAAAGAAAACTATTAATAATTAATCTGCTGCTACAATCATAGTGATTTTATGTAAGACAAGAAAGTACATACTTACATAGAATGAAAGTTATAATAATAAATAAAATTTCTTGTCAATTGATGAAATCATTGATGCGAGTTCTTCCCTCAAATTTGGACATGTGTGGTGTTTTCTTCAAGTGACAAGATCAAGACGTCAACTTTATTTTTACAACAACTTTTATAAGATTTCCAAGTGAAAATGAAACAGAATCAAAGCACGGGTCACGCTAGGAGGGACCACATTGAGTCATCTGGTCCAGCCTCGCACAGCCTCAGCACAGTCACCCTAGAGCAAAGGATTGTGTGCAGACAGTTCTCAAATATCTCCAGTGAGGGAGACTCCACAACCTCTCTGGGCAATCTGTCCCAGTGCTCAGTCACCTGCATAGTACAGAAGTTCTTCCTCATGCTCAGGTGGAACTTCCTGTGCATCAGTTTGGCTCATTGCATCGTGTCCTATGGCTTAGCACCACCAGGAAGAGCCTGGCTCCATTCTCTTAGCACCATCCTTTGGAGACTTACAGACATGGATGAGGTCCCCTCTCGGTCATCTCTTCTTGGGCAGGAACCAACCCCGCTACCTCAGCCTTTCCTTAGAAGAGAGATGCTCCAGGACCTTAATCAAATTTGAAAACCTCTACTGGAGCTGATCCTGGAGCTCCAAGTCTCTCTTGTACTGAGGAACCCAGAACCGGACACAGAACTCCAAATGTGGCATCACCAGGGCTGAGTAGTGGGGCAGGATCACCTCCCTTGACCTACTGGCATTGCTCAAATGAGGTCATTCTTCTCTTTAAATCGGCAGAAGTCTCAGTGTCTCTGACAGAAAATACACCTAATTTAATATTTAAAAATTATTATAATTTTTTAAACTTCATAACTTACAAATAGAGCATGTACTGTGAAATAATTCATTGTTTTCCTTCCACAGAAAAGGACAAGGATGGACAAAAATTTTAATAGTGTCTTGTTGCGGTGTGATGTAATTGCCTGCCTCAGTCATCCCGGTTCTTTCCCCAGGTGTGCCAATGACCTCACCCTTCCCTTCCCATGCTCCCTGCTGAGTGCTGTCAATCTTGGCATTCCAGAAAGGGCATCATGTGACAGGCAAAGTTCAAAAGATGCCTTTCAACCCTGGAAGACATTGGGCCATCCAGGTGTCATTTGTCCCCTGAGACTTCCCCCCCTTACCTGGTTGGTGGGATCCCTACCCCTTCCCTCCCCCTCTCCCTGGGGTTAAAAGACACGACAACCACACGGTTCCTGGTTCTGTTGGAGCTGTTGCTGCATTCAGAGACCCGTGTGCCAGGAATAAAGCTCTAGATCGAAACCCTCCAGCAGAACCCGACTCCTTTCCTCCGCCTCGCCTCAAGCCTTTCCGCCACAGGTAAACCTGAGCTCCTGCATGCCTGGACTTGTCCCAGGCAGCCAGCTGCAGCATCCAGCCAGCCAAAGGTGTCTCTGAGGTGAAACCACCACAGCTGCTGCCCTTGGTCAAGCAGCAAGGCCAGACGAGCCCAGGCACGTTCCATCCGGCTACATTGGTATCTAATTCCAATAGTGTCTGATTCATGAGACTTACAGGAATGAAGATGATTAGTTGCAAGTTTTTTAACTAAACCACAGAACTTCTTATTAATAAAATCTTGAACAAAATGTTCAGTATGACATGGTCAAAAAAGCAATCTCATTGGTGGACTACATTAAGTGATACGTAGTAGGGGATTTGCTTGTTTGTTTCAATCTAATCTTCATTTTATCTTCAGAAAAATAAAAAATAAAAAAATCTTTAAAAAAATCACAATAACAAGAACCACCAGCCTCTTGGTCTCATCAAGTAGTGTATAAGATTTTAGGACTTTATGGAAAAGTTACTGTAATATATGGCTGGAATATATTTGTTTCTGATAGAGAACAAGGAGAATGTAGGTGCTAGCAGAGGTGTGAGGAAGGAGAAACTGTGAGTGTTAAAACTATCAGGGAGGGTTAAAATCTTATTTGTACTCACAGCTGAATATTATATAAATAAGTAATCTAATTTGACAAAGAATTGCTTAACTAAAAATGGTGTGGATCCTAAATATTTAATAAAACCTAAGTCTGCAATCTGGTAATTAACTGTCTGAACCATGTCAGAGTTTAAATATGGCAAAAGACTGACCAGAACAAATACAATGGTAGCCAGTCCATAAAAAAACCCACTAGAATACTAAAGGAAAACCTACTATGATTTTGAAACCACTCAACGCCAAGAAACAGAACATCTGGCCTTCAGGGAGCATAATCTAATTAACAGTAATGGAGCATGCAAATTCATGCCAGCTGAGAATCTGACCCCAGCTTTGGTCAATGAATCAGAATTTTTTTCCCCTCATTTTTATGCTCATATTTATGTCTGTATTTTAAAGAGAAAATAACTGATATTTCTTCCATTAAAAAGTACTTTGCGGTTTGGCTGACTTCTCTGACAGTGACACATTGAGGACATTAATCTAGAGTTGGTTTTGTGGGTTTTTTCTTCCAGAGGTCCCTGTGATAAGCAACAGCGGGTTTCCTGCTAAATGTCCTAGTGGTGAGCCATACAAGTCCACTTACAATGGCTCAAAATAAATGAATGATTTATCAGTCAATACAGCCAGGAAATGCAGCGCTATCCTACAAGTGACATAGCTGACACATCTCTCTGCACTATAATTAATTACTGACACCACATAAAAATAATTGAATTATATACATTATTATCAAAATATCAAAATATCAAAGCATCCACAGGCACAGTTGAAATAAACAATTTATTGGGCCACAGATCCTTCAAAGTGAACAGCAATTCAAGAATGAAATAATTAACCACTAAACTGTAAGTTGTGGGGCGTTAAAGAGCATATATGTCTTTCTTAATTTTACAGTACAGTGTGTATAGTCCCCATTAAAGTTAATCACAGAACACCCATTAACAGAAACACTTGATAGTATTTCATGCACTGTGTTTATAAAGTTTGGATCACATCTATCAACTCTGTGTAATATGGAAAACTACTGATGTGGAAATTTTAAACCAAATTTCTATGGCATTTTGAATAATTAGTAGTATGTCCTCTGCCTGGCCAATAATCTGAACACTGCATCTCAAAATGTAATCATCAGGCCTTCTCTCACTCTGTTAGGACCTAATTAATTGTTGGATGGATACAAATTTTCTTTAAATTCACTGAAAAGCTTTCCAGCAACTTTTCTCAGTGTGCATCAGTTAAGAAAAGTACAAAAGCCATAATATCAGGATTATCAAGAGAAAAGAAAATTACCCTGCAAAGAACAGTAAGATGAAAAAAATATCTTCTGACAAATATTTTTCAAAATTACTTTGTGCTATGTAGTAGCATAGCACAAGTCTGTATAGAAACCATTTAAAAAGCATGGTGTATGTGTTTGCATAATTTTGGAGGGCTTGTTCCTTGTGTGAATGACACTTCATTTGACCAGGGTCTGAGACTGCAGTTTATTTGCACTCATTTACAGTAGTTGGGATGCCTTGATAAGAAGATTGACTACTTCAAAAATCTTATCCCTTTGTGAAGTGGAATGAGAATCAAAACAAAGATATATATATAGATAGATATATATATATATATATATAAAATAATAATTCACACAAGGCTATAGGGAGTGCATACCAGAGAATTAAAAGTAGTCGTGCCTCATGCTTTGTAATGCCTAAAATATGTGCAGTAGTTTGGAAGTGCAATTTGCTGCTACTTTTTTTTTCAGTCATTGATTCTGGACACATCTTCTTATCAAATATAATGCCACTGATATGATCTACAGTATCTCTTGTTCATGGCAGAAAATAAAATAATGTTATAACTAAAGAGGCAGTCATGAGTTTTGCTATATGGTTTTTATTTATTGTTATTAAGCTATTTTTCATATTGTAAATACTGTCAGATGAATTAATTTCAGAAACTGGGTTCTGTAATTTTTTTTCTTTTGAACACTTTTTTTAAAATAACTTTTTGAAAAGCTTCTCTGGGACTAAAATAAATAAAATTATTTTCAATTGGCCATGTGATAGAGAGTCTCACATTCTAATTAATGGTGTTTCAAAATTCTATGGAAAAAGATCTGCAACTGATCCTTGAAATAATATATTTTTCTCATTTTAAAATAATAAAAAAATATGATCTATGAAAATTTTGAAGTGTTAATACAGATCCTTTGGTTCAAAAAAGTTTAGGAATTAACAGCTGGTGGTAAAAAGGTTCAAGGATTAACCCAAATTGGTCCATGGAACATCAAAACAACATAATTCTATTATGTAGCTATTTCATACATCATCTTGCCTGGTTTATTTTTTCCCTTAAATTGGGGATTCACATAAAGAAAGAAATTAGGATCATAAAATACAACTAGATTAGTTGGTCTAGTCTAATTTTCTGAATGTTTAAGCTTTGATTTTTATCAGGTTACCCTCATTATGCATTTAGTTATGCAATCTAGTTGATTTGGGACAAACCAGAGTCCCTGTGTGTACATAATGGCAGGACAGATGTCCCAGTATGTAGAAAATTCTTTATTCCCACAGTAGTTCATATCATTGTGATTTTTGAGAGACCAGCCAGGAGGGAAACATGACGCAAGTGTGATAGGATGAGAACATTATTTGGTAAAGTGCAACAGCAAGTTGAGTAACTATTTCAAAAGGGTGCTGTAAGTTTTCTGAGTATGTTATTTCTAGAGCTGTGTGCACCTGGTAATTTAGAGTGATGAAGAGTTCAATACATCTTTGTCCCAGCTGATATTTATCTATCTGTCTAGTGTGTGACTAGATCCCAGTGGAGTATGTATAATAATTAGACCTACACTCTCCTTGATTCGCTTGTAGGTTAAAGGGCACAGTCTGAAACTCTGTTCTGTTAAAAACATATTAAATATGATATTAGTGGTCTAAAGCTATATACTTCCCTAGAGATTCCCACTTTTAATAACCTCCAGTATAATAGATAAGGCAGAGGGCAGTAATCATTACTGAAATGGATTTTCTGGCAGAGTTAGACATCACCTCCAGGAATCAATAATCATTTTAAGCTAACGTGGTGATTAAATGACCTTCCTTTTATTTTCCTTCATGTTGAGTTGGTTTTTATCTTGATTTCGAGCCACACAGCCAGAACAAAGATAAACAGAGGACTGGCAGCATTACAGAATCACAGTAAGGCCTATCCCTTATACAGGTAAAAGCATTTTAATGTAATGAATGCATTTGCTGCTCAATCTGTGACTTCTGAAGAATTACAATAAAAATTCTAGATGCAGACTATATTAATGGATTATACCTGAGGATAGTTCTTGTTTTTAAAATATTTTTACCATTACCTTGGCTGCAGCAGGTGCTATGCTTTTATGTTTAATAATTTATTGTTGTGGGGCTTCCTTGAGGATATCTGTGTTGAATGGTGCTCATTAATCCTTTCTTCTTCCACATCCTCCTGCTCTCTGTGAAGGAGTATTAGATAACTACATTCCTTTATTTTCTCCTGAAGGAGGGAGATTGAGAAGCACCTAACTTCAGCATGCTATGGTTTTGATGAGCTACA
This sequence comes from Calcarius lapponicus, assembly GCA_039654755.1. NCBI lineage: Eukaryota > Metazoa > Chordata > Aves > Passeriformes > Fringillidae > Calcarius > Calcarius lapponicus. Next base: position 28,374 of record JBBFKN010000042.1, read on the forward strand.
TCTAACCAGATAAGATTGCTGCTAAGTTGACTTTGAATTCTTGTGAGGTTTAGATTCACTTCTTGAAATCCAAAGACCTTTGTTTTGTTTTGTTTTTTCTTTTTTCCATCTTCTGAAACACACCCTGGTTTTCTGTGTTTTGTGGGACATTTTGCTTTGGTTTTGATTGTTTTTTGATTTTGTTTTTGGGGGTTTGTTTTTAATTTGTTTGTTTCAGATACAGGATGGGAAGGGGGTTTAGTTCCAGATTAGAAGACTCCATGATGAATGTTCACAAAATAATGCACAGAACAGGAAGCCTGGAAGGACACTCACAGGAAACATCACAAAAATTATTGTGTTGTCTGTACCAGTTTGAACAACTGGGGAGGAGCACATGATAAGAGCATATAATACAGTGCATAATCTGTAGGGACACTTGTGCTTGCACAGTACATTGCACCTTCCATTAAAACAACACTTTGAGGCTGATTTTAAATCTTGAGCACCTTTTAAATCTTCCTTGCCAGTTTGGTTGGGTTTTTTTTCCCAAAGGCTTATCTGTAGAACAAGGAATGCACCCATACAACTGAGTTCAGATTTCACTGACGAAGCAAAAGTAACCATATAAACCCATTTAAACTACATGGGTTTCATCTCCTTTATTTTTTTAGAATAAAATGTGAGTGTATTTCAAGCATCTTTTCTGGGATCCTGCAGGTCAAATCCAACAGCAAAGTGCAGAGCATTGTGCCCTTGGCAGGGAGGAGCTGATCCCAATGAGGCAGCTGCAGCAAAAAGCGCACATGGCTGAGTGCCATTGCTCTCCCTCATTCACTTGTTCTCCAAACTCCCATTTACCCTTACAAGCTCTTGCAATGCCTTTCAGCCCCTGACTTCACTGCTTTTCTCCTCTTACTGTGTCAGATATCATGAGATCTCCTTAAACTTCAGATAATGCTCTGAGGTAGGGGATTAAGATGAGATAGACATTTTTTGTCGCCCAAAGGTAGGAACTGGCAGCTTATCTTTGCCAGTAGAAGCTTCCTGTGGAGCAGGCTGATTAAACCAGATGAGAAAATAACTGTTACAGTGTTGGAGGGCTTTGGATCTGATGGACATTGGATGGCTGTGAAGGCGGCAGCACAATGATTTCTTCCTTTTTTCTTTCACAGAATAAAGGTCGGAAGGACGAAGTGCAACAAGTCCTATTACATGCCAAGATTCATGGACCAGAAATCCTAGGATTATATTTGCTGCAAATAATTTGAAATCCACTCCCTTCTTTGCATAATTTTGGATATTCTTTTTAAATTAGTCCGCATAAATACTGTATTCAGATTAAATACTCATGAAAGTAGTCATTTAATTGCTGTGAACAAATGAAATAATAATTACATGGCTTAATGTTGCCTAACTTCCAGCATCTCAGCTAAGCACTGAAGTTACTCCTATAATCAATAAAGAAAAAAACAACTACCACATTAGGGTAAGAAGAATTCACCTACTGACCACAGAGCCAGGCCGGTTTTAAGTGTAAAGCAGACAGTAAAGTTTTCTAGAGTCAAAGTCAGGTGAGAAGAAGCTTCACATGTAGATCTCCATATACTGCATTCAGAACCTTTTGTTTGCATGTCAAGAACATAAATCCTAATAGCTTCCTTTCAAATCCCATACTCAAAATCTTAACAGACCCTGAAAGTTTTTATAGACCTGGAAATCATTATAAGGTTAGGATACTTAAATGGAAAGGTATTAGAGCCATACATCTAAAATAGATCTTAAAATACAATGTCCCAGTCTAAAAGATTTCAATAGATAAGGGTTCTTATGGTTTCAAAGAAACAAGTCTGTCCAATAAATTATACAGATATCTTAAATTACTAGCTACTCTTAGTTTTCTTGTCATGAGATAAAGGAATGATGCAAGTATTTAATTTGATCCCACTCACACATATCTTTTGTACAAAATTATGAAAATAAGCCAGTATTTATTACTCCATTAAATGCATAATTTTGTACAAAATTATGAAAATAAACCAGTATTCATTACTCCATTAAATGCATCACTATAATATCAAATTAATGTTATTTTCCATTATTTAGATTTTACAGTTTCAAGACCCTTGTGTCACTGTCTCATCCAGGCAGGAATTCATGCAGCCTCTAACAATACATTAGCCAAAGGAAATTAGCTTTATTTAACAGCATCCACTATTCCCTCAACAAAGTTCAGACAGGTCACTTCTGATCTTCTCAATTATTCCCAGCTTCCCAGCTCTGCCCACTGCTTCACAGCACAGCCTAGGATAAGCACTGCTTGTCTCGCTCAAGTGCACCTCTTGACTGTGCAATGCTTTTTTTTTTTAAAAAAAAAAAAAAGAAAGTGATTAATTTTGGAAAACAAATATTTTATCTGAAATGAAGCATGAGTTCATGCCTGGTGGAAACACCATCTAATTTGTAAAATAATTGCAAGTGTTTTGATGCCAATAAGTCACAAACAATGTAACTGATTCTCAATTTTCTTTCATTATTTATTCTTTATTTGTCTCATTATTTTTTCATCTCTGAAAGCATTATTTTTATGTGTTTTCTATAGCAACATTATAGTGTAAAAGCTTAATGGAAAATGTGAAAATTATACTAAATTATTAATTATTAAATTGTTATGCTAAAATAACCTATTACTTCCTTTTTGCTAATACTGCAAGACTGGAATCTGACTGGCATCAACAAAATACCTTTACATGCCTATGGAACCTAAAGGAGGCTATAGTTATGGAGTTGAGGTCAGATTTTTAACTTCTTTTCCCCCACAAAGAAGCAGAATTTGTACTTACTGCAGTAAGTATACAAATCAAGTTGCCTTTATGACAAGTGCATAAGTGATGTGCATGTTCTCTGTTGTTTAAAATATTAACAATAAATAGTAAAGCAGTTCTGAAACTTAAAATTGTAACATGTTACATGAAAGGATAAAGTAGTCTGCAGAGCCACAAATGTTTGCATTCGCATCAAAAAAATGATCGTAGTCTTAATCTTAAAAGTACATAGGAATTCTTGGAGAAATACCTAATTAATGATTTTAGGAAAAAATGTGGACATTGCTAATAACAAACGCAAGCATGTTTAGATCACTAGTACTTTACATGTCTCTATGTTATTCAAAGAAAAAAAAAAAGAAAAAATGCTACAAGGCTTACCTTAATTTGGTCGATACTCAAATAAAACCTATCAAGTGTCCATATAGCTGTTATCACAGTATTTAATTACAAACTACAAGAATTTACACTGAATTAAAGAAAAAACAGATTTAAATATTATGTAACATAATATTCTTAAATTAAAACAATGAAGGAAACTTGTAGATATATATTTCTTATTGATAAAGAAGAAAACAATTATTCTCTAATTGAAGGAAAGTCATGAATCTTATCTCATAGTGAGCAGAATATTTATTATAAAGGCTATTTAATTTGTGGGTTCATTACAGTTTTCAGAATGCTTTTATTTTTTACTATAAAAGTAACTATAGAGGATTTTTTTTGTCTTCAATCCCTTAAAAAAAAAAAAATCTGGTTTTTCTAATTTCTTTCATTTCTCAGAGCACAAATCCTCAATATTCACCACACATTACACAACAGCTTTTTAGAGGACTAATATAGTCATTAGGAATTTTGAAGAAGTTTAATGTGTGGATTTTATGGGAATACATGAAAACACAGTGGCATAAGTTGAAAATGGCTTTGTATAAGTATGCTATACATTAGTGGACAACTGATTTCAGCAGAACTACAGTGGAGAGCCTATCTTCCAGCGTATGCCATAAATGCAGCGCCAAAAGGTCGGAAGAAATGTGTCTGGCAGCAAGACAGCAGCTCTATTAGGCACTTATCCAAAGCTTCTCAGCCTCCAAGATAGAAGACAGACATTAGCAACTGAAACACTTTGCCTGGTCATTGTGCTGTTCTAGATTCCTGCATTTACGTGAACACCTGGGGGCCTAAAGTCAAAAGCATAATTCAGCAAGAGCCATAAAGCTTAACTGCCAGTTTTGTTTCTTATTCTGCTGCCATATGATGAACACAGACAATGAAAACACCTTTCCAATGCCATTTCATGGTTCCTGATCCAATCTTATTGCAGTTCCAGAGCAAGGATCGTTCTGAAATGAAATTTAATGGTGGCAAAATGTTGACTGAGTTTCTTCCACAATGCTTGAAGCTAGCTCTCAGGGAAAAAAACAAAAAGCTCCTTTAGAGTATGCATATAACACCCACTTCCTTGCAAAAGTGAATTAAAATGATGTAAGCCTCTGAAGAAGCTCAACCTATAGCTTCTGATCACTTTTGCTTCTATAATATGTAGATTAAAAAACAGTCTCTAAAACTCTCAAATAGGCTGAAAATTTGAAAGAGGCAATTTTTCTAATTCCAATGCTCAAAGCTTTATTTGTTTTGAATGTAGTCTAATCATACCATCCGAAGAGAAAATGTTGTCAGCATAGTAAAAATTAGTTTTTATTAATCCTAAAATCAGAAGCAGCATTAATAATTTAAGTCAGGATTATCATTTTATGTCAGATGCAGTTGCAGTGTGTGTGTCAATAGTATTTTTCCTCCTTGACTCTAATATAAATTAATTAAACATATATCAGACTAGAAAAACATTTTTATGGTAGTTACAGAGAAGTATGAATACAGAGACATAAGAGGGGACCCTCTGAAGTATCATTACATAATGCTTGCAGAAACTGAGTTCAAGACACACAACTGTGTGCTCTGGACACACAACCTGATTTATCAACAAAATACTTAACAGACTCTCAATCTCCTCTTTGCAGCTAGCACCTCAATTTCTGTCAGGCTTGTACCCAAATTCTGACACCATTTAGCTCCTCACAACCAAATTCATCAGTGTGTTAGGAACTGCTGACATGCACAGAGTGCCAGATATGTAACTTCAACTCTTACAGTTTTCTTTCTAGAATGCTTTAGACCATCCTTCTTCTCTTCATACCTTCACTGCATCTGGTGCAAAAGCAATATAAACAGGCTCTTAGTAGCCTGCAAAGAATGGCAAATCCCCCTGATTCTCATCCCTTCCATTCACATGACATTCTCCCACCACCAGCCTGCCCTCATCAGCTGTTTGCTCTATTACCTTAGAAAGAAATGTGAAACAGAAGGTGGGCAGGGCAAACATTTGCAGGAAAATAATCTTGTCAGCTGTCTCTGCAAGTTTCAATAGAGCTTTTTTTCTGAGAGCAACAGAGGCTTGAAAATTCATTCTGTTCTCTGCTGTCAATTGGAAATGGTGCCATCAGAGCTTTTGTTATGGTGGTGACAATTTCTGAGTCATCTGTGTTGACACAACCCTCAGACTGTCCTTGGCTAGGTGAGTCTGGCTCTCAGCTCTGATGAAAGTTCCAAACCATTTATTTCTGCCTATGAATGACAAAAAACTGCAGCCTGCTCAGAGCTAGTGGTGGGCTCATAAAAGTCAGAAATTATTTTACTGTCAAGGTATGAGTGAGGTACAAAATATTTCTGTGCTCAATACTAAACCAGATAAGCTAAAATTAGGATAACCCCTAAGAAATGCCATCTAACTGTCTCTTTCTCAGCTGCGTTGTTTTTTGGGTTTGAGGTTTTTTCTTCTTAGAGATGAATATTCATCATAACTAAATTTTTTTGCACACAAACAAAAACATACCAGTTCTGTCAAAATTTTTGAAGAGAAAGTATTTTCCTGAGGCAGTTGGTTAGTGGGTGTGAGTCATGGACAGCATACAGAGAGAAATACTAGGGTGTTATGGTGATATTCTATTGAAAAGTAAGTGAAAGAAGTTCAGCTTTTGGCTTTGTTTTTCCTCTCAGTGACAGGTGACTGTTTAACCCCCAAGCCACTGTGATGTAGGTATTGCTCATGTAGGGCCTATTGATTTTGTGTAAATAAACATTTAATAGTAGGGAGAAATTGACAATTATCTTCATTATTGTTGCTTTTACTGTCAGATGGAAGTCACTATTTAGGCCCTAACTATAGGCATTAAAAAATTTACAAACAAAATGTGTTTTATCTCAGAATGAAACCATGGAGGGAAAAAAATCCGAGAGGTTTACAAGTTATCCCAGTCAGCCACATTTAAGAACATATCTTTCTGCAGCATACTGATACTCAAAACTTCCAATTCCTTTAGTGTGTGTACTGCATATACTTTGTAGTGCTTGGCTGCTAAAGAGTGTAGTGAATTCTAATGCTACTGTAGGGGAAAAAAAAAAAAAGAGAAATAAATGGCCTTAATTAACACCTCTTGCACAAGATCTGCCAACCTGCTGTGCATAGGCAGTTAATAAAAAAAGGCAGGCAACTGAAAGAATAGTCCATGCTCATTTATCCATCTAAGCTGTGACAAACTAAGAGTAACTGGCATTGGGCTTTAACAGAATAGCATCTTAATTGCTTATCAGGATAAGAAAGGTAAGTGGCTAACCACTACCAGTGAGAATTCAGTCTGTTCCCTCAGGAATCTGGCTGTTTCCCTTGGCTGCATTTTTTATTTTTAACATCATTGATATATTTTTATAAGGTTAGCAGGTTGCAGTTAGAAAACGGTTGAATTCAATTTATTTTTGTTTTCATGAAAAACTTTATCCTCTGAGAATTCATTTCACAGGATTTCTCCTTTTCTTTTCCAGTAACTGGCAGCAGGGACACTTGGTTGAATGACCTCTGTTATTTAACTGGGTTGAGAGTATACTCATATACAAGAAAGAGGGTTTGTTTCATTTTTCCTGCTATGACTAAGTTAAAATTCACTAGCTGAATTAATCTTTGTTTTGAAATTTTAATTATGTTTGCTGTAGCAATCTCTCTCCTCACCTTGGTTGGGCTACACATTTACAGAGTCCATAGCTTCTAACTCAGCCAAAATACCTTTTGAAATCAATCAGTTTTGCTTGAATGAGTAGCACTAAGAAAAGACATTTAAGATTTAAATGCAGTCAGCACATTCTAAATATTGGAGTTATGACACTTTGTTATAAACTGATATATATCCTAAGCTTTCAAATAAATGTTTCAAGTGTAATCAAAGCAGTTTTATTACACTACGATCCCTTTTATGCCAAATCACAACTTCATGCACCAGCATTGTTGTGTGCAATTTTTCATCTAGATGTCAAAACAGCTGCATCTTTAGGAGGCCAGTGAGATCTACCAGTATGGAAAATCTTTTCATAATAGCACCACTTTTTAAGCTCATTTCTGATGGAAATAGCCATGGCATGGTTACTTTTGAGATGGGCTGAAAATGATCCTAACTCTTTGCTTTCTTTAAAGGTTGATTATTTCCCTCTTTTTAAAGATCAATACTTGGAAGAAGACTTTCCACAAAAATTTTATTTATTTTATTAATTTATTTCAATAATATTTATTTTTCTTATCTGACAGGTGTTCATAACAAGGGTAAGTATGCATGTAGGGCATGAGGGATATTTTAATGTCTAAAACTAGCATCTAATGCAGCTTGGGAGTTTCATCTATCAGTGAGTGTAGCCATGAGATTTTCTAAAAAATCCCTTTGCTAGGATTTTTCTCCTGAGAAGCTGAAGACTGAGGAACAAAATGTAAAAAATAATTATCTGCTGCTGTGGAATGCAACAGGTGGATCTATGATTGGTCTCATGTGGTTGTTTCTAATTAATGACCAATCACAGTCCAGCTGTCCAGACTGTCTCAGTCAGTCGCAGGATTTTGTTATCATTCCATTCTTCTTCCTTTGCTTGGTAGCCTTCTGATGAAATCCTTTCTTCTATTCTTTTAGTATAGTTTTAATATAATATATATCATAAAATAATAAACCAGCCTTCTGAAACATGGAGTCAACATTCTCGTCTCTTCCCTCTTCCTGGGATCCCTGTGAACACCACCACAAATGAGGTAAAATGTCTTGGGTTGTCTAAAAGCACACAGGACCACTATGTTCAGGCAGGAAAATCTCTTACACAGTGTCTTACATGTGCCACAATTTGGCTTCTTATTCATGGAGTGTGTAGTTTAATAATCTAGCTGGTCACTTAGTGAAATTTTCTTACAGTCTTTCTTGCTTTCATTCCAGCATTCCCAACACCTCACTTTTGTAGGGAGGTAGCATTAGCCATGTCGGTCCCAGGGAAGGCTTGTTTTTACCACCCCAATATTTTGTCCTAAATCTTCCAGTCCCACTCAGAAACATAATCTTGCAATATATTTGATCTTTATCATTTGTGTGATGCTTCAAAACATGATGTGCTAGCAAATCTGTGTGAAGAGCTGGGCTTTGTGAGTCTAAAACAAATGAACAGTTTTAAGCAGTCTTCTGGATCATTTAGCAGGACACTCATCAGCTTCCTAACACTTTTGCCCATCTAAGAGGGTTTTGCCTGTCATCTCTAAAGCTGATCTTCAGCTGGTATATTATACGAAGAAAAAGACTGCATGTCCTGATTGCCTGTCATTCTCTTTAGTGCTGTCAGTTTTTCCTAAGCCCAGTTTTATGATGCAGCTGAAAAGGCCTGATTCTGCCAAATAATTTAGTATCCACTTCAATGTCATGAGGTGGCTGATGTAGCCTTTTCTTAAGTTATGATATGGTTTTCATATCAGTGGTGCCGATAGACAAACACCCTAAAATTTTGTTTCTGGTTGTTTGTACCATTCTCCTGCATTCCAAAATTTTTGGAAGAGATGATTGAAAAAAAAACATTTCTGAGGATCAGGTTGTTGTTCAACTAATATAACATCATGATCCTTTAAAAAGTTCAAGGCAAACTTAGAGACTTTAAATTTTATGAGACATCTATTCAGGAATATCTTATAGAATCATGAAAGTGTTGCTGATAGACATGTAAATTGGAAAGTATTCACAAGTTAAAAAATGAAACTATGGCAGTGCCTATGAAGGTTGATAAGGTACTGAAGTGGAGCTCAGTGCAGCTACAGTTTGATCCCTATAAAAACTAAAGTGAGAAAGAAAAATCTTGAACACAGTGAGTACAGAAAAAAAAAAAGCAGAAATTGAGAAAGGACATAAATGTACTGGTTGCTGAACTAATTTTAGTTCCTATTCTGAATTCTGGAAACTAGAAGGTGGATGAATGCCCACCTTAATTGTGCCTTTTTTTTCAGCCCATATATATGTCAGGTAACTTAAATAGCAGGTATCTTTGGTGTGAACAAGGTAATAAGGAATACATTTTACTGTTTTAATTTCCCATTTTACTAACATTATTTTTGGCTCTCTAATCAACAGTTTCAACGTTTGCATCTCTAGATCAAACCTTCCTGCTTTTGACTTTAAATTTCTCCTTTTTTTTAAGACTGAAGTTGAGGAGGCTGAGAAATATGAGACTCTTTCTGCAGAAAAAAGGGATGTACATGCAATGAGACACCCTGACAAACTCTTGGAAGCACACAAGCTGAGATGAATCTAGGAATATCAAGATTTATGTTTCCTGTTTTGCTCCAGGGGTCAGTTTAAGGACAAAATGACATCTTACAAGGCAGCATTTCCCAAAAAGACATTGGGCCTAATCTTGTAAGAAAAAACATCTTGTAGCTTTTGTTGCTCCCTGGTAAATTAGAGGCGCCCAGGTGAAAGCTGGAACAGTCATAACAGTCCTGGAGGCTGCCGAATCAAATATTTTGCTGGAAAATTCTGCAGCTACGATTTCTTGACTTGGACAGAACAATCTTTGAAATCAGAAGTCAATCAGATGTAGAGCTTTCATGTCTTTTGCTTTTCATTTGTCTACATTTTGATCCTATGTTAAATGTCAATCACAGTTCAAAATCTGACATTGGAAAACCAGCTTTAGCAGTTTCTGAGGAAGGCAAAGGAAGGGAGACACAACTTATTTGTAGTTACAAAACACTTGATTGCTTTTGTTTTCAGTACTGGTGCTCTTCTGCTGTGTGTGTCATCCTTTGAATGATTTTTCTTCTTATGAAACATGTAGAAATAGTGACTGTAGCAGCGAAAAACGATTAATCCCAAACCATGGATGACATCTGGTCTTTGTGCTTTCCAGTTCTATGTTTAAAGGTTGTCTTAGTAATTTTCTGTTATTTGTGTTTGCATTTTCCTGTTGTAGAATCTCCACCTGAATTCTTCTGAAGCTGTGCAGTTCAGCTGGATTCTCTTACACGTTTCTCCAAATCTTGATAATATATTCTGGGTCTGTGAGCTGGGGTTTTTCATGACTGATCTTCTAGAAATTTCTTGAAATAACCTATTTTGGCTAGCACTGCAGAGTGCTATTTTAATTCTTTTAGCCTGACTTTTTTTTTCCTGACATGGTGACTTTTTTTAGCAATTCCATGAATGTTTTCTGATCTGACTGCCATTTCATTTTGAGCATTCTCTCCTTGTTTCTGATGTTATCACCATTGCAAATAGTTTGGGTTTGATTTAACCTGTACACACACCTCTTCACCATACCCTTCAAGATTTTCAGTTGGAGATATATTTTCCTTTCTCTGTGTAGGAAGCTGGTGTTTCTCAAGGACAGAGTAAAGCTGATGAAGTCACCATCACTTCAGAGACTTCCTGAGCAGCTTTAGCAATACCTGACTCCTTCTGTTAGGCACTGACCTTGACTGAATTTAGGGATTCCTGGGTTTTTCCTTTCTTTGTGCAGGGCTGGTTTCAGGCTTCTCAACAAGGCAGAGCAGACAGTGATTGTCCCAGGCACTGTCCTCAGCAAGCAGCTATACTGCCCAACTGAGTGGGGGCTATTTGGGGGCTGTGCCCACTCTCTAGTCCCATTCAAAAAACTTGCCTGTCTCCTCTTAAAAAGAAATGCCATAGCCAGCTAACCCAAGAAAAAATTGAGACAGAGTATGGCCAATTGACAGTTTATTCTTCTCTTTAAGTAAACCAGTGTGTATCCCCTCCACACCCATCAGCAGCAGTCAGAATGGGGTTTGGAGAAGAGCCAGGCATAGAGTAATTGTGGGAGCCTGCACCATTCCAGGAAGCATCAGCTCTGGAGGACCAACTCTATCCCCTGAAATTCCTGTACAATCCTGCTTGAAATGGCTCACTCCTTCTATTCCTCTCTCAAAGCCTTGATTTTGCTGTGATCCAATCATCCTGCTACCTGAGGCAGCAGTTCACCCACCTGCATTACACCTGTCTCTGCTTCTTCTTCTTCTTTTTCTTCTTCTTATCATTATTACTATTATTATTAATGTTATTTTTTTTGTCATATGTGAACAATCAGGAGCACAGTGAAGATTGAGGAACACTTTTGCTATAGACATTGAACACATTTAGGCAGCAAAAAATTCACCAGGGAGTTTGTAACAATATAGGAAGCTTGGGACAAGAGGTAGGTGCAGACATACAGTAGAGTCTTAGAGAGCAATGAGGCTCTCTGCCTACGAGAAAGCTAAGCATGGCTTAGTCTATTTACTTAATCCATGTTTTCTTTTTCCACTTATTTATTACGTAGAAAATGTTGATGTTCCCACCAGAATATGGCTCGGTCCATCCTAGCTGTGTCTCCTGCCCTGGTGTAAGGAGGCATGGCTGAATTTGTCTCTGACAAATATGAGTTGGTGCTGCCTTGGGAAAAGGAGCTTGCCTTCACTGTAACTCTCCATATTAGACAAAACACACTTGGATCTGCTTTATATCAGCAGTTTCATATGAACAGAAAAATGTGCTTGAACTGTGCATTCCCAACAAACAATCTTAAGAATTCCATTTTCCCTACTATAACTTTTCTGTGGTGACCTCCTCACACGAGTAAAGGATAAAGACAAGCACAATCCTGCTAAACATCTGTAGTGAGCTCCTCAAGAAGCAATGCACTTTACTATGAACTTGGAATTACTATTATTAAAACCACTTGCTTTCAGAAGAACATTGAAGAGTAAATATTTTTGAATATTTTGGGCTAAGTTCAGTTCTACTATAGGTTCATAGCCTATTTTAAAAAAGTTAAACTGAAAAAAAAAAGTGAATTAAACATGGAATTAAGTACTCAGGTAGAATTTATGTGTCATTAACCTCAGATTAAATTCTATTACCAAGAAAATAAAGCTTCCAGGGAATGCAGTACATTTTTAAAGGGGAAATAGAGGGCAAATAATATTTCCATAATTAAAGTCTTAAATCAAGTTAGAAAGACTGATCCAAATAAAATTACCCACACATCACAATATGAATCAAAAGTTGTAGAAAACTCCATTCAATTTAGTTACTAATTGTGAGTGATTATTCCTTGAGTGATGGCGTTAAATTCTGAAGTTAGATTAGAGGTAGAATATTTTAGGCTTAATGTTATGGCTGGCTGACAGATTTTCTCTTGCTGCATGTGGTAGCACCACTACTGTATTTAGTGCAGGGGTTTGAACTTCTGCCTGATCATTTTAAAAGAAGTTAGTAGGAGCAGCAAGGCATTTTCTCTGAGTGATCCTTCACAGAGAAAGCCACTCTCCACTCCCTCCCATGACTCATTGAAGGCAGACTCATTAACCTTTTTCAGAGTTTATTAGGGAGCTGGCTTTTATTTCTCTGGCTTATGATGAAAGGGGTAGGAAGGAATGTCTGTTGGTTACATACAAGACATCTTATTTATCATTGCTAATATTCCCTTTATCTTGACTGAAGGAATTTTATTCCTTTTCATATATATATATATGCACATGTCTATGTGAACCCACACATACACACAGTCTCTCGAATATACAAATGACTACAGAACTTGCCTTATATTTTCAATGTACCAGAAAATTGGTTTCTAGGTTTCAAATACAAAGTAGATGCTCTTCATAATTTTAACCCTGAAATAACCAAAACAACAAAACAAAGCATATCAAAAACAACAACAAACTCCAAAATACTTCTTTTTTTCCTCCTGAAATAATTCAGGTAGTTCCAAATGTCAAATTAAAGCTGAGACAGAGTTTTTGATAAACAGGAAACTTGTAGCCTCACTCTCAAGAATGCAAAATGAAATATTTTTCAGGGTATGAGAAAAGTAAATTTATAAATTTTGGTCAAACTGAGATCTAACATGACATAAAAATTGAAAATATAAATATTGGAACATTGAAATAGCTTATTAATAAAAATATTTATTTTTCATTTTTAAATGACACTTTTATGAATAAATTAATTTCCATAACCCAAATTTTTGCAAGTATTGCATTACATTATTAGGCATATTTTCTATCAGACATTGAGCAACACACAGTGAAAAATTGCAGTTGTTACTATGTTCAATAGTCCTGTTCCCAGAGATAAGGTATTTGACAGCTCCAAAAGGGAAAGATCAACATAAAATGCTGTTTCAAAACAGTTTAATGTCAGTCTACTAATCATAAATTTGAGCTTATTTTCCATTTTGCAGGATATTAATAAATGCTCAGTAGCTGGCTTGAAATTCCAATCATTGTTTCTGAAGGCACATCCATAGACCTCTTTAATTTTTATATTGGAGAAAGCACAAAACCCAACAGTTTTAGATTTAATCTCGCTTAGAATTTGTGTCTCAAAATGAACCATAAAACTATGCTCTATTTGCTTCATTTAAAGCCCTACCAAGATTAACGTTTCCCTCCATAATTTCTTACCAGCGGTGATTATTGAACTTTTAGTCAGTATCTTCTTAGGCAGGAAACAGTTAGTTTTCATAGAAGAGTAGAATTTTAAGTAAGAAACTTTTGTATTTCTCTTGAAATTTTGGCTTAAGAATTAGATATTAATTTGGATTCCGCATTAAACATTCAAATTATTGTATTGATTGACTTGAACAAATTATCTAATTAGAACTTATATCCAAGAAGACAGCAAACTTCTTAAAATTTATAAAGATTAATCATACTTTATAATGAATCTAATGATGTAATTTTAATTTTATATTGAGTCTGCCTGATTAATTAGATTTTGACATGATTTTAATCTGACAGTCCTAGTGAAGCTCAGTTTTGAGGTGGTATTTTTGAAAAAAAAAAAAAATAGGAAGTAAAATAAAACAAAACCAAAAAAAAAATTCTACACATTTCTTACAATGTGCAGCATGGGTTCATAGCTGTGCAGGAACTTGGTGGATACCAGGTGGCCAACTTAAAAGGCTAATCTGTTTTCTCTAATTAGCCCTTGGTTCTCACACATCTACCTCCTGCAAAGCAACAGGGTGCAGCAGAACCCTCACAAGCACACGTTGGAATGGAATTACTCCTGTCACTTGCTGCTCTTAGATGTGTTAACAATTCCCTTCTTGTTTACGGGTCTGTGTTCATCTACTGCGGCATCCTGACAGCAGCTGCTGATCCTCTCTAATCTGGATTTTAATTCATTCTCATTCTTAACTTCTCCATTTGAAGGCAGCTCTCCCACAGGCTTTTTGGGCTTTTTTTGGTGGTGGTGGATTTTTGCCTGGCTTGAAGAAGTTCGTAAGACACTGCTCTCTAAAGTGTCCTCTAAAAAGCATGATGAATGTTCTCAACACTACTGATAGGACAGTCATCATCTTCCAGAGGTATAAATTTCCTATCCAGCCAAATCCCAAAAATTCTTTGTAATCCAAGCAGATTGAAGTGCTTAGTGTATTGTTGTTCAGACCTGACTTTAGCACTATATTCCCTTTATAAACTGTCACTCTGAAATCCTGAAGGCATCTGTCCTGAACTGTTTTGACCTTTGATACATTTTAAGGTTTTAGATTTAATAGAGGTTACAAACCATCTGAGGAAGTGGAGACTGTGGGAAGCTTAATCAGCCCCTTGGTAGTCCTGCAACAGGAGCAACTTCCCAAGTACCTCTCTCTGGCACTTCCCCAGCCTTAGCATTTAGACCTTTCATGAGCTCTTGATTCGCTTTTAACTCCTTGAGTGTTGAACTATGAAGTGTTTTGTTTTTTTTTTTTTTCCTTTTTTTTTTATCAAGTGCATTGATTTAACCTTTTGGCAGCCCACTCTTTAACTGCATGTGGAGGATGTGGAGGATTTCACGAACTCTGTGTTTTCATTCAAACTGGCATCTTCCTTGACATCTGACATGACTGGCCAGATTTCAGATATTTAATTGCCCAAGTGCTCAGCAGGGATGAACAGGAGTAACCCCTTAGATTTCAGTGGAACAATATGAATTTAGACCAGCTGACAAAGCTGGAACGGTATGGATATTTTGAAATGTTGGATTTTGTCTGCCTCATATGCTGTTTTTTTGGATGAACCCATTCAACATGCACTCTTACCAAACTCATACATAATTTTTAGTTCAATACAGTCCTAATAATAAACAATAAAATTGGTACATTTTTTCCCCTTCAGTCAGCACCAGCCTTTACTGTTTTGGATGAACTCAAAAAATAATTCTGTCCTTTTCTTTACACATAACATATTTACACCCCAATGGCCTCATCCTCTGATACAGGGCAGCCAAAGCATTTTAGTGAGATGATACTCTGGGATGTTCTCCAACTTTGACTGATTCTCAGTGGAATTTTTTCAAGGGCACAGTCAGTTCCCAAATGAAATCAAAGGGACTTTGCTATTTAAGTTCTTCTTTAGTATTTGACAGTCTTATTTTAGAACAAAGTTTTTGAAAGAAATTATATTTCTAAGCTTTTACCTTGACCAATAATATTTGCATAGTCTTCAAATGAAAGTTACATAAAGGAGAAGACCAAGCAGGCTTTATGACTTTACCAAATAGTGAAGATAAGAAGTCATGACACTTTTAGATAAGAAACCAAGACATATTTTTGATTCTTTTGAAAACTTTGGTTTCACCAGGTGAGCTCCAAGCAGGTCTCAAATCATTACATTATCAGAAGCATTGCTTAGCACATCAGATGTAACAGAAACATTTCTTACTTGCCTGTACAATATGCTCAATGATTTCAGATCCTCCTCTGAATATTGTGTCAATTTCTACTCATTGTTCTTGCTTTGTGAATCCTCTTATACAGATTTTCATTAAGTCTGTCAAATACTCAGTTGGCTGATACTGAACTAAAGCTTTCTTTCCTCTTCCTTTCCCGTAACTGTCCTGCTAATTAGATTTGCTAATGAAGGTGTAATATGGCGCAGAGATGGGATTTTTGATGAATTTTTGGAACCTGTGATAATAACATTCTACTAAGAATCTTGGATTCATGGTAAAGTGACAAGGATTATATTGCAAAGTCTAATTATGGTGATTCCCTAGACTGGGAAATATAATTAGAATGTACCAGTCATCATCTCAGATCACTTATTAGTAGTGACAAAAAATTTAAATAAAGCTTTCCATACACGCTGAAAAATTGGACATTGTAATTACGGAAGCCTTTTAATTCAGACACAGCAGATTTTGTAAAATGTAGAGAAATAAACCCAACGACTAAAAGAGGCCTTCTCTGGCAAAAATACAAGGTCCATTTCTTGATGGGCCACAAGAAAACTGAATACAAGCAAATAACTTTTATTCATACAGTAACCTGAAATGCCACATGCACCATGTGCCGCAGTAAGGCTGAATGGCTGTTCCACACAGCAACTAAAACCCTGGGAATAAATATGGTCCAAGGATGTTTAAATAACAGAATCTGTCTCTTATCCCAGCACAGCCTTCTTAGGCTAAGCAAGAACCTGTTGGCTGTACAGCCTCTGCTCTTTGAACCTACACCTAGACCTGGTGAATCTCCATTCTGTTTTGCCACTTCGTTAGTAAGAGACAGCCTGGTGTGATTAAAGTGTTTGCAACAGACAAAAAGCATCTTGGGTTTGCCCTGTCTCATGTATAGCATTTTCTTCTTAGCTTTTTTTTTCCCCTCCTGGGGTTTTTGTCTGTTTTCCTGTTTTAACTACAGAATTTTTAATTTGTGGTGAAGTATGTCTGATAACAGTGGCCTGAACAGGATCTGGCCACCACTAACATTTAAAGCTGGACATTTTTACTGAGAATGTCTCTTAAAGCTCTACATATAAACACCAATATCCTTAGGGCCAAAAGAGGAGGAGAACCTTAACAGGAATATTAAGGGTCTGTCCCTTCAAATAAACTTCCCTTCACCTGTCTAATTCTGGCCTGAATTTGTGGATTTACATCTGGATCTCTGCTTGCAGAAAAAAATCAGACTATGTCACCTAGAAACTGCTGTAATTATCTCCCCTTATTTTTTAAACATTGATAAACAAATATTGATGTGAGTTGTAAAGGGAAATGTATAAATGGTAAATATTGGAAGAAAAAGCAAAACAAGGGTTAAGACAGTGGCATGTCGTGTTAACAAAACCCACTGTTCTAGCAATAAATTTGAAAAATGTGTTGTTTCTTCCAAAGCTGGAAAGCCTGCAAGTCTATAAGGCCAGAGCACAGGAAACTTGTTGGCAGAAGGATCTGTTTGTACTGCGACAACAGGAGGTTGAAAACAAAACTACAGCAAATCACACACACAATTATTTCTTCTGTTTGACCAAAAGGAAGACAGGCTGGAACCATACAGACTTTTGTGTTCCAAACAGAGAAAAAGAGACAATGACTGCCAACCTTGACTAATATTTATGGAGGCTCACATAAGCTAAGTTCTAATGCAAAAGGACTTAAATAACTCCTGGCATCTAAAAAATATAAAAAGACTAAAAGAAAAACTATTTTCTGATCACAAGCATATCACAAGAGATGTGATGTGGACTCAGTAGCTGGGTATACAAATGGTACTGGCTCAACTGCTAGATTGAATCACCAGCTTGAAAAGATGGGAGTGTGACAATATGAGTACGTGAAATCACTTAGAAAGTTTTCAAAATAAATGCCACCTTCTTCTTCCATAAATTCTTACAATTAATTTTGTTACACTGCTTCCTACACAGACTTCCAGAAACCAGAAATGAAAATCAAAATCTGGTCCATGGTCTCATCAGTGAGATTTTAAAAGTGTATTTTGTACAAGATTCTGTAAAATTTCAAATAAATTAGTGATATTGTCACTGAGTTTGGTATTCAGCTTTGAGATTATATATATTTAATTCCTAAGTGACTTTCAGGGACACTTTCCTTTATTACAGTGTTTTCTTTTAATAAAAGAGAAAATATTACATGCAAAATATAAAAGTAAAATCTTAGCAGGAAACTAGAAGCCCTATCAATTCCACTTTTTAAAAAAATTGCCAAAAACCAGTGTGCAATTTCAGATAATTACATGTAATCCTTAGTAATCCTCCGCAGACAGCGTGAACTGGCAGTCATTAGTGTGCTTTGAGCCTATTATTTTGCATACACACCAGGATATGCAGGATGCTCGTGTCCTTGCTGACTCTCTGACTAAAATATGGGAAATAAAGTAAGATCAAATAATTTCAAAACTTCAGTTGAGAACTGGGAGAAAAAAAAATAGTGAGTACCATGAAGCAATAGCTTTTTTTCATCTC
Source organism: Calcarius lapponicus (assembly GCA_039654755.1). NCBI lineage: Eukaryota > Metazoa > Chordata > Aves > Passeriformes > Fringillidae > Calcarius > Calcarius lapponicus. Next base: position 46,767 of record JBBFKN010000042.1, read on the forward strand.
AAAGACTCAAGTAAAAAACAAAATGCAGAAGTCTGTTTTGGGCGATCTTTGTTCTATTTCAAATCCAATGGGTAATTGAGTACTTGCCGTTCTGACAGCTCTAAAAGAAATAAATACAATCCAATATACTGGATTCAGTTTAGGGATTGGGGCTTTTTTTCACCTTTCTTGAAAATAGAAAAAATTGTCAAAATCAAGAGAGGGGTATTGTCTCAAGTCCACACTTTTTAAAAAAGAAATTTTGAAAGTATTACTATACCATTCACCATTCATTTTTTTCACGCCTGTTATCAAAAACCTTGTGATTCAGGCACTCATCTGAGAAGAGGAGGTAGGTGGCTACCATGTTCTGAATTAATAAGCATTCAATTAATACAAATTGAAACAGCTTCACACTCCAGGCTGCCCTATAAGTTGCTGACTAAGGCATTTTGCTGTGAGAAGGAAAATTTCTGTGGAAGTTTGTGTTTTGAGCTAGGAAGAAACAGAACTCTGCAGTAGCCTGTCCCTTCGAATAAACTTCCCTACACCTGTCTAATTCTGGCCTAAATTTGTAGAATTACCCCTGGATCCCAACACCAACACATCTGCTTGCAGAGCAAAATCAGAATATGTCACCTAGAAAAGGCTGTAATCACTCCTCTGATTTCTTAAGCATTTCATTTATTGTTTTTCAGCTGAATTTGTGAGTAGTTTCAAGCAGTAGAAAAAGTTCTTTCCAAACCAAAAGGGAAAAAAACCCTTTTTATCACAATTTGCTGTATAGTCAAGAAAGCCAAAATTTCCTAACACAAACTAAAATGTATTTTAATTGCTAAAATACTAGCAAATGCAGAGGCTTACTACTGCAGAAGTCTTTTCAGGTCAATCTTTTCACACAACCAACATCATTCTTGAAGGCATTGTGACCACTCTATTCTAACATATTAAACCTTGACAAATCCTCCCTTATCCTGTTAAGTAGTCAGAGTAGTGCTTTGGCATGACTTTGGCCAATATTCTCCCAGATGTGGCTTGAAGTTTGTATTAAAGCAAAGAGAATTTCCAGTTCCTAGTTTGAATGCAGATGCCATATTCTAAAGGGTAAGAAAGTTCAGTAATGGCTATGCATTATTTGTGTTAGTTGGCCTCAGAGACAGAGTCTCTGAGGGTCTTGACAGTGTTTAATTTACTGTTTCTGATGTAGCTATGTCCTGGCTTCTCAAAACATGCCCTTTCTTTTTTCTTTTTTTTTTTTTTCCTGCCAAGAAAAAAAGGGAATTTATCTTGGTGGAAAAGAAGAAATTTCCTCATTTGTATTGGATTCCCAGAAGTACAGTTGCTCCATCAGAGCAAGAGCAATTAAAATAAATTAAAACAAAAAGCAATTAAACCTCTCTGCAATTACATAGAGCCGAAATCATCAGGAATGTACTGGTTGTTCACAGAGTGTATCAGTAAGTGTTTAACACACCTGCCATATTTGTGGAGTGCTGAAGTGGCTGCACATGTATGTATTTAGTGTTCACAGGGTGCATGCAGAAAATGGTAAGTACAACAGTCTAGCACTGCAGTTCATAGTAGGTGCATTTATATTTCTCCTTGGGATTTTGGGGACAGGAAAAACAAAAAAGACTTGGCATTTGCAAATTGACCTGAATATTTAGGTCATAATTTAAAGGTTTAGTAATGACATCCAATTCCTGGTGCAAAAGCTGTCATTGACTTCAGTGAGATCTGGATTTCTGTCTTTCTGTTACTGCAGCAATTCCTGTGTAATCATGCGGAAGTGTGCAAAGTACCTTAACTGCAGTAGGTGTGGGATTATGTTGACTGTGGAAAAGTGAAAGAGATTGTGGAACACTTGGATTAGAAAGGTGTTCAGGCTATGCCACTGGACAAGTGGTGGAGACAGGTGTAGTGCAGAAAAAAAGTATGTGGAGAGGAAGAAGGGAGACATCCCATCATTCAGAGTAGCTGCAGAGTAGCTCACTGTGGCAAAAGAAGGTGAGAAACAATTGTGGTCACTGGCACTTATCTTTACTTAAGGAATTCTTGAATAGGTTGACTAAGACACAGCAAGAAATAGAAGATAGTCTTCCAACCTGCATATAATCAGTTAAGAACATGGCATATTTTATGACAACCTAGCTGATGTTCTAAAGAATGGTTAATATTCGTCATGAATATGAGTATGAATCACAACACTGCATGGAATTACTTCAGTATATGAAAATGCTGCTTAAGCCTTATTAAGTAACTTATGTAATGTGTCTTAGAAAAGGCAGAATGTTAAGGGTGATTTGATAGCAATGCAAACATATTCAGCACTTGACACTTTGGCACATTTGAAATTAGTTCTCATAACAAATTTAATTTTAAAACTCTTTAAAAGTCCTTTAAACCTGTGTTAAGCCAATCTGAGTAGAAGATATTATTTAATATGATTGAGCTCATAGTTTAAAGTACTTCAGTAGACTTTCATATATCATTTGCATCACCAAAAATATCTGATTATGTTGCATTTGAAGTTTATGATAATAATTTCTTAAAGTACTTGTAATGTGTTGTAGTTCAATATTATTATACAGAATATTACAGAAATCAGACAGATATATATTCCATGATAATTCTGAAGTATTATTTCTTATTTCAAAGCATATCTACTGGCTTTGTCCATAATTTCTTGTATTATTGAGTGCTCTAGTGAAAGAAGCATTTTATCACTGGTAGGACTTAGAAACTGCTGCAAATGGGGTTTTTTACAACTGCAAGCAAGCTAGTTCCAAATTTGAGTTGATGTGTCTCTTCACAGAGAGAAAAAAATGCCTTTGTATGTAACATTCAATTATGGGAACATACTAGCATCGAGAAGCAAGTTTAATTTTTACATAATATCAATTTATCAGCACAAATAAGGGAAACAAAAAATCAAAACAAAACACACCCTCTGGAAGTGGACTGTCATAGCTTAAGCAAAAGAAGGGGTGACAAAGACTGAAACAAAAGATGGAATGCCTTTGTATTTTGAGGAAGGGAAGTGATAAAATTAATTTAAAAAAATTCTAAACTAAAAATGGGACCATCTACAGCACACAAATAATTTGAGTTATTAGAAATTTGTGACATGATTTCATTTTTATTTAGATTTTTTTTTTGGTAGTGATAATCTGGAAGTGCTGGAAAGCAAACTTTAATTGTCTGTTCTCAAATAACATATTGGCTCTGTCTAATTAAGCAAAACTGAATGTGCTCATAAAACCACGAATTTCTTGTCTCAACTCTTACTATGAATTACAACAATTAAGAAACACGTGCTGCAGCAAACATGCTACTTAAAAGGAAAACAACAGTAGATTAAACTACTAACCTTTGATTTCATGTTCCACACCTTTTAAACACTAGATGATGGCATAAAAAAACACATTAATCTGACACTATCCTCCTATTGCCCACTAACCTGCTTTATGAAAGGCCTCTAGAATTTGCAACAACTGACCTTTCCTGCAAACTAGGCTTTCATAATATTTTAAGTACACTCTTTTACTATATATTTTACTGCTGACCTACAGAAAAAGCAACCACTCATTCATTCATTACAATAAAGTTGTGGTCTTATTTGCATGATTCAGCTGTGTTGCACCTTAGAAATTTAAGCCACTCTGTCTACACTTAGGCTTTCCTTTAAATTTTCACTCAGAAACAAAAGACATGTGGAGTGTGTCTGGTGCACACACAATTTTGTCTTGTGAACTTGATAATTAAATTACATTTTTGTTGACTTATGGTGCCTCACTGTGTTCTGACAAGGTAGATCATTTTGTTTTGTTCCTATGCCTAACTTTAAAATTACTGGATCTACTTATTATGGACTACCAGTTGTAATCAACTGTCTGATGTTCAATAAGCAGTTAAAAATAATTAATACACATTAGTCTGCATGCATATTATACCCATGTGGGATATTTCAGTAATGGACCTACTTACTTTGTTTTCCAGTAAAATACTGGGTTTGTACAGATGTAGGAATGACCTGACTTGTAATAATGCAAGTTCAAAACCGTAGCTCTGCATCAACCCGACCCGAACTTAATTGCCTGCGCTCTCAGTTCATTATCACCTTTAAAGTCCAGCAGTTCACAAACAGTAATTCTTGTTTTATCGCAGCAAAACAAACAAGGTAAAAACAAACAATCGCAACCACGGGAGGAGGGGGAGGGAAAGGAAAAAAACGCAGCTCCTCCCCCAGTGGAAGGAAAGCAGAAGCCAAACCCCTCTCAAAGTACCTACCCGCGTTTATTGCGGTTCCCAGAACACTTTCCTCCTTTTCCTCCTGCCGGGAGCGGCCGCCGGTCGGAGGTTCTCTACCCCCACCTAGCGGGCAGCGCGGGAATGACGCGCCGGGAGAGGGCTCGGCCCAAACCCCGCGGCAGAAGCGCCGCCGAAATCGCTGCTTTTAGCGCAAATTATCCACCCAGCTGACAGCACCTGCGGGGATTAAATCACCGAGACCCACGGGTTCTGCTGATAGCTGTGAGCTGGAGTGGGCTTTGGTGGTAGCGAGAGCATTTCTGCGCGCTGCAGATGGTGTTTCAGCTTGGCAAAACTCAAAGCCTCATGCAGGCTTTCTCCCCAAAGTGTTTCGCTTCTATTTATACCTGTATGTATTTTTCACAAGCTGTGTGATTAAAGAAGAATGACAGGAAAAAAAGTCTATAAATACCCTTCAAGAATTCCTTGCATCTTTCTTTCATCAAAATTCAGACCAGAATAGCAGAATCTACCTCATCTCAGTGATTACCTTTCCTTTGGTCTGGTGAATGAAATGAAAAATCTGCAGAACAAATTAACCAGAGTTTAAAAAGAGCCTTGCATATTAAAGCAAGTGCAATCTGCATTGTAGAATCACAATCAGGAAACTGTGGAGATGTGGAAATCTTTGAATTCCTATATTTTATCTCCTCAAGCTGAAAGTGAGTTCAACCACTTTGAATACACAGGCTAAAACATGCTTTCAAGGAACTGAACAGTTCTTATTCTCTTTGAAATAATAATAAGGAGAGATATGGAGGTGATGTTTGCTGGTTCTACGTTGCCTTGAGAGCACTTGTCGAGCAAGTAAGATTCAGATTTAGTTTTCTCTTTGTTCACTGAGTGTTTTAAACTCAATTGACAAGGTCACTTGTTCTCTTTCTGGAGTTCTGAATCAAGTATTCCTGGCTGCAGAGCAGCACAGCTTCAAACAGAAGAGTGACAAGGACATGGAACACCCTGGAAACTCATTATATTCGTATTAATGACTATGTCTAGTCCACTCAATTAGGAACAGCCAGGACATGGAAAATTTCTTGTATTTTTCTATTATCAACCTGCTTTCAGCATGGTTTTTGGCCCAGACCAGTCCTATAATACTGGCACGATCCCAGGCAGAGCCAGGTCAGGGTTTGTTACAGTTAAACAGCATCAGGGGGACCCCTAAGAGAGCATCACCACAAGGACACGAGTTATGTCCCTCCACTTACCTTGGCGGGCCCTAGTGCATCCTATTTATTAGTTTAGAACAGAGAGAGGGGATGGAAGGTCAGATCTTCCCAGGTTAAGGAGAATTGTACCAAGAACTGTGGTGCCTGCAGTGTGCTCCTGCAACTGAACTATTTTCCTGAAAGGCAGAATTTTTACCTGCTTGTATTTTAAGGGAAAGGCGTGACCTGTTCACATGAACTGAAATGGAAGCTGAAAACCCTAAATCCCAGCTGCACAGAAGCTGCTACGCAAGATCCCGCAGAAGGCACTTCAGATGCACCTCTGTCTTTGATGTTTTTTATTCTAAGATGCTGAAAAAAGAGTCCCAGAATTCAGCATTCTGTGCAGCTTTCTCTGCATCAGGCTCTGTCTAATTGCATTTCTTCCTGGAGGGGCAGGTACAGGGATACATGTAACACTTCAGATGGAAAACTGAATTATAGCCTCAGTTAGTTGCCTGACTTACAGACTTTATAACTCTAAGTGTCATGAAATGTAAACCTACTTGCATAGCTGACTATGGATATTTTGAGAATAATGCCAAGATATAAGCTTGAAGATTTAATGGTGAAGGTTTTCAAAGCACTTAAAAATATATATTTAGATGCTAGTATCTGCTTGAGTGCCTAAAAGCTTGAAATAGCAGATGCAAATTCAGTCTTCATTTCTGATATAGGAAATAAATTCAAAAGATCAACAAAAATTTCAAGATTTTAACATTTTGTCATTTTTTATTTACAAATTTTCATAGTTTCATAATTTCCTTCAAATTTACTAGAAAACTATTTTATATACATTTTAATATTATGATGTTATCATTATTATTGCAACATTATAATACTATATTATTATTCTGATTTTAATATATACATTTTGCTGCAATAGCAGATGGCAGCCATCATACAATAAGATACAGATTGATTTTATATTTTCATGGCTTTAAAAAGTTCACCCTTGCCAAGTATGCCAGGATTCTGCTCAGGAATTCTGCCCATCCATTCTGACAAAGTTTCAGCTTGCACCTGAAACGTGCCTTTGAAATAAATATGAATAGGCTCTGTTATTTTTATGTCACTATTAAAAAAAAAAAAAAAAAAAAAAAGAAGAAGAAGAAGAAACAAGAAGACCAATTCTAAAAATAGTTGCTAAGGATTTTTCAGCTATAAAAATTCTATATCTCTGTTCAGCTTACAGAATGTATATCCTCAGGAGATAATGAGAACTGTTCATCAGTGGAAGGCCACCATAAAAAGCCTAAGTAAAATTTTCACTAAATACTTTTTCCTATGTTTGGTTTCAGGAACAGGCATTCCCAAATGCCTAATTATACTCAAGATGCAATCTCTGACCTTTATAATTGCAAATCATGTAGCACTTGAGGTTTAACCTACTGATCATTAGTAGATGTCATACACAGTTCTAACACAGATAATGTGTGTTATTTGAAATTTGTTGAGACTTTGATTGTAAAGTCAATCAAAATGATTTAAATGTGTTAAAGAAAAGCATCCTCAAAAACTACTTAGGAATTTATTTAAAAATTACTAAATCTCATATATAATGTGTTGATATATTCTGACACAGTAAAAAAACAACATCAAGAGTCCTTTTTGATATGGTGTCCATAAACATTAAATTCAGGCTACAAAATATTGAGGCTTACTTGTGTTTTCTCCCTGACAGACTGCAGACCATTTGTTAGAGGCCATGAAATGATTCCATCAAGAAATGCTGAGTACCCTTTCTTATCAAGAGGAAAAGAAACTTTTCCAAGAAAAATGAATCTAATTTTAGTAACAATAAGGTGTCTCTAAATTGATTCAAAGATCCTACAGTAGGTAATGGATTAGAAGTTCTCCATTCTACTGGGCTCTTTTAGCCATACATCAGTGTGCATTTCAAGAAATTGAATTCTCTTGCCATTCAGTCTTTAAGGAAAGGGAGCTTTGGCTTAAAGAACAATACAAAATATAAAACATTTTTACCCTGCCAATCACTTATTGACCTAACAACCATTGTTTGAGACAATGGCAAATACTTGAAAAGTAGAATTCAGTATAATATATAGGATCATGAGAACTGAGATAGGACACTTTGCCTGTGTGAGGGCTAATGCTGAATAACATTTAATAAGGACTTGGAGATTTGGTGCAGAGATACGTAACTTAGAGATTATTAAATTTCACTTACTCAGTGTTTTATCTTATTATAGGTTTGCTAAGAAAAAAGTAGTATAATTCTTAAAATCAGTCAAAAGCACTCAAGATTAAAAGTTCTGTACCTGTCATATGAAAAAAAAAAAAAAAACCAAACCCAAAACAGAAAGAAACACCTGTTTTAAAAAACATATGTAATTCTCCATACTTGTTTGAAAAATCCGTGGTACAGCGGTTTTGTGTGCACAGGTCTTTCCCTGTTCCTCCAGATTCCTACATCACTAAAACAATATCACAGTCAGCTGCAGGCCCTCTTCTTTCTGACAGGAAAAAGACTAGTTTGATTTCTTACCTAAAGAAAACCACTGCTGGAAATCTTGCCATAACAGAAGGGGCTAAAACAAAAGCCAAGTGCATCACCACAGCCAATTAGAGAGGACCTTTTTCCTCTATAAGTGTGTTAACTCGCTTTTATGGCTGTTCTGCATACGTAAACAGTGTATTGAGGTAAAAACACATTCAGTATAAAGAAGAAAGGCAAGGGGCTGAGTTATTAGGGATAACATGAGTAACGCCTCTTGCAAACATGACCAGTTAGGTTCCCTGTGCTGCACTCACTGACTAGCAGAGTGGCAGTAACCTGAGGGAAGGATAGGCCCATCTCCCTTGTACCTCTAAAGAGATGCCAGGGAACAGAAGACAGGCTTTGACTTAAATGGCTCCCATCAGGAGAACAGGGAGCAGGAGGTTGTAGGATGCTCGTTAGGGTACGAAATGTCCAGGAAGGAGCTGCAGTGACTCCAAGGACTCTAAAAGTAAAGGACTGGAGGAAAGGGAGAAGACAGATGTGTTACTTCAGTTCGGATGACCTATCTAGGTCTTCCTAGCTGAAAACTAAACAGCAAAGTAATTGAAGCATTATCAAATTAAATCAAAACAATGTATATCATCTTGTGTGTAAATAACATATTTTCAGAACTGAATTTTTTTCTCTCATCAATAAAAAACTTGTTCTCTTACCCTCTGTGGTAAATCTTCAATTTCTGCAAGCAAAATCAGAGAATCTCTGCAGTAGGGAATCTGCTGCACCTGTGATGATGGGGATAACTGGGACACTAATACATACCAGATTTATATTCAACAGGGGCAGTAACATTGCACCAGAGAAACCTGGATATTCTCTTTGAACACATATGAGACCACTTCAAAAGTCAATAAGTTTCAGCTGGTAGTCTGCAAGACACCTGAATAAGTATGGTATATGCACTTAAACAGACAGATAGAAATTAAACATTTTTCCTGACTGGTATCTGGAGCAGATACTTCTGACCTGGCAATGGCACTACAACAACAGTCCATCAGGAGTATTGTGTCCTAAATGTGTCAAGTACTGTTGCACTTGCCCCCATCATCCCTGTCCTATTTTTTAATCTTGCTCTTTATATAACTTAGTGATTTTTAGCTCTTTTTAATGGCTACCAATGAAATAACTTACTAATATCCTCTGATGTGTTCTGTAAACTCTAATTAAAGTTTTTAGGAGTACCCTCGGTTGCGGTTTGTTTGTATGTCTCATGTTAAATTGCACACTGCTTCTAATATTTCTTAATTTTCATTGTTAATTTAAACATTTAGGTTTTCCATCACTTTTTTCCATATATACATATATATATATATATATATATGAGAGTATAGGTGAAGGAGATATGCCAGTTTTAGGCTTCATTAAGGCTAAGATAGAATCCATCAATATAAGGATATCTCGCTTCCACGTTGCTGCTTGGGACTTGGGACTCAGGACTCATGTCTCCATGCACCATACATTATCTTTATCCGCATGTACTTGACAAGTCATATGTCCAAAATAACTATGTAGATTAAAAAAAAATAAAAAGGGGGAAAAAAACCCAGTACATAAGCTGATAAGTTATTGTACAACTAATTCATTATTCATTAAGAAGGGAAAGCATATTCTGTGCTGATTCTGTGCTGAGTGCTCTGCATGTCCCACTACAGCCCATAAGTACAGCCCACTACTTATTGCCAGGGTTAAATAAGTATGATGCATCAGCTCACTCACCCAACCCTTCTCAGCTGTTTTCATGTAGTGATTTCCATCCATGAGGTGATATAACTCCCTATTTAAGTCACCTATGAGTCTTCTCATGAAGGTTTATATTTGTACAATCACGATCACTAAAGTATTAGTAGAAGCAAGAGTGAACCTAGAGTTTCTTAGGATGTCTTCAGAAGATTAAGTAATTTTAAAAACATGCTGCTGAAGCTAAAGATAGACCACCCACATCCTGCATTTTCTCTTGGTCTTGCTTGCCTTCCAGCCCTCGCCTCCTGAAAAAAAAATTAAAAATTAAGAATTTGTCAGTGTAAGAAAAGCCACAGAAACATAGAGTCAGGATAAAAATTAGCTGGGAAAGAGTTGGGTGGACACTTCCATGCCTGTTCCAGACCAGGATTATGGTAGTTCAATCAGGGTGTTGCAGGCTTTTGTGTAAAGTTGTATGAAATTTAAGATAAGAAACTTTAAAGGGAGTATTTCATTATTTTAAATGTACTGCTTTTGTAAAACCCCTTCTCATTAAGTTTCCCTCAGTTTTCTGTTCACAGTCAGAGCCAGGGGCTCCTGGAGGGCCACCAGTCAGTGTCACTCCCAGGGCAGGGCAGCTGGGGAGCACCAGGCACCTCAGTGGGGATGGGGACAGGTAAAGCTCAGGCTGGGACATGGGCTGAGAGTGTGCTTGCCTTAGGGGGCCTGTGGTCATGCAGGACAGAGCTGTGGGGAGCTGGACAGGTCCTGCTGTGGCATGGGAAGGGGGGACAGGGACAGCAAGAGCAAGCAGTGGGCTTGGATACCCTCACAATCAACTGCTTTATCTGAGGGAAATGTTCAGTGGGTGAAATTGCAGCCTGTGCATTTCAGAAGAGGGAGAAGAAGAGGAGTGTGAGCGGGTCAGAGCTGAAACCTTCTGTGGGTCTCCTCACGTGTGAGCTGAATTCAGCTTTCCACCAGTGAGGGCTTTATGAAGAAATGCATTCACATCACCTTTTTTGCTAGAATTTATTCCGAAATTGTTAAAACGTTGTATAGACCTCATTAATACTCTTTTTAATTTTTGTCCTTTCAGCATTAGATACAAGGGAATAAAAATTTAGACAGATCTTGCTGCTTGTGGAAGGCTTGTGAAAGGTTACTTGTTCTTGGGCTAAATCCACCAGCATCTATGCAGATACATCAGCAAAGTCTTGCACAAGCACTTGCAGACAGCCCTTGTGCCACCTGCCTCTGTGGGCAAGGCCACAAACCGGTGGCATTTGCAGCCTTTGGGCTTTGACTGAACTAAGTAACCTGGTGTAGAAAAAAATGGGTGACCACACATCCTGGAGCCCACAGCCCCTCTGTGTGACTTGGACTACCCACCTCCCTCTTCCTTCTCCACAACAGAAGGGAATTTTTCCTCTCTGGTAGCTCAGTCCTGCTGTGTTTGGAGATGCTGCCTGCTCAGAGCCATTTCTACAGAGTGTACTGCATAGGTTGATTTTAAAGTAATGTATGCATTTGTTTGAGTGGAGGGAATGTTAAAAAAATGGTTATAAATATAAAAGGAGTGGGGAGAAATCTAGGGGCAGAGTTATAGTGTTGTTGGGCAGGCTTTTCTTTTTTATCATTATTTGGATAGGAATGGAAAAGAAAAAAAAACACTGAGAAAAGATGCCCACCCAGAGGGAAGATGGAAAAGAGAAAGCTAAGAGCTAATAAAGTATTAGGCTATGAGTTTCTTCTCTGCTTTTTCTCACAGAAAGGGAGCCAGATGAGGTAATGTGAAAAGCAGCAGCACCAGCTAACCATAAAAGAAAAAGGTCTGGCTGTAGCTTGACCTGAAAATAATGATAGGTGATGTAGACAGAGTTTAAGGCATAGAAACAGCAACATCCTGGAGGTCTAATGTGAATTATCACCATGGGGGGAATGACATAGGGGAACATATACAAATAAAGAGCATCAGGATTCTGTGGCTATGACAACTGTCTTGGAGTGTGTCCAGCAGCCTCCTTGGGGCTCAGTAAGTTCACATAGTAAACCTTGCTGTGCCTGGACAGTCCAAACAGACTCCCAGGGGTTCGTTGAATATATAAGACATAGAGAAAAAACAGAAGCAAAGACAGTTCATATAAAATCACAGTCAAAACAAAATATCAGCATCTCTTCTCGAGATCTATTACTCTTATGAGACAACAGTGGGCTGGTGTCCCAGTGTAGTCAACATATTCAAGCAGAGAGTGGAAGACACAAGTCAGATGCCTTTTCTGAATCAGACAAAGACAAATTACAGATTCAGAGTTGGTCTAGATAGCAGCATGAAGCTAAGCACTTGCTTATTAAGCACCATAATGGCTATTTTTCCTGTTACAGTGGCTTCTCTACAACCTCTGTAAGGATTGTTTTTATAATATATATGAACTCTCTTCAAATAATTGAATTAATGTCTTGGGGGAATTCTGTAATTTCCAGATTGCTGGATGAAATATATATTCAATTAATCCATTTTTCTTTTACCTTTAGATTTCTTATGAGAGTCCCACACCAAAGATTTTATTTTCAGTTCTGATTAAACAATGCATTCAAATGAAATGAAACAAAATTTTTCATCTCTCTGCATAATAAACAGAGCTTTTTGCTATATTTAAGGAAAAAAAAAAAAAAACCATGTGACAATTGTGCTTTAACTAACAAATTGTGAATGTTTAAAAATAGCACACTGAATCAGAACAGAATGTTTGTTTTTAGAGCATCTGAAAGATACAGCAGGATGTGCTGTTTAGAATGTGTGCAGGTGTGAATAATTAAAAAATCCACCATGTTTATGTGTCTCTGATTACACAATCACTCTCATAGCCACAAGTGATTCTAATCAGCTACACTGAGAGGTGATGGGACTCTATAAATAGCATATAAAGCAAATTTTTGTAGCCTCTTTGTAGTTTGGATCCTCTCTTAGCATGCACATTGTCAAACAATAATAAAACTTTAACAATAGCCTTCACACATTTTCAGAACCTTTTTTCTCACATTATATTACAGCTTTCAAAATAACTATCCTTTCAGTGTTAAATAGTTGTACAATAGGAGTTTCCTTCCTCCAAACTGATTTAAACCACACACTGACATTTCAAATGTCTTAATGAAAATTTAATTATAGCAAGCCAGCAGATATCTATTATTCCAGTAAGCAAAAGGGACCCACACTGAGTAAAGTCCTCTTCTCTTTTCTATTCTTCTAAAAATGAAAAGGAAAAAAAATCAAATAAACTTATGATACAGTTTTGTATGTCTTTACCTTATCTAATCCAAAGAGTGATGCCTCATTCACAAACCAAAGCTTCTTCATGAACAGTACACCACTGGTGACATGCTGTTGTACTCTCAGACAATCAATTTTTAGACAGTTCTTTTTGCCTTCCCTTAGTCCACTTGGTCTTGATTATCCTACTGCTTCTTTAGTGAAACAACATGCTGATCCATAAAAATTCTGCGTTTCCAATGGGTCTGCACTTACCAGTTTTGTGGGTGATGTTTTCTGTCCACCCACCTCTCAGCTGTTTTTATTAATGCACCAGTACTTTGAGTGTCTCAATGAAATAAGGGATCCAATGTCCCAACCCCTTTATAAGTTGCTTGTGCCTCAATGAATTAAATTATGTCAACATATAAAAAGGACACAGTAGTTAGGAAACTAAAAAGGTAGAAGGAGATATGACCAAAATTACAGGGCTTTTATGGATCAATAGTAATAGAATTTGGATGTCAGGGTACCTATTCAGTGCCAGGTCCCATCAGTACTACAGTGTAAACTGTCTACATGCAAATAATTAGTCATAATACCTAAGGGTCAATAAAGTTTTCTGATCTAGATTTACTAGGTAGGAAATAATAAAACAGGAGATGATCAGCAAAAAAAAAAGTTCTTTCCTCACAAAAATCAGGAGTTAATCTGGTCCTTTTTCTTTTTAATAAAGTGGTAACAGTGGACTTTGGTAAACATTCTAAATAGAACAAAACATTTGTATGGAAAAAAATCAGGCATCTTTAAGGCTTGTAGATATTTTTCCCAACCAAAGCGAGGTTCAGATTGTGTAAAGTTATGAGGATAAACATAAAGGCTTGGATTAATTCTCCCCACAATCTAAAAGACAAGGCCTGTTACTCAAGGCTTACATCAATCAAGGAAATTTCAACTCTGAGTGTGCAAAACTCAACCCTAGTTTAAATGTGAATACTGGTTTTTATTAGACACTTAGAAATGAATTTACGAAAGGGAGGGAAATTTAAAGACTCTAAGGATGCGATAAATTTAAGTCTTATATAATCTGTTAATAAATGAATTTAACTTGCTACCAAAACTGTTTAAACATGAATTTTTGTATCGCGCATTTGATACATCTGTGCTATACTGCTGCAACTGTGAGGCAGCTGCTTTCCATGTTTCACAATACTATATGAATGTCATAAATAGCATAATGATCTGTCCGTCTGAGTTGTGAAGATAATTAATAAGTCCTTTTTGCATTAGCTCCAGTCCCATACAAGTGTAAAAAACTAAGCTAAGCACCAGGACTTCAGTAAGACATCCATATGTCCAAATTATTCCTTTATTTGTTTGCATAAAACTTTTTGGATATTAAAGAGAGGAAGACAGGTGATGAAGAAAATATTGAAAGCCCACAACAACCCATTTGATTCACATTTTTGTGTGTATCACATGCAAAGAGTTTAGAACACAGCTGTATGAATGAGTTCCTGTCCTCTTAGTGTTGGATGACAGTACCCTTCCTTCTTGAAGGGTTATGCAACACTTTTCTCAAGTCTCCCGTGTCTCCTTTCCTGTGTTCCCTAGCCAGTTGAGAAAATAATTGCTATGAAGCCATAAGTGAAATATTGAACCCCGAAGTTCTTGCTCTGTCTTCATGTTCAGCTGTACACAGAGTTTATTTGCTTATTTTTGAATTCACAATAAAGATTCTTATTTTTCATTCTTATAATATCAGCAATTGTTTTTACATTCTAGATCTCAAGAGAACTTACAGATTTCGTATAAATCAGAATTGTGACGGGGGAGCATAGCTGTTTCCTTTGAAGTGGTGTTCTGGATTTAAAAATTGTCAGAAGTGAACTATAAGCCTTTAGCATTGAACAAAATTACTGAAATAAAAACAACTCTGGTTTTCATTAAAGAAAGAGAGTACTCTTTTTTAAAGCAATAAAAAGACAAGATATTCATGGCATGTCCTCTTAAAACTGCTTTCAAAGGATTATACCACAAGTATAATGTTCATCAATAACTTATTAGAAAATAAACCAGAAGATATTCACATCAGCTGCAAAAATTTATGTTTTGTATCAGAATGATAATTTTACAGGACTGTTAGAAATAAAGTTTGTCTTTTTAAGTTTTTCAGTAACACTGCTATTTAAATTAAACTTTCCTTAAGTTTGAAGTCTGAGTTAGGGTTTTCTTGCATATATTCTAGAAAATATAGAGCATTACCTAACAATTCTATGAAAGTTCTACAGAAAAGATAATAGTTATTTCTTAGATGTTCTCTCAATTTTCAAATAATTAGTATAGAATTAGTTTATTAAATACATATATGTAGACAACATAGCATTAAATAATACAAAACCAGCAGAAATTATGGCAATCTCATCACAGGGTTTAACTAGAGCAGATGAAATTTTCCCATGAATGTACACCTTAAAGAAAATTATTTTTGTCTAAATTTCTTAAAATCCATTTTCTTTGAAGTTTTACTTTATTATATCATTCCTTTCAACCAGAAATAATTCAAACATGATAATTATTTGTGTTGGAGAACCAAGAAGGTTATTCTAATGAAAGGAAGTGGAGAAAAAAAAATTAAAATTGAGGTATGCTGGTTTCACCTGGAGTAGAGTCACTTTTTTTCACAGTGGCTAATAGAGGGCTGTGTTTAGAGTTTGTGCTGAGCATGGGGTCGATAACATAGAGATGTTTTAGTTATTGCTGAGCAGTGCTTACACAGAGCCAAGGCCTCTTCTGCTTCTCATACTGCCATGCTGGGAGGGGGCTGGGGGTGCTTGGGAGGCTGGGAGGAGACACAGCTGGGACAGGTGACCCAAACTGACCAAAGGGACATCCCAGACCGGGTGACATCATGCTCAGTACATAAGTGGGGGGGAAGGATGAAGAAGGGCACATTTGGAGTGATGTGTTTGTCTTCCCAAGTCACTCTTCCATATGATGGGGCCCTGCTCTCCTGGGGATGGCTGAGCCCCTGTCTGCCCGTGGGTAGCAGTGAATTCATTCTTTGTTTTACTTTGTTCCTGTGCTTGGCTTTTTCTTTCCATATTACCCTGTCTTCATCTCAACCCATGAGTTCTCTGCTTTTTACTCTTCTTATTCTCTCCCTGCTCCTGCTGGTGGGGGAGTGAGCCAATGACTGCAGGAGCTTGACTGCTGGCAGGAAGGTTGGAATATTAAAAATTAAATTAGGGGTTTGGTGGGATTTGTTTTGCTAGAAAAAGAACAAGAATAAACCTATTTTTCTTAATGTCATCTGATTTTGGGGATTTTTTAAATTGCTTTTTCACATAAACAGTACTTGATGATTTTCAAGCTGTTTTAGTCTAACTCTGTTAAGCTGACCTATCTAGATCAGGAAACACTAGCTTAGCTTAAGGAAAACAATGTGATAACCTGGCTAAGTTTAGTCACTGCCCTTTCTATGGGTGCCCAGGAAGTTTGCTCCTCTGCCCCTTGAGGTCATATTCAGAGTAGAATCAGTTGAAACAGCAGTTTCACACACTTGTTTCAGAATTCAAATCCTAGAATTACCTTGAACTATAATAGTTGCCCATATTTCCACAAATGATATTCATAAATCTCATACCATCCTTTACTTCTGTCAGTGAGCATGTACTGATATTACCCCAACTCTTGTAGATTCCATAATCATAGTGTCTGAACATAACCCAACAGAGAATTGAAAATGTTGGCGCACTAGTAATGAGTTGTCTAAATAAATAACTTCAGCTGCCACCCCAGAAGGATGTGGGATGTGTAAATTCCAAGCAGATGTCTTGAATAACCCAGAGTATGTAAAATAGCCTATGTTTAGGCAACTCATTCTGTCCTCACTAGTTTGAGAATGATACACACCATATCAGAAAGCAAACACCAAGACAGTATGTTTCCACCAGTACTATTTTATCCAGTAGATTTTGGCTGGAAAATTAAAATTTTAAGAATATGAGCTTCCATTATCTTTTGTTATCTGGGGAAGTCACCCAGATAACAAAAGATAAACCCCAACATTTACTACATATTTCACCAAGAAATAAGCCTGGGGCTAAAAACTCTTTTTCTTTTACTGCTATAGAAACTCCACCATATTTCTATGAATTAAATAAATATTTACTGGGAGGGAAAAAAAAAAAGAGTATTTAGAGATGGACCAGGGATCCTTTCAATCCTCCTTTATGCCAGTAAATATTTCATTAACTTTTCAATACACAGTGACTCCACAGAAGAGATTGAAGTACATGCAGTCATACACAGCTACATTAGTCTGGCCCTGGAATGAGTTAAAGCTTTCCTCATTTAAAAACATGTTCCCTCAGGGAGTATCAAACCAAAAGTGAGATGGTTACTAAAACAGAACTGTGTGAAAATCGGGTTCCGGCATAAATCCTTTTCTGGGACTGTCTTTTGCCTAAGATCTCACCTGGTTTGGATGTTTATCTCCCTCTGCAGAGTAATGGAGATTACTTAATCATGTTTCGAATAGGAATTCTCACACAGCAAACACTATTGAGTTAGACACAAGTGTATGAAGATGAAGGAAAAGTCAACATGTTTTCTACCACCTGTCATCATTATGTTCTGTTACTTCTGATAGACTCTGAAGTGAATGCAAACACGTTATATAATTTACAGTTACAAAAGTAAATTATCTACATCAGCTACTTCACTTTTCTCTACATCTGGCATCGCTCATCACAGGCAATCCATGTGTAAGTGAGACAGTGTTTAACAGCTCATCTTTAGTTGGAAAGCATGCTGCTACCACAATAAGTTTTTCCTTATCACATAATAAACTCATATGTGTACTCTTCATACAATCTTTTACTCTGCAGAAAGCAGATTAAGCAGAGATAGCAGCTGTTTTCATCTTTAAAAAGAAAACCAAAAAAAAAACAACAGCAAAAAAAAACCCCACAGAGTACCATTAAGAGAAAAGCACAGTAAATAAAATCCAAATCTGATTTAAATTATGATTTTAATGTTACTATTTTTAAAGATTCCTGAAAGAACCATGCACACATCAACCAAAAAAGGCGTCACTGAAATTACCCATCCAAAGATTACCAGGGCCTCTCTAACATGCAAATCCAAGCCAAAGTCAAATCTCTTGCTGGGATAGCTTACAGCAGGATGGAATTTAACTAATTTCATTCATTACATTTTGAGCAAATGGTTCCTGTACTGGGAACCCACTGCCAAGGACCAAATGAAACATTAACATGATTCTCTCCCTTGGGCACATCAGCTCATAAATATACTGACAGATCTGTGACGAGACCAGTTGTCCCTGGTACACATGAATGGTAGCCACGTCCTTTGCCATCCACTGGCAGATTTCCAGAGTCAGTGTGGGTGGGCCTTGCTACTTTGTCATGCATATCCCTGGGTGATGCATAGGTTACATCTGCATTTACAAGCAGCTACCCAATGGGAGCACATCCACGCAGTGGAGCAGCTGGTGCTAAGGATCCAGTGTGTACAACACATTACAGGAAATTTTACTTCTGACAAGCTGGTTTGTACACCAAGCAGTCAACAGGGCATGAAGTGTATTAGGTGGCTCCCAAAGTGAATCATCTATCTTTGTTTCAGTGGAAAGAACTCTAAATTATGTGCCCAAGATCTTCTTGTGTCACAAATGAAAGCAAATGCATGTTCTCAATCCAAACTGAAGTGCTACTCTAAAGCTACTCTGTCTCCCGGCAGAGGCATCTTGCCATTTACATGCAGGGAAAATTGCAACTGTATAGCTCCCCTTTTCTGCCCTGTTTCTGTTAAGGAAGGTCCTAAAGCAGAACATTTTGCAGCTTTGGTGTTCCTGTTGTCAGTTCCTCTGGATCTGGATTGAAGACACTTGAGACAGTAGTTCATGTTCAGACTCAAGTGTTTATTATTTCTTATCAGTAAAACAGTCTCACTACTGTGAGTTCATCAGCTTTTCATTTGAAAGCACAAAATGGCTAACAATCTCTTGTTGCAAGGTCTTTTAAGACTAAATTATCCAATTAAGAACTGACACCTAGATTATGTTCCCTTTTAACCCAATAACGGATGCCAAAGAGCCCCAATGCGGACTTTTCTGCTGTATTACAAAATGCCACCCAAACCCATGAAGAAGGAAGAAGAAGTATGAAGAAGAAACCCAGGACAACACCCAGATTTCCATTTTGTACTCCATGCTTATACATTTGACTTTTAGGGACTCTTGATCATCATAGCAGTTGTTTGCCTTAATTGAGGTTAAATTTACTCTTTGCCATGTGTGATTTGCATGACAGAACTGCTTACAGTATCTGTTAAATTGTGGGCTCTATATTTTGTTAAAAATTGTCCAAAACTCACTGGAAATATTTACATTGACATTATCTGGGATGGCATTCCCATTTTCACCTCCATATGATACATGTTGCTCAGAGTCAACCCGCAATCAATTAATGTGAAAAGTTCTTTCTCTTCCATACTAAATGCCAACTCCTGATATTTTCAGAGTAACACTTAGATTGCTATAATTACTTCCTCAGAGTCTTCTGAAATTCCTACCATTAAATTTCATTCATAAGCATTAGGTAATTTTTCCATTTTTTTGATACTCTGTTAAACTTTCATTGTAGTGGTATTTCTGAATTTTAGAATACTAGCAAATTTGAACAAATTGTTTCACTGATGTTAATATTTGTCCTATTTTGATCCTTAAGGAGTTCTGATGGTAATATAATGTTCTTAATATCACTGTATATTTAAATTTTTCATTTTAGCTAGTTATTTTTTATGCATTTTTCTGGTTTAAAGATTTTATTTGTCTCTGGTATGGAAATGATATTTTACTAAAGGTCCAGAAGCATGGCACCCCCTCTGTTTTTTTGGTTTTTTTTTTTTATTTAGACAATAAATGTACTAAAGAAAATTATCAAGTTAATTAGTTAATTGGCCAGTCACTAAGTCTACCAAGTGATGTTGCACCTTATTTCATCTGAGTGAGCTGATTCATTATCATAATGCCCGCAGTAAAAAAAATAATCAGTACTTACATAGTACTGTGAATTGTTTAAAAGCATTAGAAATAGGTATTTTGACATAGAAAAAAGAGAAGGCTTTTTAAATATGGTGGACTTGAAAATAAGAGCAAAATTGTTTAAAGGTAGTGTCAGCACCGAAAATGAAACAATTGTTTTGGGGACCCAGATTCACATTCAGTCTTTCATTCCATAGAGTATACCATGCAAAAGTTTATTAATATATTTGCACTTCATCAACTTTTTGGTAACTTTCAGAGTTGTAAGAGATTAGCATAAATTATGTAAGTGACTGGATATACTTTTGGTAGATGTTGAACCTAAGTACATTTATGCTGCCAGGATGAAGTGGGAAATAAAACAGAAATCATTAGAATTCGTTGGACTTCATTAACACTTGTTAGTTGGTTTGAAAACAGTATCTGTCAAAGCTTTTTCTTTTTTTTTTTCCAATTTTGCTAGGAGGGTTTCTAACAGAGCCAGTACCATGAAATTCTAAAGTTATCCTATTCCTTTTTCTTTGAAATTGTCTCTGAACAGGTATGAATATTTATATTCTTCAGCAAGAACTGAAAAGTTTTTCTGTTTTAGAGGGGACTTAAAAAGCTTTATTCCTCTTAAGATTCTCTTTTTAAAAATCATGAAGAAAAACCAGTAATTTTAACATATTCTACTCAGCCATTTCTATGCATATTAACTGGGACTGTGAACAGGTAAAGTTTTAACAGTTCAGCTTCTACATTTCAGTCCAGCAAAATATTGTATTAATATTATTTTATAATATTTTAATGCTTTATTTTATTATTTTATTTTAAAACATTATTTTATAGTATAAGGCCAGAAATTTTGGAAATATCCTTCCACGCATGCATTTTTAATCTTTAGCTCTCTTTGTGATCCATTTTTTTCCTTCTATTTTCCCTTTGTTTCCCAGTAACTAGTACTCTGGGAGTTTGTTCAATAGATTTATTGACTTCAGAAAAAAGTGTATTTTGCTACACAGCTCCAAGAAAAGTCTGACTCTATCTTCACTATACTCTACCATTAAAGTCTTAAAGATGAGCGCTAGGATCCCTGTTTAGCTGTCTCTTTTTTGGATTTAGCAAGATCAGGTGTTACAGTCCCACCTTATAAATCTCATATAAATGCATCAAAATCAGTGAAATGGCAAAACCCTCTTTTTCTAATGTCCATTTATTATATATATTCTGATACTCTTAAATCAATCAATAAATAAGTACATAAATAACAGTTAGATATTAGGTTGCTCAATTGGAATTACAGAATTTTCTGAGAAATGTAAGGAAAGTATATATTGTGTGGAAAAATTATCATCTAGTTAAATTTAAAGGTGGCAATAAATCTTCCTTTGTTGTTCCTTTGTGATAATGAAGTAGTCTATTGGCTGCATCTGCAATTTTTCTCTTTAATTGCAGTATGACATAGGATCCCTACTTAACAATGAGCAATGAACTTCAAACAAGTCTAATAATCACTACCATCAAACCAAGTGTAGCCAACTGAGGCACTAACTTCATTGTCATCTCACACCATGTTAAATTCAGATGGAAAAGGGAGGTGATATCATTTTTTAAAACCTTGGTTTGAAGTTTTTCAGAAAAAAATTCCAGCAAACCTTTTACACATCACCAGAGTGATAATGAAATGTGTTAAAAGTAAAGTGCATTTCTCTCTTGATCTTTGAAGCAGAAGAGGTGACCAACAAAATGAATAGTTATAACACTTAGTGACTCCATGAAAAATGGAAAATACATACAATTTAAACTGTGCTGGATGGAGCACTGTATTTACGCTCTAGTAAGAGCATTTTCTTTTAATGTAAAAATCACAATCCTTTACACAATTGCTATGAAAAATTGGAGCAGGCAAGTGTTTTAAATATATGTCAGATTTATCATCATTTTTTCAAAATGAGGAAAAGTATGACAAGTAGTCGGCAGCAGACAGCAGTGGACCCAAACCTAAAAATATCTGTATCAACCAACTTCAGTTGAATTCACTGTTCAAAAATGTGTATAAAAGAATGTGCTTCACACTCAGTTGGAGTCAGTCAGATCATATCATGGACCACAGTACCATGAGAGGAATCGAGCATCAAGGTTTGTTCAAGCAAATATACCTTTTTCGTGGAGGGGGAGCAGGGGTGGGTAGGGAAATAGAACAAAGAAGAAAAATATTTGTGCAAAAAATATTTTTCTTCCTTAAAACAATAAATAAGAACAAATACTTAAATTGATGCTTAGCGAAATTTTTAAAATATTTCACTCTCCTCATCTATCTGTGTGCCTAAGTTTAACACCTTAACACGATTATTAACAAGAAATTACCATCAGTACCTTATTTTGTTTGAGAAAGTAGTTAGCTGCTTCTTAAACTGCCTCTAAGATGCAAATGATGCTGTTGGACAAACATCTTTCTTTGATCCAGCTGGCCTGATATTTCTCCTCAACGCTTTCAATAAAGCATGAGTCTCTTGCAAACCTAACACTATTGCAGCACTATGAATATCACCTCCATTATTTTTTCAAAAAAAAAAAAAATATTACATTTTTCAGCAAATTAGAGAGTATTCATACAAGTTATGTAACTGACAGATCAATGAGGCCAGAACTTCTCAGGAATGCATAGGCAGTTAAGCAAAGTAACCTTTTCTACTGCCATAGACTGATCCAGAGGAAGATACCTCTTTTCAGATTGATTGTATGACCTTTACTTGCCCTTTCCAATGAAGTTATTTATTTGCTAAAACTAATTTCACTAGTGGTTCCAACTAATCTTTAGATTTCTAATTGGAGAAACAAAATAAGAGCAAGCACCCTGAGATCATGCATCAGCTGGAAGACAGAAAACTCAGTAAGGTAATTCTAATAGCTGCACGTCCCAAATCCTGTTATGGAGAAAGATCTACGATACAGATCTGTTAAAGTTTGTTGTTAGCAGAGCTAACCTTCAGCTGTTCTCTGAACTTTATTTCTTTAACCTTTCAGAAGTGCATGTACAAACTCACAAGTACTTGCAAAGGCAGAAGATCAAGAAATTAATCTGTTGTGATCTTGCCCTGGATCAGTGATATAATGCAGATGTACCACAATTTCTGATTGAGCCCTCTAGATAGCTTGTGCTACTCTTACAAAGGCTTTCATTTGGTCAAAAGTCAGTTCATCCTGTGAAGGTGGATAGACAGTTCTCTTTTTGTTCAGACTTTCCATTTCCTGAAACGTTCAGGGGGAGATAAAGAAATGTATAGGACATCTGTTTTAGGAAACTGTAAGTAATTTGGCCTAGTTCTGATGATATTCTGTAGCTCACCATATGCAAAACTGGAAATTGGTGAGTCCAAGACTTCTTCTGGCTTTAAAAATCTATTTTTAAAAGTCTGTTATGTTTATGAAGGCGAACTATTTAAATATGATACAAGACTTTACCTATGTTTACCATAAATGTTCTGTATTTTACATTCAGGCAGCAGGATTTTTGTAGTCAGCTTTTAATAGCTGTTTGGGCAGATATTTTTATGGGATTTTTAAATGTATTAAAGTGAAAAAGGGATGTCTTCCTTGAAAAATTTCATTCAACAAAGCAATTTCTGCCTTCTTTTCTTTTCCCCTTGGAATGGTGTATTGTAAAGACAAGAATGTTATACATTTATTCTGGGGACTAAGCATGATAGTCTCAAAAATGAACAATGTTCTTTTGGAGAGATCATATGATCATAAATTATAATTTTTAGAGGAAATAACTGAATCTTTGGGGCCCTTTATGCTGTGTATTTGGGAATTGTTTTCTTATGTAAGTGTGCATATGAAAAATGCTTATTTAAAAAACTTATTTCTTGTTAGATGCTGATTTTTTATTCAGTTTAAGAGACATCCCTTACATTTCCAGACAGATTTTAGAAAAAAGAAAAAGTTTTAAAAAGAAAGAAGTCAAAAAATAACACTCAGAAAAAGACAAGAAGTATGATGAAGATCTTGTTTTAATTGTATACAGAAGACGTGTGCATTTAACTTAGGGAGCATGTGTATAAATCATTTGTTTTTCACACTGGTGCTACCAGATACTCAGATTAAAGGGCTGCAAAGATTCAAGGCTTCTAACTATAACTTAGGACATAGAAAGTATAAGAATATACTAAAACACAATTTAATGATACTGAGTGATATTGTGAGTATCCAAGGGAAGCAGAGAAAGAAGAGAAATCGACTTTACTACCTAAAAACATAGAAGCTCCTCAATTTTTTTTCTTCTAAGTATTTGCATCAAATTCAAAACCAATTCTTTAATCAGGAGAAGCAGTTTGTTCCTAAATATAGTGTATTGTATAATTTTCTTTTATTTATTTATAAATTTGGTAGCCAATGTAAGTTACTTCTTCCAGTTCCTTCAAAGACCATGGAGAGAGGTATCAATTTCCTCTGCTGATTTATTTCCTCTGTTTTAAACACCTGTTTTAGAATAGAGTGAAATAGCCTCCAGAGGTGCCCCACTCTGTATAATGACCTAATTATACTGGAGAAACAGTGTCTCAAACTTACACACACAAATCAAGCAGCAGAGAAACCAAGGTCATACATAAAATAGGGAACTGAGCAGGATTCAATATGGTATTTCTGAGTGCCACTGAAATGCCCCATATCCACTAGATCAGCTGTTGTCAGCTTATTGCAAAGGTTCCATACCTTCTTGGTGATTTCTCATGGGCATCTCCTCACAGCACTGACTCCTTCTTCTTCATATCACAACCAACAAAATCCAACTCTTCATCACCACCTCACCCACTCTTTTGTAGCACTCTTCTTCTCATTGGACACAGCTGTGGCCTGTTAAGGGCAGGCCTGTTCCTAATCTTTGGTGATTGGTACAGCTGCAACTCCTCAGGTGAGAGACTACCTTCTCCACTATCTTTATTTTCTTACGTTCTATCCCTCCACAATCAGCAAAATACAAAATTCATTCTTCTATTCATTTTTGTCTCTTTTTTTTGCACAATTACCTTATTTCTACAAAACACCTTTCTTCATATGTGAAAAAAAGATTCTTTGCGTTGTTGCCTGCCTTAAAATTCCTGTCTTAGAATCTCCTTTTCCTTAAAGGAGGCAATTCTTTAAAAAGAGAGTGAAAAGTACAGTCTAAGAACCTGAGGAAATGAACTGTCTAATGACTTATGGATAAAAATAAGGGAGAAAAGAAATAAATGAATAATTAAACAACAAAAGCCACATTCAAAAGTGGCTTGGTTGAGTGAGAAATACATATGTGAAGACATGGAAATATGTATTTTAACTTTTCATGCAGACAGATTGAATACATAAAAGACACACAAGAATTTTCTTCTCAAGCAGAAAGTTTAGTTTATCTGTCAAATCTTTAATCCATCTGTCACTAAGAAACAGCCAAAAAACTTTAGCCAAAATTATTCCGATATTTTTAAGAACATGTGAAGTAAAAATACTCTGTAGGATTTTTCTTGAGAATGTTTAGCATTTCTTATTTCAGGGTAACAAAGTATGCATTGCTGACTGATGGAGATGATCTTTTTCTCTGAGAGGTGTCTTTACTGCTGCTAAGAGTCCATCCATGTGAAGTCAGACTGCTCTGGGTGCGGGGAAAAGAAAAAAATCTAACAAAGTTTCATAGATATTCTGTGCTACAAAAAATAAAGGAAGGGAAACTTCTCAACATTTCCACAGTACAATATTTTATTTTGTCATACATGCTCTAATACCTTGTCTTTCTATGTGTGATTGTGAGCACTGTGTGTGTGTGTGTGTGTGTGTGTGATTGTGGTGTATGTTTGACACTGGTACTTATTTAGTTCTTTGCAAAAAAAATCAAGCTTTCTTTTTTTATGTGTACTGAAATAGGCACTTGAATTGTTACTGATGTAAAACTAAAATATATCCAGGAGCAGTTGTATTTTCCTAAAAGGTATATGTTATGCTTTATTGAAGTTATCATGAACCATTTTCTTTATTCAGAGTGTACTCCTAAGTTTGGCTTTTTACTGCAAATATTGACAGGAGTGAATTTTTCTCTCATGCCCACATATATTAACAGGAAGTGAAAGCCCTGCCAAAGTTCTTGGTACACTGTTTGAAGCAATTAACATTCTGTCTTGTGAGTTTAAAAAATAGTGTTTGAAGAATGCAAAAGCTGCACAGAAGAAAACCCAGCTTATTGCATGCACATCTATTTCAAATCAAATGGTCTGTGAAAGCATTTTAGAGCTGTTTCATACTAAGGAATTGTGATATTTCAGAATAAATGCAACTCTTGATACGGCACTTTATTCTTCCTTGGCCAGGAACTAGCACAATTCACAAGCTAGTCCTAAACCAGATTCAGGTTTGAGTGAAGAGAAGGAAATGAACAGAAGAATTACTTAAATGTAGACTATCCTCCAAAGACACTCTTCTATTCATTGCAACAGAGGTCAAATAATAGAGGAGATCAGAAAAGGCCTCATATTCAGTATTAAGGCTGGCCTGTGTTTTACAGAAGCTGTGCCTATCATCTTCATTAAACATAACGAGAAGAGTTTCGAAGGTGGAGAAAAATGTACAGATAACTTCCCCCCTGCCCCCGCCAAGAACTGGCTAAGGAAAGGATAGGAAAATAACTGCTGGTAAATCCTGGCATCCCATGCTTCTCTTCTGAAAGCACCAGGAGACCAACATCCAAAGTGCTGTTACCATGTCCAGAACATTGTGAGTCCTGGCAGTTCAGTAGCCTCACTGATCCCTACTCACTGCAGTACCTGGATTGGTTTCGTTGCACATTATCATCATTTCCACTGAGACACACGTTGCTTGTTCAGATTAAAACTACTCCCATCCCTCTGGCTTGAGGCACAGAAAGGGTTCAAATAAGAGTATGAACACTGGATTAATAGACAATTGTCACACATTAACTGAATGGAGATTAAAGAATATTTATTTATTTATTTATTCTGATCAATAAAACCCTGAATAAATTTGGTTGTAGTTTTGTACCGATGTTTTTTGTTTACTATAACAGAGTATTGAGTTTCCAGTAATATTCTTCTTTTAAGCACACTCTTCAGGACTTTATTTTCCCTCTTATTATATTTACCTATGTATCTGTTATTGTCCCTTTAGAGCATAATGAAAGCTGGTTTATTTACTGGTCTCTTTAAGCAATCTCACAGAGACTGTTTAATCTAGACAAGATATTTAGTTCTTATTAGCCAGCATATGTCATGAATCTGTCTGGTTTTAAACCATTTTATTTCAAAATAGCCAGATGACAAAGGGTCTATAGGAAGACAAAGACTTGTGCTGAATTTCTTCCGTCCTAATAAAAGATGGTTTTGCTGTAGTGCAGAATGATTGAGTTGTCACATTTTCTTTTGTTTGATTGCTAAGACAAACAATGAAGACTTTTATATGCAACATCTCTAAATATGTAAGACTACAAAGCCTTTTTCTGTTTATAAATTATGTTACTGCCTTATAATGAAAAAAACATGAAAATGAGGAGGAGATATGTCATTAAAAGATAATTGTTTTATCTGCAGCTTAATCCCTTGAATATCAGGCTGCAATTTCCCTTCAGGAGATGAAATACTTTGAAATGGTGCTGCTAATTTGAGCAGAATATCAGGACATTAATCAAACAACTGTAGTGCTGCTTTGCTGGGTAGGCATGACAAATCTTTAAGGAACTGAGCTGGCAACCTGAATTTCTAAGTCATCTAGAATCCAGTGGATAGTTAAAAGTCAAACTGAGGTATGGGACCCTTATATTTACATGTGTATTTAATTCCAAGCTTAACTTACTTATGATGGATTAAAGGAGATTTGCTTGCTATTACTAAGCTGAAAACAAAAGGCTTGAAGCCTTGACTAGTTAAATTCTCTATATTGTAATTCAGCTGTCAAAATAGGACTGACCCCAGCAAGTGTACAATAATTCACAAAAAAAGTCATCTTTCAATGTATTTTCCTATTGCAGGTAATCAAAACAGAATATAGCAGAATTTTGCTGGAAACTTATGGTAGAGCAGATATGGAACAGGATCACTGGGATGGGATGATGTGAGTAGTCCTAATGAAATACCACTAAAGAAACTAACCATTTAGAATGGAAAACAGACTCATGGGATCTCGGGTTTCACTCTTGGTAAAGCTTGATTTTCTGGCTCAGTAGCTGCCAGCCACATGGGTGGTGTTACATCTACCTGATACAGTGACTTGAAACGCACTGCTTCACTCTGTTCTTCCTCCTTATTCCTTTTGAATTGTCAGGGTTATAAAGGCAGCTGTTCCATGCTGCGTTAATTCACACTGTGTGCTTCTCTTAAAAAGCAACATTACATTTACATTCCCAGATTAACATTTGTGGATTTGAGAAGACAGTAATATTCTTTAAAGTACTCTTTTTCTTGACATATTGTTGTATACCCAGCTTCAGACTAATTACATATTTTTGCATATAAGTGAGGTAGGAGCAAATGAAGAAGCTCAGTATAAATAACTATCTGTCTCATAAGACCCCATGCTGACTCAGAGATCAGGGCTCTGATGTAACGAGGCAGGAAACAAGCATACTAGGAAAAATATCACAGCTGTTAAATTCATCAAGATCTTCTTGGGGGGGATTATACTTAGATTGTCACAGAAAGTCTGAGTTTGGAAGGGACCTCTAGATGCCATCTAGTCCATGTCCCCTGCACAGACCGGGGTCTTCTAGAGCAGGTTGCTCAGCTATGTGTCCAATTGGGTTTTGAGTGCTTCCAAGGATGGAGACTCTACAACTTCTCAGGAATACCTATTAATTATCATCCTCAATCTGTAGTATTACCATGTTTGTCAATCAGTATAAGAGGTCAAGAAACCAGAATTACACCTCTGTAAACAACAGAAATAAATTCACTCAAACATTTCTGCTATTTAAACTTAAGTCATATTTAAACCAAAGACTTGGATAAAGTCCGAAAACTTCACTCCTTTTTCTATTTTTTTTTCAAACTTTCTCATTCATTTTACAGTTGAGGGAAGAGAATTATAAGCTCTATCAACTGCCACACTCCTAGCCAAGCAACAGAGTACCAAAAGCAAATAATCTCCTCAACATTATTGAAAGTCTAGTCAACTCATTTGAGAATTCCAGTTTGGTTTGCTAAATTGGGCTGCTCAGATATGGTTCATATTTGCATATCTGAGCTAGAAGATTTAATTTTTGCAAGCTGTTTTTACCATTTGTTTGTGTTAGTTAATGATTTCTGGTTTTGTATTTAACCTTTGAACACAAGTTTTCTTCTTTATTAGTAATTTTAATAATATTTAGAACAAACTGTCAGCAATTTCTTTCAAAATTAATCATATTATCTAGTTATACAAATCTGATTTCTATAATAAGAAGGAATGGTCAGGATCAGCTGTTGATGAATGAGATAGAGTTTAATGGAGGAAAAAATCAAAGACTGCAGTTTTTCATGAAAAGCAGCACCTGCAGCTGAATGGTTACAATAGTTACTATTCTACATGTTAAAATCAAAGAATTCTCTCAAAGAAAAGCAAATTAGCAAGAAATGTTCTTGGAATTTACAGAATTACACTTACTTAAGTGAACTTTTGATCTGTTTGCCACTTCTTAAGCAGAGCTTATAAGCTCCATGCTAGAGCTTCCAAACTAAACCTTCCAAGCTTCCCATCTGTAGCTCTCAGAACCAGACCAGCATGAATCACAAGGAACCAATTACTGCAAAGTGTTGCCATGCCAGCAGTGGCATTCACTTTTCTTTAATATTTTCACTAACCTTATTTCCCCTGTGGGCAAAATAGCTGCTGCTGTTTGTTCAGACTTGGCGGCCGTGGTAGGACTAGCTGTCAGACAGCCTGAGCTCCTCTTGCTAATTTCAAGCTCTGTTGAGCAGTACTGTGGTGGCAAGACTATTGCTCAGTGTTTAGGAACAGCCCTAGCAGGACGTGGAAAAAAAAATTAAGGAAATATATAGAATTTGCTTATCAGGGAAAAAAATGTTGGAGATTTTTATGGAAGAATTCAGCGTTACTCACTTCTTTAAGCAGAAGTCACTAGAAGACACTGAACAATATCAGCTGACCACATATGCTGACCTACAGTATGGGTTAAATTATGATGATTTGCAATGTTAAGAAAGCCTGAATGAGAATAATTTATCCTACTGAAATTAGTAATTCTATAATAACAAAGTAGAACATATCTAAGAAGCATTGGTACAGAAATATAAATTTAGAAACAAAGAAACTGGCATAGTTATGCAGAATATACCTGCCACTGACCATGATCAAAACCACTCTACTGCCTTTTTATTCCTTTTATTTTTCATCTTTATAAGCGACATAAATTAAATGCAGCATTATTTTCCACAGAGAAAGTACACAGACATCTTAAGCAGGCCCACTTCCAGGCCATTAGCAAATGCTGCCATTGAGGAAAACCATTTCCTAGAAGGAGGATATTGAATTCCGTAAGGGGAAATGCCAAACTATGACCCTGGAGAGAAATAAGCCCATGCACCAGTAAATGCTGAGGAGCTGAGCAGCTGAAAAGCAACTTTGCAGAAAAGGGGGAATCTGGTTGGACAGCCAGTTGAACATGAGCCAGTGATGTGCCCCCACAGCAAGGCAGGACGCAAGCATCTCTAGTTCCATTTGGTGATGAGGCATTGGAGTCTTGATCCTTGGAAATACTAAAAACCTACTGGACACGGTACTAGGAAACTAGGTACTAGTCTGCTCCTGGTGGACTCTGCTGGGAGCCACGGGGTGGATTCCTGATCTCTAGAGGCCCTTTTCCACCTCAAATATTCTAGGATACAGTGATTCCATAAAAGCTGAAAATATTTAGCAAACAAGATCTGACTAGATAGAAAGGGATATCCTGAACTTCCAGAGCAATCTGGTGAAGGGATGAAGCGGACAATAATAGAACATGGATCATGTATATAGACAGATGTGTCTGTGATGACAACAGTGAGAGTATGCTGACTTAATACAGCAAAGAACATCATGGTCTAGACAGTGGAAATAATAGTCATATATGGCTTGTATGGCTTACATTTGTAGCATGACATGGGGCAGGAGAATAGAGATTCTGGAGTCAAATTTAAATGAACAGTTGACAAGACCAAGACTGATCAAAGTCATGCAGCCTGGATGGGTTGAGTTGCTTTTTATCTGTAGACAGCTGTGTGAGGAAAATGTCACCAAACTCAAGAGAAACTGGAAAAAATCTCATCAAGTAGGTGGATGTCTGTATTATGAAACTGTTATTTCAGATGAGCTACATCTAAGTGAAAACAGAATCGTGATCCTGAAACTATAAAGTTTATGGGGAACTTTTACACTAAGCACTATGAGAAAGCTCAGAGCTGCAGAAGAGCTCACCGATCCCACTGAAGAAAATTTTTTCACTAAAGAGGAATGAGGATCTTACAAAACAAAAAGGAATTTAAAAGTCAAGTTTATTTTCCAAAAAAAAAAAAACATCTCTTTTTCAGGATGTCATATGTGAGGAGACAACCATCCCAAAGGAAATGAACACATTCACCTATTTAAATGTTTGAAGTGTAAAGCATAAAATAGGTGAATTTGTTTGCCTGATTTTTAATGAGGACAAATGAAGAATTTTTAATGAAGAGTTATGAAATTGGGGAAAGAAAGCCAATCTCAATCATGTCATGTCAGGCTGCAAATTACTTAAGAAGGCCAGACAAAGATTTTTTTAGAGCAAATAGAGGAATAAGCTATGATTTAAAAAGTAGTAGTTATTAAAAATAATACTTTAAAAGAATGATAACAATGGTTAAAGCTCACATATTAATTTCTAGCTTTCAGTCACTAAATGTGAGTAAGAGACACCCAAAAGAGCTGCAAGTGCAACAAACACTGTAATGATGGGAAGTTTTAGTTATTTCCAGGAAGATTTAGATAGGTATCTGAACATTTGGTGTCAGATCAAACTTCAGATAGAACTTTATTAGACTTCAGCTTCTTGAAACAGTTACTCAGAAAGACTACCCCTGATAGTAGCCAGAAATTATTGTGAGATATAGGTTGGACATATTCTGGAGAGTATCTCTGAAAGAGTTTTTCTGAGGGCAATGCAATCTAGTTTGAGACTACGGCAGGAGTGAAACACACACACAAAATAAATCACTGCAGAGATGTTCACTTTCAAAAAGAGAAATTATTCAAAACCAGAACACTTAAAGTAATGTAAAAGAATCAGCCCAAGAACAAATCTTCTTAAGATAGTAGAGAGTTTTCTTTAAGACACCATACTGAAGGAGAAAAGTAAATATAAAACCAGTCTGGCTGAAGAAAAGAAAGAGTAGAGATAGTTAAACAATAGTTAAACAGCAAAAATAAAATTAATAACAGC
Source organism: Calcarius lapponicus (assembly GCA_039654755.1). Taxonomy (NCBI): domain Eukaryota; kingdom Metazoa; phylum Chordata; class Aves; order Passeriformes; family Fringillidae; genus Calcarius; species Calcarius lapponicus. The sequence goes on from JBBFKN010000042.1 coordinate 79,206, forward strand.
AGTAAAGGTTTATATTTCAGAAAATGAGTATTGTATCCAGATAAGGTGAATGAAAAAGAAATAAGCTCTGTAAAATTAATTTTGTGACTTTAATAAGCCAAAAAATTACTTCAAAGAGCAATTTGCCAAAGGCATAAAGATGTTAATTAGGTGTTTTCAAACATGTTAGAAGCAAAATTCTTGACACAAAGTCTGCAGGATCAATAGACACTTAATATAGCAAAGGAAGAGTAGTTAATATAGGAAATGAACTAGACCATGGTAGAAAATCTTAAGTGATTTCACTCTCCACTACCAAAAAATTTAGGAAGAGTCCCATGTGAGAGCTCTTCTTTATAGGAATATCTTGGAGCAACTGTCATAAATTACATTGTCAGCTGAATGTAAGAACAAACAAACAAAATAAATAATAACTTCTTGCTAAAGTTAGGTATTATTTAATTTTAAGCATTGAAGGAACATAGAATTAAAATTTCTTTAAGTAGTAACTTGGTTATACAAACTAAAAAATTAGCTGGAGAGTCAGAGGTATGAATGGCTAAAATTACAGCAACTTAGAGAAGTTCTTTGGGGCTAGTCAAACTATTAGAGACTACATGTCAGAAATAGGTTAATTGTCTAAAATTATAATAAGAAGAGAATAAGTAAATATGCAGTTAAATAAACTAAGATTAAAAAATCAATATAGAGGGAAACTATGTTTCAAGAACCTATTGAGTTCTCTGAATTAGTCTGCAGCAGTGCAGAGTGATGATCCATTTCTTAAGCACATTAGACTTCCAAAAGTCTTTGATAAAAAAGTATTGATAGAAAAAAAAGTTTGCTGATTATGCATAGCTATGCAGCATGCTAAAAATGAAATGTGATTGCAGAGAGATGCAGGGAGATCTCACAGTACCATAAAATAACTATTATCATGTAAAAGTCCATGAGTAAAGCAATATTAGGTATTGATGCATAATCATGTGTTCTAAGTTAGCTTTAGAATCATAGAATCATTTATGTTTGAAATTACCTTTAAGATCATTGAGTCCAGCTGTTAACCCAGCACACCAAGCCCGCCATTAAAACTGTGTCCCCAAGTGCCACATCTATACATCTTTTAAATATCTCCAGGGATGTGAACTTAACCACTTCCCCTGGGCAACCTGTTCTAAAGCTTGACAAGCCTTTTAGTGACTAACACTTTCCTTAAAAATCAATCAAAATGCCCTCTGGCGCAATTTAAGGCTATTCTCACACTTGTCCTATCACTGGCTTACTGGGACAGGAGAGCAACCTTCATCTGGCTACAAGTCTTTTCAGAAAGTGGTAGAGAGCAATTTCTCCCTGAGTCTCCTTTTCTTCAAGCTAAACTACCCCAGCTTCCTCAACCCATCCTTATAAGACTTGTGCTCCAGATGTTTCACCAGCTCCTGTTGCCCTTTTTTTATATATACTCTGTTCCACCAGGCTGGTCCTCTTCACCACTGGTTCATATTTTGCACATGCGGACAGCATGATCCTAGCCTTAAAAATTTCTTTCTCAAAGAATGCTCAGCATTCTGGGAATCCTTTGCTATTCTGGACTGCCTCTCAAGGAATTTCCTCAACCAGTTTCCCTCACTGGCCAGTCTACATTCTGGAAGTTCTCCTTCTGAGTTCTTCAAGAATTGAAGACTAGACCATTTCATGATCACTAAGCCCCAGACAGCTTCTAACCATCACATCACCCACAAGTCCTCCTCTGCTTGCAAAAAACACAGGGTTATTATCACTCTGAGAGGAGAGCTTGGAGTCACTGTGGATAGACTAATAAAAATATCAAGCTCAGTGCTCAGTGACTTACTGCACTGAAGATGTATGAAATTTTGAAAATTATTGGAAAAGCATAAAGCAGCAAAATAGAAAATATTGTGTGTCTGTGGAAACCTCTAGAGAGGTTTGAAGTCTGTATGGAAATCTCAAAAGGGATAGTCCCTTTTTAAAGGAGGCCTAGAAAAAGGGCAGACATAGATCATCAAGAGAGGGTTAGGCTTCAAAGAAGGGTAGGTTTCACATTAGAGTGCCCAAAGAATATTGCATACAAGCAAATGTGGCTTTTAAAAAAAATTATATAAACTTATCTTTACAAGCTCAGGATCTCAGATTTTTCTACAAGAAAGAGACAACTCCAAGCAAACAAATAGAACTTTTCTCCAGGACCAGGGCTAGACTTTGATCAAAGAATAAAAAATTTCTAACATGTCTAGCCAGAAAACATATGACTTGCTTTGAGCATGATATAGGATGTCTGTCACTAGAGTTTATGCATCATTAGTCTACAATCCAACTAATATGTTGTTATTAATGTGCAGAGAGTAGAAATTTAGAAAGATAATGTCTTTTAAAAAGTTTTTTAAAATTGAAATTCTTATTAAGTCTTCTGGAAAAAACCTGAATATTTAGAGTGTGTACAGAAACAGCCAAGAGACAATTGAAACCACATACAGATGTTAATTTGAAGAAGAAAGAGCAAACAATTTGAAAAGCAATCAGTAAAATTCCTTCATCAACCACAAGTCTGATGATACTTTTGACAGAGAAGGATAGACTCAATTATTGCTTAAAGATCCCTGACTACTCTGTGGCCTGAAATTCAGCAGAACACTTTCCATCTCCTGGAACATTTTCTATATTTGTCATGAACAAATGTGAAAAGCATTCAGCAAGCACTATAAAATCATTAGATGATTTAGGTAGAAGGGCTGAAATGAAATGGTTGACATATCTTCTTTGATTTGCCTATGTGAAACCCTATACAAAAAAAAAAATGTATATAGCCAGAAATGTGTGACCCCTCTGGATTTATAGAGTCTCTTCTTTAATGAACAGTTTCTTACCTGTTTGAAATCAAGTTCATGGAATAAAAATGGCCCTCTTTAGAACTGGCAATACACAAAATAAGAAGTTTCTTAGATCAAATTTATTTGAGTTTCCCTTAAGAACAGAGTTCTTGATTGGGATTCATCAGCCCCTGTTTAGACATTTAAAATTTAGCCAGACAAATTTCAGGCAATTCACAACATTTTACTTCCCATTAAAAGAGAGAAATGGACACCTCCATAGAGCAATTCAGCTCCTCACTTTCCCTTATTTTAAAATCCTGTGTTGGAATGTAATGAATACTTGTCTGGACGTGTCTGCTTCTCTTCACTGAGCATGACCCTTAAATTATTAGACCTACGTGGCTAACTTTTAGATGTCTAAATTTATGGAGAAGACTCCCATCTTTATTATTTTTTCTTTTCCCTTAGGAATTTTTTTTTGCCATTTTGCATCTTTCATATAAAGCAAATTGTTTTCTATAAACTTTTAAAGATAAAATGCATTGCTCATAAACTTCAGCCAAGAAAGTTTTAGTTTAATGTCAGACTTCTCCAATAACTTATGTCCAGGTGCAAATATGAGTTTATTATTGGAAGAAATTTTGCAACCTTAACTTATAGAGTTTGACTATAATACACGTACAAGAACAAATTATGTTTTGTTACCAGGACAACAAAAGTAAAAAACAAGGAAACTAATGGAAGCAATTTACAGCTCTGTGGGACAGCCAGAGATACAACACACTGCATTTTTTTAGAGAAGAAAACAACATGATCCATGAAACTCTTTTATTTTATTGCAATAATAGCCACACCACATGACAATAAAGAAAATCGCACTTCCAGTAACCTAAAGTAAGACTTATTTAAAGATCCATCAGATGTGTACTTGGAAACATATATATTTCAGTCTAAGATTTCCATCTCATTCACTCCTACCTACTCCATCCCAACACTAGGGGACAAAAATGCTAAGTTTTCTTGTTGTTAATATTTTCATATTGCAGTGGAATTCATGTTCCTTTATTCTTTCTTATTCCAAAGAGTTTAATATTGTTTTCAGAAACATTTAAAATTATAGCAGCATGGTGTGATCCAACATTTTTAATACACAGCTATGGTGAAGTGTACTATATAACATATAGGCCTAGGGCACACACACAAAGAATCCCCAGCCAAACAAAAAACAAATCAAAATCCCCTCCTATCTCTAAGAAAAGATTAAAAACTTGTTTGAACAAACTATGGCCAAATCATAACCTCTGATTTTAGTACAGCTTCATAATTACATATAAAAAAACTAATAGGTCTAGTGAAAGAGTCTGTCTTCCAATAGTTATCATAGTCACAAGCACATTCAAAAAAGATAGACAAAAAGGCAAACTACTGCTTGAAAATTTTCTTTAAAATATTGCAGCAACACCTAAGACATTGACCTTAAACAATCTTGCCTGGGTCGTAAGGCACTACCCAGATTACTGTAATGGAATCTATGACTGAAAATTTTTGGGCTTTCTGATACTAGCTTCCTAAAATACAACATATCAAAAACAGCAGCAGTAAAAAAGTAGCTCTGAGTACACACATTTCCTCAGGACTGACAATCTGTTTGCTGGGTCATGTAAAAAAAGAAATAGATCATGAAGACATTTGTAAAGCTATTATATGACTGTAGTGTTAACAAACTAGGTCTCAAATATTTTTGGATTTTTGGAGGGATTGGGATTTGATTTTTACTTTACACTTCTGGTGATTCATTCTCATTTTGTGACTGATAATTTAGTCATAACTTAGCCCATATGAAGATGATGTCTACAGCTCACTTATAAAATATCTGAATATGAATTCACCTGACCTAGATCTGCTTAAATCCCAGAAGTAGTAAGATAGCAAAATATAGAAAAATTCAAGTATTGTTTCCATCCCATGGAGTTCAGAATTACATTACTCTTAGCATATAATTAACTCTACTGTATTATATTCTAAATAGCAGGTTAAGAGAATAGATTTCATATATTAGCATAAACAGAATGAGAGCAATGGCATATACTATGTTCACTAAAACATCAACAGAAACCGAGCTAGAGAAAAATGAAGGTGAAGGCAAAATCTGTAGTCTTATATGTGGGGAGTGATTTCAACCATTACTAAAATTACAGAGTAGAAATTAATCTGAAAAATTATGGAGAATTTAAAATCGCTGCTTATTATAAGAAGCAGCAGGAGATGCAATGAATGAAAAACTGTTTTTCTATAAAGAATAATATTGGGGCTATGCAAGTCCTAGGCCTCAAAAAAGAAAGAAACCAAACAGAATAGAAACGTGACATCCTAATGGTGAGATTCATCTCAGTTAATTTAGTTATCTAAAATCTAGGCTGCTTTATTATCAGGGTTTCTGCTGATATTATTGAAAATGTAGGCTACTCAGAGGGCTGATCTCCCTGTACTATTATATAGAGGTGAATTACCCTGGTGTTCATCTATCTTTCCAACTGCGTATGGAGAAAGCCTGGAAAACCTTGTTAAACTCCACTTCTGCTTTTTGACTATTTTAAATTTATGTCAGTTAATCCAAAACAAAACAAAAAAAACGCAAAGAATATATTTTTTTAAATATTTTTCCCTCATCTGTAAACAAAATAATGCTCAAAATATTAAGTATCTGAGAATCTTCTAGTAAGACAAATGTTGTGAATCCACACTGCAGTTCTAAAAGAACTCCACAATGAAACCAAAGGGACAATATTTGCCAAAACAATGAAAAATCAATGTCACAGACTGTAGTTACAACATTTAAAGGGACCAGGAACAACTTTCACTAGACCATGTTGCTCAAAGCCCCATCCAACCTGGCCTTGAACACCTCCAAGGATGGAGCATCCACATCTTCTCTAGGTAGCATGTTCCTGTGCCCTCACATTAGAGAATTTCTTCACAATATCTACTCTAAACCTACTCTCAGTCTTAAGCCATTCCCCCTTGTTCCGTCACTTCATGTCCTTGTAAACAGTCTCTATCTTCCTTGTAGTCTCCCATCAGGTACTGAAAGGCCTCAATCAGGATCTTGCCCCTCAGAAAAAATGTGGAGGCAAATTTTTATAAATAGATGCAATCAAAAAGACATTAAGTACCCAACAAATAATGACAGTCAGAAAGGCTGGCTATTGAAACTTCTTTTGTCATTAATGCTGAGCAATAGAGAGTGATGGAAAGATTGTGTTTATATTAGCTAACATAATCATGTTAGTTAGAGGAAAATGAAAATGTTTTCAGGATATATTTGCCCTTGTTTATACAAATTCAAAATCATATATTTGCGCTTGTTTCTCATGATCTATAAAATCCATAGAAAGGATAAACATTCATACCAAATATGCTTATTAAATTAACACATTTTTCCCTTTTTCTTCTGGGTTTGTGGTGGGAGGATGGGAGGGAGGAGTTGGCTTTTTGTTTGTTTGTTTTGGGGTTTTTTGGGTGGAAGCATTGTTTTGAAAGTATAACTTCTATTTTTATTTTAATTCAGGTAATTATCAACACAGCAGTTCCTGCAAGCTGCAGTTAATTCTTGTCCGATCTGTGCCATTCATCTCAGGTTTGAAATCACCTTTGTCCTGAGTGGGAAGATGATTTCTCCCTATGAGAGGTTTTGAGGGATTTCTTCTGTCATACAATGATTCTTACTCCTGTGCTCCTGACAAAATTTCTGGAGAATGTCTGAAATCTTGTGAACCTCGTGTAGCACTGACACTACATCAGAATGGCCAATTGTGAGCCAGATCACCTGAGCCATTTGTAACATGGCATCAGCACAGGTGCATACCTTTCACCCTCATAGCTCATGCGTGCCCAGGTGGTTTTGCATTGTTATCCTCCTCACAGCTCAGATGGCTGAACAGTGGAAAAAGTTTTCAAGATGCAAAAATCCTCACAAGGAGCAGGAAGTATAAGATGAAAACCTGGTCCTCTTTCTTTCATAAATAAGACTGTTTGAAGGCACTATTAAAAAAGGTGCAGTCTAAGCTAAAAGTAATTTTATTTTCAAACACAAATAATTAACAGAAACTTCTCTTTTTCAATATTGAGGGCCTCTGTCTTGGTATGTTGCATCCTGCCAGACTGTGAACAGGCAGACAGTTGGGGTAGCCCTGCCCTAGAAAACCCTGTCACAGCTAATAAAGTGCTGCACCACATTGCCAGTTACATAGTCTGAGATCTAAAGTCACCAGATCACCAGTAAATCATGGAAATCTCAGTCTACTCTATTTTCACTTGTGAAGCTTCATCTGAAATATATTAAAGCCATTAAGAATCTCTCATGTGACCTCAGCAAGACCTGCAGATCAAACCTCCAAAAGCAAATAAGTTTATTTTGTTATTATTTTACTTCTAGAGTAGCAAAGTGGAATACTGATCCTAACCATACTCTGAGCTCAAATCATGTAGTGTCTACCAAACTAAAATTCCACTGAAAATTGTGGATTTTACTTCTGCCTCTTGAGTGTGTGATAACAGGTCTACTGACAAGCCAGCAAAATTCAGCAACTCTCCGGTATTATTAAAATTAATTATTAAAAAAACTTATTAAAAATACAAAGTCCTAATTAAGAATGGTATATGCTCCTCTGTGAAATCTACTGTCAGCAATGAAAAGACAATGATAGTGTCAGGCTCATAGACAGGCTTAGTCTATGACACAAAGCAGCTGACTAAACATCTCATTTCTTTTAAAGGTGTAGACCAGATATTCAGCTAAGGTATGCTGATCTATGTCCTTTCCTTCAACAAACCTTTATCAGCTTGTATCAACTGAAATCTGATTTTTTTTTTTTTTTTTTTGTTATGTCAATATAATTTGTCTAATCAGGCACACAACTCCACTCGGTCAGTAAAACCTGAAACCCCTTTGCTCTTTTGTGGCTTTTTCTCTGAACAAACACAGTACCACCAAGAAAAAGTGTTCTGGTGTTTCAACTTTTTTTTTTTTCCTAGATCTATGAACTACAAAAGAAAAAAAAATAGATAAAAAATTCTGATTTTTTTTTTTCCTAAGGAATGCACTGTAGGGGGATACAATATAAGTAAATAAGGTGGTATCGAATGTAATCTTACCCCCTAAAGAGTTGCAGCTGAGCCAATTACTAGAGATTAAGAGCGGGCCTGATGTTAACAGACCACACCTGTAGCCAGTCAGAAGAGTGTTATAAAAGAGTGGATTGGTTGGCTGAGGGAACTGGAGTCAGTTGGCTGCTGTGAGGACAAGGAAGAGTCAGTGCCTGGAGGAGTTGCCTACAAGAAACATCAAGGAGGTAGGAAACTCTGGCAATGTGGAACCTGTGCAATGTAATGACACTAGAACTCTTGCGATATAGGACATCAGTGCACCTCATTGAAACATTAGAAATCATTTTAAGTGCTGACTGCAGAAAAATCTGGAATTACTAGCTTCTGTAGAAAAGATGTTTTGTGGATTTATCTTTGATATCTTCCCTCTGGTTTATTTTCCTTATTTTACCTTACCTTATCTGATTAGACCAAGGCAATACACTGATTAATGAGCATCTCACTGAATATATCTGTATGAAAGAATAACTTTGAAATAATTCACTCTCTAAATGTGTTCATTATATTCACTTTAGACTGTGTATTTCAATGGCAAATTGAATCACACTAGTGAGCTAAAGGCAATTTAGTAAAGATCTTTATTGGGTTTTCTATCATTCTTGGTACAGAATTCAACTTAACTTGAAATCTTCATTGCCCTGATGGCAAAAAGCACTGAAATCTTATTCTGAATACAATAAATACCATTTGATACACCTATCTAAGTGTGTGTGCTTATGCATCCTTAAAACATAACAATCATATTATTTGCTCAAATAAATACATTTAGATACTGATTGTTCAGGTTTTTTCCTGAAGAGCATATTATATTTTGTATTTAATGGCATTTTCACTGTTTTTACAAAGTTATTTTCTATAAAATTCAAACAAATATAGGGAATTTTATGAGAGTGAAATTAATCTTTTTACATTTCCATCAGCTGGCCTGATATACAAGCTCTCACACTGAAATAGCAATGTTCTCAAATTAAAGTTATTTTTCCCTTAAAAAAGAACTGTTCATGATTTTTCTATACACACTTTACTCAATATGGCAAATTAATATGATTTTCAAGCTCATTTACACTGGTGTATATAAGAGACAGACCCAATAAAATATGTAGCCCTATCCTGTTGTAAGATTTTTTGCATTTAAAGCTTACAAACTTTAGAATATCAAATTTAGCAGTGCATCAAATCTAGTATCCATTCTCTGGATGTGCCATCTAATTCTTCAGAGAAGGGTACATCTGCTCTGGGCTCCAAACATAAAACCCAGCAGCCAGGCTAAAGAGACTTATCACAGCACAAAGAGAAGGTACAAGAGAGCTGGCCCTCAACAGAACTACACATTTTAAGCCTGAGGGTGCTCCACCATTATCCTCCTCTCTGGGTAGCATACTGCCCTCCAAAAGATGAGAAAGCTTTTTAGAAGAAGAAAACATCAGCTTTTTTTTTTTATTATCTTAGGATCTACCAAACTGAATTGAAGACATTTTCAAGTCCCTTATTTTGATCTGAGATTTGCTGGCAAAACTTACTGATTGTTGCCATTATGACAAAAGAAAAAGGCAGTAATGACATGTTTAGGGACAGTTGTGCATTACCCTGTTGGTATTTTACCGGACATCTCTGCTGTGTAGTCTCTGAATGTTAGAGCCCTGTGAGGGATAGTCTCCTTGGGTTTGTTTTAAGAGACTTCATTCTTATCTACTCAAGTAGAAGATTTGGAAGCAAAAAATCTATTTTGCACATTTTTTAAAGCAGTTTATCAGGAAACAGCATTTGAGTTCTTTCTTGTAGTGCTGATTAAAACATGCTGTTTTCTAAAGCATGCGCATATGTTTACACTCTGCTGTATTATAGAACAGTTCAGCATTAAAACAGCAGTAGAAGAAAAAGTATGGTTTTTAAGTGAAAATATGGCTTTAAATATTCAAAGGTTTGAGGAAAAGGGATTTTTCTGTCTTTTTTTTAATTGAAAAAGAAATGATTTTTTCCTGTGATGGTCTACTGAAACAGATTGAATAAATGACAGAGCATCTGTCACCACTCTTTAGTAAATACAGGAAACTGCTGTTAGTCACTTATTGCTAAGATGCTTTTAATTTCAATAATGTTCTTACTTTTTAAAAATGTTTGCTTGTGTTTTACTGCAAAAATATTGTGCCCTGTTTTCTAATTCAGACCTTTTAATGCCACATTTAATTATTATATAATTATGGCTTCTTCCTGTATGTAAATGGGTGTTAAAAAATAAGATTCATCTCACCTCTACTGTCAATCACAGTTAATTGAAGTAAAAGGCTCTCTCTCTGGTTAAAGGGGAAGAACAAAAACATTCAGAATATGTGTCAGACATATATATTATAATATTATTATAGTGTAATAATATATCAATATTATACATAAAATATATATTGTAGAATGGAATTTAATTGTAGAATAATATTAGAAAGCATTGAATATTTCTCAAAAAACAAGCCAAGTCTCATCCTTAATGAAGTCAGCTGAAAATATTGATTTGATTAATGTATTTTTGACTGATTGTAATTCTCTAGATGCTCAGAGTCAGGATTTCTCATACCAGGAGCTCCTTCCAAGATTATTTTGTCAAAGTCAGTTCCATAGCCATGAAAAATTTTTGTAGAGGAAAAGGACAGGAGAATTTTTAGGAAAATGAGGACAGATTGAATGCTATGCTGAATCAGATTATTAATGTACAGTTGGATGACATGTCATGACATTTCAAAAAATACATTATAACCTAAACTAGTCTATAAAACCAGATTTTTTTTTAAAGAGAGTGACATCTGCAAAATTGTGAAGTATTTGGTCAAAACAAAACCCTAAAAAACTGTGTACTCGCTACACTGGAAAACTCAGGAATTTAATTTACATTACAGTAATAATAATTAGGCTTTGCAATTCTTTTACACATATTTCATGCGGTTTCAAATTTACACTAATAGGCAAACTTCTTCCCTAAATTTTGATATGCACAGCTAAACAGAGTATTAATGTGCTGACTGCTATCAAGTCATTCATTTTCATTTGAAATCCCATAGTGCTTATTACTTTTTGTGACAAGCAAGGTAAACAGCAAAATCTGAAGTTTACAAAATTATTTTACTTAATCCAAACTAGAAGATTAAGTAAAACGTTAGAGAGAACTAAACAAATTGAGAGATGATGTTCAGAATAAATAAGTGAAAAATAATTTATACATGAAGAAAATCTTAATCTCACCACTATCTCAAGAAAGGAACCATTAGTCTTTGCAGTAATTGAGAGCTATTTGCTTAATTTACAACTGCAGTCAGAAAGCAAACAAAATATTAAGCTGCATAAGAAGTAAGATAATGAATAGCATAGAGTTTCAAAGTTTTGTAAAATCAATATCTTGGCATCATCTGGAAAACTACATATATGCGCTACAGCATCATGCTAGGAGATAGATTAGTACAAGATCCCAGCCTTTATCTATTTTTCCAGCTTCCACCACACTTTGAAAGATCAAGGAATATTCTGTGCACAGGTGAAGGGAACAGGGAGTGATGTTTGCCAATACCAAAATAAGGCAGCTGGGGATGAAGGTGGATGTTACCTAAATTTTCTGTTTCCTGTCCCAAGAAGGTCTGTTTTTTCTTGGTTACTTACTAAAAAAAAAAAATATATAGGGGAAAAGGGAGGCCTGGAGAAAATGGCTAAGACCAAGGAAGACAAGACAATCATTTGTAAAGAGATTTAAAAGACTAGGATTTTTTTTACAAAAAATAGAAAAAGTTGTGATAAGCATATTAAATAATGAGCGGCCTACAGAGGACACGTGTCTGTTTTTCTGGTCTTGTGCCACAATTAAAAAGACAGCATAATGATAGTAAAAAGAATCAGGGTTTTTTAAAAACAAGAGGAGAAAGTATTTCCTTGCAGAATATGTAATTAAACTGTGGGCCTAATTTCCAACATCTTAAGAATTCTAATGAGGAAATTGAGAATGGCTGCTTAAGCAGTTTGCCTCAAGATGTAAACTGGACACTTACTATGGGAAATCAGGAAATCACTTCAGTGGAATGGTATGTGATTTATGGGAATATCTGGTTACTGCATCCTCAGCAGAAGAGTCTAGCACTAGAAAGGAGAGAAAGAAAAAATTGAACACCCAGGAATACAGCCTCCAAGGTACAAGAGATAACAGAGATAACACCAGAGATCAGGACTGATTGGCGAGCCATTGAAGGAATTGCACAAACACTTGAGGGGGTTCAAACTGAATTTCCCAACTAATAAGAAAGGGGATACAAGATTACTCTTAGTCTTATGGGAAAAAGCAGATTTATTGGTGGATAGCTGAGGTGTCATGCGGTATTATATAAAATTTATTGTGGAACACTTAAAAGAAGAACCAAAGACACACAGATCTGTTCATGCTAACAGATTTCCCCCTTTTTTTTTGAAGGGTCTGGCGCTGCTGATTGAGTCAGGCACAGGACAACACAGCCCTCAGGTCTGACAAAACAGACTAATTTCTTTTTAAATATTTCCTGTGTGAAAAAAGACCCTCTTCTTAACTACCAAAATGCATATGAACAGAGAAAAAAACATGGTATTGTATAAGAAATATTCACACTAAACATGAAATTATACTGTTTCAATTTTGTGCTTTGCAATAAATAAAAAGAACATGAGAATAGTTTGTGCTTAATATTTGTACCATCCTTACCTATAAACATCCCAGTTCCATTTCACTGTGACAATCAGCCTGTAACAAAGAAGATTATATTTACTGTGGTAAGTACCACACATAAGGATCGTATTTCATGCAAGTTATTTTTCAAATTTAATGTTATGTAGATAGCAGTTCTCATGGTCATAAAATTGAGTTAACTTAAGAGAGACCTATAAAAATTAGATTGTGTATATCAAATACAGTGGTGAAATGTCACACTGAAATCCATTGCAGTAGCCTGTGTAACTGTGTATTCAGAACATTGGTTCAATTCACTCTGGAATAAACACTGGAGCATGCAAAAACCTGCAATTTATATTCAATGCAGCGGCAATTTGACAGGAATAAAAGAAGGATTTTAATACATTATTTTTACTGTATGACACATTTCTGCAATACTATATTCCAGTTCAACTAAGCATTTGGGAAAATTAACATTTATTTCTGTGGTTTTTAAACACATTCTTAAGTGAACTACTGATGGACCATCAAAGATCAGAGCACCGTCAGGACTATATAAACAGTGCCTTTTAAACAGTCAGAGATAAGCTTTCAGAGAAAGATTTCCATATCGCAGAATATGCTGAGTTGAAAGGGACCCATGAGAATTGAGTCCAGCTCCTGGCTCTGCACAGGACCATCCCTGAGTCACACCCTGTGCCTGAGAGAATTGTCCTACCACTTCTTGGACTCTGTCAGACTGGTGCTGGGACCCCTTCCCTGGGGAGACTGTTCCAGTGCCCAACCACACTCTAGGTAAAGATTTTTCTAATATACAACTTAAAATTCCTCTGACACAATTTCAGGCCATTCCCTTGAGTCCTGTCACCGGTCACCACAGCGAGCTGGTGAGGTTGTCCCAGTGCAGAGCAGACAGGGACAACCCCCTCCCTTGCTCAGCTGGTGATGCTGTGCCTGATGCCCCCCTCTTGGCTGCCAAGACATTGCTGGCTCATATCCAACTTCCCACCAACCAGGACCCCCAGGTCTCTTTCTCTGGTGTAAGTGAAACTTACTGGGATGACTCCTCTGACTGGAGTGCCCTGTTGGACAGTTACAGGTTCTTCAGGAGGGGTAGGCAGGGCAGAGGAGGCAGAGAGGTGGCACTGTATGACACAGGAGGTTTAGAATATATGGAGCTCACAGTTGACAGTGATACAGTTGAGTACCTCAGGGTAAAAATTAAGGGGCAAACAAATAATGTGGATGTCATTTTGGGAGCCTACCACAGACCTCCTAGCCAGGATGATGATGACAATGAAGAATTATTCTTTGAGGAACTAAGGGACACTTCCAAGCTAACCATCCTTTTCCGTAAGAGGGACAGCAACTTTCCAGAAATAAACTGGGAGTATCACACAGCTGGTAAAACCCAGGACAGTGGGTTCCTAAAAAAGCCTGGATAACTTTATGGAACAGGTCCTAAGGAAGCCAACTCAGAAATACATCATTCTTCATCTACTGCTTGTCAAGAGAGTGGGGCTTGTGAGAGAAGTTGAGACTGACAGCTCTCTTGGCCACAGTGATCACAAAGTGATCGAGTTTAAAATCTCTATTGACAGGAGGAAACATGTTGCCATCTTATTGCAAAGCTCCCATACCTTCTTGGTGATTTCTCATGGGCATCTCCTTGCAGCACTGACTCCTTCTTCTTTACAGTACAGCCAACAAACCCCAACTCTCTTCACAGCACAACCGAAAAACTCCAACTCTCCCCTCAACCAGCTAACCCACTGTTTTGTAGAACTTGTCTCCTTATTGGACACAGCTGTGTCCTAATCTTTGGTGATTAGTACAGCTGCCACTCCTCAGGTGTGAATTACCTTCTGCACTATTTTCTTACATTCTATCCCTCCACAGAAACATGCCAGCAAAACCTCAACTCTGGACATGAGGAGAGCTAACTTTATGTTGTTCAGGGAATTAGTAAGTAAGGTCACTAGGGAAAATGTTTCAGGTGCTGGGATCCTTCAATTCTGGTCACTTTTTAAACATCACCTCCTAAGGGCAATGGAGCAGACAATTCCCAAATATCACAAGACAAACAGGCAAGACAGAAAGCCAGCTTGGCTGAACAGGAATCTTCTCTCAGAAATGAGGAAAAAATGACGAAATTTTCCTCATTTCCTCAGAAATGAGGAAAAAAGGATATTGTGTGCCCAGTGGAAGCCAAGTCAGGTGACATGGGAAGAATACAAAGATACTGATAGCCACTGTAGGAAAAAATGTATGTGGCCAAAGCTCAACTGGACACGAAGCTGGCCAGAAATATTGGGGACTATAAAATGTCTACTCAGACTTTTCTTAATACGCGGCAATCAAAGATGATTTTGAAGCTTACAAAATCAGGAAAAGCACACTTCTTGAGTAAAAAGGAAGAAATCAATGTTGTAGGTTAGCCTTGTTAATGGCCAGAATAGCCGGAAGCCTGCCCTGTCATTGTCATTCCTGCTCCTCAATTCCTGCTCCAGGAAAAATAACATGAGAGAGCTTATGGCTGGAGATAATGACAGGGAGATCAATTACTATCATAGACAAGACAGATTTAGTTTGGGGAAAGTTAATTTATTGACAAGTAAAATAGATTTGAGTGGAGAGAAATAAAGTCAAACATGGGAACAGAATTTTTCTTTTCCCTCTCCCAAGTCCAACTTCATTCCTTCATTCTTGCCTTGGGTCACACTCAACCTCTGAGCAGTGCAGAGGGATGGTAGTGATTCCGCCCATAGCAACTCCTCAGCCTTTCCTTCCTCTTACACTTTTCCCCTGTTCCCACATGTACTGTGGGATGTACTTCCCTCTAGGAATGTGCCAGCTCCAGCATCATCCTGTCCAGGCTGCATTATGGTTTTCTGCTTCCCTGGGGTCTTTCCCATAGGCTGCAGGGAAAACTCTGCTCTGGTGGCTGGAATATCTCCTACCTTGCTTCCCTCACTTTGGTGCTCATAGTTCTGTTTCTCACTTTTTCCCCCTCCTCCTCTGCTTTCTCATTATTCACTACCCTTTCTTAAAGATGCTTTCCCAGAGGCTCCACTACCTGGATGTTTCAGTGCTAGAACTCAGTTTTGAAATAGCCAGAGATGTTTCTTTAGGACTTTGATGCATGATAAAAAAGGGAACTACATTCCTCAAATCATCTGGAAAAAGCTTTGTGGAATGTATAAATGTGCCAAACACTCTGCCTAGTAAAAATAAGCTTGAAAATCAGCAAGTGCATGGAATTGTAAATGTTAATATTCAAAAATAAATTATTACAGTCATCATTTATGATTTTTTGCATACAAGATCAGAAACAGTAAATCTTTAGGATTAAATATGCACCCACAGTAATCATTGCTCTGAAAGCTAAATGAGGGTATACATAAATGACTCTGCTGAAACTGAACATTTTTTATGAACAGGAATAGTCCTTAGATTTATGAAAATTTGAAAGTGTCCTTGACCTCTTCTTTCCCCTCTGCTCTTTCACTTTGTACTTTTACATTCTCTGGGATATGTGAAATGTCCCCCATTCATTCAAATTTCAAAATGAGTGGAACTTTTATAAACAAAAAAAAAAATTATTTCAGGCCTCAAAGCAGTCTTTCTAAATTCCTGATATTTTTAAGGGAAAATCTGGAAAACTGGTCTAGATTAGAAATAATTATCTTTTTTACAAAATAATGAAGATTAAAGGAGAAGTAAAAACGAAACAATTGCTTTTTTTCTCCCATTTCCCTTTCAGAAGCAGGCTAGAACTTACAATTCCAAAATACTTCAAATTAAACCAATACACAGAATGAAAATCCTTTTGGTGCCTTTACTATTCATTATTTTATTTCTTACTTCTAATCCTGCTCTTTTTCTCCTGTCTCACAACTTGCTTCCAAACATCACTATTCAGCCTTTTCATCATTTCCCATCTCACAGCTTTCCAGTTTCAGCGCTAATAGTTTAACATTTCTTTCAGCCAGAAACAATCTAGGTCTTCATAAGAATTTCAGAATACAGAAAGCTTCGTTTCATAAAAAAAACCCAAAAAACTCTTTTAATTTACTTTGACAGTCTGTGACAGAAGGAAAGTATTATTGGAAAAGAGTATATTGACAGGTGTCTGCCAATAAAACACCATGGAAAAAGTTTTAAAAGGTATGATTTTCATACAGCACAGTGACAAGTTCAATATGGCAGACATGATTTCACTGTGTGAAGGTATCCAACTTTGATATACACCAGAAATATAACAGAAAACTCTTGAAGTCTACAAAGATCTCAGTGACCACAGACAAGCAAGGTTTGTTAAATGACAGGAGGGAGGGCATTGAAATCAGGTGCAGAAGACATCTGGTAACATCATTGCTGTCAACACATCAGCCACCTGGTTACTCTGTAAGCAGTGAACACACACCTAGAGTAGGTTCACAACTGAGATAAAAATCAGACATTTTCCTTTATGAAGGACATTAGGGACACAAAGTGTGGTAATTTGCATAACTCCTGCACCTAACAGTGTTTGAAGACACTTTGGGTGGACCAGTAGTAAAATCAAAATTATGATGCGGCAACCACAACAATAAGAGGAACTTTATACGGGATTTTATTTTTATCTTAAATAAATTTATTCTCTGGAAGCAACTTACACTACATAGGACTGGGGAAAAACTTCTTGTATCATCTTATTGTTGCCATTAGCTCTTTTAATTCCATCTAGAAACACATTTAACTTTTTTTACCACCACTGGGACTTCAAAGGATGATCCTGGTTGCTTTATAACATAAGAATTTCTTTTCTCTTCTAGCTCATGGCAAGCACCTACCCCCTGTTTCTCTCTATTTTTAGTAATACCTGAAACATTATGCTCAGGGATAACCATTACTTTTCTCAGTGACCATACGACATGTGTAATTATTAAACTTCAGTTTTCATCATATTGAATCTCAGAGATGTTCTTTGACTAATCAAAATAGACAGATCTTTTTCTTCCTCTGTCATTTTCATCTACTCTGCACAAGTTTATTGTGGATTTTCCTATTAACTCCTGAGCAGGTGACCTTGAACTTGCTTTTATTATTATATTACTTCCAATTTCTCTTTGTTAAAGCTTGAATGTAGTCAATGTTTCCTGTATAACATTTTGATCATCCCCTGTGTTGAAACACCTTTATATCAGCACCAGATTTTACTATCTCATTACACCTTCTTCTATCAAGGGCATCTAGTAACACTGTGTTCAAGATTCAGATATTTTCTGAGTTTAACAAATGCGTGTTATTGAGGAGACATTTAGGCCTCAGCACTCTTTTTCTAAATCCTATCAGAATTAAGAAACTGTCCTGATTCAACACTTTGTATTTTTTTCAGCAGACATAATTACTTCATAGTAATAGAAGGCAAATGGCAGGCATCAAGAAAAGGGAAGTGATTCTTCCCCTCAAATCCTTCTTCTTCACTATGAGAAGGACAGAGGTGCTGCAGGGAGTCTAGAGAAGAGACTGGAGCTGGTGAAGGGTTTGGGACAATAAGTCCTATGAGGAATGGCTGAGGGAGCTGGGGTTGTTTAGCCTGGAAAAGAGGAAGCTCAGGGGAGATCTTATTGCTCGTGGAAGGAGAGTGTAGCCAAGTAGGGAGTGGTCTCTTCTGCCATTTCTCAAGTGAAAGGGCAAGAGGAAATAGCCTAAAATTGCACCAGAGGAGGTTCAGACTAGATATTAGAGAAGTTTTCTTCACTGAAAGAGTGGTTAGACATTGGAATACTTTTCACAGGGTAGTGGCGGGGTTGCCATCTCTGGAACTGTTCAAAAGGCATCTGCATGCAGCGCTTGGTGATTATGGTCATGCTGGGTTGATGAGTGGACTAGATGATCTTGAAGGTGTCTTCCAACCTTGATGTTTCTTTGATTCCATGAAAAAGTTGATAACACTTTTCCGAAACCTGAAACAATTCTCATGTTTGAAAGGCAACTATTCAGCTACGGTAGTGTAACTGTCCCCAAGCACCAACAAGCACAGTTGAAATAATTCCCCTGGTTCAAACCCTCAATCACATTTGACTAATTTATAGCCAGAGAGGAAAAGGGCTGCTGATAATTATAATTTGTAACTACTTGGATCCTTTATCACTAAGATACTTAAAAAAATGTTTATTGTAAACATTAATTACTCTAGTTACCAAATGCTTCTGTAGAGTAATAGTGGAAAGACTAGTACCTCAGCATATTTCTGAAGATTTGGGTTTGCATTTCCCTCAGGTACCATGATGAGAGATTCCCCCAGCTGAAAGAGCTATAAACATGTTTCAGCCATTTTGTCTGGAGATCCAAAACTACTAGATACATTAGTAATTATCTTGTTTTATTCCACATGTTGGCTAGAGAACATAGTGTGTCTTAATCATAGAAATCCTGTTACTATTTTTGACTTACATACTCTGCTGAATCAGGTCTTTTGGCTTAGCAGGTCTATGAGAGTATTTTGTATTCTTCTGCTGTTCTACACAAAAAAAATAATTGGTACTTGAATCATCCAGTCAGCACAAGTGGCTTGAACAAATACCAAAACATGTCTAATACTGTGGGAATGCAATGTACCATATATATTACAAAGTTACACCAAAGTTTTACTTTTTTTCTCTCAGGAAATAGAGTCTATAAAGCAAACTGCACTCAAGAACCTTGGGGCAGATCAATATTTGGCCCTAAAATTGTTTTGTTATTTTATTTCCTTACTGGAATGAGGAAGAATTTCTCATTGGTGCTGTTTTCTGACGCATGATTAATTATATATCATAGTAAAGAGACAAAGTTATTGTCTAGAGAACAATAATATGTCAAATTTTTTGCAATAAAGCAGTAAAAGAAGGAGATAAGATGTAAAGAAATTTTATTGTGAGATATTGTGATTATAGAAAAGATAAAACATTTACATGGTAAATGACAAGCTCATCTGGTGCAATAAGCACAAATCTCAGTTTCTGTGCAAAATCTGTGTAAAGGAACGAAGTGCCATACAACAATGGGAGCAGGGCTGTTTTGCCACATGCTGCCATTTGAGCCATCCCTGGACATTGAGGCATCTAATATTTCTATGTGGCAGCAGCTCTCTGGCCACAGAGAGCATCACATAACTTTCCCAGGCCTTTCTGGGGAAGGCTATGAGAAGATTAGAGAAAAGAATGAGAAACAATTCTTACCTTCACGTACTACACTTGTTATTGTGAACGTGTAGAATGTGTTATAGAAATTTATTTACCAAAGGGTAGTTTCTTAATTAACCAATAGTGATAATGTTTACATTAAAAGGCCAATTAAGTCCAAGTATATCATAACTGTCTATAAAAAGCAATGGATTTCTTTATAATAATTATATATATGATAAAGAAATTAATCAACCTTCTGTAAATCATAAAGTCAATACTAATTATTATCTGGCCAGCGGCCTGCTGCAGCAACATTTCTCTGTTATGAAAAGAAGGAATTTTCAGTGTTCATAAAAGGAATGGCAGGAATGACCAAGTGAGGAGTTTCAGAGAACTAATCAAGTACAATTCCAAATGTAGGTATCATTCAGGGCAGTGATTCAGTGAATGCATTTGATAGTAGTAAATGGATTCATTTACTAAGACCAGCTGACCCAAAACTGTCGTGTCTCTGTGAGTAACTCTCTTTCTCCAGAAAAGGGTGACTGCATGAAACTGCTTAATGGGAATGACTCCTAGAATGGTCTGATTTTTCAGTAACAATTCAGAATAGATTTGACATGATCCATTCTAGCAGTTTATTTTTAAGAATAATCACATTTCAGTGCAATTGAACATTTCAAAGCACTGTTTATTTTAAGATATGTAGATTCAGAATTTGAAAGTATAATCTCGGTCAATTAAGGCTTGCGTGCAATACTACAAAAAGTGACAGAGACGCTATAGAAAGAAACAGAACAGATGGGGGGGTGTGCAATTTCTGTAGATTCATTCCCCATCAGTAGGGATAGGTTGCTTAAGAGCTGATAGTTAGGGAGTGAAGAAGAAAATCTTAGGAAAATTGTTCTCAATTAATGAATTCAATTCACATGAGACACTGCACCTGAAGGAAGTCAGAGAAAAAAAAAAGGGTATTTTTTCGTATTTGCCAAAACAAATTACTTCTAGGGTACTCATGTAAACTATGACAGCTAAGAGATGCAGTAAGAGAGCTACTTGGACAAATATGGTACTTTTCACTGATTCAAAAGCAAAGGAAAAGCATGCAAAGAGTGAATGAAAAGTCAAAACAACGAATCTCTTTGGAACAAACTGGAATTTCATTTGACACATATGAAATGGGACCCAGATAGAAAGATATATCCAAAATGTCAAGAATCAAGTCCACTGTAATAAGAGAAAAAAAAAACAAACAAGGCAGTAACTGGCCACTGCTCTGCAAGAGGGGACACTTGGTAAAAAATGAGTGGGCTAAGTACAATTTAGGAAGCATTTTCCCAAGTGAAAATAACTCAGTACAAATAACAAATGCTGAGTTCTTCAAAGAGAAAACTAAAATTGAAAGCCCATATTTAGTTTTTTTCAGATTGTTTGGGTCTCATGATTTTCACATTAAGTCAATATGCAGATAGCTTAAATAATCTCTGAAATGACATCACTTACACTTGGGAATTTGTGGAGAATGGCAAGTGGATCAAAACACCAGAAAGAGGAAAAATGTGCTGATCTTCAGCACATCAAAGACTATTTCAAAGATTATAGATTATAGCTTCAAAAGAACTCCAAAACTAGTAACCAAATAGCCAGTTTGTAAATATGGGGAAGATAACAAGCGGATAATATATATATATATGTCAGTCTAAACCATGTTAAGCAAAGTACATTTCTTACTACCTAAGAAGTATTATAGTATCTAAGTACTATTAGTATTATAATAGTATCTAAGTACTATTTCTTACCTACTAGCTCATGTAGTTGGGAAAGAAGTTGTAGGGCTGTATATGCATCTTGGCTATTGGATGGATTTTCACATTGATTAATATGACAATATTGAAAGCAAGACAGGGAAAAAGGTCCTGAAAAAGTATAAGATCCTCCAGAGGCATGATGCACTAATACAGGAGGAAGAAAATACTATAAATAATTTATTTAAAATTTATTTGATTTTTAGTCTAAGGAAAAGGAGAAAGGACAATACTATTCAACTACAAAAGAAGCCATTTGAGGTGAAAAAGCCTTTTCATTTTACCCTAGTGGATATGAAAACTGGAAAGCCACAGCACAAAACACTCATGAAAACTTGGAGAAACACAAGAGTGTTTTGGAGGAGAAAGTCAGACCCATGGACAACAGATGAAGCAGGGCCATCCCTGCCACTGGTGGGCTTCAGGAACAGAAAAGGTAAAGGTCTGTCCAGAACAGAACAGGAGCAGTTTATACTGCCTTAAGGGAGGAACTAGATGAGATCAAATTTAGCAGCAAACACTTCAATTTTCCTACGATCACTCCCTCATGAGTGCCTGCTGAGGTGTCTGCTGCTCACACAGTACAATCCTGAGTGTGAGTGTGGTAGGTTCAGTTATGAGCATCTCTGTAAAACAAACGGATGCAGCAGGCTCTTGCAAAGAGATGACAGAAGAATTTATAAGCTGACATGGACGTGCTGCCTCCTTTATGCTGAACTTTACTACTGTGAAGCACATAATATCCCACCTAAAAGGTCATAAATGATTGGAAATAAAGCAGAACTTATTTGTGAAGCAGAACACGTAGTTTTAGGCTTTGGAACACCCTTATTGATTTGATTGTTTGTAAAATGCAAGTGATTATGTTTTCTTATTTCTTGAGAATTTGTGTTGGACATAATGAACTTGTTTTTTAAAAGTAGCATGAATAAAGGGATTTGATTTGAAAACATGCCTTAAACAAAAAACTTAAAGAAAAAAGGCTGCCAAAATAGCACGGAAATCTATATTTCTGCTTCTCTTTCATCATTATTGGTTTTTCCTGTTCTTGCAAAAACTGACAAACCAATAAAATCCTAACGTTTTCAGCCAGCTAAAAAGAATTTTAATGTTATTAAGCTTTGGCAAAAAAGTCATTTCTGGATACCTTTGCACATTTATAAAGAGACAAACCAACTTTACATTGACTTTTCAGTCTTGCATCTAAAATTAATGGAAACACCCTGGGTAACAGAAGATCAAAAGATAAAAAAATAAAAAAAACAATTCAATTCTCTGAATTGTAGGTGGTATTCTGTCTTGAGTGACATAGAAATTACACGGTCAGACAAGTTTGGAAACCTAGAGGATTCCTCCTGCATTTTCCAGACCTCCTGTGACAGTCTCTGGGGTCTGGTTTCCTTCTAGTCTGATTCACTTACCCAGTCTCTACAGGAGCAGGTCTGAGTGTGAATACCTGACAAGTAGTTTATGCTATCCACAATATATGTGTACACATACATATACAGAAGTCTGGCCACAGACCACAGCAGGCACACAGAGCACTTACAAGAACACCAGGTACACCAATGCTCTCATTCTCCTCCCCACTTTAACTGAGCTGGATGGAGTTCTGGCAGTGCAAAAATGTTTATGTATGTAAAATGTGGGTGCATCCAGCAGCTGAGCTCAGACTTTCATTCTGTCCAGTAGCTGTTCTTTGATCCCAGTATCTCTGGCTGCTGGCTTCTGGTATACAAGCCCCCAAGGCCTCAGTCCCACTTTAGTGGCTTGTACAGATCCCCTCACTCACACACACACACACATGCTCTGATCCCATAGCCAACTTACCTGTGTTCTTGACACTGGAGACAGAAACACTTCCCCACCCAGAGGTGTCCGTTTGAGGCCCACACATCCCAGCCTCCTGGCTCTCAGGACACTTCCAACTAACTGGCCAGTCCAGCCTAATCTTTGCTGTTGTTCACACATTCACTCAGACATCTGCACTGTAGTAGAGATGGCCTTTGAGTAAAATATACGTATTGTATTTGAATATCTGTATGTGGGCCTTGCCCCGATAAGTCCCAGTTGTTCTAAATGGGTTCCAGCAGCAATGTCCTTAATTGGGCGCAGCTGTGGCTAGTAGAGGTAACTGGGATAAAAGGGGCTGGGTTTCCCCAATTAGGGAGAATCCTGAAGGAGCCCTGAAGAAGCAGGAACAAGCTGCAGAAGAAGGAGTCAGTATGGTGAAGAACGGGCTACGAGAAAACCCCCAAGAAGGTATCGGACATTAGAAAAATAATGACTACAATTAATAATTACTACAATTGAGACTATAGTTTGTGGTGACACTGCACTGATCCCCTTATATAGACAGACTAAAGAATCCCTTATGGAAAAATAGCTGGTGAAAAAAATGAGAGATGACAAACTGAAGTGATCAGGCAAAGGGAAGGTTATGGACAGACAAATCTATTTACCAATAAAATACCATAACATTGCCTCTATTTCTCATGCTTATTCCTACACACAACAAAATACCACCCTTTTCTTCTTCTGGTTCCTTCTTGTGTTAGCTTAACACAATTTGGCTCTTTGTGGGGGTGGAGGAAGCCACAGAGGCTGCTACTGAGAAGCTCCTCACAACTTCTACTGTGTCCAGCAGAGGTGCTGGGGGTACCAGTTGTTGGTTTCTCTGGATCTGTATTGAAAGCACTTGAGACAGTAGTTCATGTTTGGATTCAGGTGTTTATTATTTCTTATCAGTAAAACAGACTCACTACTGTGAGTTCAGCAGCTTTTCATTAGAAGGCACAAAATGGCTAACAATCTCTTGTTACAAGGTCTTTTAAGACTAAACTATCCAATTAAGAACTGACACCTAGATTATTTTCTCTTTTAAACCAATAGCTGATCCCATAGATCCCACAATGTGGACTTTTTGCCCAATTACAAAATGCTACACAAAGCCATGAAGAAGGAAGAAGAAGCATGAAGAAGAAATCCAGGATGACACCCTGTGCCCTCCATCTTACTTCCATCCACAACATAGTAAAAATCCCAAAACCTAAATTTCTCACCAAGTGATACACCTACACTACTCTCTATAATCCATTTCACACTTTTGTGGATTCCAGTCTATCTTGAAGTCTAGGAAACTTTCTCCATGAATGAGGGTCAAAGTCAGGGCACCCCAGAGCAGAGAAATATTTTTGGTGCTCTGGGTTTCCACACAGAGCCAATCCCTGAAGCCTCTGGCGACAGACATACTGGCTGGTCCAAATAGAGAAGTTAGTAACACTCTGTGATGATATATTTAAGAACAAAAAAATGTGTGCAGTCTCTCTTTCTTCCTCCAAGGCGTTGGAGAGGTAGTCACTGGGAGGTTTCCTGGCACGGCCACCAGGGCCCTCCTGGCTGGGGGGCCCCATCTCGGTGTGCCCAGACAGGCCCCATCCTGGCTCTGGGAGCAGCCACACAGCCAGAACAGCGTGGCTGAGGCCACATGGCCGCTGTTCATCTCAGCATAGCTTGCAATGAATTTTACTTGCTTAGCAAGTAAATTTTACTTGCTTGCTTAGCAATGAATTTCACTTGCTTTTAATCAACTGCGCTGCAGACGGAAAGGCAAGGACAGCCTGCACGGCCCACATGGTGCCAGCGGGGACCGTGTGGCCAGTGGTGAGAGGCATGGTGGGCAGTTCCCTGATGCAGAGCCCAGATGGGATCCACTTTTTCAGCATTGCAGAACTCTATAAAAACTTTGCAAGTGATAGAACTTGGGAACAAACAGACCTCCTGACACAAATTCTTTCCCGAGTCAGGGAAAAGAAAAAAGTGAAGATGCATGAGGAGAACAACGTGATGATGCTAAGGTCAGTGCAAAAGAGGAAGGGGGAGGAGGAGGTGCTCCAGGCGTTGGAGCTGAAATACTTCTGTAAGCTGTGGTGAAGCCTGTAATACAACAAACTGTTTCCCTGTAACTCATGAAGTGCATGGGGGCATGCAGAGTTCACCCACAGCCCATAAAAAAGAGTACTCATGCTGGCGTGTGTGGATGCTAAAAAGTTGTGATCTAGTGAGAAACTCAAACAGAAAGAAAAAAACATTTGCTTTCAGAGATAGAGAAAGAAGACACTTGTTTCTAGAGTAGAACAGTTCATCCTTAAAAGACTTCACCCCATGAACTAAAATGACCAATACAAACAGTTGTAGGAAGACTGCTTTGCCCATAGGAGGGATTCACATTATGGCAGGTCGGGTGAGCCTGCTACTGAAAAAATTGGAGCCATGCTGGAGAAGTTCACAGAGAACTGTCTCCTCTGCAGAAAACCCCATAATGTAGCAGAAGAGGCTCCTCTGCCTAAGCAAACTGAAGATTTTTTTTAAAGTGACAAACTGACTAAAAAATCCCATATTTTGTCTCCTTGTACTGTCAGTGGGAAGGAAAGAAGGGCTGGAGTGGGTGGGAAAGGTGTTCTAAAGGTTTATTTTAATTCTCATTTCTCTTTCAATTCTGTTAATAAAGTTTTCCTTATACCTTGTAACTTTTGAGTGTATTTTGCCCTTGGAGTGTTTTCTCCTAAGCCTTTTCTCACCCCAATGAGTCTTTTAATTTTTCTGTCCCCCCTCCTCTGCTCAACTATAGCATATGAAAATTAGTCGATAAGGAGTGGGTAATTTTTCATGGGTGCCAAGCCAGTGTCAAACCATGACACTCCCCTAAAGGAGGCTAAAATAAGCCCTGTGCAATGCTAAACATGCCTTTTCCATGCATCAAATAACATATTACACATTCCTAAAGAGCAGCCCCTACATTGTCTGAAGGTGGTCCAGAGACCTGCTCCCCATTTTTATGGTGGGTCTCATGCCAGAACAGCAGATTCAGTGACTCTGCTGGGACAATTCCAGGAGGGGCCTGGGCAAGGTGGACATTACTCACCAAATCAAGAACCCTTGATTTGGGTTCTTCATTTTCATTGTGCCCCTTTGCTCCTCTGGTCCTGTTGAGATGGAGGGTTTTTTGTTGCAGATGGCCTGGGATCAGCTGAAGCATGTTATTTAGCCCTCATGTCATTGTTTCTCTGTTCTTTCTTCATGTGCACAAATGAGCTTCTTATCACTTAACTAGTACAACATGATATTAAGTCATTAATTTATCTGCAATCATATAAGGATTGTAATAAAACTACTAGAGAAGTGAGGACTTGTGAATATTTGTTAAAGTAGTCCTCTCTGCTTTTATGAAAGGCAACAGTGGTAATATTTTCCTAAAGTACTTTGATAAATTTCCTCTAAGTGAATAGCTAAATCCATAAATACAGCAGTGTGTACAGATCTAAAGTGCTGTGTATCCATACAATAAAACTGACTTGTTTGTTTATTTGTTTGTAGATAAGAAGACTTTAGGAAAGAGTGATAGAATTATTTCAAAGCTATCTTCATTCTCCTAATCTCCAATCCACTTCAAAGAGTTTTCAGAGGTTTCAGAAGTAAACTGAAACTCATCAAAAACACACAGTGATCTCCCCTCCTCTTTGCTAGCAGCAATATTCCTAAAGAAACAAGAATTATTACTAATCTAATATATTTCATTTATGCTGGATTCCATAGCAGAAAATTCACCTTGGTTCATCTGAGGAAAGAATACCTTGTTTATCATCTGCTCCTTATCATCCACACTTCTAAATCAAGATTGTCCCTGTGATACCTAAGAGAATCAAAATCTATTAAACTAACAGAAGGAGATCTCTTTATCTTTCCTTTCTTGCCTTCTGCAGTTCTCTTTCAAAGGTGAGGGTTTTTTTAAAAGGAAATGTTCTGCTTTGCTTTATTTTTTGGTACATTAACTCAAGAGATTTTGCTGTTGTTGCTTGGAGACAGCTGGAATGAACAGGGAATCTCACATTGTACAAACTGGTTTAGATAAGTTATCTTTCATTCTGCCTACCTTTCCATGTCACCTCATCCAAATGCCAAGTCAAAATTCTCAGGCATATAAGAAATTTGTCGCTATGTTTCCTTTTCCATGCCTTAAGGTACACCCCTCATTTTTTCTTATTTCCTTTCACTGAAGAAAGAGGAAATATCAGTACCAAATTCACTGTGAAAGAACCAATTACAACTGCAGTCATTACAGAGTATGGATAAGTGGAAATATTTAGAGACACATTCACAGACAATACAAATGCTGTGTACAATGACAATAAATAAAAAAAATGATGTTATTCAGAATTCCAATATTTCCCTCAATACCTGTAATTGATGTTCTTCCTGAGATTCATTCACTATACAATTATTCAAATCTTTCATATGAATGACAAATACACCACTAGAAGGAGATAATGGCTAATGTCTAACATTTATTGCACAGAGAAGCTCCTTTTAATGCATGTAAATGTCTCTGTTCTATGCTTACTGGAAAAAATTACATGGTTTAGCAAAGCTAGTTTTGATCTCAATGTAAAAAGAACTCCAGCAGCTCCATTCCCTTAATTGGATTTGCTATGCATTGTAAACCAAGCAGTACCTTTCACTCAGCTGCAGAAATAAGCCAAGCTTTAAAAATAGTGCAGCTGCAGATGTTTACAATATACACTGAAAGTCACTAACAGACCTATGCATCTTTTCCTCACATAAAGACTAAACAATGCATTCATGTCTGGTACTTGTAGAGCATAAGGGTTGGGTGCTTCAAGACACTAAATGTCCAGAGTTGTATTTGGGTGATTCTAAATATGTTCATACTCCTGGCTGATTTTGTTTTGCCACTTAAACTGAAGTATGTGTTTAAGTGCTTTGCTGGATGAATGTAAAGGGTTTGACTCTTCGTGAGATCAAGTGCAAGAAAAGAAGTAGTAGCTTCTTCAAATTCCATTTTCAACTAAGAAAAAGTGTGACTTCATATAAACTTCAAGATAAAATAGAATGCAATGATATACTTAAGAAAGATGTCTTATGTGAAGAATTTTGTGTATATGTAAAAATTTATATCTGCATCCACTGCTGACATATGTGATTTTAAAGCTATTATTCTGTCATATATATATTATAGTAGCTAGCCTTTGAGAGCGCTGGGTACTACAAGAAATGCACACTTATATGGGCACTTCTGTCACCACTCTAACCAAAATTTTTACTTCAGAAAATAATATGTTATTAAGTTTCAAAGTGAGTTCTTTCAGCTTGATATTTGATATTGATATAGCTTTCTTGCGAGCCAGGTTAGGTGAAATAGAAAAAGTTGACAATGTCTTTGAAGTACTTAATTAGATGCAAGACCTCTGATACTTGCTCTCGAATTAGGCAACTGAGAGGACATATTTGCTTTGACAATTGTTTCTTTCACCTTTTACTGATTATGTTTTAGGTGGACTAAAATAATGCATCTCCATTTCAGAAGTCTGTGGTCCTTCTCTTATAGGTCCTTTACAACTTTTGCATGCAAACATTCTTTCTCTTTGCAACATATGTTTTCTCAAATTGATCTTAGTATATAAAGTGGCTCTGGATGCTCCTTTTCCTTGAGATTTTTCCAGTCTTAGATTTTTGCTATAGCAAGAGTAAACTAAATTCCTATTTGTAGTATAGATATTTGTTTTAATGAGTATTTACTTGGTTAAATGAGTGCCAACATAACTGAGTATTGCAGATGTCAGATATATTTAAGTGCAAGCAATGTTATGTCATCTGTTTACAATAAAAGCCATTAATTTAGTGTTTTGTTTCTTTAAGCATCTTCTCTACATCAAATTATTATATTCCTACTTCCATACTGCAGATGTCTCAAGATCCACTAAACTTATATCTACTGACTGGGTTAATATTTTATAATAATCAGTTTTACAGGAAGAACAAAGTGATTCCATTTAATAAAGAGAGGACTTAGCCTCAATAAAGGAGAAACCTCAGGCTGGATTCCACCATAGGTTATATGTAACCTCCTGCTAATTCCACCATATTAAATGTTCAAAGATATGATGGCAGTGTGCAAAAGTGCTACTTGAAAGGATCTTCACAAGCTTCAGTAAGAGGCAAGGTTACAGTATTGGCAAAATACTTTTGAAACTTTGCTAAGTGCTTAACTTCATCAGATTTAAAAGGTGAGCTGAGACGAGTTATTTAGAGACTAAAGCAAAACAGGGATCTCCGTTCCCAAAACAATCATTTCACATTACATCAGGAGATCATCCCTATAATTTTTACTCTACAAAAAACCAAGCCAAACAAACAACTGTTTGCCTTTGCTTGAATTAAAAATTGTGTTATAATTGTTACATGGATATCACACGTGAATTTAGACGAGATTATGAATGCACGATGTTATGGGAAAAATTATTTATGCTAAAGATGGGGAAGCTTTGGTTTTTATCTCATCAAAGTAAACACAAATAAAAGATTTTTGTATGACCTTAAGAAAATCATCTTATTCAATGCAAAATGAAATATCTTTGTCATTAGAATGAATTTTTCTATTTTTTTTAAAGCAAAAAACTAAATCTTGTCATAATGAAAAGCAGAAAGAAGCTTGAATAATGTATAACAACCCATTTTGAGTATTTGAATGCTCAAAATAAGATTTGAAAAATGAAGAAGCTAAATACCCTTTGTGAAGTTGTAAATAGACTTTTCACAATCATTTATGTCTTACCAAAAAAAAAACCCCACAGCATTGTGTCCATCAGAATCCATTCAATGGAAAAAGGCCAGTTGAGCTGGTCAGCAGATAAGCAGCAGGTATACGGCTTAGTCTTTAATTGTGTTTGAACCATAAAACTCAACAAAGACAAATAATCTTGCAGCCTAGAGGATAGTCCTCTTTGTTTCTGAATTTCAGTAAAATTAATATATACCAGCAAAAACTGCCTATATAGAATCATGAATTTGTTCAAGTTGGAAAAGACCTGTATAATCATTGAGCCCAACCACTGCTAAACCATGTTCCTCAGTACCACGTCTACATATTTTTTAAATATCTCCTTGAATGGTGACTCCACTGCTTCGCTGGGCAGTGTGTTGCAATGTTTGATAATACTTTCAGGGAAGAAACTTTCCATAATATCCAGTCTAAACCTTCTCTTGAGGCCGTGTACTCTTGTGCTATCATTTGTTACCTGTGGGAAGATACTGGCCCTCACCTGGCTACACCCTGTTTACTATTGTAGAGAGTGATAAGGTCTCCCCTGAGCCTCTTTTTCTCCAGGATAAATACCCCCAGGATACCAGGATAAATATCCCTCAGCTGCTCCTTTTAAGACCTGTGATTCAGACCCTTCACCGGTTTTTGTTGTCCCACTTTTGTACTGTCTCCAGTGCCTCAATGTCCTTCTTTCAGTGAGGGGCCCAAAACTGAACACAGGATTTGAGGTGCAGCCTCACCAGTGCCCAGTACAGGGAAACAATCAGTGTCCTGCTCCTGCTGCCCACACTATTGCTGATACAGGCCAGGATGCCATTGGCCTTCTTGGGCACAGCTGGCTCATGTTCAGACAGCTGTTGACCAGTACCCCAGCATCCTTTTTCACCTGACTGCTTTCCAGCAACTCTTCCTCCAGTCTGTAGCACTGTCTTAGATTGTTGTTATCAAAGTGCAAGACACAGCTCTTCTCTTTGTCTTCGTAACCTTTCCCAGCACAAAAACCAAAAGAAAAACAAAAAAAAAAAAGAAAGAAGGAAAAAGAAAAAGAAAATCAACAAAAAACAATCCAAAACCATAAACATAAACAAACAAACTAGACAGTCAGCTGCAATGCCAGCATTCAGTAGGTAATATAGAGTGTGCTTATTACTATTTTTTCTTCTCTTTCAGCTCTGGTAATAAGGATCATTCTTCATGGCTCAGGAGTCTAACAGGAATGCTAGGGCCAGATGGTTGCTATACTGTTTAAGGCATCTGCCTGGAGAATGAAAACTGGACATTTGGAACCTGTGCTGTCAGTGATAGACTTAAATCAAGCCTCTCTTACCAAGCTTATTATACTTGCACATAACACTAACAATGGCCACTGTCTTTCCCATGATTTTGGTGAAAAAAACAACTGACATCTCTCTATACTAATATTTTTGACTAATTCAGGGAAACCAAGAAGGAGTTTCTGTCTAACAAACTTTATTTTATGTGGTCATTTATGTCAGATTCGGATGTCAGTTTTGTACATACTTTAATATGCCCTGAATCTATTGATTTAATGTTATTAATTTTCTCCTGGGTGGCCAGCATATATCCTCAAGACCTCAAGTTAATTCTTAGTGATTGAACAACTTACAGTTTTTCAAGTTAATTTATGAAGGAAATTGTCACAAAGCAAAACAAAATTTGCTAACCTTTCCCTAACTGCTAAAAAAATATACAATCCTTCTCATCACTCTCATATTTGAATGAAAGTTACTTTTAATACATAAGGCTTTCGAATGGTTACTATAATCATAAAATTCAACTAGGCTGCAAACTTAGTTCCATTGTCTTCATTGATATTTGGGTCAGACCTCCTGATAAGATGAGTAATCATAAATAATCAGTAAGAGAACAAAAATAAACCTGTATCTTATGAATATAGTGTGAAAACTACCATGCATAATGGGAAATTGCAGGTAGGGAATAAAACAAACCACAAATGGGAAATCCTGAACAGCATGCTCAATCAGAACATTTCAATTTTATGCTTGCTGGTGACCTTCCACTAGGTGATAAGCATAATTGGAAAATGTAATGCATTATGCATTCTAGTGTATGGCTCAAAAGCTCAAATTTCCCCTTTGTTCATCAGTCATTAGTTCATATGGGGAAAGGAGTTATGTTTCATAGCTAATGTCCAAGCATGTGACTCATATATATTTAAAATCTGTGAATTTTACCTTCAAACATATACCCATGCTCTAAATAATAATTTCTGCTGTTTGCAGATCTATTCCTTCCCCTCTGCACTCTAAGTGTGTACAATACTCAGTGGGCATTTCAATTGTGCTTCCATCCTGATAAAGACAAAACCTTTTCCATTACCTCAAACTCTTCCCTTAGGACTCAGAAGCTGTCAGAATCGTGTTTTTGTCTAGTCTTCATCATTATCTAGAGACAACTTTATCCATGCCAGTAAGGTAATTTTTCCCATAACTAATGTTATTCCTACTTACATTCCTACTTACATTTTTATGTAAGATATGATAATATTGTAGTACACATTTCTCATTCAATTATTTCTTCTTTTCCTCTTAGATTTCTACACCTTTTATTGAGTAGAGATTTACTAGACCCAGTTAAATTAACCTTACTTTAGTCATCTAACTTTATGACTTATCTATATTGACCTTTACTTGCTAGAAAATTATATCTTTTATCATAATTCTGGACATTCTACACTGCTCTTTAAATAGATATTCCCATTTAGATAAACAGATAAAAAGGAAAGAAAAAGCCTAAAAGAAAGTATTAGAAAAGAGAGATATGTCACAAAGGAAAATTCTATCATGTTTGCTTAAATGTTCTCAAATTAGTAGTGGGTTACGAAAGCTTTTACTAATTTGTAGCAGAACTGAGAGACAAATGTACAGGAGTGGACAGCAGAACCCTGAAAGAGCAGTTCCCATCTTAGAGGCTGTCATTAGCTTCAGATAGAAACATCCTTTACAGAGAATTACTTAGGTATGCTGCTATTCTCTTTTCTTTTCTAATTTTTTTTAACCCTGATTGAAATCTAAGTTTAAAAATTGCTCATCAAGCCCAATAATTTTTATCAAAAATAAGTTTTAGGAAGTATCACTCATGGCATCAGAAGTCAGAAGAATTTATATCTCGCTGCAAGTTTTAATCAAACAATATTCTGAGTGTGCCTTAAAGATCTGTTCCCCTCATTATTATTCTGTAATATGAGAATCACTTTCACTCTATTTAGGCATAACCAAAAAGGGTTTTTTCAGGCTTAATGATTTAAATAATAATTCATTAAACTTCATTAAAGTTTATGATAAACAGCTACTGATCTTGAAATCTGAGTATTTCTTTGTGTTTATTCATAATCGTGGAAGTGATTTCATTACCTACTTAGGTAACTAAGGACTTAGGATTCACTAAGACTATTTTACAAAAGGATTTAAATAGTTTGTGCACAATTATATACGTATTACAGGTTAAAAGTAGGTGCTGGAGAGAGATGCTAAAGATCAAACCGTACATAACAAAAGAGGTAAACTGCAATCAAATATCAGGACTCTGTAGCTGTGTACAACTGTGTTCAAAATACTTTTATGTAACTGTAGGGACAGACCAATAAAACTTTTATCTGGCCTACAGTTCAACAGAAGCCACAAGTGAAAAACAAACAAACAAACAATCAATTAACAGACAAACCCATTGATGTTAATAGTGTATTTTAAGAGTCTGCTTAATACAAAGTATTTTAGTCCCAGAAGATGCTGTCTAGGATACTCAGGATGTAAGAACTTGGGCATGTTGTGGAGGTGTCTGAAAATACTTATTTTTGGCCTGATTATATAAGAAGAATCTGTTGTCAAGATGAGCAATGCATTTTAACACTATCTATAGAAGTTAAGGTCTGCAGTTCAGCAAAGAATTAGCCATGAATGTGTCTTATGTAAGTAATCACATCAGTTTCAGTGGAACTGTACATATGTACAGCATAACTTTAACATAAGTTCTTCTCAGGATCATGGATCTTAACATGATGGACATGTTGAAAAATTTATGATAATGGAAACAGTATGATCACATTGGTATATAATTCAGTAGTTTCTTTTTGTTCTTTTAGCCTGATATTTCAATTAACCAGGTCTAAGGTTTCTCAAATTCTTTCACAAAATGTGAGTTTTCAGAATGGCCATGAGAGGGCCAAATGAACCTTGTGTGAGAGCCTGACTCTGATAGGTACCAAGAATATTCTACTTCTCAAAAGGATTATGTACATCTGGCAGCCTAGTGAACTTTGTAAAAATAAAAAAGATTTAAAATATGGCAACATTGGCCATCATACAGCTCAGAAAATGAGTTTTGCCATTTATGGTATAAAATTTATGTTGGTAACAGTACTGGGGAGAAGTAATTTATCACATTTCTAGGCTTTCATTTTAAAAATATAAGCTCTGACATTTTTAATGGGGTCTTAATTGACATAAAGGCAAAAAGTAAATAGGCCAGATAAATTTAATATTTATTTGAATAAATATTTCAAATTAGAGTCTGAAATGTTCCAATATCCTTCACTCATGTACAGTGTAGAGAAAAGAATTACTGTTTAAGTTGTCAGTACCTTAGTTCCAGGACAAAATGCAAGCTAATTTTAATGTAAGACACTGACTCTGCCTGAAAATACTCAAATTCAGCATTAAGTACAAAGTTAAAGTCTGTTATTGCTTTAAACCTGCTTATTGAAATGTATGGATATACATGCATATGAATACACATATGCATGCATGTCTTACTTAAATGCATAACAATTAAATAAACTGGAGCTAGAGAAGTTGGATTCTTAAAAGAATTATACTGGACAAGATATTGTGTCTCTCCTGCTGCTTTCTGCAGGATCACATCAAGACATTATTTTCAGTTTTAAAAAGAAACAGCACCACCTTGTATCCTAAAATAAAGTTACAGTTATTCAGTATCTTAGTGGCCATGTAATATATATAGAAATCTGCATACAAACACAACTATTCAAAAATAAAGTGTACATACTTTTGTATTAGAAATATCAAAATAGGACATTTAGCCTTGAAACCTTGGTCCAAGACAAATCTAGTTTTAGAAGAATATTGTTACAAGGAATTCTATGAGTATTTGAGCTAATACTCATAGAATTAAAGTATGTTTCTTTTCATTACTGAAGGCCCATTGAATTTTGCTGTTTGTAAAACAAAAGATTAGGTTCAATTTGCATTATCCACAGGAACATAGTGCTTGGTTTTGTTAGCTAAATGGTGATAGATGTAGGTGAAAATGTTTCCAAAAAGTCTGTATAAATTATTCATCAATGATATTCAGTAGCTGATACTTGCTCTGCTGCACTATGAATGTTCATCATTGAAAGCAGAGAAAATGCAATATGATGAAGGTAACTAGCTGTCCTCTACTGAGTAAAAAATCCCAAATTTATATGGGGTCCGTGGCTGAAAAATTATTTTTCAAATAGCATAGTGAAAATGGAATAACATATTAAAAGTAAAATATGATCTATTTGTAAACCACTCTTAATTTAAAAATAATTATATTATATAGATTTAATTGTTTGCAATTAATCTTTGAAAGTATTTGCTAGAGAGAACTATTTCCTCACTTATCCCTAATGTGTCACGGTTGCTAAAACAAAGATGGTTGGAAAGCTGCCCTTTAATTAGATGTGTTTTTATGAAGCATGGTGTTATTTGAAAAACCTAAAAGATCCCTTAGTGGAACTCATTAAAACTGCAGTCACCTACCATGTCATGTTTTGTTTTGTTTCCTCTTCATTGCTTACAATGTCCTGCAGAAGGCAAGAGATGTACAGAGTTTGATTTTTCTACTTCTAAATGCTGATTTTTCCTATGTCAGTCATATTTCAACCTCTAAGAGTAAACTTTGGCTGCTATTGGAGCTGACTGAACTAGTGCAAAAAAATGTAATAATTTTTAGTAATTTAGTAATCAGAAAATAGTGTAGATTTTACCTCAACTGTTGTTAATATCAACATTTTAAATCTTTGGTATATGCATCAAAACCTAGTTAATCTCATGTACAAAAATACTCTTGGACAAATTCTTAGGTACATGATTTTCTAAAGGGTCCTTTTTATGGGACCTGTAGAATATGTAAGTTTGAATTTGAAGGAATGTTGTAACAGCTGGAATTACAATATCAACATAACTGCAGGTGCTGATGCTATTCTTCAGAAGACAATGAGGGGTCAGAATTGATTGAGTAGGCATATTCATGAGTCAGCAACCTATATTCTATGTTAGGGAAAAAAAAAATTATAATTTCCTGGTGTGAAGAAGTTAAAAAATAAACTGATTTGGCATATATACAAACAGTTCAAATTAACACAGAAGGACTCCAGGAGAACTTGGTATTATCTATAAATTCTCTATAAGTATCTATGAGTCATTTAGTTAAAAATGTTAGTGGGAAAGCAGTACAGAACATGATTAGAGTGAAAAAGGAGGTTAAGCACAGTGAGAGCAGCAGATACAGAAGAAGAAATGAAGATAAAGATAGATATAGATATAAATATATAGATATAGATGATATAGATATAGATAGATATAGATAGATTAGATAGATATAGATATAGATATAGATATAGATATAGATATAGATATAGATGATATAGATATAGATATAGATATAGATGATATAGATAGATATAGATATATATCTACCTGCCTAGAAAAACTCTAGATATAGATATAGATAGATATAGATAAAGATATAGATATAGATAGATATAATCAATATTTTAATTAAAAATCCCAAGAACCACAGTTATGGCATGATCTGAAACAGAGAATGATTTCAGAGCCTTACAACATTCACTGGAACTACAGCTACATAGGCCATACCTGATGGGTATTTTTCACTATAAACTTTTTTTTATATATTTCACATTATTTTATTGTTTGGGAAGAGGTTTTTTTGTAGTCAGTTTTTAAACTTGCAAGCACTTTAAGAAGGCTTAAACACACCACTGTTGCCTGTTGTTGAAAAGTGCTCGATGAATTCATGCTGCCCTTCACTGCTCAGCCTCAGGACCCAGCTATAAGCTCTCTCATGTAGAACCACTTAGAAACTGCTCCACTTCTGTGCACAATGGAAGCAGAAGTGCTATCTCAAACCAGTACATAACTCTCAATATCCATAAACCTATAGCTGTAGTCAGAACAATCCTAAAACGTGTCAAGTAGGCAAAAAAACATTCGCCAAACCGAGTGACAGTGACAAACATAACTAAATAACCAGAAATCTGACACAAATGGATTTTTTCTCCTTTATTGTAGGAAACAGCCAGGAGATCATACATTCATCAGTGACAAGAAGATTACTTTCCTGATTCCAGGACTTTTCACACAGTGGATCCAACAGGGTGGGACAAAAAAATTTTAAAAAATGTGAATATATTAATGCACATCCAGGAGCAACAGTTGAAGATACTGGACAGCAATTGACTGTCTCAATTTTATAACATTTTTATAAAGAATACAATTCTGTTAGACACATTTAACCACATTTAGATTTATACTGTAATATTTCTACAATTCATACTTTGCAGGAGCAGAGCTCTCAACTTCACAATGATCTCCACCCTGCCTCTTTAAGTAAAA
The DNA here is from genome assembly GCA_039654755.1 of Calcarius lapponicus. Classification (NCBI taxonomy): domain Eukaryota; kingdom Metazoa; phylum Chordata; class Aves; order Passeriformes; family Fringillidae; genus Calcarius; species Calcarius lapponicus. Next base: position 117,091 of record JBBFKN010000042.1, read on the forward strand.
ATTAAAAGATATAGGGAATATAATACATCCTTTACTGTGTAATAATTGCTTCTGCCATCTTTGTAAAAGCATATTTACCTTAATAATTTCTCCAGCACACATTAGGATTTAGTCATGATTCTGAGACTGTAATTAAGTATTGTGACTTTTTATTTTTGGGAAAATTGAACAATTTCTAAAACATTGTATGATATCCTATAGTTTCTGTGGGTTTTTTTTCCATTACCTAACATATTTTTAATATTTTTTACATCACTGGAATTAGTTTTTATTGTTGGTTTTTCCAATTATTGATAAATCTTACTCTATACTGATAACATTTATTAGCTAACCGATATTTTTGGGTTAGTAAGCCACTAAATGTAAACAAATGTAAGCACTATGTTTCCAATAACCTGAATCAAAATAGAAAAACTGGGACAGATGCATCCATTTATCCACAGTCCTTTAAAAAAATCATTCAAGATAATGGATAAACTACCTGTCAGAAATGAAAACTGGAATAAGAATTTTCTGAAGCTGAACCAATGATGCTAATAAATATTGTGTTTCAAAACAGTGGCACGTTAACTTGTGTTTACTTCTGTTTACACTGATTAATACTCTACAGACGATGCTACGGCTTGTTTTGATTCTATGAAATGCATTTGATTAACAGCAGAAAAATGCACAGATTTTTTTTAATTAATCAATCCCTTAGCAATGCGATTCATGCTCTTATTTGTGTGCATCTATACAGAGAGTATCTCTCAGCTGCAGGTGGTGGCGTATTCTACCTCCTCTAGTGAGGTGCAAAGTATGACTCTTAATAGATCTGTACTTCTTCTAGTCCTTACACAAGCATCCATCCTCTTGTAAATGAGTAAATGTGGCTGCAGAGGCCCAGGGTGGCATGGGAGAGCAGTTCACTAGGAAATACACAAGTCTAGGGAAAGCAGTAACCCAAGTGAAGGGAAACATTTTGTCTCCCTTCTCAGTATCTACTCCTTGAGTAGTAGAACATGAGTTTTCAGCTCTTAATATGTGCATCTTCAGCTTCCTCTCCATGTACAGTTCATTCCAATATGAGGACTCGACAAAAGGCATAGCTGATTTTCTGGGGTTTTTTTCTCTCCAGTACTAGACACAAAAAAATGAAAGGTTGATAGGAGAAATAATTAGAAATTGATGCAACAATAATTTCCCTTGGTAGAGATGGTCCACTTTATCTTTTGTTATAAATTCATTATATTATTAGTGTGATTCCTGTATGAAATCAAATCATACTCAGTAAAAGGAAAAAATAAATACAAATTTGAAATTGGAACAAGCAGCTTAACAGATTTCAGAGGTGGTTCGTGTGTTTTTGGTATATCTCTCACATCAGGCTCTGGCAAGAAGCCCAAGACCTGGATGGTTTTTTTACATTTTATTTATTAAACTACTCTGGAAACAGATTAACTTCCTTTGTGCATTATTTATTATTTTTTACCTGCCATCAAGAGGAATAGCATGTGAACTGATGAATATACTGAAGGTGGCCTACTTTCAGTATAAAGAAACCGTAGATGCCTGTCATTCAACTTTTGCTATGCTGCTTCACAAAACACCTTTTTGAACTCTTACAGAAAAATTACAGTGAGGAAATGATTGCATGAGGAATCAAGGAGCTCATCTCTTTCTCCTGGTTTGATAGTTGGGACTGCTGTCGGAGTCAAGTTCTCTTTTACTTGTGAGTGAGGTCTAAAACATGAATAAGAAACAACAAAAAAAGATCATTTTAAGACATAAACCAGTGGAGATATAAAACATATTAGCATTTCTGTTGAAAAAGTTTTCTATTGAAAAAGTCATTTCCCTCTTTGGCCTTGTTCGTTAAGGAACCAGGTCTTCTTTCTGAGGCATTAATTTCTGCCGCCTGGTTCTCTGACTTTATGCACATGAGATAGATGAGAAAAAATGACAAGGAATTACCTAATGTAAGAAAGTTTCCACTGATCACAAGCATTCTGTCCTCATCAGAGACCAGCAATACTTGTTAGAATGAAAATTCCAAAAGATATAATGTACATCCCTCTATTTGCAGTTATTTCATAAGTCAAGTCACTGTTCATCATTTGTCCTGATGGTAGGTTTAGCTTTTCTCTTTATATCATGGCAGATGTATCACACTTTGCTTGAGTAAAAGCAAAATGAATAACCCAAGGAAAATCAAACTTCACTCTATACAAGCATATTGTGGCTGTTTTATGTATGCTGCACATTTAGCTTTTATACTGCTTTTTCTTCTCAGAAATCAATCTGCCTGGTTTGTAATCATTTCAGTACTTCTCCCTCTGAACTACCTGCCTAGAAAAACTCTTAGAGCTGTCCATATATTTCTGATATCAAGATGCCTGAATTTAGCCCAGAATTCCTGACATGACCTGGTAGGAGCTATGCAGAGATTAGCACTTTATTTCTGCATGACTTCATTCTTTAATGCATGCAGACAAAAAAATCCCACTTGCCATTCTCCCTTGAGATGCACTGAATGAGTTCATCTACAATTTACTGTCCCCAGTCACCCCAGGGTCTCTCTTACTGTTCGCCCTTTTCAACTTTATCCTTTGTATAGAATATTGTAATTCAGATGAATTAATGTATGAAGGAACAGAATTTTTCAGGAAGCCATATTCTTCATATAACTTCCCTATGATTTCAGAAATATTTAGTTCCCCTTATTTTTTTGAAAGCTTTTTTCTTGCATATTTTTCCCCTCTCATTTCTCACAACTGTCCCTTTCTTAAATATGCTTTCTCAGAAGTGCCACAACCTTGACTGCAGAACTCAGCCATGGTGGACCAGTTGGAATCAGCCATGTCTGGCACAGGACAGTCCTGGCCATTCCTCACTGCTGCCAACACCTGAGCACAGACACCCAATAGACCAAGAACCAGAGACAGGCTAAAAATTTGAACAGCATAACAACAATGAGTGTAATATTAGTGTCTAAAGATTTCATTGTGGGATTTTTTAAATCAGAATATTATAGGCACTAGAAGTAGGAAGAGGAGTCAAAGAAAGAGGGAAAGGGAGAAAAGAAAATGAAAGAAGAAAAAGAAGAAAGACAAATTAATGAAGAGCTTGTGATACTCTGAGCAGAAAGGATTTAGAGAAAAATGTTAATCAGTAAAAGAAAGGGAATGATACATCCACCTTCTGTAGGAAAAGAATGGAAAACTTCAGCCCCAGTCTAACTGTGAGAAAAGGCAGGAGGTGGCGAAGAAAACTGGTTTGCATTCTTAAATACATCACCTCTGAGGAAGTGTTTGCTGTAATAAGTAGAATAAATAGCCTACATTACAGAAATTTATGTTCTCCCTGCTGTTCTCCATCACAGTTGATAGATGTTCCCTTTAGATTTTCAAGTCTTTTTAGCCTACACATAAAACCAGACACTTTATTAAATTTTACCTGTTTGTTCTGTTTTAAAGATACAAGTAAATGTACTTTGCTAGTATCATTCATGTTAACATGCCCATATGCTCATGGACACAGAGGTATTCCTTACAAATAAGACAAATGAATCTCTGGGGAGGGTTCTCTGGGAAAACAATGTGTAAGCTATATAGAAAACTGTATTAGGCATCCAGGCGTGATACTTCCACTTTCCATAAGCATTTTCAACTACTTCTTTTTTGTTTATTTCTTCTATTTATTCTTCCTTACAAGTCCTACATTTCTTTCTGCACTGCTTGCTAACCTTAATGTGAAGACTTTCTCTCTGACAGCTACCCAGCCCTTGATTCTTTGTGTAGGCAACCTGAGACAAGATTAACAGATGTTGCAGGCTCAGAAGATGCTTTCAGGACTAATTGATCTTCTCAGATCCTCAGACATAAGTGTTTCTTGGATAGAAAATCAGACAGCAATATAAAGGTAGTGAGAACAATATTATAGAGCTGTTTTATGTCAACAGGCAGAAGTACACATGCAAACTTGCAATTTGAAAGATGGAATTACAGATGAAATTTGACTGGGAAGCCTGGGGCCTCTTACTTCTGATCCCAGATTTGCAAAAGGTATTTTGGTCTGCTTAATGATTAAAACAGTGGTATCATATTTAGATTTAAGATGTTCTAATGTTTATAGAGAGAATAGTGACTTAATTGAACACTTTTTTCCTCTCAGTTCTTTATAGAGAAATTGCCTGTGACTTTAATTATCGTCAATATTTTTTTTACCCTGTGAGCTGATATAAGACACACAAATGCTTCTTTTATAGTGGGGAATTTTAATGTAATGACAAATTAATTTTATTATACCACCCTACCAGTGAAAGGACTCAAGTATGCAGTATGGGAGTGATGCATCCAAGGATATGCTGTAGAATAATCGCACAAGTCAGAAATTTGCTTAGGTATAATCATAAAAATAATATTAAAGGTCCATATATTCCTCATTTTCACCAGTTAGAACCAAAAACAACCAGACCAAACCAAACAACAAAAAGCCCTCAGCAACAAAAGAACCACTACTGTTATTTCATAATGCACTACCTGGTTTATTGCATTTCAATATTTTCAAGAACTGAGATCACGTCAACAAACACATCATCTCAGGGGAGTAAAAAGCTCCAGTCCAGGAACTGAAATGCACACCACAGTGCTGGAGGCTATACACATAGTTCTTTATGACGTGGAGGATTAATGGCATTATTATTTATATTCACTGTAAGAGTAACTGTACATGAATATAATAGTGGATAAGTAGCCATTGCCTTCTTCATCCTAAACATTAAGGATGTTGTTTACCATCTCTCATTTTCACAGTGTGTTGCTCTGTAAAACAAATAGTGTAGGCAAAAAAGACATCTTGAAATATATACATGCATTTTCAAAGCACAGCAGGGAGAAGGAAGGTCACTGAACAATGTAATTGATGGTAGTAGCAAAATGTTTTCTAACCTGAAACATTGCTAGACTGTGTTGATCACAAACACCAAATCAGATCAAAGTATAGAAATGCAAGGTAACACCCTCTATTGTTCATATTGATTGCATCAAAGGAAATAGAATGCAAATTAGGAAAGCTTTGATGAATGGATAGGCAGCCAAAAGAAGTACAATAAAGTGTTGGATTTCTCCTTCCCAGCAGAAGCACACACTGCATTACCCAGCTAATCAAAATGTGCAGTGCATATTTCAGCAGATTGAAATCAATTGTAACATGAGATAGCCTTTTATTTTATTCATCTTGACTCTACTGAATGATTACCTTCTGCTGTTCAGCAACTTTCAGAATAATGCACAACTCAGTGGACTTACTTAATGCTTGTGTGTTGAATCTTTGCTTTATTTAATGTATTTACCAGAGGCTGGTGGTGCAGAAGATGGCAGCCTCATATGCTACCTTGAAGGATATGTGGGTCACGGCTTCACCAGACAAAGCTTTTGTTTCTGTGCCTGATATAAAGTTTTCACAGTGCTGGAATCTCATTCTTTGTCCTTACAGTGAAGAACAATTGTTTTTACTTTTTTTGCACTTCTGCCAGCCAGTTAATGGAACACCACTGGTTGTGTAGTTTCACAAAAGAGCAACAGGCTTCCGCACACTGTAGAACAAGAATAAATCCTCTAAAAATTATGGCCAAGCTACTGGCAGCTGAGGTGCACAGTGAAATGTAGCTAATTAATGTGATGACTGGAAATCATGGTTACAGCTTGCTGTGTAAATAACAGTTTATAACAATAAATAGCAATACAAGTCACTTGTTTTAGCAGTGGTATAAACTGTTGTTGATGGTCCATGTACTGAAGTGCGGAAATTTTACAGGTAAATATACATCAGAAAAGAATTGTTTAACCACTAAGGCAATGCTTTAAGTGGCATACAAATAAATGAATGACTAGGTTCATAGTGGCATGTTGACAGAACATAACCAACCAAAGAAACTCAATGACAGAGGAAAACAAAAGCCAAACTGAATGCAGAAATTAATGAACTATGATATATTTCTAAACAAAAAATCTAAACAAATGTCTATCATGAGCCTCTTGAGTTGTACTCACCTGTCTCATAGTGCCTTAAATTGACTAGTCGCTTTATCCCAATGTTATCTATAACCAAATAATTGCAATCTGTTTTTTCTTTTCCACAGCATACTTCCCAATTAAGTCAGCAGTCAAAATTCAGAGCTTCAAATTAAAATTTTAATTTGTTCCAGTGAATGGAAAGAAATTTCCCTAGACAAATATGTCCCTATTTTTTTTAAGAATAGTAGGCACAAGACCCAGGCCTCTCTATGAAATCAATGCTGCCCCTGGTGCCCCTTGGCAGTCCTGCCTGAAAATCCTGACCCCTGAGTCACCCTGGCAATTAGATACAAGAAAATATTCTTTGGCAGTTAAACATCATGGCAGGTTTCCTCTGCACAGCCTGTATAAATTCCATGCTCAGAGGTATTTCAGAGCTCAAATGGACAAACCTCTGAGTGACGGACAAGCCCATACTGCAGCTTAGAAGCTGACCTTGTTTTGAGTGAGGTGTTGGAAGACACAACTTCTAACTACACGGAGAACTGGCAAAAAAAATTCATGTGTGCAAATTAAAGAGAAAACTTGGGATAGCCACAATTTCCAGTACCTGGTTTTAAAAGGAACAGCTGAGTCTGCTTATAATGCCCTAAGAGGTGTACTCAGGAATCAGCCACAGTTCTATCTTCAGTGGAATTGTAGTGCTTTAAGCACTGCAGTGTAGGAGTTGGCTCAGTATTTGAGTATAATTACTTAGATAACTGCACCAGGTTTCTAAGTTACAAACACAGAACAGGAAATTTTAAAATTATCCTTTTCTATACATAAGTATTTTTGCAGATCTGAACCTTAATGACTACTTTCATTCTAGAATAATCTGTAATTATTAACACCAAAACTGAAAAAACATCTCCAGAAGGAAAATGTGCTCTGTTTGAAATTGTAGGTGATTCTTTGTATCTTGAATATAAGATCTATGAATTAAATTCCTAAATATTGAGAAAAAGAGAACATAAAAAGTCTTAGCTGACAGCAAGCATCAAGCACTGCTATCACAGGTACCACATTTTATAATCTCCAGTTTAAAAATATGTAAATTTTTTCATCCTCGTATTCTCAGAGAACAGATCCAAAATCTAAGTGCTCCACTGGTCAACAACTTTAATCTAATTTTCAGCCTGGATTTATTCATGTCTAGTTCAGACAAATCCTCTTTATGCCAAAACAATTCTTTAGTTTGAAGAGCATTTCTTCCTTCTTTGGATGTTTGTAAACAAAGCCATTTTTTCTCATCTTTGCTTGGCTAATCAAGCTAATCCTTTCCATTAAAAGGTAGGGTCTCCTAAGTATCTTTGTAGCCCTTCTCCTGCTCTGTTTCAGTCTCAGTTTAGCTTTCTGTACTATGTCTGATCAGGATTTTGCACAAGAGGGGACTTATATAGCCATAGCACTACCACTTCCCCTTTTTTTTATTTTTTGTTCAATTCAGAATCAAATTTTGCATTTTTAGAAGTAAATGCCCTGGTCAGCTCTAACTTGGCCTCTGGGATCAGGTAGAATACCTGAATACAACCCATATGCAGGTGAAGCTCACTGAGCTTAGAACACAACATTCTACTATGGATCATCAAGGACCAGACCTAGAATTTTATTCTTTATCATACCATCCCTTATTACTTCACTTTTAAAATGTATTTGAGTTTGTTTGGGGGGGCGGGGGGGGGGGGGGATGTTTGGTTGGTTGGTTGTTTTTTTTTTTAATTTTTTATTTAATTTTATGGAGTCTGCAATCTTCTGCTTTGATAATGGCTTCAAATTTTTGTATAAGTATTTAATCAGCACAGTATTTTGTCTCAAAAGGAAATATTTAATAAGAAAGAGCTGAAAGACACTTGCCTTGGAGACACCTCCAGCTGTCCTGCTTCAAAGATTTACTGATGCCAAAAAGACTAGTTCAACCCTCCAAGTTCTATTAGTTATCTGAATAGATAATCAGTTTTACTAAATTATCTATGGGTTAGTTTGACATGACAATCTGACTTTGATAATCCACACATAAATTGCTTAAGTAGAGATTTAGATTTATTATAATGAAAAAATTCTCCACCAAAAGGTTTGTCAAGTGTAGGAATAGGCTGCCCAGGGAAGAAGTTGAGTGAGAGGTGCTTAAAAGACATGTAGATGTGGCACCTGAGGATGTGGTTTGGCGGTGGAGATGGCAGCACTGGGTTTAAAGATAACTAAAAGATATTTTTCAGCCTAAATTATTCTATTATCTCTTTCTGCCATTACCATCAATATTCAAAATGTATTTTTCTTTCCCTTTTCTTTAGTGCTATTCATTTTCATACCCTTAATAAAATACAATTTTGTTTAAAGTTCGGATTTTATTTGCTTTCATTCTGCTCCAAAGACAGGTTCTTGCTGATTTGGTCTTTCCAAAAATATATTCCAAATTTGTATTTCAATTTTTTTTCCTCCTTACAGTGTTGGTTGACTGGCTTCAGTGGACTCAGGAGTTATAATTGTTGAAAATTGTAATTTAAATTCTTTCAATATTGCTATGCCAATTAAGAATAAAGCATTGTTCTTCTCTTATATTTTCCTGGAGGATGAATTCTCTTATGATCTCAAGTATATACTTTTCTTTTCACACTAAATTCCACCAAATTCAACAAACATTATTGCATTTTAATTGAGAAAAATAGTAGTCTAGTTTGAATGAGTACTTCGCATTTATGAATCATGACTATAGGCACAAAACAACCATTTGTTTTAGTTACTGCTAAATGACAGAAGAAAAAAAAATTCTTTCTCAAGAAAATGTAAAAATGTGCCCTCTGTATTAACAATATGTTTATCGTTATATAGTTTTCCTAATGTCAGAAAAAGTCTAAATGCATCTATCATTATTACATGTAGTGGTTTACAGCTTAGGTCATCTGTCATAGTATGTAGTTATTATACATCAAAGGTCAGATCTATATCAGGAAAATGGAAAATCCATTTTCTGTGCATCATATTTTTTAGCGCTTGACTTGTTTCAATCCAAAGTGTTTAATGCATACTTTTACAATGTAATTATTCATGTTAAAGAATACACTTTTAGAAGTTTGCTGAAGGTAATATACAAAATGCAATGAACATTAAATTCTAGAGGGCAGCTGATAAAAAAAAATGCTCTCTCCATGCTTACATGATGTAAGGTATTGCCCTGTGATTTTGAAAGGGAAGAGGAGCTATGCCAAAAAGGCCAGAAATAAACAATCAGCTGTAAAAGTACACAGACAGCAAAGAGTGGCTTCCAAGCACTTGCAAGCTAAGAAGAGTTTGCTTCTGCTATATGACAAAGGACATTTAAGTACAGAAGTACCAGCAGAGTGATGGTGCTGCAAATCAAGATACCTGCATACTTGGGCAGATTAGTCAGCGGTTTGTGCAGTTGCTTGTTGCCTATGGGACTCCAGAGGATTAATTACACTGTGGCAGCAGGACTCTTCGTTACTTAGCTTTGTCTGTACAAGTAATTGAGTGAGCAGCAGTGAGCAGTGGTGCTGCTGAGACCATAATAAAGACAGACAGTGAGGGACAGCCATGCCCTGTCAACACAGCCACAGATCACAGTGCCATCCCAGAAAGAGGAGCTGGGGAGCAAATCACACATTTTCCCTGAGTTTAAGGTTCAATTCTGTTGCTCCAAGGTAAGTTTCTCTGGTTAATTGAAGGCAACTTATGTAAATAGAGTAATGAAGAATTCTATATGGTGCCAGAATCGTTATTGTTTTAGTCCAAAGTAGAGTACCTTGGGTCAGATCAGCCCAGATCTGGCCCTTAGACCAGATTTGCACAGTGCAACTACATCAACAGCTATATGAACTTCCACCAAATGAGAATCAAAGGAGCTGAGTTTAGGAGCTATGGCTATTTGATTCAAGCCCAGAATATTATAAATTTTACATAACTCTTAATTGAATAGTCTTCATGAAGATGTTTGTAAGCTTGTCTGCACAGATGCAGGACAAATGATCCCTTTATTAAAAAGTACAAGTTTTTAAAAAGTAGAAAAAATAACTATTATAATTGTTAATTATAAATAGAAGTATTTATTTACATATTATGCAAATGTTTCAGACCATGGTGCCCAATCTGGTGCTGTGATACATGTTAGGTACATGGGATGGACAGAACTTTCTTTCATAATATAGAATTACATGCTTCCTGAGGGTGCTTCATCCCCATGCACTTTGGATTCTTCCTGTCCCCCTTGCCAAAAAAAATTAGCTGTTTCTAAAGAGCTTCCTTAATTGTAGGTCCTCTCTATATACTCAATAAAAATACAATATATGTTTTCTGTCCTTGTGCAATCATTTTAAAGTCTGTTATTAGTACATTTATACTAAAACCCTGTATATAAATAATAATGAACTGTCCTTAGCTATTTGAGTTTGCTTTTGATTAGTTGCAGTATAACTTTGGGTGTAAGACCACATACTCTTGGTAGTCTCTTTTTTGATAGAGAAATATCACAAAAGAGACACAGAAAAGGTTTTGAAAAATACTGACCATCTTGCAGATGAAAATAACTGGAAGATAGTGGCTCTGTGGAGGACTAAGAAGCACAGGCATGCAGCAGGCAGTGGAAAACTGCTGGATGTTTGATGAAATAGCAGTAAATCAAGTAAGCAGACAGAGCCTATGGTATCTATTGCACCAGATGGCAGAATGACTCAACAAGTACTAGGCCCATCATACTTTATTTGAAAGGAGATTTCAAACAAAGGAAAAAATGAGAATTTCTGTTCTTGACTTTTCAGAGAACAATAATACTTATTTCAGAAAACATCAATATACTTTCCTACCTATATTGTTAGGTAATTCTGAAGTCACTCTGTATTACAAAATCCGGACTTGGGCACATCATAAGGCTGCACATGCTAACAAGGATCTTGTTAGTTTCCAATTCATTTAGTACTTTATTATTTTTCATTCTGAGTTTCTTAAGATTTTTTTGTTTATTTTGTGGACTTTTTACATCTTTGCACCAATGTTTTATCATTTCTGTATTCATATGCACTAGAAGAAATAGATGAAGAATTTTCACGTGACGTCTAGCAGCAAAGAAATGGAAAGCATCACACTGCCACAAATTTCATCTATTTTATAGGCTAGGTATAAAGAGGTATTATAACAGGAAAGAGATGATATCTAATGTAGTGTGAAAAAGTAATGTCAGGAAGAACAGTTAAAAACTCTTCTGATCCCCTTTCTCTACATCAAATGGGGCTTTTACTCTTTCAAAGGCATATGCTCTTTCAGCTCCTCCTTTGAATGCCTTTGCAAGACTGAAAGTGAGTACAAAAAAACCTTATATGTGATGAAAATTATTTTTACTTGAAAACCTTTTTCCAAATTAGCAGAATACTATAAGTTTGTGAGCTACACATTTATAGAGAGATTTGTATGGAATTCTAGTGCTCTAATAGATACAAACAATTTACCATTTCACTTGGATATAATTATTTTTTATTTCGTCTCCCATTTTTTACAGCTACTAAAAAGTAAATTCTGCAAATAACTTCAGTAACTTCACAAGCTGTACATACTTGAGTATTGATATTTCTAGAAATATTTTAGGTGTCTCATTCTCTCAGTTGAAAAAATTACAGTGTCAGCCACAATTTTCATAAACTCGAATCAACAAATACCCCTAGTACCCTTTCTTAGCTTTTTATTATGGCAGCTATTCTCAAAGCTGCAACGAAATGAATCATCAAGGCAGCGAAGATACACAGGGGCTGGTGAGAGCTACTACAACAAAGACACCTAAATTAAGTAAGCAGGTAGTGAATTTCAGCTAGTTTTGTAGGTCTTGGCTTGTAACATAGAGACTCATGGCAGGGAAGCATGATAATAATTAGATGACTAGAAAAAGTAACTGGGTTCAGTAAGATAACAAACACAAGGATTTCTGGCAGAAGATCTGAAGAGAAGTGTTTAATGTTGTTATCTCCTCTTCTCTCCTTTAGAAGTGCAAGCCTTTGATCAGTTTTTCATAGGCGTAAGGTTAAAGAATTTTTATATTATGAGATTTCACAACATTGGGGTTTTTTTTCTGTGTGAAACTACTTACATATGATTTCTTCTAGTTTTTCTCTCTTATATAGTAAACAAACACACAGATATAAGAACACATACTTTCATAGTATTTTCTCTGTGATCATTAATAAAGATGAGCATTTGGTTTTTCCCACAAACTCTTGGGAAGTGGCTGATGGGAACAATCTCCTGAGTCTGGAAGCTTGGCCTATTCTTGACTCTGACGAATCTGTCCTATACTACTCCATGAATAAATATTTCAAAAATCCATAAAGTAAGGTTAACATAAGTTGACTCCAGAGTACCTTTTAGCAGAGCTCAGAAGTTATTTGAAACCATTTCTCTCATGCCAAGTACTTCACTGCCTCATATATGGTATCAAACAGAATTATTTGCTTTGTCACATAGACAGCCCTTTATTTTTCATGAATATTAGTGACTTTACCTAATTTCTTCAGTCTAAAATAATTCTTAATCTACATTGTGGGTTTTTGATTTTTTAAGGTAAACCAGATCTTTCTCAATGAGCTTATTGAAGAAACTAAATTACCTGGCTTGTGCTAGAGATAGCTCAACTGTGCTATCAGTTGTGAGACATGAAAGTGGATAATTTCATATATGTGATGTAGCTAAACCCAAGAGGATATGATTTCTATTTACCTCAGCTGGTTTACCATTTAGCATTAAAATAGAGAAATAAAATCTCATTAGTAATGTAGGACAGGGTAACAATGAATCATACTCATCTGTGTTTTTCCTTATGACATTTTATGTGTCTGTTTATATGTTCCTACACTGGCTAAAGTCCTACAATGTACTGTACTTCATCCTTATTATTGGAAAATAATCTGAAAATACTGAGTGCTGTGACCCCTGGGAGCAGGAAAATATCAATAGCCAGTGAAGAACAATCTGCATGCTTGCAATACAAAGAAGGATATATTGGTTGTGGGGAGTTCATCCAAATTAATTGTGCCAGCCAATAAGAAAACACCATCAATTATTTGTTGAGCTTGAAAAATATTGGTGTTATGAAAAACAGACTTCTCCAAACAATAGAATAAAATAAAATGCGTACATGTGGAATAGAATTGTAGTCAAACAGAAGTTACTGTGAAGCATGGCAGCTATATGCTTGTTTAAAATAATTACTATTTATTAAAACAGATAAAATAAGAGGCAGAAAGAACATTAATTAATAAACAGGGAATCTAGCAGTAAGTTTAAAAAAAGTGCATGTATTAGAAGTTTATGCATAATGCACAGCAAGATAAAAAAACCTGAATCAAAATACTTAACTGATGATTGTTTTGAATGAAAAGAAGTTTTGGTGATGACTGAAAGCAGTGAAGAGCAAAAGCTGAAAGAAGTAGGAATGATTTCCTGTGAAGAAAGAAGACAGCGGTTTTTTACAAAACTCTACCATAAACACAGCCAAAAGCAGCACTAAAGGCACTTTCTGCTTTGGAGCAAATGGTGGAAGATAGCGATCAGTTGTAGGAAAATGAGCCAGAGGTTACAAGCTGAATTCCATGTCCCCATGAAACAAGAACCGGAGGAAAAATGACATTATAAGTAAGATCTGGAAATCCTATGCAACGAAATGTGAGTGCAATAAAAAGTGACATCATACATGGTCATCCTAGTCACTGCCAGCTTTGGTTCATATTAGTACACATTGATTTACCACTCCCACCTTTGTTAGAAGGGGTGTCTCTCACCAAGAACCTGCAAATTGTATAAAAACAAATTGAGCTGCAAGACCAAGAAATTGCTTCAACTGTCAGCTCAAAAGCTGTTGGAAAAGAGAAATTGTTTAATCTCAGATTAATTTATTCATGCTCTCTTGCTCTCGGAAACAAAACCAAAACCAGCTACAGCTAAGATACATAGGGAGCCAAACAAAAAAACTAGATATAGTTAATTTGTTCCTGGTTAGTAATTTAGCTGAATTTCACATATCAAGTTTTGTGTTCAGTGTCTGTAGCAGTACAATTTCAGTATAACAATCTGTTTAATAATACCAGACCCAGGAACAGGCTTGGATTTGGTGTGTCCTCTGAAAGAAAAGTTAGGGAATTTGATTTTCAAACAGCTCAGTAGCAGGCCATCAACAGAAAATTAATTTTCTCTAAATTTATTACTTTCAAAAGGCTATACCTAAGTGTGGGAAATTTCCCATTTCCATAACTGAATTTTCATTTGATGCCATTATGTATAGTTCTGCAAAAGAAAATTTAATTCAGTTTAACATTCCATGACATAAAGTATTCATTGATTTAAAACAAGACAAAAACACACAGTATCAAATGTTAAATTGCAACCAATGCCAAAGGCAGAAAGGGATAAAATATAAGTATAATATTTTTAAAAATAATTCTTTAATCGTATAACTTTTATGCAATCAGCAGGAAAATTAACTAAGCATTATTTGTCTTAGAATTTGATCTGAATCATCTTAATGAGAAATTCAGTTCAAACAAATGTTGGTTTCAGAAAAATCAGAAGGATTTTACTTCTTGAAATACATCTGGAAAACAAAAATGCAGACCAACTTTCTATCAGCAAATGAAGTGCCTTAGATGACAGCATGGAATACAAAGTGAAACTTACAGAAATTAAACAATTTTGCATTTTGCAAAATACATTTTAATTCTAGTCACTCAAACCAATATGGATGTAACTGTAAATCTACGAAATAAAAATATAACATTAACAGCAAAGGGTAACTACCATAAATTCCAAAGTACTATAATGTTTGCCTTAATAAAGCCATTAATAATGACAGAAAAATATGTGCATCACTCTGGCACAAGAAAGATGGATCACATGTTCTTACACTTTATGACATGTATGCCTTGACTAATCTTTCTATTCTGTAATGCATCATGGCTAATCCAATATTGTTCCTTTCCACCAAGGTATATTTTCCTATGTGTTTCTGCAGGCATCCTTTTTGTGGGAGATGTAGATGACAAGAATGCAATATACCTGTGAACAAGTATGGAAAAAGTCATTCCTTATTAGGAAAAATAAGCTGGAACAGAAGTGGAAGCAGACATCAAATTCACATGCATCAAAACTGACAAAAAGCATGAGGACAGAAGAGAGGATCTGAATGTACAGAATTATTTACTAATGGGGAAGAGCCATAGATTAATAGAATCCTTTAGACTGTAAAAGACCTTTAAGATCATCAAGACAGAGGGTTTACCCAGCACTGCCAAGCCCACCACATAATCATGTCCCTAAATGACCCATCTATTTTTCCTTTAAATACCTCGAGGGATGGTGACTCAGCCAGTCATTTGGGAAGCCTATCCAGACTCCTCTTTCTTTTGTTAGGGTGGAAATTTAAATTTAAATTTAAAGCAGAGCTTTCCTACCCTCTAGCAGACAAACGCTCCTGCTCAAACTGGTGCCATGTGTGAACTGAGTGGGGGTGCACTCAGAACCCTCATCCAGATCATTGATAAAGTTATTAAACAGAACTGTACCCAATACAGAGCCCTGGGGACACCACTTGTTACAGGATGCCAGCTGTAAAGAGAAGACATAGCTTGGAAATATTTGACTATGACTAAGTAAATATGTTCAAGGAGGAAAAAAAATAGGAAAAGAAAAAGGCAAAAATAACCTCATATTCCAAACATTGGTAGGGACAAAATCAGACAATATTTTGTAATTTTTTATTTTACTAATTCAAGATACTTCCAACAAATAATATTGTGATACTATTGAAGATAGCATATCTACTTACAGTTGTAGTAGTGTTATTCCTAAACTGAGTTTTCCCAAACTCTCTTCTCTGATCAGGTTCAAGTCACACCATATCTGTAACATATTATCATTGAAAAATAAGATCCTACCTTATAAATCAGTACAACAACAAAACCTTTGACAGTCAGAAAAGTCTTGTTCTGTTTGGTTTCGTTTTAAACCCAAATGAGTTAACTGCTATTGAAACTAAACCATAGCAAATCCAAAATTATCAAAGTAGTGATGGAAGTGCAGTGATTAGTTCCCAGTCCAGAAGACTGGAAATCTTTATGGTCTATATTAGGGGAAAAAAAGTCTTTCTCTAAGCTTCACTCTAACCCACAGTCTCACATGACCACACATAAAATAACTGTCATGGCTTTTTTTAACAGAGCACATTAACAGAGTATAGTAATAAGTGTATAACAATCTTTTGTTAAAGGAAGTAGAGCATAATTTCATGTAAAGAATCATATTCAAGGGACAAGAGAGTGTCAGTGATTATTTTTTCTTCAGAAATGAGCATTTTTTGTCACTTAATATGATGGACAATAGACATGGATCATACAACAAAATGCAAAACTATTTTCTGTTTGCCTATTTAAAAGTGCATAAAAGGTTTATGCTTAGCAAGATGAACAGCTGTCTACTGTTATTTAAAGCACCTAAAAGCAACATGCCTTTCTTCCTCATTCAACAGTGACAAACCTGGATGGTTCCATATACAAGCTCAACTTTCTTTCTTCACATAAAAAATGTATACAGTTTATTAAACATATTTGAGTCTGCTAATCATTTTTACATATTTGCTCACAATAATAATTCATAAGGACTTACTTTAACCTTTAGATACATTAACCTTTTAGGGACTTAAATAGTCCTCTCTCAAGTTCTGGGCCCCCACACCATGCTAAACTTTGCAGCTCTGGAGTGTGTCCAGAGAAGGACAATTGAGCTATTGAAGGGTTTTAGAGACCAGAGGAACAGCAGCTGAGGGAGCTGGGGATGTCTGGCTTGGAGGAGTCGTGGGAGGAACCTTATTGCCCTCTACAACAGCCTGAATGAAGATTGCAGCAAAGTGGGGGGGTCACAATCTTCTCCCAGACTTGTGTCACACAGTCATGGAATCACATAATATTCTGAGTTGGAAGGGACCCAGAAAGACCATCACAGTGAAAGGAAAAGAGGAAATGGCTTCAAGCTGTACCAGGGGAAGTTCAAGTTGGATATTATGAAGAATTTCTCCATTAAAATAGTTGTTAAGCATTTGAAAGGGCTGCCCAGGGAAGTGGTAGAGTCACCATCCCTGAAAATGTTCAAGAAATGCCTGGGCATGGCATTTAGTGCTACGATTTAGTTGACAGGATGATGTTCAGTCAAAGGCTGGACTTGATGTTCCTGAAGGTCTATTCCAACCTCACTGATTCTATGATCATATACACATACATCTTCTTAGAGTTAGAAAAGAAAGCATCAGACTTAACACTACCTTCATGACAGAAAATTTTGGTTTTTTCTAATTCTGCTAAGGACAATCCTGTATGTATAACCTTTACTTAGGTGTTAGTTTCATAGAAACACAGAATAGTTTCAAGGGACCTCTGGAGACTGTCTAGTCCAACTGCCCTGCTCAAAGCTGGATCAGCTAGAAGAGGCTACTTGGAGCTGTGTACAGTTGGGTTTTACCTGTCTCCAGGGATGGAGTCTCCATAGCATCCCTGGGAAAACTGTTCCACTGTTCAATCACCCTTGCAGAAAAAGAAATAGGAAAAGGTTTCATATTCAGACAGAACTTTTTGTGTTTCAATTTGTGCTCTGTTTCTCTAGTCTCTAATTGACTAGACAGCACTGGCAAGAGTCTATTGGTGAAAATAACAATAATTTTCTCAGTGGGGAGACAAAGATATAAAGTACACTTCTTTGACAGAATTAGAATGATAAAGGTAACCTTTACGGGGAGGGAGAATAAAACAACACTGATAGATGGAATTAGCCCAAGAACAGTTCTGAGCTTACCCAACCTGCTTCACAGTATATAAAATAGATTCTTCTTTGTCAAGTGCTTGTAAGGCCACAGATGCTGCCTTGTCTCAAATTCTGGGCACCATATTTCAAGTCACTATCAGTTGAAACAAAGCATGAGGAAAAGAAACGGCAGTGGGAGTTCTATTGGGAGGCCCTTTCAGGAGCAACTGAATGATCTAGTTTATTTACCTGGGGGTAGAGAAGACTGCAAGAAAAAAGAGACAACTACAAGATAATATTCATGATATATACAATGCATAAATCCACTTTTTTTTCCTAAAGAGATTTGTTCTTCATGCCTGTGTGAGACAAAACTAGAATAACACTTTTGCAATGCAGCAAGGAAGATTCAGATTAGATATTAGAAAAAATGTATCTTTTGTAAAGGTAATGGAGCAATGTATTAGATTTCTCTGGAAAGCATCAATCTCCAAAACTGCATACGTGTGGAAATATATATTAGGAATGACATAAATATGGATCCCTGGTGAACACAGTGTAAATGACCTCTCAAAACTCATATAGTACTATGAACCCACAATATTAAAATTGAATAAACATGCACTTATTAATTATACATGCATTTAAATAAAGCTAATCTGTACTGATTTAAAAATAAATTAAGAAACATCAATTTATCTCTTGACAAAAATGAAATGAAACATTGTTTAACCAGAGGAAGGGCTAAAATTATTATGAATACTTAAGAGTAAAACCTAAACCTGGATAAAATTCAGGAACTGTAACTTATGTGATGTTTTTCTTAAGACCTGAACTAAAAATAAATTACACCCTGAGGAACAGAATAATAACTGGAATCAGTTCTTTGTTCAGAATTAAGGCAACACTGCTGTGTTGTTGATGCTGACTGAGTATTTTAAGCTTCCTTAATCTATTTCTTCCTAGATCTATGATTTATGACATCTGAGGACTGACCTTTAAATTTCCACCCTAACAAGCAGGTTTATTTGCACTCCTTGGAAATAAAAAATAAAGGCCTTCAGGGCAGTAAGTATTAACTTCTTTAAGCATACCACATTGTCTCACATGCAGTCTCCTAGAAGATGTGACAAGAAACACTATATGAAGTCCAACTATTTCCTAGTCCTCTAAAATAAATCTAATTTATACAGTCTAATGTACCTTATTTTGTGGCTTAATAGCTATTTTTAATGGCAGCAGAAAACTACCCTTTTGAATTAAACTGGATTCTAAAATGTAGTGCAGCAAGGAAAAACATAAAATTATTTTTCTCGAACATGAAATAAACAGACCTATTATTCTTAGTTTTTCAAACACTACACATATCAATTTCCTTCCTACTAACAAACTACAAATGTCAAAATTTCTCTTATTATCTCTTAAGAAATATGACATTGAAATTAATGGAAGCATTTATTTTGGTAATTTTTTGTTATATAAAAGCTGGACTTCTACAAGACAGATTTTATAAACTTTGAGTCTGGGATATGGGGACTTGAAATCCATGTGTCTGCAAATACATATGTCCACATACACGTGGACTTCAACCAGAAGAAAAGATGGCACTTAATTTTCTCTTTAGAGATACCAAATTGTGTAAATGTCACATCCGAATTTCAATACAGTCATGAGATTAGATGCATTTCTCTAGATTGTTGTAAAAGTGGATAATGTTTTATGTGTTACTGGGGTACAGACACCTCCTAGAGAAATCTGAGTTTTGTCATTATGTTGCTCCCAAATCTTCTCTTATGCATTTAACTTAAAAAGGAAAGAACTTGGGCCACTGAGATGTAGTTCCAAGCAGTGGACAATGCAAATTCATACAAAAAGATGAAATCTCCAAGGGCACCACAGGGGGGAACTTAGCTGCCATTATGATGATTCATAGCCTTTCAAAATGCAGATTCAGAATACCAAAACCAAAGACACCATTTTAACTAGGACAACAGGGTTTGAGCTAGTAGCTGCATCAGACTCCCATCTATGTAAGTAAATCACAAAAAATGATCACAAAGCTCCTGCTGAGTTATGTGACTTTACAGGCAGTGCCCTGCTTCTCCTTTTTTAGCAATGATGGTTGGTAGGTAGCCAGTGGGTAATGGAGGCCTGACAGGTGGGGACAAGACCCCTCATTTCTCTCTGTGCATACCCACATTAGGAGGAGGTTGACTTACACTTCAAAATCTATATTCACCTCTTCAGTCCAGAAAAAGCCAAAGCTGCATCACTGGCTAAGTTTTCAGTAAATTTGATTGCCATTTTTACCCTTACAATCAGTTTTGCATCAATATCAACTATATTTCTGAAATTCATCAATTTTATTTAAAAAAAAAATACATGTAAGAAATACAAAAGGTGTTAAATCCACTCAGGCATATTGAATAAAATAGATATGAGTGCTAGTACTACAGACAAGAAAACAAAACCACTTGACACAACTGTTCAAGTGCTTGGAATTTTAACAGTGGATTTACTAATGTAGTTGGATAATAATTACTAATATAATTACCAATATTATTTACTAATATATTGCTAATACCAGTTGGCATATTTAGTGATTCTGCAATTTGGTAATATACTAACATAGTTTAGCACAGATGAAACAACACACTTTTGATTAGTTTCATGAAGGGCTAATGCATTTTGGCTAAGTGAAATCAAAACAATAATAGGAACAAAAGAAAATGAAGACACAAGTGATAATTATCCCAAGATGATAACTTACCTGTAGAACTTTGTGCAAAATGCAACAGTTTGAACAGACTTTCACCATTCTGCTCTCAATATAGCAATGAATTTTTAGAAAATGCATTAAATGAGGTTATCAAACCCATCAGAAAATGAGTGTGCACATACTCTCAAGCACTTAACATGCCAGATTAAGACAATTTGCAAGAATGTGTGCTGAAAAATGAGTTAGCATTTGTTTTAATTGAATCAATGGGTTATGGAAATGGGAGAAAAGATTACCAGCACTTTTTATTTTGACCAAAGACTAACTGCAGTAGGAGAAAACCCTTTCAGATATTTAGGTCTTTAGGACTATAAGTGACAGAAATAGATGGCTTTGACTTGTAAACATGTGTATCTTAGATGTGGCAGTGACATACAAACACAGAGCTAAAAGGAATTGGCAAAATAAAATTACTTTACTTTCAAACAAGCATATTTATTCCAGCAGGACTTTTGAAAATGAAGTTGCTGGTCTCATCACTCAAAAAGTGCATTTCTGATTTTTTTTAAATAATTAGAGTTTAAGGTTAAACTAGAGGTTCATCCAATGACTAATTAAACTGACAGAAGCATTCATCTGACTCATTGGTTAGTCACAGTACTCTAAGCAGTAAAAATAGTGTCTCATTAGTCTTTTAAATATTTATTCCTTATTCTACTTGAAATTGATAGTTAATCTTTTTCCTAGTGTACAGCAGGCACTTATTACACAAGAAAAACTTGGAGAATAAAAAGTTTATAAAATGTCTGTCAATCTCTCCCGCATGTTAGGAATGAATCATTATAATGGACCATGAGCGGCAGGGTGACTCTGAATGGAAGCCTGTAATTAACTTTGCTTCATGTTTTATTGATAGCATTTGCTGTTTTCTGAGATCTGATCATGCATCTTGAGCAATGTGCAAAGCTATAGATCATGCTGTGTTTAGATACCCTGGAATTGGGCAATATATGCAGAACTAAATAGATTAGATGGAAAACGTACCCCATCCCTTGTGATTTGTATACACATTTTAATTCTCCCTCTTCTGCCACCTGTTTTTTGTTTCTTTCTTGAAGCACACTTGGCATTTAATATGAAACATGGAAGTCAAAGTTCATTTTTACTGTCTTGGGCCAATATTTACTAACATTAGTCATGGGCATGCTGAGATGGAATAAGAAAAAAATTGCGTATTCTCACTTACAAGCAAACAAATATGTACTTTGAAGTGCAATAGACCTGACATTTCAGAGCAAATCTGGAGTTGCAGACAATTTGCAGTTACAAACTTGAGGAGAGATGAATGGGTATGGATGAGCCTTCTGTTATTTTGGAAGCAAGTCACCCAAAAACTGAGAAAAATATGTTGCTTTTTCTTTTTTTTAATATGGGTAATTTGGCAAAGCTAAAAACAAATTTACCAAATCCTAAAAGACCCTGGATTATTTAGAAGCAGATGGTGCGAAAGGCATTTGAAATCCCTCCTGTAAGCTTCATTCTTCATATACACAATACGAGCAGAAGCTCACAAACTAGGATCTTCCTCCAGATGGTTTTGACCCCAGCCTTCACATCTGATATCACATTCCTGACCCTATGGTCCACTCCTATGATACATCCACTTCATGTTTCTAAACTTCAATAGCTTTCTTAACTGTAAAGCCTCAGTCAGAGGAGGTCTCTCTTGTGTGATAAACAAACCAAATATTAACGGGGGAAGAAAAAATCACAGTACAACAGCATAATTATAGACTTCATTATAGACATGAAAAAAATAACTTAGAAATGCAGAAGAAAAAGTATTTCTGAATTTCTTAACTACTGAATAGTCAATGTAGTATACAATGCTATTCTTAAAACACTATTTTATGCCTGTGCTCTTACTTAAATTGAGCCTTGGCTAATGATGGAAGAAGAGGAAGCAAATTGACAGACAACACTTGTGTCACAGTCAAATCTAAAATTCTGACTACATGGAAAATCCTCTTAATTAAAACCCAACTGATAAAATGAGTGGTAGATAATGGAAAGATTTCTGTCAGAAACACTGGTTGTATTTTGGTTTCACTGACAAACCTGTGTGGACTGAAACACATTTCTGTCTATTGGCAGCCACAGACAATTATAAAAGCATGACTCATATTTTAAAAACTCATAGACTGGTTATCAAAAAGTTTACAGAAAACTTTACATTTACCTATCTTCTTTTAGTTCTTCAGTTTAAATAGCTCCTTTAATTAGCATTTCCAAGCATTCTTCTGTCAGTATTACAGGCAGAGTCTCATTCAACCTCTTGATTCTGTGAGTGAAGGGTTTGTGACAATGCGCTAAAAAATATGAGCCTTGAAATGAAATCCCAAGATGGAAAGCATTGCTGCATTCTTATACTGGTTTGAAATCATTTTTCTTGATTTAGTACAATCATTAGGGAATTTTTGCTCTACTCTTTTCAATAAACAGTTCCCTAGTTTGACAATCTATGCTGTTTGCAGTGACTTTTAATAGCTAACTATCAATAGCTCATCTTTTCAAACAATTTAAAAGTCACACAGCCATATATGTCATTCAACTTGTATTGCAATCATCTACCGTGAGTCATAAAGCACTGAACATTTCCTGTGAGACCAAACACCTCACACAGTGAAGGTCTGATCTGAATAAATTGCCAACTTTGTGCTATGAGTTATTAAGTCATAGTGAGAGTTAGTAAGAGACTGGATGATAAAGCCCAGGTTTGCAAAACAAGAAAGTCTGAATCCAAAAAATTCTCCCTATATCATAACTTTGACCCATCTTTTTAAAATTACTTTAATAAAAAACCCAAAACAATTTACTGAAAACCAAACCAATCAAACAAACAAAAAAACAAAACCAGAAAAAAAAAACACAAAAAAACCTCTTTAGTATATACATATTTATTAGTTTACAAATATTATTTTTATTTAAGGACACTTACAGCTATTGAGTAAGCACCTTCCTCACCCAGGCAATGCAAAACCAGATGCAAGGATGTCTCTAGCTCTCATCAGCTTATGCAGTATTTGACTCCACAACCCCTGCAGAGGTTTGGCATAATGGTGATAAAATAAGAATTTTTTCCTGCAAGGTACTATTCTTGTTATCTTTCTCACATGAATGGAAAATGCTGATTTTTTTAGCCAAATGGGGAGAGAACAGAGATGTGGCTCACTGTGATCTGCAGATGGAACTCAGAATAATGCTAGTACATTACTTTTGACTTAAAATTAACTTTGATGCTTTTTGAAAATTTTCTAAGCTTCAAGCAAAAACAACAAAAGGCTTATCAAAATTGGTTTCCATGACTGAAAAATATAGAACAAAATTATCTCCCATTTGGCCAATGAGATTTTTTTTTGTTAAAGAAATATTTCAAGTAAGTGCCACCCCTGAAGTGCTCAAAAACCAGCTATTGTTTTATATATATTTGTGTATATGTGTATATATATATGTGTGTGTGTGCGCACACACACACAGATCTTTTGAGATGCTTCTTTTTAAAACCTGAGTGTATCACAGAAAACAGTTACTTGTGTTAATTTCTCATGTGCACCCATTAAAATGCAAATAACCTTTAAAAATATGCTTCTTTCCACAACTTTTTTCAAACTTCTGATAACCTTTCAGGAATTCTTTAAAAGCAGCATATGTTGCAACTTTTTCTATCCCTTCTGCAACACACAGCCTCTTTCTCTTCTATAAAGAAGAAATGAGGGAGGTGCTATGAGCCATTCCAGTGCTTCTTAGTTGATGCATTTGCCAATTAGTGTACAAAACATCCTCTGAGAGCAATATTTAATTACTGCAGATATTTAGATTATATCATGAGATCCCAGCCAAGCCTCAAATATTTTTAAAATTACCTAAGTAACACTCTTATTTTTCTTAATTATTAGCTGACTCCTTCTGAAAAGTGGGGTCTCTAAATTAAAGAAATGCAGTAGATAAAATATCATTTTTTGCTGCCATAGGCAAAAAGATTTTCCTCTATGAGGTTGTGTCAAATAAAAACCATAGTAGGCCACTAATAGCCATGACCTATGGCAGCCTTGTAGTACTGTAAAAGTGAACTGTTTCCTTTTCTAAATCTCCAAGCATGCCACTGAGAATCCTAGGTCAGCATATATGGTAAACAAATCACCAATGTCCCAACAGCTACTTCACAATCTGCTCCAGAATGAGAGATCTCCTCCCCAACTTGAACTTTTGGACCTTGGTTTTGACCCTGTCTGAATTTTCATCGTGTTAACAAATGATTTTGATGGTAAAATTGTGAATCTGCATACAGGCCTGGTGAGGGAACCACATCAATAAGTAATTACTAAAGTAAGTCAGGTTGCTTGACCCAAGCATGCAAGCTTTCTAAATTTATTTCCTTCTCTCCCTTCTACACTGTCACTGCAGCTTTAATTTCTCCTTCTCTTCCATGAACCCATTTATACTGATCACATCAGTGCTCTTGGCAATTTATTTAATATTTCTAGCTCTCTTTGCATGAAATAGCCCTGCTGGAATTCCTGTTTATTTCTAATTTCATTTTGTCTGCGCTGTTTTTTTCAAACAGTAGGTTACAGTTGATTAAAATAAATCTGAAAACAGATGCACTTAGTATAGGAAGTGTTTATAAATTGATAATTTTTTTTTCTTTAGTAATGTTTTGAAACTCTACGTTATTAATGAATTCCAGAAATAATTACCCTAAATCTCATATTCAGGTAATTACAAAAATAAAATGAACATCTGTTATTACAAATGCATAATGCCAAGTCATAATGTGCAGGTTAGGGGTTAACACAAGCAAATTGGACATGGTACATAAACACAAGATAAATTATTGTATGGTAGTCTAATTAGGTTCCAAGCATTATGTTAATTATAATTTATATCAATTCAATAATTAAAGAAAACAAGCTCTTGCCTTGGTTTCCTATTCAAAATCTTCTGTGTACTAAATTATTCTGTGTCAGCTAGGGTGGCACTAGACCATAAATCTGGCAGCAGCAGCAAACAATATTTTTAAAATCTATGAGAAAGCTTAGTCTATATAGACTTGAAAGAAAGAAATCTATATAGATTTGAAAGAAATTTTGCTAATCAAATGGGGTCAAAAGTAAACAAGATCAGAGCAGGGCATAGAAAATCCACTTGTTGTCTGTCCAAAGAATTAAATTAAATATTTATTACCTTAAAGATACTGACCTAAAGTGTTAGTTTGCAAAATTAAATTAGAATGTGATAGATTTTCTAAGGACAATCATAGAAAAAAAAAAAAAAAAACAAAACCAACCAGAAAATCTTATAATATAAATACATGGCTAAATATAACTTTTAGAGATTCTTTTTGTGCATTTCCTTTCACAAAAATGCATTTTTTCTGTATGTCCTTTATACAAAGAGAGATATTTTTAAAAACAGTTTGGATTCTGGCATAAATTTAGACATGAGCTGAGTGTGCTGCATCTTCTGAATATGAAGATCTTTTACCAGTACAACACCTGAGTAGTTTTCTCTACTCTCACAGTTAGAAGATTAATCCTAGTATGTAATCTATCTCCATTATGCAATTAAGTCAATTATCCTTGCTTTCTAACATCACAGATTTTATAAAAGTACAGGAATACCTCGTATACCTTTTATAGCTATAATTAAAAATGTGAGCCAATATGAAATCAACATTATGGATCTAACAAACATATACTGTCCAATCACTAAAATATGATTTAAGAGCAGGCCCTTGCAAACATGTACTTTATGGTGATTTCACTTCTATCTGTAATTCCTAACCAGATCTCTTCCATTCAATTTCTAGAGTGGGGTTTTTGTTTGCTTGTTCCTTTGCTTCCCCAATTTTCCATTAAATCATGAGATGCATTCAACCTGGCCTTGAGCACTTCCAGGAATGGGCCATTAGTAACAATCTTCTGTACATCTACTATAGCATTTCAGTCCTATATCTGAGATATCCTCATGTGTCTCAAATGGTACAAGTTGTCTCCATTTAGTCTACAGAATTAAGACCAAAGCATAACTTCCTTTCTTTTGCTTAATTATCTAATTCTTGCAAAATTTTTGATAGACTTGACCCTATATGCAAGATTCAACAGCCTAAAATACCTTAATACTTCTATTTGCGGATGTCATATTCCCAATTTCAGTCCCCAAGCAGAATGCAAGGAAATTAAGGAAATTTCCTCCAGGAAATTAAATTTCTTTATCAATAACTTTGCATCACGATTCCGGATTGCACTTCAACAAAAGCAGTTGAGAGAAGTGACATTCAAATTCTTCGTTTAAGGACATATGTTTTCACTTTGATCATCTGAGTGCAATTTTACTATAGGTTCTCTTCTGATAAGATAACCTGTGTTACTTTTTATCTCTATTATATTATTACTATTTTCTTCTTGTCTTTTAGTACCAAAATCTGAGGATAAATGTTAGCAATCTTTTACATGATATTTTGAAAAACATTCACAACTTTTTCATGACATGGACATTATTGATATTGTCTATCTTATATCAAACCCTTATCCAATCAAGGAACCTAGGATCTATATAAACATCTTCTCTTAAACATCTGCTATTTCAGTTTGCACAAAAAGACTGTAAATTGGTGAACAAAAGGGTGTTGCCATTGTCAATAATGAAGCCATTACAAAAAACAAACGAAGTGGAACAAGAGAAACCTTGTTTCTAAGACTAAACAAAAGACCATGTTTCCTAGACTATGATACAGGGCTTGAGATGTCATTTTTGAGATGCTTTAGAACAAGTAATATTAAAGGAAGTAATGTTTCAGTTCCTGTTATAGAAAACGAAAGATGATTCAGTACTTGTTATAGTATGTTTCTTTTCTGGATTAACCATTCTATATATCATTTCAAGACCTTGATATATAGTTATTCATATTTTATATTATGTATATCATCACTGCTTTCTTAAGGGGAAAGGCATAGAATTAAACCAGTGATTAGCCCCTAATTAAGCACAAAAATCCAAGGAAAATGAGGCTGGGGTTTTCCCCCCATTTTCACTACTGTTAGTGTCAATAAGGATCTAGTCTTATATCTCTTAACGGCATTTATACTCCAGATGTCAGCTAAAAAATGCCTTCTTAAGCTATTTGTTCTCTGTATAAGTACCTTCCATTCAGCTGGCCTTTGCTGGCCTCTGAAGTCTGTACAGGCTATGAAAGAAATTCACCTATTTTAGGATCTTTAGCTTACTTAGACTTAGTCCTAGGCAGATTATTTTTCTTAGAGCAATGCAAAATGAGACAGAGAGGGAAAACTGCTCCTGATCTTTTGATTACACTGGAAATAGTTGGGTTTTTTTCAATTTACTCATACAGCATTTCTGAGCTCTTTCTTCCTACAGAGTCTCTGACAGGAAAATACCCCAAATTAGATAGCAGATGTCCTCTGACTTCTTCTGTCCACTCCTTCCGTCATAATAGCTTAGATGTGCTAATTGCTGCTAAAACCTCTTTTATTTATTAAACACAGAAGATATTAAAGCACATTGTCAGAAGTCGTGCCAAGGTCTGGCTACTGAGCTGGCACTGAAATAGAAGAAGAGCTCTTAAGTACTGAGGCTGGAAAACTGCATTACTCCTGAATCAGAGCACGAGAGAGAGATGATGTTTTGCTGTAAGAACATGTCAAAACAGAGGCAGAACTGAGCAGATTCTTTACAAATCGTGGGACAAGTCTATCATATGTATTATGTGGATTATTCCTCAGCATGGGGATATTATGTTTTATTGGCATCCCTATTTTTTGTTTGGGAGGTTTTTGTTTGGCATTTTTTATTTTTTGACTGGCATCCCTATTAAATGAGTATGTGCAGTGCAGAACTAGTAGCAGCTGACACAGCCAGCAATGCCTGCCACTCCTTTACCATTCAGTCTACCACAAATGATTTCTTAAAATACACTTTTTTTTATATTGACATATGTATTAAAATTAGCTGTATAGAAATAAAATTATATGTATTTTTAAAAATGGCAAGTACATAATCTACAATGATGATTCTAAATATAATATAGAGTTTCAGAGGAAGAAAATAACTGTAAACTGAGTGTCTCAGGCAAAAGCCTACATTGTTTATACTACCATGAAGTTGTGTAAAGATAGAACAAAAATCCAGATCTTCTTATTATCTTTGGGCCAACACACCTGCTGTAACATAAGGTACATTGATCACAATGTTCTGCAACAATATACTTATGTGTTTAGCTCATGAAATCCCAGACCCGCCAGAATTCCACTTTGGTCCATAGTCAATATGCTATGAAAAAGACAAATCTTGGTGCTGAATGCCTGGGCAATATCATGTTTCACCATCCAAATATTTCAGAACTGTGGGAGTCAATGCTTATAGGACTTGAAATTATTTTGATTGGCTTTTAAACTCCTTATAACTTGTACCAAAATAAAAATAAAATGTCTTAAAATTAAACAAAATTGTGAAAAACTGCAATGGCATTAATTAAAACTCACTATCCATGCATTATTCTTAATTTGTGAACTGCAATATTAGGGTGACCCTTTTCATGTGTTACTTCCTAATTAATAGCTCAATTAAAACTTACCCATTTTCCTCTTTGAGAAACACAGTGAGGATGAATAGCTTGAGATGCTTTTCACTACATTTATTGTGTGATGAAATAATGTGTCAACCCATCATAAGAAGTGGCTTGTATAACATAATAAGTTTGATGCATTAACCAATGAAGAATAGTTTATTTGGTTATTTGGTTCAATTGTACACAAATGAAATAATTTCTTGCAGAAGTACATTGACATAAGAAACATGTTTTTCATTTTTCATCAAAGGCCAAATCATTCCTATTGGTGGCTGGATGCACAAGAGAAAAGGGAGGAAGCAAAGGCACTGGAGGTATTAGCAGTGTCCAAACTAGGAAAAATGTGTGTTCATGTTTCACAGTCCTTACCTCTCATTCCAGGCAGAATCTCTCACAGAGTGCAGTGCAGATCCCCTCCTGTACACACACACGTTTCCTTTAAGAAAAGGGATTCATAGGGAAGGATGGAGCACATTAAGACCTCAGAGGAGGAAACTGATGTCTGATCATCCGGTTCAGAATTTCTGCTGAATGTCTTTGGATGGTTCAAAATTCCACTGAAATTGTACCTCCTCAGAAGATGCTGATAGGATGAAACTTAAAAAATTTGTTTTGCATACTTATGGAAAAAAAAAATTATGCTGCAAGGATGAAAAAGTGAAAATTAGATTTCTACTCTGAATCACTTCTAGAGGATCTGTTTTGAAAGGTTTCATACTCAAAATTGCTCCTTGCATCATGGTCTCCCTCATCACCAAGTGCAGAGGAAGCCTAAAGGTACTTGATTCCCTGGGCTAACGTGACAATTTGTGAATACCAAGCCTGATCATTCTCTTACTAATATTTGACGAAAGTTTCCACACAAAGGTAAAATTTTAAAGATATATGGTCTGTACTGTCCTATATTTGATAGAATGGAAATTCGTTGCCAAGGAAACAACAAGCACAAAATGCTTGCTAAAAAAAATTAAAGAATGTCAGAAAGGAGTTGGCTGGTTTATTACTTCCTGCATGCTCAGTGACTGAGTTTTCAAGATCCTGCCTATCATTTGAGGACATATCCACGTACATCGTTTGGGTCTGCATGATGCAAACATACCCAACAGCACACTGTGCATACTATCTATGTGAGATTGCCCTGACTTTACTTGGCACGATGTACACTTGTTTCTGATCTTACTCAACACACTATTTTACCTAATGTTCTGTAATAATCACTATCTAATGCTTACTTTGCCTTAGGATCCCCATCACAGACACGAGCATCCAGGGTTGGGAAGAGGTAGACAGCAGGGAGGATACTGAGGGGTTTTCCTGTTAACTTGCTTCCTTCAAGTATTATCAGTATTATGCTTTTATAAGTTATTAGCGGTATGAGAGATGCCATTATAAAACATAACAATGTGTGATGGTAATTGTGCCATTAAGGTCTCTAGTGGAACATTAATTATTGATCTTTGCCTCAAGAGCATCAGAATGTTGCATTAGAGCTGCAATGAACTGTTCACCTTACAAGCATTCAACTGAACTATGTCATTTAAAGGTGACCAGGTTTAATTCTGTTACTATATTCAGGGCACTCTAAAGAGTGCAGTAGAGTTGCTAACACAGCCAAACATGCCTAACAAAAACAGGATATCTGACGCAAATAACCTTGGTTTTGGACTTGATATTTTTTAATTCATTCTCAGTTTCTTCCTCCTTGTTCTCCTTCTGAGTTCCCTTGCTCCCTGCAAACCACACTTTTAGCCATAAGGGTTTGGGGGAGTGTTTATCTCTCTTCTTGAGTGGCATTCTGGTCAGTTCTGTCAACACCATTCAGGGATGAAAGACCCCTGCAATGAAGTCCTAGACTTACAAGCCAGTTGCGCTACCTGGTAGGAGTTTTGCCTCAAGTAATTAGTGGTATCCCTGCAGTGATATGGGCTGAAATAAGTACAAATATGGCAGAACCACATTCAAAACACGTCACTAGAAAAAAGTAAGGCCTCCTCCTGCTGCAGTGCCACCAGAAAATCCTCTCTTATTGGTTTTTTGGATTTCTGAAGTTAACCTCATTAATTTGAGCTACTGAAGAGTTACATCCCTGCTGATAGAGAAACTGGCTGGAGTGTTGTTTTGCAATGTAATGTCACATAGCACAGCCATCCTGCTCTAGCCCTTGATTTCATAAGCATACATTATAAACGTTACTATAAGCATTAGCAACTGCACGCGGCAAGACTAGAAAAATACTTTTGGTATCTTTTACCTGTGTCTACATCTAATTTTATTTAACCCTTTTTCCTCTGTCCTCCTCATTTCTCTCTCTAACAGAAAGTGCAGAATATTCATATCTTCTTCCTTATTTAGTTGGTGCTGACTTTGAGAAACATCTTTCCACTTCTGGCCATTCTTACACCTAACAAACTACAGACTGTAATTTTCACATTCACAAAAGTATAGTATAGAAAAGTAATTTTTCAAACAACACATTTCTTACTGTAATTGCCTTTTCTCCGTCATTTTTCCTCTTGCTGACAACCATTAAAAGAGTTCTCACTGACTGATGTGATGTTGGTCAAACCTGGCCTTGTAGATGATACTTTCACATCATGCTTGAGCCTGAGCAGGTGAAGAATCAGTCCACAGGGCCAAAAGAGTAATTGTCTTAATGTTAGCATTCCAAATTGCAACTGCTCTGTTTTGGGACAGTGCTGTTGATATGATGTTGAAGGTTTTCAACAAACTACAACAATCCACAATAGCAGAGAATTTAGTTCTGATACTTGCCAGGATGAAGATCAGATTAGACTGAGACACTCTAAGGGAAAATAAATAGCAGATATATTCTTCTATAGAAATAAAATCTTTGTCCCTAGAGGGAATTTCCAACTCTATTTGACCTGCATAAAGGTTAAAGGTTCAGATTCTGTTGGGGTTTTTGGTTAGTTTTTTTTTCTTTTCCTTCCATTATCATCATGACTATTGAGTAAGGATTAGTTAACTTTTTGTTCCAGAAGTTATCAGAGAGTTTTGAAAGAAATAAAAAAAAAAAAAGAAAAAAAAGTAAAATCCTCAAATCCTAGGTTATTTGAATAAACTCATGAGACATGAGCCACAGATCAAGCTGTCTGAATCAGCTGCCACACAGCAGAACAGATATACTCTGTAGGTAAAACTGCCATGTTCTGCCAATGTAGTCATGTTGGAAAAAAAAAGTCTATAGACATAAAACCACATTGCTTGACTGGTACAAGCTGGCAATATCTCTAGAATGGGTACAAAGTAAACAAGAGGTTTTTCTCAACTGGGCCTGTGACTTGACAAAGGTAATGTGGCTTTTTGGACAAAACTCTTCTTTTGCTGCATGTAAAGTATCTCAGGTTGAGAGTTCTGTCAGCATGTGTGGACATCAAATATAATGAGAAAAAGCTGAGGTCTTAGCTGAGTATGCTTAACAGCCTACTAACATCACAAAGAGGA
Organism: Calcarius lapponicus; assembly: GCA_039654755.1. Lineage (NCBI taxonomy): Eukaryota > Metazoa > Chordata > Aves > Passeriformes > Fringillidae > Calcarius > Calcarius lapponicus. The sequence continues at coordinate 149,738 of JBBFKN010000042.1, forward strand.
CATGCATAGAGAGAATTAAAAAAAAATACAGAATTCATTAGACACTGGAAAGAAAACATAAAAGACTAAGAGGAGCCTTCCAGCTACTCTAAGACTTGTCCCATATTTAATTTCATGATCTCTGATAACACCCATAGCACCTGTAATTGAACAATGAAAGAAAGCAAGATAAGCTTGCTATTTCTTTCTAGATTCTGCTATTGTAACTGTGAAATAACATGATGACTTCAATGCAGAGAGAGAATTTCACTGAAGTTTTTTTCCAAAATTAAAGGCATTCACTAGCTACCACCCAGAAGTGATATCAGAATTCAAGTGATATCAGAATTTTCAAGGATTTAAATCTGCCATCTTTAAACTGACATTTAATTCCAGCTCAACCTGAAAGCAGCCAACAGCTATTTCATGACTGTTCAATGCAAAGGGTAAAATTACTTTAATTCAGTGTTGGACGATATCCAAATAAAAATATGCATCTTCCCCAACTACATGAGTGACACTTTTACTGATAGCATCACCAATGAATCTTGCATTCCCTCAGACAGCTCCTCTAGCAATTGGCCTTTTGCCTGCTGAAATTGATAGGCATCAAAGTTATAACAATTCAGCTATGTCCCCATTACTCTCTGTGCTTGTGGCCATATCAAGCATCAGTGCCTTTATTGGAGCTCTGAGAAAATTTAAGCCTTTCCCACATGAAGCATGTTAAGTGGACAAGCATCAGTTTGTATTTTAGGTCAAGTCTAGCACACCCGGTTTTCAGACAAATTCCAAAAGAAACAACAATTCAAGTGATGATGATGAATTTTAAAAGGAGCATATTTAATTACTGGGCAATCTGCCATATATTGAACAAACTTCCACTCTTCTACTTGTTTCCCATGGCTGTGCTCAGAAACCAAGAATTGTAATACTGAACCACAGCAACCAACAGAAAATAAGCAGTTTAACAAAAACCCTGAGAGGACTTTAATTCTACCAGTGTTTAGTGCCTAGAATAACTCACAGCTAACCCTTCAGAGTTTTCATGTGAGTGTCAAAGAAATCTCAGTGAAAACATGAACATATATCTAGTTATGCATTTAGTAGCCTAATCTATAATAATAATCTTAAATTGCTAATCTATAATTGCTTCTTTGCAAGACCTAATAATAATGCTAGATTTCAAAACAAAATAAAATAACCCTTCCACTACTAGGTATCTACTAGCAGGCTCTGAACCACTATTAACTAGAATAAATGTCAAAATATATTTTTCAGTACACTATAGAGGTAGAAACAAGGATGCTAACTTCTCTACCTTTGTTCAGACACCCCAGCACCTCCAAATGCAAACTTGTTCCCATGCTAATGTTCTAATCTTCCTATATAATATTTCCTAAGCTGTTAATCCAGTTTAAACAAAATTTTATTCCCACTGAATTCAATCTACTTTAAAGCAAATAGTATTTACAATCATCAAGACATATTTACTTAATATTTTAATAGAATTTAAAAGGCAAACATTACCTGAAATTCACTATTGTTGTTTTTGTTCTCTAGGAAAATGTAATTTATAGAATTCTTCAGATTTTGAATTCTGGAACCATAGTGGCCTCTATTGTTGTCATATTAGAACAGCATGTATTGCAAGTATAAATAAACCTTTTTTAGATGTTTTTAAATCATTGAAAATATATGACAATAGTTCTTGTAAATCAACCTATCACCTTGGCTCCAATTTACAGAAAAACATTTAAGACATTCCTGTGAAAATAGCATCAGATCAGTCACAGACATGCTAAGCATTGTTGTCAACTGAAATTGGGTTCTACTTTGAAAATTCAAGACATAAGGCCTGTAAAATTATCTCATTGTGCTGAGAATATCAGGAAAATCACATAAACTAAATGCATTCTTTTTCTTCTTGCTGATCAAATGATTGCTTGTGTAAAGAGAAAAGATGGGATTGTATGCAACCTCAGACATCAACAAACTTTGATTAGATCACAGCTTTAATTCAGGCTTTCCCAGTGCTATAAACAGCTACATTAATAGAAAAAATAATTTTTTTTTTTTCAAATCACAGTTTAAACAAACTTAAAGTACAGGTATAAATCTGCTTTGGAGACTACATGTTCAAGAATCCCAGACAATTTCTTTAGAAAATTTATTTACTTTTTAGATTAATAAAATTAGACAAGATAAATGTCATCCTAAAAAATTAGTTCTGATGTCATTTCACTAAAAAACCAACAGGATAATTACTCCATAAAAAATACCCAGATGCAATTTATGTCAACACTTTATATACAAGAATTAATTTTCATTGTGAGAAAGTTAAGTAGTATCTAATTTATTAATCAGTTTTCCCAACACGGTCAGGAGACAATTAAAATGATGCACTGAATTTCAGGTCTATGAAGTATTGAAGTCTGATATTAAATATTCCATTGAGAATAGATTAAAATGTGACTCCCCTGTTTCCTTTCCCCTCAGGAAGCATGACTGATCTTCCTTGTTCTCACTACTACAAGGTGATTTATATTCCTTGTGTTTAACGTCATATGAAAAAATTATTGTCTTCCCAGTTTTGAGCCAAAAATAATGCCCATTATTATACTGTTAGGCTTATAAAAAAGAGGCAGTCTTTGCAGAAAAGAATGGTACCAAATGTTAAAGATTTTAAATTATACAGAATCAAACGTTCTTAGTATTTGGAAGATAATTAATAAAAATATAATAAATAAAGGTATTAATCGTCATATTTGCAGCAAGCTATGTATATATTTGTTGACTGAATTTGGATTAATTATTAAAAATTATTAAAAATAAAAAAATTATTTGTGGTTATGGTGAGCTTTAAAAATGCATACAAGGGGATTGTTTTATTAAGAGCCAAGGATGTGATGAATGAAGCTTAGGTAACTTGGACATACAACTTAGAAAGGAGACAAGGCTAACACAAAATAATTGAAGTTGTTGACAAATCACTGTTCTCATACCTCAGTGACTTTGCTGCAAATAGATAAGATGCATACACTGCATGCATCTGTAAATAGGCAACAGATCTGAGCAGATCATTCTGTCAATCTTATATTTTACAAGGCTGAAAAAAAGGGGTTTTTTATGTTAAACTCAATTTGCAAACTTCTCCAGTTGCTACTTCTTTTCATCTGCATAAAACAGTAACAACCAGCCAGGAGGCAAAAAGAGAACAAAATATGCATGTATGAGGTGCTTCCCTTTGAGAGATGTTCACTCCCTTTCACGTATCAGTGAAGAAAAAATTAAAGCTGCTTCCGAGGGTAAGACTACCTCAAAGAGCAAGTCAGCAGTAGTGCTGGTGTATGGTCATCTTTTGTCAGTACCTTGCTACTCACCCTGAAGAAAGATGATATTGGATTTTAGTCAGATAATTCAGTAGCAACAGTTATTAAATGGTTCGTATTACTGAAATAAGCACTGAGGTTGTCTCCTAAAAAGCTACTTTTTCCTTGCCTATTTGATAGATGTGACAGAACTATACAACTCCTCCAGCTGGAAGGGACCTCAAAAGATCATCTGATCCAGTTTTTGGGAAAGGGAACCTAGATGAGGTTATCTAGCACCCTATCCAATTGCACCTCAAAATCCTCCAGTGTTGGAGTCTCCACCACATCCCTGGGGAAGTTGTTCCATTGAATGATTGGTTTTGCTTAAAAAATTCCTTTCTTATATCATGCTAAAACCTTTCCCAGTAAAAGTGGAATCTATTCCCCCATACCTTCTCCAGGCAGCCCCTTGTGAAAAGAGAGCTCCTGTCCTCTCTGCAGCTGCCCTTTAAGGAGTGAGATACCATGAATGAAGTCCCCTTCTAGGTCTTCTCTCCTCCAGGGGAAAAAAAACCCTCTAATTTCTTCACTCTCTTCTCATAGGACAAGCTCTCCTTTGGTCACCTTCAAGGGCTACCTTTGAACCCTCTCCAATGTGCGTTGTTCTTGAATTGTAGGGACCATAGCTGGGTACAGCGTTACAGCTGCAGCCTGACAAGTGCTGAGTACAGTGGGATGCTCTTGTCTCTACTTCTGCCAGGAATGCCCCCGTGGATACAGCCCAGAATCCAACATGCCATTGCTGCTGCAGCAGCTCACAGCTGGGTATTTGTCTTCCAGATCACTCTCAGCAAGTCTTCTCTGCAGTCACGCATCCTGGCCTGTGCTGAGCTGTTTGGGAGTGGCATGCCAGATGCAGGACTACAGCTGTCTTTGTTAAACTTTGTACAATCAGTGCTGCCGTTCCAGCCCGGCCAGGTCTCTCTTTAGGACGGCTCTCCCTTCTGGCTTGTCCACCCTACTGCTCAGTTTGGTGTCATCAGCAAACTTGCTGTGTTTCATTCCCATCATCCAGATTATTTATGAGGGTGCTGAACAGCATGGAGCTAGGTATCAATCCTGGGGGGCACATCTCACTTTAGACAGATTTCCAGCCTCAGTAAAAAACATTTATCACTGTGAAATCACCAAGAAATATTACTCTATTACAAACAGGGAATAGGTTCTAAGTGATGGGGAAAATGTAAATCTGGTTATATGAAAGGTCAATTTATGAGAACCTCCATTTTTAAAATGTCTTTAGGGTATTTTGAGCATTTTCTGAGGATCTAGCACTTTTCCCTTATTGTAGCACTAAGTACTACGGTAGAGATGGTGCAGTGACTTGAGTTAAAATATGTACAGGATTATGTATAGGATTAGTTTTTATATAAGTTTAGTTGAAACAGAGATGTTGAAGAGACAATTTAGTAGAAGGATTTTTTTTTAGATTAGTCAGTCAGGTTCATGGTGGTGTTAATTTCATTTAACAGAGTTTCATAAACTTTTATTTTGCTTTTTAATCCAACTTTAGACTTCTTTTAAATCTGTGTTTTTCACACAAAGCATCTGTGCAGCTCTCATTCCCCCCAGGTCTTTATGTAGAGCAGGAAAGTAGAGTTAAATTCAAATGCAACTTTAGGCTTTCATTGTTCAGACACTGCTAGAGATTGCCCATTTTTTTCAGAAACTCACAGCACCCTTGGGGTTATGTTAGCCATTCTAATAGCAGAATTAGGAGAAGACAGATGGAAAAAGAAAGAATTAGAGTTGGAAGCAGCTGTTATGAAATCTGCTTCAAGAATAAAATTGCTTATATAGCCTTACTCAGACAAAGCCAAAAAAGGAAAACACATTTTTCACCCTGGCACACCAGCTGGTGTCGCTGCTGTAGTCAATGCAACTGTACAGCTTAGAAAAACACAGATTAGGAATTGCATCATCAATGACAATATGAAAAACAACAAACATGTTAATGTGTCTCACCCATTCTCCCATAAATCTTGAAGCAACAGGATTTATGTAAGCAAAACCTTATGTAACTATAAAAATAAGTTTTAGTTTATGATGTTTAACCCTTGAGCATTCTCATTGGTATAATATCTTACAGGGGTATTGGGGACAGTGTAAGAGGCACTGGTTAAATTAGTGTGAGGGTGGTGAACAGGAAAGTACTTTCTCGGATAAATCCACATTTCCCAACCTCTGTCCTAGAGCAACCCAACCACTTTTCTGTTTTACATCACATATGAGCATGAACACAACACATAGTAATGCTGTTAGCGACATCTCATGTAGACAAACACTTCAGCCTGCCCAGATCTTATAGAAATTATATATGGTCCTGGAACCCTGCCCATATATGAGATCTGGCATGGACTACTGGCTGGACCACTCTGATTTACCTGGACATTACCAAAATGTTCTATCCCTGACCTAATCAGCAATATTAAACTTCACTCCAGTACATCCTGGGTGTGACTGGGAACAGAGGTGATAAGGGTGAGATTGAGTTATCTAAAAAAACACCACCCTGTAAATTGTCCCAGCATATCTTGCCCAGGTTCCCACTGCTACTCCAGATAATTGCAGATCTTCTGCTGGCTCTGCGTCATATCTACCAGAACCACAGAGCTGGCTCAGACACCTGAGAGCAAGTAACACGACAACAAATTACTGTTTTCAGGGAACTGAGAGCTAAATGACTCTCCATTAACTAATCTTGAGTGTCAGGTGCTACTAGAAAATCTCTCAGGCTTGCTCTAGTAAATTAAATTTGGCCAGTAAGGGTCCTGGGTATGAATGTTAAATGGCATGGAATGCATTTATACCAGCATCTAACTATCCTGGCACTCAAAACTCTAGGGCTGTCACAAAGACAGGTGTTGGCTTTGTCTTAGTATGCTTTACTGAGACAGGCTAAAAGCATGCAAGAAACACTCAGAGCATTTAATAATGTGGGTGATCATATTTCAGTGCCCAGGAATGATGCCTATTACATGCTTGTGATCTATTGATCTACTGTGTTACTAAAGCAGGCAGGTAGGGAGATAGATATCTCTAGTGCCTCTTTCTATGAGTGCCCATGAAAGGTGAGCTTTTCACTCCCTAGTGACCAGAAAAAAGACTCCCAAACCCATGAATCATATAAAGAAGGGTTATGATCATGCCCATATCTCTGGAATATGCACGTATCCTTCCTACAGTTTGGTCTCCAACAGTTCAGCCTCTGACTGAGCCCCAGAAGTCCAAGCTCCTGGGTTGGCCTCCAGTAGATGGGTATCAGAAAAACCTGGGCTTGAAATTGCTGAGTTGACATCCCTTAATACGCAGTCCCAGAAACCTTCTTAGTGATCTGAAAGAGCTGGAAGCAACTATTTGAAATGTTGTTTCTCAGACCATAACAAGATGAGGTAGAACACTGTAACTGAGCTGCAGAACTTTTTGGAAACACATAGTAGAGAGAGTGAGGTGGTTAATTCTGTAGATCACTTTCTCAGTAAGACTCATCAGAAAATGTGATTTCTTACAATATAGAAGCTTCACATTTTTGTCCCCTGTGGATGACTAGTGAGAGGTTAATGCCAGAGTTTGACAGGTTGTCCAATATACAACCTCTTCTATGACCTGAGCTAGCTGCAAGCCTCCTGCTTTCCAGAAACCACAGATTCAAGTTTATTTCAAATAAAATATGTAGATGTCTGTTTCCATGAAAATATTGTCCTTAATTCAACAAATCCTCTATCCTTTTGTCATACTGTCCAAAGACATTTGCAGGCAACAAACATATCCTACCTGCATTGTGCTGATCTAAAAGAAAAAAGAAAAACAATTTCTACTCCCCTCTTGTAGGTTATCTAGTCTAATGGGAGATTTGTCAATCCTGTCCTCAACTCAGATGTTCAAATTATCTTTCTTCAACTTAACTGACTAGACGATAAGAATACCATTATAGTAACCTTTTCCTTGTTTACTCTAAATACCTCTTCTGACACAACTTAGATTTTATTTGGCTATTTTCATGGTTGAATCACTGCAGATGCTTTCAGTATCAAATCTGAGAGTTTGATCTACTCTTTACACTTATTTTCCTTTGAGGGGCTTACTGCAGAAATGTTGTTATTAATGCTAAAGTGCATCACCTCACACTCTGTTGTACAACATTTCATCTCAAACCCTTCTAAAACATGTTAAAGTTAATGCTTAAAATGATGTGCAGTAAGGTCTGAATCCTTTGCAGCTGAGAAGCACATTCAACGGGATTTTCAGCTCCCTGGGAAAATCCTTTGATTATCCTCTAATTAATGAGGGAAGCAACCCACAACAGTCCACTATTTCCCAAAGCCTCAGCTTTGGGGCTGTGGCTTGGGTAGGAGAAGATGTGCAGACCTGGCTTACGAACCTAACCTTCAGAGCAGGGAAGGGAGTCAGAAATACTCATCTTGGCATTTCCCTTTTTCACAAGCAGACCTCACTGTGAGGAGCTAGGACTCAAGTTCTCTCTGGAGATCAGACAATGTGCATTAAGCTTTATTGAATCTTTAATGTGCAATAATCTTTATTGAATCTGAGACTGATTAAAGCAAGAACTATGGTGTCCTGATATCTTAAGCAGACATTAAACCTCAGAACAGGGGGAAGATGATGACTGCAGCACAAAAGTAAAAAAGCATTGCATAGTTCTGAGAGGACTAAAGACTCAAAAACAGGAAAGAAACTCTTATTTAATTTGGTTAATTTAATGAATTTAAACTTTTGAAGGCCCTATTTTTGCATTCAGCCTTAGGTAGAGGTAAGAAGGATATCCAAACTGCAACTACAGAGTACCACATAACAGCTGCAGGTGCAATGGAGAGAAAATATTCTCGTCAGAATTAACCACACTTCACTCTTATTCTAAAAACACAGATTGGCTGAAATTTCTACCATGATGGAAGAATATCTCTCAGCAATCCCATTTTTCCTAAGACCACTGACATTATAGCAAAAATGCTAGCACAGCAAACTGGAAGAAAACTCTCCCTAAACATGATGGATTGCTGTTTTCAGGCAGTTTTTCAAAAGCTGTTTATCTTCCATCTAGATATTCATATGCCATGGATATAAAACTTTGAAATATAATTTTATTCTTTAATAACCTACAGTACTTGTACCCCAGGGGATATTTTTATGCTCTAGCATAATTTATTAAAAAAGGAAAACTAGAATAAAATCAAGCTTAATGTGTTCTTCTATTTACTAAACCTGCTTTGCTCGGGATAATTTGATTATTTTTAATTGCAGCTTAAATGGCCATAAGCATATATTTTTCATTATTTGATATGTGATTTATACTACTTGCAATAGGATTTTTGAACATTATCATCATCTGATTAATCTACTTAACAATCACCAACTGCTGAGCATAAGACAACAATTCATAAAATCTGCAGTGCTCTCACAAAGAATAAAACTGACATACAATTTTCATTTTTGCTTCAGTGTTTATTTTTGTACTATATGTAAAGGAAGAAAAATGACAGTATTTTGTGCTGTTAAAATATTCGCAAAGAAAGCAAAAAATTATAATGTTGAAAATTGCAAGTAGGAATTAGGGATAAGGGTAACAATTATAGTGGAAGAGCAAAATCAAAACAAGAATCCTCGCCACAGTACATCTCACATAATGTTCCGAAAAATTGCTTTTATTCACATAAGAATGATGGCAAAATAAGCCTCTTTTATACTAACCTTGACTTCAGTGCAGCATCCACAGGGACCTTGCATGTGTTCTCTGGTTCATTGGATCATCTCCAGCTCCAAGTTTGGAGACTTGAAGTCCTGACTCCAGGGAGACCAAACAGTGGTACTGATGTGACAAATGCCTCAAAACATCCCCTGCTCTTGGACAGAGCTGCTGAAGTTGTAAATGGCTCTTCACCTCAGTCACTGTGATGAAACAGCCCCTCCCACTAGCACATGTTTTCAGTGGTAATTCTTAAGGAATTCTCAGATCAGTGACCTGAGGTGCTGAGCACAGAACTGTTACATGCATTCCAGCCACAGGGGGAGAAGCCTTTAACAGGAAGACAGAATATGTAGTTCTGGGCAATAATGACTACGCTGGAGCAGCCAAGACTGCTTGCAGCTGTAGGCAGAGGTCACATATGACACGTGATGGTTTCGAACTGCAGAGCTCACTTGACTGCAAGAAATGAACTGAAACATCATCAGCAATGGCAGTTAAATCATAAGATCCATGGGAAAAAATGTACAAATAGCAGCCCCTTGCTCTCCCCACCCCCCAAATTGACAAAACAAGAAAACAGCAACAGGAAACCAGAGAAACAGCTACAGACAAAAAATATCCCTCCTGATTTCCTCACTCTCTTGACCAGCAATGGAACTTGAGGAAGAAGCATGGAGCTGAGTCAGGGGAGATTTAAACTGCATATCAGGAAAAGGTTTTTCATGCAGAGTGTGTCTGAGCACTGGGACACATTCCCCAGAGAAGGCACCAAGCCTGACAGAGTTCAGGAAGCGTTTGGACAACATGCTCAGGCACGTGGTGTGACTCTTGGGGTGTCCTCTGCAAGGCCTCCAGGAGCTGAACTTGGTAATCCTAATGGATCTTTTCCAAGTCTTTTCTATGATTCTATGAACATTTAGAACTAATAAGGAGAATCCTGCATTATTTTCTCTTTGATGCTGACACACGTCCCTTCTATCCCTTCTTTTCCTGGTCCTTATTTTAAAATCCTGCTCTTCTTTAGAACATTTTGGTACTGAAAAATTTGCTTTTTAAAGTAAGATATAGAGATATTTTCTCTGATCTTAATACACCTCTCTCAACTTCCTAAGCAGATTACCCTTGAACCATACAAGTTCTTAATTCAAATTTCTCCCAATGCCACAGCTGCTTATGCCACTGTAGCTGACCCACAGCCTTTATTCTTAAGGGCTCAAGCATCTAAAAGCCTCAAGAACAATTTTCTTTACTTGGTGGCTCTTTTATCCTATCTTTGAAGACCAGTACTCAAAATTACACTGCTCATGGAAAGACCACTTTTTCTAAAATCTCATTATTCTCATAAAATTGGGAATTTCTAGGGAAAAAATACTCTTATGTCATGAAGTAGGAGTGTTTTCAATGATACAGTGTTACAAATTTTATAGTGGAGGGAAAGGATTTTAAAAGCAAATATTTATAAATGAATATTTTGAAGTAAAAATAGAGCCATGAAAGGAATAGCACAGAAATGTCTTAAAGTACAAGTAAAATACAATTTTTCTTCAGGATATTTTCATCTGTGGAAAATTTTTATTATGATGCAAGGAAGAGTGTAATTGCAGTTTTATTACTGTTGCTGGTTTATAGCCCCTCTAACTCAGGTTTATTGTAATCCAATCATTCTAAAACCATTGAGTAGCCTCAATCCATCAGTGGTTCTTTTCAGGGACTAATTAAACTGAATATTTTGGGAACCATGAAGTTGAGAACTTAAGATCATTAATCTATTAACCTTTCTTATTCCAATTAGGAAGCACTTGAATTCATAGATGCAATGCAACTTTGTACTGAAGTTGGCATTTTGAAATAATCCCTAAATATTTATTTTTAGGTTGCCTTGAAGAGAACAACAGTGAGTAGCATGCATATTTAATCTCAATTGGTGCTGCAGCAAGCATGTTAATTAGGATTTTTCCTATCTTTCAGAAGAATATTATGTATTTTATGCAGTACTATTTCTCCTTGGCACAGGTTCAAAAAAATTGAGGGTGCAAGCATGCCATTCACTTCAGCAAAACATCACATAACAGAAAATGCATAGAAATACTGCAACAGAAAACCAGTATGCTGGTGTCAGTAGTATTACAATATAAATGGTACCACTTCATTTTCATACTCCCAGAGCACCAAAGCAGTGACTAAGGCTCGAGAATAAAGCTAAATAAATTCTGTCTATCCACAAATTATGTCCCAAGTAAGCAGAGTTGGATCACTGGTATAGAATTAAAGAAAAACCTTGGAGCATACACGTGCTGCTCTAGCAAATATATTACAACGTCAGTTACTACACAGTTTTCATTCCTTTGTTTTGTTATAAAAAACAACAAATTATGTTATCCATAACGTCAATACAGAGGCACTGCTTTGAAGTAAAATCCAAATCTTTGCCAGTTAATTTCCTTGCCACTACTTTCAAATTAAAATGCAGCGGCTTTTAGCTTCCCCTTAACAATCCATGTGAATTTAATATATTCTGAGGACAGTGTAATTAAAGGTAGAGTCATAATGGTGCATTAATGGATACAGACAAAAGAAAAAAGAACACATCTTAAAAGTTTTTGCTTTGCAGGTCCACACCAGAATCTAAGTGGATGAATTTGAGTGCACGCAGATTTTCCCCGGATATTTTGTAACCAAAAGAAACCACTAGAGGGCAAAATGTCCATTGCTAAAAGCATAAGTGACCCAGCCATATGAACGAGAAAAGTAATAGAGCAGAAAAATTCTCCAAAACAGCCTTTTCTTTTCTTCTCCCCACGCCACCCTACCCCCCCAAATAAAAAAAGAAGCTTTTAATCAAAACATTAATTAATAATGTAACAATTTTATCTTAAGCTCTGTCAAGGAGATGATTAAGTGACATTTCTCATGAGGTCAAATTATGTTGTTGCTTCTTCTTTCTTGCTTCTACAAATAGCTACTTTCTGCAAATATTTTGGTGTTCTCAGCACTAACCCTTTTGGTTTAGTATATGGAAATAACAGGAACTTGAACTTGCAAGTTTACCGAAAGTATGGGGGGGGGGAACTAAAAACTCACAGGAGCAATACTTTAAATTGAGCACTAATTTTGGTTTGGCCAGCTAAAAGAGTAAATATGCATTACCATTTTTAAGGCTGTATAGTTAAATTGCATTTATCATCAAGTAACACGTTCAAATCTGAGACTTAAATCTTACTGGGACCAAGCTATAAAAGCTATTGCCAAATTTAACTTTTGGGCACCTTTCTCTCCAGCCGAGTTACAGCCATGAGTTGGGAGGCCAGGCATCCCACAAAACACACAGGGGAAATCTGATGCTGAAATGTAGAGCCACCTACCAGCACATGCTGAGGGCTTTGCAGAAAAGTACCTGGGGTCCTTCTGGAGTCAGCAACGTGTCTCTGTTGCAAAGAAGGCAAATGGCATCCTGGGCTGAGCACTGTCAGCAGATCGAGGGAGATGATTCTTCCCTGCTCCTCAGCACTGCTGAGGCCATGCCTGATGAGCTCTGCATCCAGTTCTGACTCCTCAGTACAAGGGAGGTGAAGTCTTACTGGAATGAGTCACGTGTAGGGCCAGTAAGATGATTAAGGGACTGAAGCATCTCTCCTATGAGGAAAGACTCAGAGCTGGGACTGTTCAACCTAGAGAAGGGAAGACTCAGGGGGATCTCATCAGTGTATATAAATATCAAAAGGGAGGGTGCAGAGAGGACAGAGACCAGCTCTTTTCAGTGGTGCCCAGTGACAGAACCAGAGGCAACAGGCACAAATTGAATATCTGAATTCTCTCTGAACATCCAGAAACACTTTTTCTCCGTGAGGGCAACCAAGAATCCGTACAGGTTGGCCGGAGAGGTGGTAGAGTCTCCATTCTTGGAGATGCTCAAAAGCCATCTGGACATGGCCCTGAGTAGCTGACTCAGTGTCTCTGCTTGAGCAGAGGGGTTGGACCAGATGATATCCATAGGTCTCTTCCAGCCTCAACCCAACTTTGGTTCTGTGAGCAACACTGAGAGGCAACAGCTCATTCTCTTCTAGGCAGCTGTGAACGACCTTGGGTAGTGAAGATACAAAGCCTTGTTTTTGTGAGAGCTAGAAGACACCATAAAGAGTGGAGACTAAGTAGAATGAATAATAATAATAATGAATAATAAAAAAATAAATAGCTTTCTTCAGTTTTTAACAGAGCATGACATCGACCTTGCAGATAACAGTAAGGCAAATGAAAGTGTATGTTAAAAAAAAACCTAAAAATACTGTAACAGAAGTGAAAACAGACATCAAGGAACTAAACAGATCTGAATTGCTCATAATCACAAGCTGAACTCCATCCCAGAATTGTGGAAGAACTGAAAAATGAAGTTGCAGGTCAGAAAGCATATATTTTAAGATAGCTTCCTTAAGAGGAGAACAAACCTGAAAAAGAGAAAAAATACTTGCATTCAGGAGAAAAAGAACAACCAGATAGAGTTTTTTCATATTACTGAAATAATGTGCAAAGGTTTTGGACACATTTTCCATTTATCTATCTATTTTTTGTGTTAAAAATATAAAAATACAACATGAGGTTTTAAGAAGTGAAATTATTTTCCACAGAAGGGTAATGAATTAAGAGCTTATCCATCTGGGCTGTAACACTCTGACACACTGAAACCTAGTAGTCTAGTTAAGCAGATAAAGATTAATAGAAACCTAACCTGAACAAAGAATTGGTCTAACAGGAGACAACACCAAAGATAATTAAAGAGTAAACTCCTGGGTGAAATTAATTAGGGAAGAAAAAATTAGCTTTTGGCCTGATCTCTATACAAATTTCCCTTGCTAGAAAAGGACTTCTCACCGCAAAGATAGAAGACAATGTTAGCAAAACATACGGGTAAATGACCTGAAGGACCATGTTAGTGGATTTTCAACAATACTAAGTACACATCTGTAAAATAATAACTGAAAATATTATTTGAATTTCAAATTTATTTCTACCATATGAAAGCAGAAGGACCTAATCCTATTTGTTAATCACAGGTTAATGGGATACTGGGATATCAATGTGATACAGCTACCTAAAAGGCAAATGCAATACTGGCACATAATCATTCAGAATATGGTGACTGACAATCTTAAGACAGTAAATAAAAAGGAGGATAATTGGGTAAGAGCTATTAAGTTGACAAGGACAACAAAAAGTCTTTCAGAGGAAAGAGGACTAAAAAACCTCTAGATTTTTTCACAGACCAAAATGAACTCTCAGGGACAATTCAAGTCTTCCCTCTAAAATACTTCAGGAGATCAGCAACTAGAGGAACAATAGTGACTTCAAAGGAGGAGCGCTGTCAGCACAAATGCAGCTATGAATAAACTTTCAAGGAGAAGTCAGGAGAAGCCCTCAAGCAGCTTTTTAATGGGAAATAGGGAAGAAAGGAATGACAAGGGAAGAGCATAAAAGTACTATGGAGATGGGTTTTCATATCCTTATGAAAATATATTCCAGCCCTCTGCTATTGCAGTCATCATTCAGAAAGATCTATAAACTCCCTTCTAGCTCTGGTCTTCTTTTGAGGGCATGGCCTGAGATCTCATAGAGAGAGTAAAGAAACTACTCAGAGGGTTCAGCTAGCACATTGGCATATGGATGTGCTTTCAACAGTTTGACAGATTGGATTAGCATTTCCAGAGTTAGGCAGTACCCAGGCCAGTACTCTGAGGAAATTTAGATATTTTATTAAGTTAGGCAGCAAGTGAGAGATGAGGATCTCAAGTGATGCATAAATTTCACTCATTGGCCTGTCAGGGGTTCTGGCCCATTGTGATCTATGCATATGCACAATAAACTACGTGGCACCATACAGCTCCATCATGATAAATCATTTAAATTGCTTTCTGTTCCACTAGCCAAGCTAGGGCTTCCTATATTGAAGTTTGCACTGTACACAAACCAAAAATATCTTGCCTGTAATGAGAAAGAAATCTACAGCAGAAGACAGCTCTAGTAACTTTTGAGTGTTACTACAAAGTAGCTCACATAGAAAGTCAGGTCTCTTCTTTCCCAGAATGACCTTTCTAGAAAAACTGAAAAAAGTAAGAAAAGTCAGTCAGGCATGCCTACTGAACCAAGCAAATTACTAACTTCTTAAATCACTGTCATCACTTTAGTACTCAAGTTTAGGAGACAGCATAACTACACCTCTGACTTAGGGTGTTAAAAAGACTTATGATAAATGAAAGCAACCAAAATACTCCACAATAACAAAATAACTGAGTGATTCCTAGCTAGGAGTTTGGAACAGAAATTGAATGAGAATCAAGAACAATACAAAAGAATCATTAAGTGGCTGTGGTTTTGACAGATTTATGCAAGCATTTGCAAGTGCATCAAAAACCTTAAAATATATAGGAAATTATTTTAAGTAGAATTTCTATATTGACATTACCAGCTCAATAGAACTGTAAAAGAAATCAAAGGAGGTGACTTGGGGGAAAAAACTAACCACCACACAAAAACCGATGCCAAGGGGTTATAGTTCTTCATTACTAGGACATAGAAGGACATATAAAAAGATAATAGGAAGTAAATGACAGAGAAGATACAACAAGGAAAATTTGATTGAGGGAATGAAATCAACCTATTTTGAATTAGTAAATTCATAGAATTCATTATGGACTAGCAAAAAAAAAACAACAGTAACAAAGGAGCTAGAATTTTGTGTATTTTTTATGAAACACATAACTTCATACGTTACAAATAAAGTCTATTCAAATTTATCTACGTTTTGGAGTTGTGTTGTTTCATTGTATTAATAGTACAAAGCATGATATTTCCTTAATGATTTCTTTGATCTTTGATGTGGAGAACACTAAGTACTAAGTTTTAACTTCATCCTATCCTGTATACAATGGGTTTAAAGTTATATATCAGATTTCTGGATCCAGGTATTCACCAAAGGAAAGAAAGAAAGAAAGAAAGAAAGAAAGAAAGAAAGAAAGAAAGAAAGAAAGAAAGAAAGAAAGAAAGAAAGAAAGAAAGAAAGAAAGAAAGAAAGAAAGAAAGAGAGAGAAAAAAAAAAAGAAGACTTGACCTATTAAGCTTGATGACAGTTTTACACTGCTTTTTCTTCATGTAAAGGTTTTCTTTTCTGGAAAGGGTGAACTCTCTTCTGCATTCTCAGGAAATCCTTTTGAGAAGGTGAGGATGTTGAATTATGTCAAGCTGTCATTATCATAAAGCAAAACAAAATGATGATGCATAGTCATAGGATTTAAAATAGTAATGTAGCAGGGTTTAGCAAATGCTGTCTCATTAGCAGAGCTGTTAAAAATTTCTCAGCTAATGCAAATGTCTGATCTATTGCTATGGAAAGTAAAATGTTTCAGCAAGTAACCATGAAAGTGGAGTAGATACAAAATTTATAGGAAATGTGTTTACCGAATAATTTACAAAAATTATAATTTTAATTTACTCCATATAATTTAACTAGGTACTCGTCATAGAGATTTTAGGAATATATTCTGAAAACTATTCTGGTAGGATTTTGGATTTGATTTTTTCTTTTTTTCCTAAGAATGTTCTCAATAAGTGAATACCCATTTTCTTTGGGGAGATATTTCACACAAGAGAGCTGGAAAGAGAAATTATAATTATCCTTGAAATTATTAATATTGTTTCCAAAATCCTTAATACAGAAGAATATCATTGATATAATTTAAACTATGATATCAGTTATATCATTCAAACTATGAAGTACCTTCAGAAGATCTGTAGGACAGATGAAAAACCTTTAATGTGAAATCAAGGATCTTTGTAAAGTCAAATAGTTTTTGAAATGACTTGGTAACATTATGAAACTTAATCACTAGCATGATTGCAAGAAAGTACTATGTTCACTAAGAAAAAACATATGTTCAGAAATCTTTTCAATCTCTCTGTTTCTTAATTTCTGTTGTTTCATCACTAGTTTCAGCTGCTTCATTTGCTTCTTTTTACCCACATCTTGTCTATTTTACTCAATCTCCCACTCCCATTACTAATAAATCAGGCCTTTATATATTTATTTTTCATCTCTCTCATTCACCTTTTTTGCTTTGCCTGAAGTTCCCAGAGTTTCTTTTTTTGCTTCAATATAATTAGCTAGACCAGACAGGCTACCTTTGCCTTATAGCACCCTAAAATTGCAAGTTGTGAAAAAAATAATTTATTGCAGTGTTACAGCAGAAATTAGACTTTTTTTGTTTTGTTTTCTTCAAAGAAAATTAATTAGCTGTTAAATCTGTCACTCCAGCCTTTTTAAAACACCTTGATTTAAAGCAATATGTTTTATCCTTTTATGACTGCCTAATTGAAATAAAAAATAATTCTAGCTTATTTAACAGTTAACATTATTTTTTTAGAAACTAGTTTTCCTCTTTATTTAGTCTTAAATTTCTCCTTTCCCATCTCTTTCTATCACCCAAAAGCTGGTGGAAATGACTGGATCCCAAAAAGATCTGCTTGTGCCATACTGCTGTGCACATAAAGCCAGTGCTCTGCTCCAAGAAGCAGTTAAAAAGCCAAAGGTGTCTGGGAGGCAGCCTTTAAACCCTGATAAGTTTTAAAACTTAATTTCACAGAGTTATAGTTGAAATTTCTATAGCAGGCTTGGGAGCTACTGAGAGTCCTAGCTCTAGAATCTGAATGTTAAAACAACTCACTAAGAATGCTTATGAGCTAAGAGCTGAAATGGATCATCAGACCTTAAAACAAAAGCTCAAAGGAAGGGTCAGATTCTGTCAAGATAATCCCTAAAGTCTAAGGAATTCCTTGTGAAGGATAGTGGTAGTCCATCCAACAGATTTAAGCTCTCACTGAATGATCAGCTAGATCATATGTCTCTTAATCTTATTATCTAATTAGGTGCGCTACCTAATGCACTTTTAAATACTTCAGGATTCTACTGTGGTCCATCACCACCTGTAAAGTGGAAACAAGAGCCTAATAGACTTTCACTCACTAGAAACCTTCATTCATTTGTGCTTTGTGCACTATTAGAGAATTACAGGAAAAACAGACATGAATTCTGCAGGTACAATGGGTAAGAAATTAAAAAAAAATAATTTCTTGCAAAAAAAACTGGTTTAGATAAGCATCACCAGTTTCAGTCTCCAAATATAGATGTCTCTCCCACTCTAGATAGATGAGGAAGAAAAACCCAAAAACCATATCTCATTTCCTTTAGCTGCATTGACCTCACTTTGTTTACATAATTTCAAATAACAATATAAATCTCTACTCTCAGCAGAACTTGGACCAAATGAGGACCTTCAGAGGCCATTTCCAAGCTGAATTACTCCAAAATTCTGTAGCAGCTTTCCCCCCATACCCTTTTTTTTTCCTCTGAAAATAAAAAACTACTCAACTTGCTGATCTCAACTTCATCTCATGAGATAAAGTGTCTAAGCATAATCTACGGTTCCTTGAAAATACATAATCTTGAAATCTCTTTGATGAGATTTCCGTCCCTATGACAATAAAACTGGGTGGCATGGGCAGAAAGAGATGTTGCTTTAAAAATAAACTTCAATTATAGATGAGCTCTTAGTCTGAGGGCATTTAATTTGACAATAAACAAGTAGCAATTTTTTTGACATCTAAATGCCAAGAATTGTATTTCCAGCAGTTTGAAGCACTTATGTGCATAGTTTTCATTCCCCCTGCTTCCAGCTGGCAGTCCCATGTGGATTTCTAGAGCAAAATTAACTATGACTGGCACAAAGCATATTCCTGCAGGCAAGGAGACTGGAAGAGGCATCTGTTACGGTGGTGTGAAGGGGTTTCAGGGCGAAGGACAGACGAGAATGTGGACTCCATTATCAGAAGGCTAATTTATTATATTTATATATATATATATATTAACTATACTAAAAAGACATGGAAGGAGAGAGAGAAGGTTTCTTTGAGAAGCTAAAGCTAAGAAAAGAGATAGAAAGAATGAATCAACAAAGACACTCTCCCGGACTCTGTCCGATAGGGCACAGTCGTTGATTGGCCATTAATTATAAACATCAGAGATGGGCCAATCACAGGTGAACCTGTTACATTCCACAGCAGCAGATAACAACTTGTTTACATCTTGTTGCTGAGACTTCTCAGCTTCTGCTGGAAAAATCCTAATGAAAGGATTTTTATGAAGAGATGTCGGCAACAGGCATCTATATTTTGCCTTGGCTGAAGCTTGTACTAGTTGGTAACTTCAGTTACCTTCCAAAATGGTCTTTTGCAGAATATATTGGTTTATGCTGGAAAGTAGACTTTTGAGTTTTAAATAAATCAGTGTGCCATGTTTTAATTATTCTCCTGCCTCTTTTGTCTAGCTGCATCAGATGCTGTGTATTTTCCAGCATTATTCTTTCTAATCAAATTCATACTTCAGAAAATCACATATATTTTATAGTAGCTTTTCTTCTTTGTATCATTACAAACTAAATCAACTGCTTAGTTTTACATGCAGAGCAGAAAGTTTATGGTCTTATTAAAACTCCAGCAACAATGTATTCAATTTATTGTTGAGCAAAAAAAAGACATATTTTAAAGAGGGAAGTGTTTTATTGTTTGGGGGGGGTTTCCCCAAATTTCAGTCCAATATTGCCCATTGTCATATTTATAATAATTGCAATAGTAAAGACAAAACGACGTGAGGATAAATAACAATTGAATGCTACCATAACTCTTCAGTTGTTGAGTTCCCTAACATTTAAGGATACAGTTCTTGTATATAGACACACACGGCTGCTTTCTCTACTATATCAGATCTCCTCTAAAATAACCTCCTAAGATAACCCATCTTTCCTTAGTTTCCATTTAATTCTTCTTGAATCAATGTCCTCAGAATCAACCAGAATTGATTCAGATCCTTGCTCTGGTCAAGGCTTGTGGAACAAGAAATTTCTGCATCAGAAAAAAGGAAGAAAGGAAGCTGAATTAATAACTCTGCTTCTCTCTGCTGGCTCTATTTGCCACTACTCCTGCCCTCCTGTCATAGCTAGAAAGACATCTTGATCATTGGCACTCCTTATTGCCTGGAACATTGCGTGAAACAAAAATACATGTATACACAAGAAGAATTAGAAACACGACGGCCTGAAGATGATGAAATCAATCATAGTCTTTTTGCTATCAAGTAAACGTGAAAAGTGCTCCATCTGCCTGAAAAATGAAGCTTACTGTGGCACTCCAAGACAGATGCTCTCTGTCCAGCTGTCCCTTGAAGCGTGAAGCCCATGAGCAAGCTTGCTAACCTTCAGCATGCTGCCCAGCTGGACCATTTACCCAAGCTTTGATTGTCCAGAGAGAAAACCACAACTTTTTCCCCTTTGGTGAGCCCAGGGCAGTTTCAGCCTGACAAATCAACACATAATGCTGAGAACTGTCTAGGAAGGTCTCAGCTTACTGATCTGTTGTGGTACATTTGATGGCAGATGTAGCTAACGCAAGGAAATTGTACCAAACCTGCACATTAACTTGCCTGTCTACATCTGAGTATGAGCCTATATCTTGTGCCAACAGCCAAGAATTACTTGGGATTAGGGGTGGTTTCAGGCTACCTAGCTGGATCTTAAAATGCAAACATAACTAAGGAAAATGAGGTGTGCACTTTGTACAAAATTGTGTTACCCCTGCATCTGGTACAAACATACCATCTGTAAAATAGCGAGTGCTGTTGGTGACCCTGTTTAAGCAACATGTTAGACAGATGGAACTGACTAAAGTATCCCAGCAAAGGGCAACTGTCTGAGAAGAGTACTCTACACAAAATTTTAAAGCTCTCTATTCAGGTTGTTGTGGGGGGATAGAATGTGAGAAAATAAAGACAGCGCAGAAAGTAATCTCACTTCTGAGGAGCTGCAGCTGTACTAACTACTAGAGATTAGGAGCAGGCCTGCTTTTAACAAGCCACAGGTGTGTCCAGTGAAGATGAGTGCTATAAAAGAGGAAATCAGCTAGGTGAGGAGTTGAGTTAGAGGTTTTTTTAGCTGTGTGAAGAAGAAGAGTCATTGCTGTGAGGAGCTGCCTATGAGAAATCATTGAGAAAGTATGAGAGCTTTGCAATAAGATGGCAACAGGTTGTGAATGCTCATGACTAGGAATATTGGAATTTGTCTCCATTGACAGTGTTACTCTTTGATTATTATTTTTGAAAAGTTCTATTTCCTGCAATTTGATTATCTTTTATGTGTAGTCCTCAGCATATTGGTACCTTGTAACAAATATACAAAAGTTACTAGGTTTTTTATAACACGTATGGGTTTCCTACCTCTAAAAATATGAACAGCTATTGTGCATAACATAATTCCTAAATAATAGCGTCACGTAAACTAAAAGCTGAAAAGGATATAGACATCTCAACTAGTAATAGATAGAATGACTGTATATATAAAAGCTTATGTTTCTCCTCATTTGCTACAAGTAAAACAAGACAAAATGAACCCTTAAAATAGCATTGCCTCACTTTATTAAACAAAAAATACATTCTTACAAAAGATATCCTGGCAGCTTCAATATTATATAGTATCTTCATGTCCAGACTACAAATCAATGTAGATATATTTGAAATGGTTTCCTTCAAGTAAATTGAGAGATTTCTACACTGAAAACAATGACCGGATTAATTATTTGTCATCCACTGTTTATTGCCTTTAAATAATATTAAAACTTTCCTTTCTCATATGCTCTACCCATTTTTATGTTAAAAAGCCAACAATCAAGCTATTCTTTGTGCTTTTTGGTGAGTATTCTTTATGCCAAACTTTTCTCCTAAGCTAGAGACAATGAGAGCATTTTCTGAAGTGTAAACATCTGACACCTCTGCTTGCCTTCACTCAATCCCAAAATGAAGAACCTTTTATTACAAGATCTGAACTTGACAAGCAATCCAAGAAACTGCAAAAAATTGGTGGATTCACGAAAATAAATCTGTTTCTATAGATTCTGGAGACTTCTAGGGTAAGGGCTCAATATTTCCCAGCATCAAAACTATTGGCATCTGCTTGACCCATAACTCCCCCTCAGTGCTCCTGCTTATGGTTCCAGCCCAAAGCTACCCAAACTCAATGAATTGTTTTCACAATTTCTCAACACTCACATCTCTCTAAGAGGCCCAGAGTTCCCAAAGCAGCAGATCATTCAACATGCACCATTTGTTCCACCCTTACATTGGATACGTCATAACATCAAAAGATTGACATTTAAACTAAAACTGATGACAGTCCCTCACCTACAACACTTGGCATGACTGTGCAGTAACACAGCATAAAAGACTGGAGTTTCAAGTTCAGCACTCTTGATGAGTCCATACATTTCTGAATTAAGCCTGAAATTTTTTGGCCTGTATTTTAAATAGAGTTGCCTTTGAATGTGCTCCTTAGAGAAGGAGCAGCTAAGCTACACTGGTGTGTGCACACAAATTGCTGTGCAAGACAAAGCTGTGCTATTAGCGTAAATATATTCTGAGAGCCGCAGAGATACCAGGAAAATTCTAGTACCTAAATCAAAGGTATCTAAAAAACATTACCATAAATAATTTTACTTGATGTGTAAATCAATTCTCTCTGCTTAAATCAAGACATTTTATTTTGGCACGACAGAAGAGACTTTGCAGAAGTAACTGAAGTGATTTGTCATGGTGGGGTTTTTTTTCACCCTATCAGTCTTGTCCAGGAAAAGACATTGAGTGTCATGAATTCTGTCATTCAATCTCCAATTTTATATTTCACTTTTCTTCCTACTGAAGTTCAAAATGAGCATAGGATGTCAGGCACTTAGCACTACATTGCAAAGACGTGAGGTTTCTAGACAGACTATTACAAGTTCTTATCAGCACAACCATATGCTACAAGACAGAATGCACATAAATCTGTCAACACACATAATTCTCGTTTTCCGATTAAAGAATACCTTATAGAAAAACCATACATACTCCTTTCCTCCAGCATTATGACCCCATTTATGGGTATACAAATGCAATTATTCTGCCAGAGAAAATAACAAACCAATGTATTTGAAACAAGGAGGACTTGATTTGCCAATGAACTATTTCAAATCAATTTTCTGTATGTAATTTCATTGCCAGAGTTGTAAAAATACTTCCATCTAAACATATTAACATTCAGTAAGAGGATATAAAAAAATATCTAATCTCTATTTTTTTTTTTCAAATTTGAATGACTTGTGTGACTATGGAAGAAAAAATCTTCACTTTTAGTAATAATTTTATCATCAGTCCAATAAGGAATATCCCAACATAAAAAGGAAAAAAAATCCTGTGCACAGTGTGTGACAAAAAACCCTGTATATTTACCAAACAGCATATGAGTTATTTCTGAAAAAGACTAAAACTAACAAAAAAAAATAAACAAAGCACACAAACAAAAACAACCAAAACTAAAAAAAAGAACCCTAAACAAACAAAAAAAACCCCAGTATTTGTATTTACCATTTAATTTTTTTCTTTTCTTTCAGCTGGGTAGGCATAAAAACTGAGAGTGGTAAACTAGACTGATATATATTATCAGAACTTTTCATAAGAAAATAATTTTAGTGTCATTGTAACTTGATGGCCTGGGAATATCAAGAAAAGGAAATATCTTCTCTCATGTGTAAAAGATTATCTTAAAAACATGGTGAAAGAGTAACACTGGATTCCCCAAGAAGCTCTTGGGTCACCAGTGAAATGTAGACTTCAGAGGTGTGCAAAAACTACTGTTTGAGTAATGATCAAAGCCTCAAAATAAAGAACAAATATCTCCCTACATAAAATACACTATGTACTGCAAATTAAGATATATCATAGAGTTGCAGACCAATGAAAAAAAAGCGAGATGTAAATAATTTTAGAAAACATTAAGCTACTTCAAGCAGACATTGGAATGACAAGAAAAAAAATATAGTCCTTCAAAGAGGAGGAAAAAAATCATCACCAGCTTCAAACTCCTCCCTTTCTTCAATTCTGGATCCTGATAACTCACTGAAACCCCACCCTGACTCATTTAGGATCAGAGGTGCAACAAAAGGATGACCACAAGGCTTGATATAACCATTTTAAACATATTAAGCATCTATTTGATATTAATTTGGACAGTAACTGCTATTATAATTTCAACTGGAGCAATCGTAATATCTTTGTTTCATCTTAGTAAAATCTGTTAGCATTTTAAGCCAATAAACAGCACATTTCCTTGGTCTACATTTAATGTATGTCCTCCTAGCAAGATTTTGAGTTTAGCAACTATGTTTGGTAGGTTATAGACAGGCTGTCATTTAAAGGCTACATAATGCTGTAACATGAGAAACAATATACAAATCAGAAAATAGAGAAGATACAAGTGTCCAGCCATACAGACAGCACAGGGGTTTTCCAGTCATTAATTAGCCCCTAGTCATGCAATGATACTCTGCAGAACAACTTTCTAAATTAACTTGGATAGTTAAAGTGACAAGATCACAAATCCAAACTATGTTGATAACTACAAACAGTTATATTTATACATGTGTGTATTTTGCCTGAGAAAACATTTACACGTTCAAGAGGAAACAGCCCCTGACCTTATAGGTACAAATTCCAACAAGCAAAATGAACAATCATGAACAAGATTAATTAGGTGTTAGTGAAGCAATTAAAAGGAAAAAAAAAAAAGGAATTTATTAATTGAACAAGATTACAGAGAGGCAGCATGACAAAGATGTTTTTAAGTGACAAGGCGCCTTTTAAGGAAATATTGTGTTTGACAAATAAAATTTAAATTATTATGCAAATCATGTTTGCATGCATGATGCTTGCCAGAAGTTCATTTAACCTTATTTCCTTTCCTCAGTCCTGGAATAAAAAGTAATTACAGCATATAAGGGCAAATTAATATATTTCAACCTTCTGCTACAGTTTTCTTGAAATTCACCTTTCTCACTCCCTGTACCGACATCTTTTGTGCCTTTAATAACTTTAACCTTATGTGATCTTGGAGGACCTGATTTATCTTTTCTAAGCCACTAATAATAAAGATAGGAGTCATGGTGGCTGGTTACAGGGAACAAACCAGCAAGCTCCAGACCAGGATTTACAGAGAGATGTTGTTTGTTGTCCCAGGAATTTAAGAAGTTTAACCTAAAGCTATTTGCACTACAGTCTAGGCCAAAAGAGCAACAGATGATGTCACCTGCAGCATGTTATCACTGTTGTAAGTGGTTCAATGGCAATGTGCCTGCATATCCATACCAGATATAGTACAATAAACTACTTTCAAGGTCTTCTTCTCTTAATTGCTCATTGATTACTCACCATTCTTTACAATGAGAACCCCTGAGTTTAATTGGAATCAATGGTGATAAATGGTGTATGGTCCCAAACCCTTACTACTGATTTAATTGGAGGGATATACACTTCCAGTCTTAGTTGTAAGTATTAAATGCTACCTCACCTGTTTTGCTATTGTGCGCTGCAGCAACACTCAGTCCTTTACCACTTTGTTTGACATTGGGTCTGAAGTGCATCAATTCAAAATGTTTTGTTCATTAGCTTTCTAACACCAAACCGTTATTTTCATGTCTTTTAGAACACTTTTGCACCCTTCTACCTGAGAAGGTCGTTGTCCTGTGTTCCACACGCGCTTTTCAATCTTAATATCAAAGCAAAGTAGTAGCTATTTTCAGTGTTCGGCAAAAGCAACAGACCTCATCTAAAGCAATGGAAATAGGTTTCCATCATGCATGTCCATATTACCTTCTAACTTAGGAAAGGTTAATATAAAATGTGCTGTCATTTAAGCTGCAGGAGATCCAATTATGAGGAAAAAAGCAGATTATTAGACTAGGTACATCTATGTACACCACTATGGCAAATACATTTTTAGACAGGTGTGCAGTGAAGCAATTATATTCTAATTATATACCTGCAACATTTTTATCACACTTAATTTAACACATGATGTAACCTATTCCAGAGGAATACAATTATAAAAGTTTTAGTGCCGTGTTACTACTAGGAAATAAGAAGCATTCCTGCAGTATATCTATCCAAGATTTTAGGCTTATTTTACACTCATCTAGGAAAAGTAGAAGATAAGTCTCGGAAGGATCATTGGAGCAAAGCAAAATAATATCAGTTAAAATCAGCAGGTTCTCAAATAATGTCAGAATTTTTAAATCTAAGTTTTTAAACTATAATAAATGATACATTTATGAATTTAAGCTATATCTGATATCTGATCCTTGGAAAATGATGTCATATGAAATAAACTTCATTAATACAAAACAGAGAGCTTACATACTTTAACTTAAAAATTACGTACTTTAGCTTAATAAACAATGACTTTGAAAGACCCTTCCCAGCTTAGTAGTTCACTTATATTGATTACGCTAAGATTTTCTTTTTAGCCACTTTAACTCAGATAGTCAATATAACATCTTGGCTGTTATACTTTATTGCTTTAAATTATTCAGGAAAGGAAGTACAAGGGCAGACAGATAAGGTCTTTTTGTTCTTGCTATAAGTAGCATAGTATATTATCTTCACCTCTGCACTACTTTCTTTCTTTCTTCCCCTGCAATTTTCATTTTGATGCTCTTTAACTGATCACAGTCTGATTTCAATATTTAGTTCTTTTTTTCTGAAGTCCTATAAATAAATAATTAAAGAGAGTAGAGTGATATTCTTCTAGACAGAAGAGTGACAAAGCAATGCAGAACACATTAAGATATCTTAGAATTTGCAATCTAGTTTAGGTCACCTGCATTAGCCAAAATGAGGTTTGAATCTTTACAATGTAGTACCTCACAGCTAAGAAAGTTGCAGGTGCATACAGCAAAATATATTAAAAAAATACAACTGCTATTTCTAAAATGTTGTTATCATTTTTATAATACCATAAGTTTACATTGGTAGGGAATTTAGGATGCCTGCTTTAGATGCTGTGTAAATGCAAACACTTTTCTTTACCACTGACAAGACTGTCAAATTATTAACGCATGTGTTTCAGCCCCTGAATTACTCTTGTAGGGTACTTTTTTTAATGTGTCTGTATTATGGTTCCTATGAGGAGCAGGCAGCATGTATCAATACCAGTCGAACAAAAAAGAAAGGCTTGATCATTACTTTACTGGCTCTGATAATAAGGATCAAAAGGTCTTTACAAACTTCATAACAGAGTTCCGAAGTTGAGACCAGCTTAGCAGTAGGCAGAAGAGCTGTGGCAGAAATAAAACTTCTTTGTTTAGATTATCCATTTGATTGAATAAAGCTTACTCCCATTTCATCCTGGGAAAATGCCATCTGGTCCTCAGTGTATCTTCTCTTGGAACACGTGGGATACTTAGAATCTCTAAAATTACTTAAGAATAAAGTTAGGGTATTGAATGCCAGGTGACCCCAACATCTGGGAATGATTGGCATCTGACTCCATGATTCAGAATGCTGAACAATTGCTTTATTAAAACTATACTATATTACATTGTACTGTACTATATTAAAGAGATACTATATATATTATACAAAAGATGCTACTAAAGAAAACCCTGTGACTGTCTGAGACAGCCAGGACACAGCTTTTTCCAATTGGCCAAGGAAACAAAACAATCCTCAGCAGAATCCAATTAACAAATCACTTCAGGTAAACAATCTTCCTAACACATTCCACATGTGCAAAAACAACAGGAGCGGCAAGTAGAGATAAGAATTGTTTTCTCTTCTTCTCTCTATGCTTCTCCAGGAAAAAACGTAAGAGAGAAAATTATGTCTCTCTCTGTTCAGAGAATGTGAATGCCACATTAGGGAATGTAAAGCTAGAGTAAAATAGAATAAAATATTCCCTATATTTAACTTTACCCACTTAACAGGAAAAATATGCTGTTTCTTACCTCCTGCCATTTTGATCTGTTCCCAGGTTGTTACCTCTGTTCTAGGTTGAGACAAGTTACTCAACTGAGTAACTGTCCATTATTTATAAACAGGCACATCTCCTGCACAAAGTTTAGAAAATCCAAACTCTTTATGTCATAATGCCCTAGCAAAAAAAGGCAACTAAAATATCAATTTTGTAGTTCAGGAAGTTAAAATTATCATCTAACACTTGTTGATAAAAAATTGCAATATAATGAAGTTTATTTTTTTGAAGAATTTTTGGTCAGAGGTCATTACATTAATTATTGATGCAGTTTCTAAGGAGGAAATTCTAGCATTCTAAGTAATTTTCAATTAAAAATTACATATAAATGTTAAATCTTGCAGCTAGATATTTGAATTCTATGGGATACATCAAGACATTTCAACAAAGCTATTCAACTGGGCATGGGGCTAAGAGGCTGAAAACTTGGCTTTTCACCTCATAGTAGAAAGGTCTATGCAGTATAACAGGAATTTATGGGAGCTTTTTAAACTTTTTTAACCTTATAAAACTCAACAGTACACCTAGCTTGCGATAGTCTTTGAACGTTAAGCCCTGTAGGGTGTCTTCATTATCTTGAAAGACACAGAGAAGGTTAAAAAAGACCTTGGTGCACAGGGGAAGATGGGGATTGATGAACAGTCTTGTAGCAACTTTTTTTTTTTTTTTTAATAAGACTGCTGCTGTGGCAGGAACACACAGCACCCAGGTAGATAACTTTGATCAAATTCATATAGCCTAAATTCCACAAGAACATAAAACCCAAAGTATTATTCTCCAGTTTAGGGGTCTTTAATTTAAACATATCCAATGCTTAAGTGTTCTCTTCATCATCCAGTGAAAAAAAAGAATGTGTAATAAACATCCATACAGAATCATAGCTTCCTACTGAAACCACAACTGGTTTCCTGGCAGAATCATTCTGGAATTGGAAACACAAGTGTACATACTCTCTTAAAAAGAAAAGACAAATGATAGCTATATGTCAGTGACATGTAAGAATGTGAAGAATGTATCTTGTCCTAGAAATTGTTTTATGGATTGGGCCAAACATTTACAGTACTACAAAATTATTATATCCTTTTAGGACTTAGGCAAATCCCTGAAAATGGGCTGATTGTACTCTCTGACAGGCTGTTTTTTGGGCAAATCAGTAAGGTTTGATATGACTTCCACCTCTGCAAAAAACAAGCTGAATCTGTAAAAAATTGCATTTTTCTTTCAGCAATGAGGCCACAGCTCAAGTGCTGTCTCCAGTTCTGGACCCCCCATGACAAGAAAGATGTTGAGGGGCTGTGGAGTATCCAGAGAAGGGCAACAGAGCTGGTGAAAGGTCTGGAGCGCAAGTCCTATGAGGAGCAGCTGAGTGAGCTGGGGTTGTTCAGTCTAGAAAGAGGAGGCTGAGGGGTGACCTTATTGTTTCCTCCACTACCGGAAAGGAGGTTGTAACCAGGTGGGAATCTGCCTCTTCTCCCAGGTAACAAGAGGAAATGGTCTGAAGCTTTGCCAGGAGAGGTTCAGGTTGGACATTGGGAAGAATTTCTTTACTGAAATGGTTGACAGCCATTGGAATGGGCTGTGCAGGGAAGTGGTGGAGCGTTCCCTGGAAGTGCTCAAGAAACAACTGGATGTGGCACTTTGTGCTGTGTTTTAGTTGACATGGCGGTGTGTGAAGGTTGGACTTGATGATCTTGAAGGTCTTTTCCAACCTTAATGATTCTATGAGCACTATCACCAATCTTAGGTGTCACAACTAAAGTCAGACAATACAATATTTTCAACACCACTACTAACCAATACTCAATATTCCCAGAGAAGTTAAGTTTAAAACTAAATTCAATATGTCAAGTTGCACAGCACAGAAAGCACACAGGTTATTTCCAAAGCAAAATAAACATCTGTGATACAGAAGTAACTCACATTTATGGCAGCTGCCACACATGTACCATAGCTCATAAAGGGCTATTTTCCCCATTTCTAGTTACTAGTCTTCATATATTTGAACAACAAATATACTCTAGACATTTAACACTCTAGACATTTAAACCTGGGACAAAGCTTCTAATTTGAAATAAAGAACTTATGCTATATACTCCATGATTTAAACAACAAGGAATAAAAACTGGTTATGAACATGAGAGAATTATGACAAAAAACTCAACCTCTTGGTATGCCACATATAATTTTCAAAAGGCAGAATGCAGAAAGAAAAAATAATATTCAAGGAGGAAAGAAATCATATCGTAGTGACACTAATTAAATCACATTTAACATGTACAAAAAACAAAAAAAGGTTTTTTAAATCTGGAAGAATAATCTCCTATCTCCCTTCCTCTCATTTTCCAAGCCCTTCAGGTAGTTCCAGTGACAAGAAATATGGTCCATATGTATGTTCTGATATCATATTTATAGAATATCAGGAATAGCAGCTTCAAAGTTTTTTATATCTCTAAATTACTTTCAGTTAATACAAAATTGAACAATCTATAAAGGCAATATGGTTATACACATATATAATTAGAAAAAAAAAATCAGGTTATGGTCAGAAAGTCTTTATTTTAACAAGAAACAGAGCTTCAGGCTAATGAAGTTTTCCACCATTAGAAACCAAAATAAAAGGCAAGTCACGCTAATTGTTCTCCATGATAAGCTGGCTGTTATCCAATAACTTTAGTGATTCTAATGGAATAGGTTAAAATCAGAAAATCTGAGGCTAACTAGTCAGGCTTGACTTTCCCTGCTAAAAAGGTTCCTTCATCAATTATATTTAGGGAAAAAAAGATCTGAAATACTTTTCATGAAAACATTGTTTTGCATCTCTTTAAGACCCTTGATGCTAACTGCATAAACCAGACAGCATGGTGAGCTGAAGCTACTTTTGGTGCAATTTGGGACCTAGCCATGCCTCTGAGGCAAATCATACACCTGGCAGAGTAATTTCAATGTGCAGCCCCTCAGGAACCACTCTGTCTGAGGCTTTAGATTTGCCTTATCTCATCTGAAAAGTACTTTGCCTCCAAAACATATGGACATCACGAAGGCTCCCAGATGTTGAAGACATCTCTGAGATGTTTTGAGGGACTTAAAAGACTTTGTCCTCCCACAAATCCCCCATGGGTCTCCCCATAACAAGAAAATAACAAGAAAAAGTGGTCCACAGCACAAAATAGCTCAAAGAAAAAATTATTGCATCTCAATTATCTTATTTATAAAAATGTGTCTTACAGTGAAATGGATAATATATAAGAAATATAAAGCTTCCTAGCCTTGAATCTTGCCTTGTCTTTCATCCTTTGATGTATGCTGCACCCGTGCCTTTGCAGGATATTTTGGCTATAACCAAACTATATATTCCTGTAAAAATCATATTATCTTTTTAAATTTTATCATGATTGATTATTATGCAGCTACTACTTTTATGAATTTGTTTGAATTAATTATATTTTTAAAGAAAAAAAATTAGAATAATTAGAAAGAAGCTCCTAATTGCAGTGGTTGAAACGTTGGTATTTAGAAAGTAATGTTATCATATAACATAATCACAAGCAATATTTTGTGCATAATTCAATAGTTTTCCTAGTTTAGGAGCTAAAATAAAAAGTATTGAAGGGAAACTTAATTTCCAGTTTCCCTTTTGGGATTTCTGTGTTCAATTATTGATAATCAAAATAGTGATTCAATCGCTTTCAAAACTAATTATTTCTAAATTATCCATTAGCTGTTCCAACTTTTTTAATTAAAGTAAACAGCAAGCAGCTGTTCTTCCACAGTCACAACCTGCTCCTTGCAACTGAAGCCCTTTCATTTTCTATCTTGATGGAAATTAAAATACTCTTTGCTAGTTCTATCCAATTATTTTTACCATCTAGTATATAGAATTCCATTACATTTCAAGCATCTCTGAAGGCAAACAAAGGTGTACACAGAATGAGGGTGTGCATATATTTAGAAAAAAAAAATAAAAGTTCAGAAAATCTGAAATTATGTGGACAGAATCAGAGTACTTATTATGGGGATATTAAAAAAATTTAAAATTTAAAATTTCAATGTCTCCATTAGGTTAAAGAAAAAAAAGAAGACAAGTCTCTAAAATAAACCTCATCTGCTGCCCAGTTCTATAAACAATTTTTCACTTTTATTTCTTTGGAGAATTCACTATGACTATAGAATGAAGGGAAAGAAATTTCTTACGACCCTTAGAGGTTTTGAGAAGCTCCCATGGAGAAAGGTATGATACATATATTTTTTTATAATCTTTGTGAATTTTAATGAGAAAATTTAAAGCATTGAAGCAGTATCTTGTTGAGAAAAAAATAAGTGGTGCTAAATTCTACCCTTTCATAAACAGCAGATGAGA
Organism: Calcarius lapponicus; assembly: GCA_039654755.1. Lineage (NCBI taxonomy): Eukaryota > Metazoa > Chordata > Aves > Passeriformes > Fringillidae > Calcarius > Calcarius lapponicus. The sequence goes on from JBBFKN010000042.1 coordinate 182,078, forward strand.
ATCCTTTTCTTGTCTTATAATCACCTCCTTTTATTTTTAAAGAATAGGCATATACTTTTAAAAAAAAATATTTCAGAAATTGCTCTTGTTTTTTAAGACTTTTTTGGCTCTTTTTTTCCTTAGCATTGTAATCATTGGGTTTTTTCCTTAGCACAGTTCTGTCCAGAGCTTTTCCCTAATTTTTTTGTGGGGGAGAAGATGTGGTGGTGGGGGAGGGAGGAAAGTCCAGGTTTTTTTGGAGTGTGTGCATAGATTGGAGACTGCTAAGACAGGAGATGTGGAGACAGGGAAAATAAGCAGAGAGAGTCCAAAACAATTCCACTGGCAGTTTGGATGTGTATAGCCCTTCCTCAGTTCTTTGGAAAATACATGCTGTCAGATGTTCATGCTGTGTTAAAATATTGCAGACATGATTTCAACAGTAGTGACAATTATTTCTTAAAATTTCAGAGAATGTGGAAAAAAATGCCCTGTTGCCTAAAAGCAGCATTTTCTGCTGACATTAGAATGAATCTTTATTCATAGAGAATATAGAATTCAAAAATAAAACCTTCACATCAGAAATTACTTCAGGAAAAATATGTTCTACATTTATCACATACATAGCACTAAACTTCGTTTTCCTCCCTATTCTATCACCAAGGATTTCTCAGTCTATTTCATCCCCAGGATTCACATTTCTATACTGTAAAGCATTGAGTGCTGGGAGAAGCAGGAATACTCCACTCTGAATAAGAAATGCAGGGTCATTTTATGCATCTGAGGAAATATGAACTATTTCCTCTGCCATCCTCCTGCTCTCCCCATCAAGTTTCAATCGCCAGACTGCCCTGCCCTCTCCCTTTTCTGCATCTGTGCTGTCTTATTGACAGCCAATGACATCTAAATGATAAACAAATGGCTAGCATATTAAATCACACCTATATCACACATTCAAACTTAGTTTGACTCTGGGTTTGTACTTGCACACTGTTAGATGGGTCTGAGTACTCCATGGAATCCTGCATCTCAGGCAACCACGCCAAATGGATACGGGAGCTGAATATTTTTGAAAAGCAAGTTTAGAAAGTTCTTTTGAAGCTGTTAACTGCTGTTTCCTAAAACCAGAAGAATTGAGAATAACTCCTGTTAGCTGGGGTCAGACTAAGGTCAGGTAAAACAACAGTTCTGACCAGCTGATATTGCCACCCCTGCTGCAGATCTAGCTCTCATTTCTGGCTCTCATTTCTGTTTCTCCCAAAAGCAAGTAAGCACAAGATTTTTGGGGAAAAGTGCTGTTATTTCCCACCTCTCCACTGAAATCAAAGCACAGATGCAATGGCACCTACCACTCACCCCTGCTCCTGGGAGGAGAGCCCTTTCCAGTACAATACCTTCAAAAAGTTTGAATAAGCATCAATACTCAAGCATTCATAGTTACAGTTTAAGCACACAACCCATTAATGCAAGTGAGGTTTCCTAAATTCTGACTTTGCTGGCAGGTAAAAAAGGTGAAGGGGTTGTGATGTTGGCAATGACTCCTGTCAGGGCTCCATTAAAATTTCACATCATACTTCTTTCTCTTTCATTGGTCAAGAGAAAAAATAAATCAATGTTTCTCTGCTTTCACTATAATGACACCACACAAAATGGATGGACAGTGGAAAGTGCCATCAAATTCTCCCTGTCACAAAGGCTCAAGGAGTAACATGAAGAACAAAGTAAAGGAAACCCCTAATGCACCTAAATATATTCCCATGTGGAAAGAGCAAGGATAAAAGGCTGTGGTCCACTGAACAGGTCAATGATCAAGGAATAGAAGACTTTTGATTCCCTTTCTAGCTTCACTGCTAATCCAGAGTGCACTCATTCTCATGTGTCACTCATGGCCTTAATGCCTCATGACTCAGAATTCCCGTGTGGGCAATAACTGCAATAGCCTTTTTCAGATAGCTTCTGTTGCACCAGATTGAAATCCAAAATTTTTACACCCATTTGTTTAAAGCTAGGCTTTCTTCTAAGATTTACAGTGAGAAGAATTTGGTAGGAAGAAACCACTTACAAGTTTTACTGTGGTTTGCAGGAACAGAACGTCAGTCTCCACCAAATACTGCGTGTCACTCAACCAGCAAAATGCAAAACCAGGAGGCAAGGTTTACCTACCCAAACATGAAGATTCCATTTCAGCCCCTATGATCTTAAACAGAAAAACTAAAAGGTTTTTTCCGCATTTTTCCTTAGGATGTTAAATCATAATATTCCAAATTTGGATCAAATTAAACCAATTAATCCTTTAGTTTATATCAATAATGTTCAATAGCACATCATCATCATCTTCAGAAATTTTTCACTAAACTTACAACATCTCTCCTAATTTTGCTACAACTGTAGTGAAATGTCTGGTTTTATATATTGTTGAAAAGAATGATTTAGTTTAATGTTTACTGGAACCATGAGTTCAATTAAACACAAAAATTGTATGAACAACAGAGTTTAACTGCCCAAATGAAATCACGAGATTATTTTTTTTAATCAAATCCCTTCCAATGCATCTGTGAACACTTCATTGTTCTAATTTGCAATAGTTATATGCATTAAGGCTGCTGTTTTATCCTCTCTAAACATTTAAATTATATCAAGTGCATTAGCAAGTGACATATTACCCTTTAAAAGCTTTAAGGAATACCATTGCTTTTAACATGTACTCTTCCATATTTGTTAATGAAGCATAATTTGAAGTAAGTGCATGATGTCTACTGCAAAGCATGACAGCAATCATTTTTCTAAGGATGTGTGCATCACTTAATTTATAATTTGTTCTAAAACCCATGTGCTGATTTCTAGTGCTTGAAAAACAGACACAAGGAACACAAAAGACCTGTATTTTGCTACAAAATGTACGTACAGTAAGAGGCTTTGGTTCTTCTGATGAGGTCTGTCATCTTATAGGTACCAATTTCTAAATACTAATCACAGCAATAATTAAATATTTTATGCATATACAGAAAAACACTAAGATATCCAAGGGTGGGGGGGGGGGGGGGGGTGGGAAACAAAAATCATGAGTGGTTCTAAATTGATTGCACATAGAGATTTCAAATCAACATTTCCAATAATTTATACTATTTATAAAAAAACTGCACAAGAAGCATATGACGAAAAGTTTGCTGATTCTGATACTTGTGCTGATAATGCAAGTCTAGTCATTAAGTGTTGAAAGAATATAATTTATGTTAAATCTTCAAGAACAGAGTGAAATATAGAAACAGATTAATGGCCTTGTGCACTAAAACTTTCAGTTAATGGACAAGAAACAAAAGTACCCATCTTACTGTTTTCTCAACTCAATCTTCTTTCTCACAGTCAAAGTGTCATTATTTAAATAAATTCATCTGGATAAAAAAGTGCTGAAAAAGGCTGTTACTTGAGATACTTACCTGCTTAGTGACAGTGAATAACACCAAAGAACATTAAGGCTATCAAGAAACTCCATTACCTGGCCCAGGGACAGAAATGATGTCTTACACAGTCAAATGCCTAATGCTTCAAAGTACTCTTACTGCAAGGGAAGATTAATAAGCATCATCACACAGAGAAGCTGTAGCTTCTACCCTGAAGAATTTTGTTTTATATATAGATCAAATGTATAGGCTGAGTTACCAGCAACTTCTGAAAGCAAGCACAACAAAGGCACTATGAATCTCTAATGCCCATATACTAGAATACAAATTAGAGCAAGTTATCTTTTAAAGGGACTAAGTGTGACTCCTAGTTGAGACGGATCAACAAGGGATTTGAAAACAAATTTTTCCAGGCCTGTTTGAAAGTTTACAGAGTCAGTCCTTATGCTAGGAACTTTCAGTGACTTTTAATACTGTATTAAACACTGTCTATCCATTTGCTTTCCATGCCTTCATATTTCCCTTCCAAGCCTCGGAGACCTGTCTGTGCCCACTTCCTGTTCAACATTCCTTCTCTCCAGCATCTCCATTTCTCTCATTTCTTTTCAGCCAACCTGACTTTCAGAAGGTTTTTTCAGGTGAGCAGTGTCATTTGCTCTCAAGGAGGACATAGTCTCATTTCTGTCCATGAACTTGCAGGCAGACATTGAGTGGGACCCATGCTAATCTTTTCTGCATCATTCCATTTTGACTTTCGCATTTTTTAATGTACACTACTTTCCTCGGCTGTAGATAGTATGAATTTCTTGGCTTATCTCAGTCTTCAGAAGAATTGTATTTTTTTCATGAAGGACAGAAGGATTCAGCACTTACTTAAATACATAAATTTATCAACAAATAACATTGATAACAGAGATTTCAGTGAGACTTTTTTAAAAATTAAAAATCTGTTTGACTTGACAAGATGTCCTTTTCTCTTGGATAGATTCAGTAAAACAATTTTTTTTCTTTATCAAGCATATTCCTAAATTTTTGGGAAATTCTGTTGAATATTTGTCCTTTTGCTTTTGAAAGAAACCAAAAAGTCACTTAGTTATTTAATAGTTAAAAATATCTGAAACAATCTCCAGGTGAACAAGAAAAAAGTTTATACTTTATACTTTATTCCCTTTACTTTATACTTTACTACTTAATTTTCAGATAATGTTTTGCATTGTCAGAACATCTTCTAATTGAAAAACTGTTTAATTATACATACCTCTACCTCAGATGGACTTATTGAATATTTTTAGTATTTGTGTAGTGTTCTGAGGATGTGAGAGGCTCTGTAAAGGACAACTATTACAGTTATAGATGATAGCTGTAGCACAGGGACTTGCAAGACATGGGGAACAAATACTGCCTAAAGATAACCCTCTGAAGAAATATTTCAAAAACAAGCATCAGCTTCTATGTTTGCCTGAGTGATTTTCATTTGAGGGACTAACTTCAGTTCTATAAGATAGTGCCAGTAGATGTGTTAAATTTAGCCATTTTAACCAGCCACTGAAATTATTTTTGTCTCTCAGCTTTACATAGTTCAAGCCATTCCTCAGTTAAAATGTGCAAAGAATGAAAAAGTCTGGGCTGCAGTGATCAATTCCAGGTTTCAAAGAGTTTACAAGTCAATTCACTCAGATAGATGTCTACATATGTTATGAATTCATTCTATCATGTAGACATTTAAAGATATTATATAACAGTTGTTTAAATTAGTATTTGTCAAGTGTCTCAAACATTTACTAGAAGGTGATAATGAATGGGATGACAGGGTATTTATAGAGAAGCAGAATACTCATTAAACCAGGAGAGGAAAGGAGCTATACATTAAATCATGTTAACTATATACAATCCACATCAATAAGGAACACAAGAAAAACAAGCATACTGCAACCCATGGAAATATAGATAAAGGAAAATATCTTACCTAAACACCCACAATTTGCTAAGTCAGGGACAATATTAATGAAAAATTTGGCTAGCATATGTAGACTCCATAACAGTTATGTCCATTGGAGGTGACATTTATGTCGCCTATTTATGACTCCTTGAAGTGATTAATGAGGGAACACAACAGAAGAGAGATATGTCATCAGTTTGGCGTAAGATTTGGTACAGAATGTGACACTTGAAGATCATAATATACTCAAATTTTATATAATCTAACAAATTTAAAAGTTAAAGAAATGCACTATAATAATATTTTAGCCTTTGAAAAAGATTGTAACAATTGTAAAAATTGTAACAATTAAATTTATTTTAAACAACTGGTTAAAAGAGGAAAGAAAATGTGGTTCGTATAGAGACTATTCAAATGCACTCATTTAGAAGCTGAATATCAAGATATGAACACCATCTTTAAGGAGTAAGTGGGTAGATTATTAAAAGAGGATTGATTATTAAATTAAAAGCTGATGAAAAGAATTGCCTATGATAATAGCTGACTGGGAATTAATGTATCAGACAAAAGTCTATGTCAAGAAATTCATAACAAAACACAACTGAAAAAGTAATGAAAAAAAAAGCAAAATACCAAAACCAACTAGCTATTTATTGCTAAGGAAGTGGGCCACAGAGAGAATCTTACCAAAAATCTAACTTGTTGCTTAAGAGAGATCAGCAAGTTAAATAGCATGTTAGAAAGAAATAAAGAACAAAACACAAAACCAGCATCATGCCATGATGTCAACTCAGAATTAGCAGCTATGACAAATACTGTGTGTGGTCCTGACTTCCACATCTCATTAGAGTTCTAATAAAAATATTAAAATAACATAGGTGGCAGGGAGGAGCACAGAAGCAAAAGAGCTTCTTTACAAGAATCAAACTAATAAAAAACTCTCCTGCTGGAGGGAAGGCTCCTGGTGGAAGATATGATAAATTATTATAAAATACCTACTTTCCATTTTCTCACAGTGCAAGATCAAAAAAAAATCTGTAAATTATCAGACAACAAGCTGGAAGTTCTTTAAATAAAAATTAAATAATTTCCATCTAAGACATGCAACATGCAGTTGAAGTGTAGAACCACATTACTATACAAATTTAAATAAGTCAATTGTATAAAAGAAAAGGTAGAAAATAATTCAAAATTAATTTGACAAATCTATTGTGAAAAGCCTGTGAAGACAGTGTCTGGTACAGAGCTGACTGCGGGAAGCAAGCTGAATGTTCTAGGGGACTCAAGTTAGGTTTGACCAATTCAGGTAATTAACAGGTCACTGGAAAAAAGACAACATGGGCCAAAAAATACTTTTCGTCTATCCTAGTGCCAAAAAGAGTGAAGCATATCAAACTATCACATGCCTGATCCTTGAGGAGATGACATCTCCTCAAACTCTTCTGAAGTTCTGGAGAGAAAATGGATGTCACCAGTTTGCTGCTCCTCCTATTGTTTACAAAATTCACAACTCTGATGTGCAAAATATAATTTTCCCCAGCAGTTAAAATAATTGCAAAATTGGCGGCAATACAAGTACTTTCTTCTGAACTTATTTTCTACTAAATTAGTACAAAACAACATGTGTATTAAACAGTAGCACAGCTGCAATAATAATAACAGGGCAAAACCTGGCATACAATTTTTCACTGTGAGGAAAAAAAAGGGAATCAAGTAGCACAAATGCTGTCTCCAAGCTAATGAAACACTGGAGGATTTTTCTTATACTAATAATCAGCATAGCATCCTGTGCAAAACAGGTAGAATCAGCTTGTTATTTCATACCATAATAATTGTTTGATTCAAAAAGAAAAAAAAAAATCAAGTTATAGAATACCTTTTTTGAGGCTACTTTGTATAACAATCCATGTGAGACTAAAGGAAAGTATAAGGTCTTTCTTAAGACAATGGCTTAGAAAATCATTATGATACCCTGCTATAAAATAGATTTTCTGTGGTTGGGTATTGAAGCTTCTCAGGAAGCCTCAATGGTTTTCTTAAAGTATTTGATTTTACTGAAGTCTTATGAAATACTGTATGAAATAACAGTAATTGTGGATTTGGATGATACTTAGCAAACTACAGTTACAATTTCAACAGAGGTATTCAGATTTATCTTTCAGGAAATTAGAGACAATGTGATACTGTATTTTCCACTTTTCAAGCTGCCAGAGAAAATACCATGTTAGAGAAATCTACAGAGAAAAAATGTTTATTCCTTTCTTATGTGATCTATTTATTCCCTTTATTATTACACTACTATAATTATTCCATTAGTCCCTTTATTATCTAGTTTTCTGCCCTATCATGTGTTTACATATATTTGGAGAAATTTGTAATGGGTTAGGTTGCTATTCATTAGGAGAGCTAGCTGTAACAAAAGCAATGCAAAAATATTAGAAGACTGTTATAACTGCTTATTAATTAAAGATGTGTTTCTCTGAAGATAATTAAGAGAGAAAAGTTCAGCTCCTATTTTCCTCTTTTCCTGCTACAATTTTCTTTTTCTCTTTCTGTATTATCTTGCATCAGAAATCCTAACTAATAGACTCTCATCCCTGAATACATTGTTAAGTTTCCCATTCATTTTAGTCTTCATTATTTTCACGCTGCTTCTCAACCACTGATCCTCCTAAAGTAATTATTTCCATGTTTTGTTTGAATTTTCTAGCTGGCCTTGTGTGTTACATGCTTTCAAGAAGCCCTTTTGTGTGTGGCATATCTAAGCACCGCTGTAGTCTTTCCCAGACTTGAAGCCGATTTACCCAATAAACACCATCCTTCTGCCTCAGAACAGCGGTATCTCAGCTGAAAATTCACATAACCCACTTCTTTACCCTCCTCCAAGTTCTCTGCTCTAGTCTGCTTGTGCAGAGGCTTTTCAAATTGCCATCCATATCCACCCATTTTTTGCAGTTGCCCAAATCTTTCTCTCACCTGCCAGGTTCCAACCTCATCTCCTGCTCTGAAGACTAAAGAAACCTAGGCAAAAAAAAAACTTTCTGAAAACCTGCCTAGGTAGCAACCAAAAAAAAGATGTGAGAGCTTCACAAACAAACCTCGTTTATTTATTCATTTATTTGCAACTTGCACTGTACTGTGTATATTTTACTTAACTTTAGAAGTTGCTGTTAAAACATGGAGGTTTGTTGTGCTGCATGTGATTATGACCATTTGCAAGCACCATCTGGAATTCAAAGAAAAGCAATAGATATATCCAAAAATATTCAAGAATGCAGATATTCAAAACATAAACATCCTGCAACCTAAGGGAAAAAATTGTCACTATTAATGCTGGCAGGAAGCAGTCATTGTAAAGCCACATTAGAAGTTTATCCAATAGTTTAAAAGTGGACTGTCAAGAGCATGGTGAAACACACAAAAAGAACAAAAGCCCCTTTATCAGAAGCAACCTGGAAGGAAAGTACTTTTCTGCAAAGCAGCATGCAAGGATTTATTTGCAAAATCACATTTTAAGCATAGACATGCAGTGGATTTTTTTCTGGTTATCTTTTCCTACTTTAACAAAACATTATTTAGCCATGGAACGCTCCCTCCCTTTTTTAATGTAAATAATCTCAGGAAAAAAGGGCAGATCCACCTTAAAGCTTTAGCCTAAATTACTCTGAGATCTGTACATCTAAAACAAATTTATAATTTATAAGAAAAAACTATTTGTTGACTATTAGGGATGGGAAGAGGCACATAAAAGCAATACAAACACATAAAAACTACTCTTAGTTATTTGTGCAAATGATTTGTGGGTTCTACTGTGCTAAGGATATTGTATGAAATTTCTCCTAATTGGCATACTACTTTAAAAATAAAAACAACAAAACACTAATTTATTGTGCATTTATTTATTATCCTGACAGAAAAGAGAAACATCTCCTCTGATATTTAGAAGTTATGTGAACTAGATTTGCTACACAATAAAAGTGATTTATTGTCCTGCTAGATAAAACAAACCATAATAAACACATACAAAAATACCAGAAGAATTGAATTTCCCTACTTTGGGAGATGGCATTTCTCAGCATGGAAAACAGATTACTTGAACAGTCTAATTTTATATACTTTCTCCTAACTTCTTAGTGATTGAAAATTTAATTCATTGTACTTCTCTTTCAACTCTTTCTTGATACTTTTTAATATGCCTATATTTGACTGTATGTACCACGTAGTAGTGTTCCAAGAAGAAGAACAAGTCCTCTGTGGGACTACTGGCTGAATGAAGATTATCAAATTCAGAGCAATAAGTAGAACAGGAAAATACAACACTGCTAATGGCAAATGAGGGAAGGGAACTATTTCTCCTTCCTTATTAAAGTATGAAATAAATTTCTAAGGATGTCATAGCCCTCTGCATTATACACAGAAAATATGTAAAGCCTAGTCCTGAGGCTTTAGAACAAGAGTAATGCTCATTTTTACCTTTCACATGGAAGGATGCAAGTTGAGTGCTCTAGAAACAATATATATTTGAATCTATAATTTTCACCTTAAAAGTAACACATAAGGACCTGAAAGAAACTGTCACTACTATTAGACTGCTGGGGAACAAAAAATTTTTCAGTCTGATCATCATAAAAGTGGCATTAATATAGTTTCATGTCAGATAAAAAAAATAAAAGCAACTTTTATTTTGTTAAGGAAGAATGCAAGACTAGACTGAATAGTCATCAATACTGCAGAAAATTATTTAATAGTACACTGGATCACAGCTTCTGAACAAAATTTAAAAATATAATTTTCTTGTGATAAAATGTAATTCTGGGAGTTACATGTAAGAGTGGTGCATTAAAAATATTCAGAATATGTCTTTTTGTCATGTCAGTACTCTTCAAGCATCTGTTGGCCCTTTTTTTTTTTTGTTGTTGTTGTTGCTGTTATTTTGAAGGAATACAGCTTAGGAAGGATATGGAATAATTTGAGACCGTCCAAAAGAACCAAATAGAAATGATAATTGGTATACGTATCTTGACCTACAACATACATAATAAACTTTTAAGAATGTAAGAAGAGGTCTTAGGGAGGAAAATTCATTCATTTTTGTATAGTCTGAAGATAAAATAAAAAGAAATAAGGTAAAATTCCAGAAAAGGAGATTTAAATTAGAAATCATGAAAATATCTTGAAGAGTGAGGACAGTGAAGTACAAGAACAGGTTGCCTAGGAAGGCTGTGCAATCTGTTAAAGGAAATATTTTACAATCAGCTTTTAAGAGTGACACAATTATAGTATATTCTGTCCTTATGCACAAAATGTATCCAAGGACAAGATAATGATTTTTACTGCCATTTATAACTCCAGTGATCAAATGTACCTGCAAATATATCCCTCTAAGATGGATTTTCCCTGGGAAAAAATGCCACTGGAAAAAATTGTTTTCAGTTAACGTAATGTATCTAGTTCTTATGCCTAGAGTTTGCACTAGACATAAGCAGAGAAAACTTGGGAATGATTCACAAGAATGATCAAAGCCATGTGAGGCATCTCTTCTAGAGGTATGAATAAAATTTAACTTATCAAACAAAAGAACAAAGAGAGACTTAGTCTCTCTACCACCAGAAGAATGTAAATTTCAAAAGTAACGGGATCTGCAAAGCAGTAGACTAAGATATAAGGCACTCTAACAGCTAATGAACAAGAGCACAAATTTTTAACAATTAAATAACAAAATAATTTACCAAGGACTTTAACAGGACATATACATTTAAAGAAACAGATACAAAAATTATGTTCACGTTTAACTACAAATTTAGACTCAAGAACAAGAATTTTATATTGACCCATTGATATAACATTCATTCAATGTCACAGATGCAACATCAGCATGCAGGAGCTGAGATGCTGAAGTGTTCAAAGTACCTGGTGAACTGTGAATACAGAAAGAAACATGACACACCTTATAGTTAACCTTATCCAGAAAGTGCACCTGGATTTCAAGAATGCAGAAGTATCTACATCACCCTTGGAAGGGGGGACTGAAGCCTTGCAGTCCATGTAGAAGGCACAAAACACTAGGGAGGCAATGCAAGTGGAATTCAGTTGTCTAAACACACTAAGTATTGTGATGGCTTCATGTTCAATATGTTTAATTCTAAGACAGTTTACCAGAAAGAGGCAGTGAGAATCTGTTGTGATGGACCAAAATTTTAACAATCTTTCCTTAAGGAAGGATAAAAAGTAAGTAACAAGTAAAGAAGTAATTATGGGTTCACTGCCCAGGGAGGTGGCTGAAGATTTGAAGTTTGAATTTAGTCACCTCCTAAAGAAGTCTGTCGTTGCGCTGAAATTTCCAGCTCCAAATGTATGGGAGTTTTATGATGATTTAGTGGATCTTAGATGGCACTGAGCATCTTTGTTTAGGTAACATCACGAGGTTGAGTGCTAATAATGAATTTTTTAAATCTTTTGGTTATATTTTTGTCATAGCTGTGGTGGAGGTAAATTAAGCTAGTACAGAAACTATCTAAAGCACTTTCCAGAAACTGAATGGGTGAGGACTTGAACTAAATATGTTCTGCTTCAGACTAAAACCAGAAGTAATGAAAGAAAATACTGACAGAAAATACATGTTTGTATGACACAATTATTTTAATTTCAGTAGTATGCAAATGTTATAATCAAGGATTAAACACAACTTACTCTGCATAGTTTGCATGTACAGAACACAAAGATCATTCCTGCTCTCTAAAATTTTAATGATCGCAGTCCACCAGGCTTTTCTAACAAATAATGAATTATAAATAAATAGAAGGGCTTTTTCGTTGTGCTATTTTCTAATGCACTATTATGTAACTTAGTTGCCAGCACATTGCTAACCACTCATAAAAGACAGTCAGAATGTGTACTTGACCCCTGATTCCAATAGAAATACAAAGAATCAATCACTTTGCACTATATTATGTTTTGATATATAATTTTTTACATGTTTTCCTATTTTTTTTTCAGTACCAACTTGAAAACAGGTCACTTTCAACCCCACTAAGAAAAGCAAATACAGTGAACTACTATTTGCCTTTCTTCTCCTCATCCATTTTTCACAGGAGTCTGAGGCAAACAGTTGTTTCCAAGCATCTGCTGCTTTTACTGACAAATTAACACAACAGAATTCTAGAAGGCCATCAAAATCTCAAGGTTAACTTTCAGAAAGCAGTGATTGAAATGCATCAGTGCTAACATTAAACTGTTCCTTTTATATCCCTCTTTGTGAGGCATTGTTTCTGCTTCCCATGATACCATAGTGCCAGATAGGTTATAAATTATTATGTTTAATTCAGTGATTTTTGTGCTAGTTAAATGAGTCTTTGCTTTGCAGGTTTTTTTGAAAGTATGTACTACAACATCCCTGAAACATAAAAGAAAATACACATATAAATATTATGATGACCATTCATGTCCATTAAAAAGCTTTCTATTCCCTAGTATGCCTTCAAGATAGTAGAATTAATCACCTGTGCAGATTTCATACTACAGGTTCATGTAAAGCAATGTCCTTGAACCAAGAGTAGAGGCTGAAATGTGCCTACAGCTCAGAACTTATTTGAACATTTCTGCAGCTGTTAGCTTTTCACATCATACCTGACGCTCTGCTGACTCCTGTGGATAAAAAGCCTTTTATAATGGTTTCTAACTTAGCAAAACAGAAAGTGTAATTTCTCATGATCTGCTACTTATTTGTAGGAAAATTGCAAAATTACGAAATGGACTGAACTGTCTTTAATCAAGGGATATGTTCATTCCATAAAACATGCTTGTTTTATGTCCAATGACATCCTAGAAGGAATTCAGTCCCACAGCAAAGTTGCCAATCAACATCTATATAGCCTGCAGCATAATACTGTATCATTAAGCAGGGCTAATTATCTTTTAAATAGAAAATCAGCAACTACAAAATTATTTTCAATTCATCATCTATGTTGTGAACTGTATTTTAATTAACCTCTTGGCTCACATAAGATGATTTTAAAGAAGTGGGCAGAAAATGAATCCTACAATGTCTTACAAGTGAACAGTCCATATGTTTCATTACAAAGAGCAGAGAAAATTGTTCTTCCCCAAAGAAAGACACTCCACAGAAAAATCAAGTCTAAATATTTCCAAGTGAGCACCAACTGGCATGTCATCTCTTGACACTATTTTTCCTGAGAGTAAACCATAAACAGCTATACACCTGGCTACTATATTTTAGTAGAACAACCACAACAAAAAGGCAAAATCTATGCTTCAATTTGGTATTTTGCTTCCACAGCTTCCACACTCATCTATGTAATTGTCTGTATTTTCCAATATCTGACATATATTTTCTTCTGAGCTGACCTGCAGTGCTACTAAGATCCTCATTCAAACCAATTTATTTTGCAGATCCTACAAGAAGTTAGCCAGCTAAAACTGGTGTCTTCTTTCATTTTTGGAAGTATCAATACACAAGGGACAGTTATACAGAACAAAGTCATTGATGCTCATGACTACACCTCAATTCTAACACCACATTAAATCATGCTTGAGAAGCCCTCAGGATAGGCAGTATCTCTTTTCACCTATTTTGAGAAGCACTTTCACCCAATTAGATGCTGCAGTAATAAATTCTTATTTTTATTATTAACAGAACACTGTTAATAATCTAATGTTAAAAGTTGTTAGCATTGGTAATACTGAAGGCTGCAGTGCTTATAATTTGCTAGCTTTGCCAGGGCTCCTCTCCTCTCAGCGATAAATCACATGACAAGTTTTCTACAGTCTTGAGGCAACACTAACAAGCTGCATGAAGTTCATCCTCTCTCACCCTATAAGATAATATAATCTTCAATTTAATCAGATGCCTCCATGATGAAGACAGGTTTAACTGCAGAATTATGGAAATTACTGCACTCACTTGGCAACTTTTCAGGCACTAATGCTTAGCTTTACTGTAAAAACAGCGTTTTTTTGGTGAACTGATGCATTAATTAATAATTCCTGGTCTCCACAATCTTTCTTTGCTACTCCAAATTCTATCAATGTTCCAAAATAAGATCCCCAATACAGAGAAACATTTTTGTAGGTAGAATACATCTCCAAGTGCAATAAAAAATAACTGAAAGAACAATACAGATTCTATGCCTGTTAAATGGTCCTACTGTTTTATGCATCTCAATTATACCCTCACAGACATACAAATGGAAAAAAAAAAATTGTTTTATAGAACAACACTGTAATAAATATGGTAAAACTCTTCCCATTCTAGCTTATGAGCTCAAACTAACTGGAATGGAAGACAGAAATGCTTTAACAAAAATACACCTTTTTTTATTTTCTTTATGAGGAAAATCTGTGTTTCACAGTGTTTCCATTACTGGAAGTTCTCATTCCATTGTCAAATTCCACATATTTCCTCCCATTCCTTTGTGACTGCTTCAATGCCAGCATCTTTAACAGCGTAGCCTAATTAGGCAGAATATACACTGCTTTGTAATCGTCTGTCATCACAGCTGCACCACCATTATCAGCTCATGCAATACTTTTTGGTGGTTTAAGAAACTGCATACCTTTGGCTTATCCTGAGCCAATATTTATACTTAATAAATGAAAATATTTAAACTTTTTTACTGAGAAATAAGATAAATATCTTTGCTTACTAGCAATCCTTAAATTAAAAAAAAAATTGTATAATTGGTACCATTCATTCACCTATAGATTAATCATGCACCTAGTGGTCAAAATGAAAATGCACTCACTTTTGTATAACTGCTACATGTTTCAATGGGAAATGTACTAATGATTCATTTACTCCTAACATAAAAGACACTACAAAGTTCGAAGTGAAAGTATGGTACATTATTTGATACTTTTACATTTCCATCCTGATGTTCCACCAAACAAAAAAAGTCACACTATTAATGATAGTACTGATTTGAAAAGGCAGCATTTAAGTATGTGGTCCCTTTAAGGCTCAGAGTTTTGAACAGTGGTGGTAGTTATTTTGACTCTGGAGAGGGTTATGGGTCCCTTAAAAGACTAGAATAACTCTTTTTCACCCTGCAGAGCTATCCTTACAACGTTACAAAACCACTACGCTGCTGTAGCATGAGAAACTTAATTGGCACTCTAAAAGGGGGCTTCTTAAAACTACAAGAAACACTGTGAACACACAACAAGGGAAATACATGCCTGTGTGCTTCCATTTTACCTGTAAACTGCCTTGTACCTCTACAAGAAGAGTACTTACTTCTTCTGAAAGTCTGTGTGCATTAATGCATGACCAGAGACTGAAATGCTTGAAATGTTTGGTTAGTCTTAGAAGTGAGATGAAATAGAATCTATTTCCTTTCTTAATACTACTCCAACTAAGGATAGCTAAATGGTATTCAAACACTCTGAATCCAAATGTATATGTTTACCCACAGGCTATGTGTGTGTCATATTTTTTTAAACTCTCCCTTGATTTGGCCCCTTTTTTTAATCAGTATCACTTAATCCAGATATTTTTAAAGCATACATCACCCCCTAATCTCAAAATCCTCTCCTCCTTTGAAGAACTATTTCTTCTACAATTGCTGAAAAAATTAACAAAACAAAACAAAACAAAAAAAAGGAAAAGAAAAAGAAGAAAGAAAGGAAAAATGAGTGCTCAAGACTACTGAGCTGAATTAAGTTTTTTGCAAGAATAAGAAAACATCATTGTCCCATCAGAGTTCATTTAATCTGAGAGGAAACTTCTAATTTCTGAAGGAGATGAGAATCCCAATAAATTACATCTGCAGATAGATATGTACTTTAGGGGAAATATTAAAAACAATAAATAAATCCTTCCTGTACAATTTTCTTTATGAGCAGAGAGAACCATTTATTTTCCCTTACTCTCTGTTATATAACTTTATTTCAAACAAAAGAGTATTAGAAAGAGCTATGTCGTATCTGGCCATACCCTTAAAACAGTATGAGAAAAAGAAAAAGCACATCCTAATACATGCTGACGTAAATGATGTGACATGTATTTTCTGTACTCATTGCTCAATCGATAACCTTCATACAAATCCAATATATACACCAGCACACAGTTCAATAAGCCTGGTAGACACTCCTGTATTAACAAAGTATACAACATTTTGACCTTGTACAATTAACTACATTAGATTACTTTGTAAGTAAAGGAAATTTCTACTTGCACATGTTACCTTCACACACAAAAGTAGATGGAACTTTCTAACGTGAGTACAGTACATTATCAGCGGCTATAATTACAACTCCCTTTTCTAGCTTACCTTGCTGGATTTTTTTTATCTTACAACACAAATTTAAAAATATGCAACCCCCACTGTATTTGAAGGTGAAACCCATGTTTTCTAAATACCAAAATTACAATAGACTATGACATAACTTTACACATATCAATTAGTTTCCTTTCTGTAAGGCTGGTACAAATCTCTAATACACTGTGCTGGTTTGGACTAGGATGTGATTCATTTTCTTAATAGCACATAGTATGGGCTATGTTTTGGATTTGTGCTGGGAACAGTGTTGGTGACTGTAATCCAGTACTGCTGAACAGTGTTTACACAGTCAAGGACTTCAGTTCTGCTTCTCACCTCACCCCACCAGTGAGGAGGCTGGAGATGCACAGGGAGTTGGAGGGGACACAGCTGGGACAGCTGACCCCAACTGACCAAAGGGATGTCCAGTACCATGGGATGTCACACTCAGCATATAAAGCTGGGAAAGTAGAAGGAAGCGGGGACCTCTGGAGCGATGGTGTTTTGTTCCTAAGTCACCATTATGTGTGATGGAGCCCTGTTTTCCTGGCAATGGCTGAACACTTGCCGGGCAAATGAAAGCAATGAATTAATTCCTTGTTTTACTTCACTTTTGTGCATGGCTTTTGTTTTACTTATCAACTGGCTTTACCTCAAGACACGAGTTTTCTCACTTTTACTCTTCGGATTATCTCCCCCCTCCCACCCAGGGTGAGTGGGTGAGTGGTTGTGTGGGGCTGAGCTGCTGGCTGGGGTTAAACCATGACACAAACACAATTCAAGAAACCATTCAGTAAACCCAGAGATTAGTTTCATGACAGAAAATGAGTATGAGCTTTAATAAAGCTTTTCTATATTTGCAGTTTGAAGATCTATAGCTGTCCTAGGATGGCAGTCAGGTACTTCCTCTGTGCATTACTGAAGTCAAATAATCAAAGCTTTCATTGCTCTAAATCATCTGTGCAGCCAGACTTTACTGTTTCAAAGTTATCTTTTGAGGTTTTTAAAGAAGCAAGAGTATACCTATCCAAATTGACCCAAACTGTTACTGTATTTCTACTGCTACTGCAAATTTCCAGTGAAAAATGGACCATCACTTTGCCACTGTTTTTTGTAGCATAAAATAAAGGTTGTCTTTAGCTTCTGCTCAGGAAAAATATGGGATGCAGCAGTAAAAGGCTCTGGGAAGAAAAATTCAAAGAGATGGCTATGTATCATTTAAAGTGGCAGAGATTCACAAAACTTCAAAGGAGGAGCTCTGGCTTAAGAATGACTACTGGAAGAAAATAGAGAGATTCATGATTTGGAGACAGAATAGAATTGAAAATTGAGAACAGAAGGAAAGGCTACATGCACAGACTATTCCCTCTTCTGTGTTTGTTCTGAAACCAGAACAGTGTATCACAGCTATTATATCCATAAATACAGAACAAGTGAGAAGACACAGGATATAATGTAGGAGAAAATAATGGAAGCTACAGGAAGGATAAGGCTATCAGAAGGCAGGCTAGGGAAAAGTACATCTTGACCTTACACAGGAAAAAAATAGCAATCACAAGACCAAGGAGGAAAAATAAATATAATGCAAGACATTAAAAAAGAAAGTTAATCAGTAATATTACCACAATTATATTAACATCCCTTGCTCCACCTAAACTTAAACTGAATATAAACACTTCATTTCCTTACTGTGCAAAAAGGTTTGGAGGAAGTTGTGTGATATGGGCTTCCTTTTGTTGCTTTCTGAAATCTTAGCCAGTAGATCCAGTCTAATCAGCAAAAATGGTCTAACATAATGGAACTATGCCAGAACAAAAACTTTTAGGACTTTTTCCTTCTCATTAAGTGATTTTTTTCCTGCTTATTCTCTAACATTAGTATACTTTTGGCCTAGTAAACACGTACTCTTAATGGAATGTTATCAAATGCTTTAGACTTACTTTTTACATTCTTTAACTTTCTAAATAGCTTGTTTTCCAACAAATTTTCTTAGTTCCAGTAGAAATTCTTCCACATGGTAAAGAGAAAGTGAAAATAAAAGTTATGTCCTCCATAAAATAGCAGGGAAGATCACCCCTACAAGACTTTTTCTTTTGAAAGAGAAAAGCAAAGAAGGAAAGAAAAAAAAAGAGAAAGGAAAAGACAACAAAAGAAAGAAAATAGTAAAGAAAAAATTGGGGATACTGTGAGGAAATAGAACAGATATCAAAGTTTGATCTCCAGACTATTCATATGCCAACTAATATATTATTAAAGCATGACATTCCTGAATCACTGACAACACATTCCATTAATGAAATTATTCAGATACATTGAAGAAATATTAGAAATTAGAATTACTGCAAAATTTTTCCCCATAAGATCACTCAGACAGCATAAAGAAAGTATTATGCCACAATTCCTTCAATTTTCTCAGAACTCAAGGAGAAACATGGGAGCTGTTAAATTTACTTCTTTATATCTACAGTATGAGACACTCATTCCAAATCTTTTCATTCACATATGAGGTGAAATCCTGTCTCTGTTGAAATCAGTGAGACTTTTGCTATTGATTTCAATGAAACCACAAATCTGATCTCTCTCATGGCTTAGAGAGATTCTTAACAAAAAATCAGACAAACTACACCACAGATCCAATTCATTACAGTCATTTTTCATATGGCAGAGGGAAGAAATGTTTTGATTCAATGGGAATATTGTGATATTTACTTAGTGCAACAATTTGCATTGAGTCAATCTGCAGTGTTTATACACAAGCGTTCTTCAGACTTCTGCTGTTACAGTAGACAACAAGAATATATTTCTTTCATTGATTTGGTTATTAATCTCATTATGACAACTATTCATAGCCCATCTTCACTGCTTAAGAAAAAAGAATAAAGCACACACAAAATGTTAGCATATGAAACATCAGTAAAACCATTTTTACAACATTGCCGTTATATGTAACCACAAAATTACTACATAACAGTAGTTATTATTATTTATTAGTTATTATTATTTATTTAACTTCTATCCACATATTTTTTCCTGATTTATGCCCATATAGCTGTCAGGGTATAAGGATGGGCAATTCCCCAAGTGCACTGACTTCCTCAATGTATCACTGTACTGAACACCCTACTCTAATGTAAAATTGAAAAAGAACTCTTAGGGTGCAGAGGTGCCAACACTGCACACAGATTCAAGCCCCAGGCCTTTTCCAGCCATTACTTGCCGTCTCTGTCTTGAATCCTAAGTTGTAAGTAACAAAAGGCTGACCTGCAACAAGATGTGCAAGTAAAGCAAGGTAGCAAAGCAAGCCAGGTAACAAAGCCAGTGAGATAACATGCACCATCAAGAGGAAGGGAGCAAGTTTCAATGGAACCTTCAAACTGCAAAATTAGCTAAAAACAAGTTAGACTGAAAAACAAGAAGCACCAGGCATGTGCTGAATTTAGAGGTGAAAAGTTCAAACGTGAGGAAGACTGCAGAAGAGAAGACTGATAACCACCACAGAAGGAACCAACGCATGCACAGAAGCTAAAATCTAATAAAACCATGGCACAGCCTCATGCAAACATGAGTATGCTAATGATATGTTATAATTATGACATCGTGTGGAAGGACTTTTAAAATGTAGCTGAAAGCTAAAGAGGATTGAGAGAGTTTTTGGCAGAAAGATCTTCCTCACTCCCAGCACTGAATAAACAAACAGCTGCTCTGTAGCTGTGTGACTACTATAGAATTTTATTTTCTTGCCCAGTTTTGGGCATCAGGATAGAGAGGGGCACCAAAGCAGGTGAAGGGCCGGAAGCACATGTTCCATGAGGAACAGCTGAGGGAGCTGGATTGTTTAGCCCGGAGAAGGCTCAAGGGGTGAAAGGAGGTTGTAGCCAGGTAGGGAGGTCAGCTCCTTCTCCCAGGCAGCCAGTGACAGGATGAGATGAAGAGCGATTCAGGGTAGACATTGGGAGGAATTTCTCCACAGAAAGGGTGATTAGACATTGGAACGGACTGCCCAGAAGGTGGTGGAGCCGCTATCCCGTGACATGATTGAGGAATTAAGGAGACTGGGTGTGGCATCCAGTGCCACGGTCTAGTTGACAGGGAGTTGTCCGGTCATAGCTTGGAGTCGATGATCTCATCCTAAATTGATTCTGTGACTACCATTTCGCAGCTGAAAAGCAACCAACAGTCCAGCAAAGACTTTTAAAGAACTGAAAGATTTCTTTAGGCCTTCGAGTAAAAAAAAAAAACAAACCAAAAAAAAAACCAAAAAAACCCAAAAAAAACCAAAAAAAACCACACACAAAAAAAAAAAAACACAAAAAACCCCCCAAAACCCCGCAAATACAATGTGAAAGCCCCTGCGGAGACCCTGGCCTTCCACCACCCGCCGATCCCCAGTTCCCAGCGGAAAAGGCGGGAGCACGGCGCAGCGCTCCCCTCAGGATAACGCCGCCCGGCCGCCGCCGCCCGCCCCGCGCATGCGCCCCGCCTGGCGCACGCGCCGCCGCCCCGGCCCGGCCCGGCCCGCGCGGCTCCCGCAGGGTCGCCCCCCGCGCGCGCGCGCCCGGCGGCAGCGGCCCTGCCTCCCGCGGGTGAGTAACGGCGCCGGCCCCGGCCCCCCGCCCCGGCCGGCCCCGGGCACTCGGGAAGGGCTCCTCGGGCTGGGAGAGCAGGGCCGGGAGAGGAGCGCACGGCGCCCGCCCCCGCCCATCAGAGGGGCCGCGGCGGCCCCCGGGCGGTGCCGTCCCTCCTCCCTCGCGTGGAAGGCTCGCCGAGCCTCGCGCCCGCGGCTGATGCTCCTCTGGTGGCGGGGGCTGGCGCTTGGTTCCGCAGAGTGGGAGAGAAGTGTGAGCGCTCGGAACTCGGTGCCTTGCTCAGGGTATGGGAGCAGCGCAGCGAGCTGGGTCTGCTCCCAGCCCTTGCCTTACTCTTGTCCAGCAGCCTGGCTCTGAGGTGCCCCGGGGAGCCCCCGGTGAGCACCGGCTGAAGGTCGCTTTCTTCTCGTGGCCTGCAGCCGCCCAAAGTTGGCTGTGTGTTCCCATGTCCTTTCCAAGCAGGGGAAGGCTGGCACGTTGAAGGTAGATACTGTCCATGCTGGAGGCTCTCTTACCACCTTTACAGCAGAACATCGAGACGGATTGTGTTTTGTTGCTACTGCTGTCTTTCTTAAGTTCAAATCACAATTTCTGTTTTCTGGTGGTCAGATTTTAAATACCTTTTCCTAAATTGGGTAGACCAAAAAGAAAGCTTCTATCATTAGAAGTGTTTAAAAAGATACATTTTTAGCATGGAACACAGCTGTGAAGTGTCGGCGTGCTATACCTCATGTTTTCTTACATCTTTAATGATTTTCAAGCTATTTTTTTTTAAAGGGTTTAGAAAAAGGGGTTTTTCAGATACAGAGAGTATTTGAGAACTTCCCTGGTTCTTTTTAATACTAGAAATGCTCACAAGGTTGCCAAGCATATAGGCAGCTTCTGTTGCTTTTTTCTGTTTGTGGTCTCCAGATCAGAATGTGCTATATAAATGTGGTGCTTTTAACACTTTTACCAGTCCTCGCCTGGTCAATCACTTGGAAACTGAAATAATGTTTTTAGGTGCGCATCTGCACTGTAGCTCCAGAATCGGGGCTTTAAGGCCGAGATCTAGAGCTGATCTGTCACTTCAGAGTTTTCAGTTTCTTTGAGCTGGGAAAACATAGTAGAAACAATGTTTAGATAACTTAGCTGAGAAGCTTTGATCCCATCCATGAGTCACCAGCCTCAGTGGCTTCTGGATGACCTTACCCTTGATCAATAAAATCAGATTTTTAGAGCTCTCCCCTATATTGCATTTCCATTTGTTATGGTTAAGGAACATCAGAGCAAATAAATTATAGTATTTGCTGATTCTTGCTAAACTAGATAAATCTGTTTTATCTTAACCTAATTTCTTTGCATAGTGTATTTCTCTTTTGGAATTTGTAAAACTGAAAAAAGCCACCCACTGGGCAGGGCACTGAAACTTGAGTTGCTTAACCAAAATTATCGTGAGTAATTAAGCACCATCATCCCTTTCAACCACTTTTTTAAAATTGCTTTTTCTTCTCTGACTTAAGAAACATTATTTTTTGGGGAAAGATCCCAGGAGAAGAAAAGCTCATCATCTGTACATCTGTATGCTTTTTTCTTCATATAGTGGAAAGGTCAAACAGAAGGTTTCCCTGCACAGTAACTTAAGGGTATAAGAAACAGTAGTGAGGGAGAAAAAAAAAAATCACTGTCAGGTAAGAGCTTGAGACATTCAATTGAGTATGGGGAACAGTTAGGAAAATACTTCAGAATTTTTCAGAGACCCCTTTTTTTTCTTTCCTCATAAAGGAGTTGTTTTAAGAACAGCTGGAAATTTTGCCTACTGTGATGAATTTTATGCTATTTATTACCAAAAACCCCAAATTAATTTGGAACAGAGACGATGATAATGGGATAGACTTACATGTATTTTGTGCTTTTAATTCTGTATAGTTGCCCACAAATGAAAACGTAAAAAAACTGTGCCAGATGTTCGAGGGTTTTTTGAGAAGAGAACTAGGTGTTGAGGAAATACAGGTTTTAACTTTTCCCAGTAAAGCTTCATATTTTTCCTATATTATAAAGGAAACTACTACCTGTTTTCATTAAAGGAGAAACTTTGACCTGTTACAGATGTATTTTTTTTCTTTTTTTAAAATGTACTGAGTAGGCAAGAGAAAGAGTGCAAACTGCTTACATTTTTGTCTGGTACACCTGTATGTGTCAACAGCTTTGAATCTGAAAGCTTCTTTGGACATGGACTTTGAATCCAGAGTCAGGGTAACTGCATGTAAGATCTTAACCTTCATAAAGCTGAAGTCATTCAGCCTTTTTCCTACTGAGAAAGTCAATTGCTGTTAGATCCAAGTGCATTTAAAAGTCCAAGGCAAGGTACTTGCTAAGTCTATAGGAGTGATGTGTACCTCAGTAAATTGTAGTCAGACTCTAAAATTTGAATGTCCACGACAAATGCAAAATCACAGCTATGCTTTGTCTAATGACTGTTGAATCAGAAATGCATTTTTAAGTTTTTCTACTTCCAAGGATAGACATAACTTAATGTAGCTGTTTCACAGGCATGTTTGCTCAGTCTGTTTCCCCAGTATTGCTGTTCTGCCGTGGCACTAGCATTGATGAGGGTAGTTTATCTGTCACTGTCTTTGAAAAGTAGATTTGAACAAGATTAAATGACACATGAAGCACTACCAACCTGGAGCTCTTTGATGCAGCCTGTACAGTACAGGTGTCCATGCCAGGACTGAATTATGTTATCATCATTGAGGCTGATCTCTTCCCAAAACAAAAGCCTTTACCGTCGATATCACTTACTTGTTCTAGAAATTTTGCACTTTGATGCTGAGCCTCCGTTTAAGCAAGCAGAAGTTCATAATATGATATGGTAGACCCAGGTCTGTCTCAATGCTAATCAAATGCTAGTGGGCATGCTGCTCATTTTTTAGTATACTTCAGTGGTGAATATTCCATATAAAAAAATACTTGTTGAAATAATAAAGTGGAACACCAAGATCAGTTCCTGATGCTTCAGATGAATGACTTAATGGTAGTGAAGTCATGATCTAAACAGGAGGAATTGGGTAGCTGCTACGTCAACCAAGAATAAATAGGAACAGCTACTTTGATATGGAATAGGAAAACCCAAATGACAAACCTTGTGAACATTGCAAACCTTGTGACATTGCAATCATGAATTCTTTTTCACAGAAGAGATAAAATGATAATTGCAAGTGTAGTTTTCTCTGTCAGTCCTGTGTGTTATTTAATAAAGATCAGTGGCATTTAATTTAAATTAAATGGAATATATTGATACATTAGTCAGATAAATAATATTGTTTCCTTTAAAAAAATCCTAACCCTTCAGAAAACTACAGTTTATCTAATCTGAAAATTGAGTTAAATTACCAGGTAGAGGTAGCATAATATACTAGGAAAAAGACTGAAAAGGTAATGAAAAATAGCAGGAGCAGTTTGAGTGTATTTAAAATTAATTTCTTATTAAGGTAAGATGTTCTGTACTCCAGACAGTCCTTGACAGAATTCTAAAATCATGGGGATGGATTGTTAGCCATAGAAAAAGAACCCTGTAATTTGACATAAAGTGATGTGAAATCCTGTAAGCATGTATGCTGGAAAATCATTTTCCCTGACAGTAGCCAAACGTATGGTTTCAGAATCCAGTTGGGCAAAATCAGCATCATCATTTTCATAGTCTTGCCTTGTTCCATCTGTTCTTTGTTGGCTATAGTGCTGAGATTCTCATTCAACTGATTCAACTGAGTTCACTCTCTAACAAGGTATAAGTGCATTGAGATATTGTTGTTTGTTTTTTGAGTGTTAACTGGGTTTTGCTCTTAAAGTAAATGAGTGACCCTATTGTGAAAACCAAATGAATCCCAGAACTTATAACAGACAGTAGGATGAATGGATTAATATTGGAAATGGAAGTGTTATAGTGCTAATCCAATTCAGACTGTATTGTTAAAAAACATATTCTAAAATTGCTTATCTAAAATTATCATAGCAGTAGTAAGCAGCATATTGTGACAACTGAGCTCTGTGTTAATGCACTATAACATTGGCAGGAAACTAAGGTCAAATAATTTACAAATATTTTAAAACTACCTGTGTATATCTCAGTAAATCAAAATAAGATTCTAAAATTTGGAGGTCAGTGACAGAAATACATATCACAACTTTACTATGTCTAATGACACTTGGATCAGAAATTTATTCTTAGGTTTTCCAGTTTAGTGTTGGCAGTTTTATGAATAATCTTTTTCCCTGTAATTCTGTGGTAACCTAAATTCTGTTAATCCTTTTCTCTGGTTGTTTTGTGATAATTTTGTACAGGAATTTAAGTTATAAATAAAATAATCAGGCCTTCCATTATACTGATTTTCTTCCCCCTAGTTTCATGGTTCAAATCTTGCTGTGTACCATTGGTCTTGCTTTGAATTTAGCCCTGGAGCACTAGATGAAGTGTCAGGCAGCTGTGACATTGTACTAACTGGCTGCCAACAGCTAACTTGCAGGCTTCCTGATTGAGCTACATCCTTAATGCTATGCTGTTTTTTGCTTACGTGATTCAGAAAAAAAATAAAAATTTTAGATCTGTAAAGTTGCAAAGCACCATGGTTTCAAATTTAGTTTTTGTTATTTTGTGTTTTTAGGGGTTTTTTTTGTTACTTAGTTTTGAGTGTTTTGTTAATATATTGGTTAACAGAACACAAAGTGCTTGGTTTCAAGCCAGTAAATAGGTTAGTAAATGAAACCTGCATTCTGAATATAAGCTGTACTTCTGTCATACCCCATTTTGTTTTTTACTCTTGTTCTGTTATGTTATTCTCCTTTCACGGGCTCTGCTTTTTTCTTCTATTTTCTTTATTAATTCTACCTGAATAGCACTTGCAAAACATAATAGTTCAAAACATAATAATTTAACCAGAATTTCCATTTAATGGGATTTATCTGGGTTAGGATAAAACTTAATACTTTAATACAAAAGTAAAATACTTTATAAAATACATGAGTCCTTGGTGTTAGAACCTCAGTATGTGACACATGTTCTCAAAGAAGGAAATGGGATTTTGTTTGTGTACCCCACCCTATACAAAGTCTGTTAGTTCTGTGATCACATTTGTCTCTTGTTATTTTTATTATGTAAAGATTTTATGAAGCATTTAATACTGCTGAATACTAGGTAATAAGAAATCTGACTTGAAAATATTTGTCTTTTGATCAGTTCCAGCCAAAATCCTTCTGTTGGGATTCTGAACTATGACATCATGGCAAGATTTCGCAGAAGAACATGCATCATTTTGTTGCTTTTTATTTTGTTTATTTGCTCCATAATGATGGCTTTGAAGACTCTGAGACCTGACAGAGCTGGCTTTGGGGATCCATTTGGACTTGGTTTGTTGCCGGAGCTTCAACAACGGACAGTGCTCTTAGACAGTAAACAGAACTTGCTGAATAGGGCTCAAGGAGATACTGTAACACGTGTCAGTAATTTGCATAGTATTGCTGTCAATACTATGAAAGCATCTATGTCTTCAGTAAAAAAGCTGGAAGAGGAGCTTGCTTCTCCTAATTATAACTTTCACATATTCTACTATACCTGGTATGGGAATCCACAGTTTGATGGTAAATATATTCACTGGAATCATCCACTGTTGCCACATTGGGATCCCAAAATTGCAAACAATTATCCAAAGGGAAGGCATAATCCTCCTGAGGACATTGGGGCCAACTTTTACCCAGAACTTGGATCTTACAGTTCCAAAGACCCTACTGTCATAGAAGCCCACATGAAGCAAATGCGTACAGCTTCAACTGGTAATGAATGTTAACGTTTCAGCATGTTCATTTATCCAGCCTTCTATCTGTGCATGAGGGCAACTGAGCTATTCTTCTGTTTTTCTGTCTAATTCAGGAAATGTCTGAAACTAGTAAATGTCTTTGTATCTCTGAGTTTAAACCCCCAACTGAAACCTTCATCTTCAGGGCTGTGTCTGATGGGTGTAACAGCACAGAAACGTAAGAATGGTGTTTGTAATGCTTTAGGTACATGTTTTTCATGACCTACTGCTGAACACTGATAACATAAATGAAAAAACAGAAACCTGGAGTGAAATATATTGTCCGTGTATTTTATTTTTGGAGATTAATACTTCATTTTAAAGAACAGGTTTCAGTAAATCACACAAATATGGTTAAAGGGCAGCTTGTTCAAATATGAGTAGGTTTTTTTTTCTCTGAATGCTGTGTGTGTGCAGTAACAATTATGTATTAATTCATTACTGTCCAAAAGTATCTTTTTTCAATACAAATTGATGTTCCTTTTTTCTAAATAAGGTGAACTGTATACATAGGAATATTCAATATTTTTTTTATGTCGTTCCTTGTTGTTGGGCTTTATGGTCCTTTTTATGTTAATCTTCTTTGAAATAAGCAGTCATATAGGCTAATACTAAACTCTGAGCAGCTTCTGTAAATGTATTTGGAACAACATGACCAAAGCTCCCAGCATTATTGATAATACTGCTCATGGCCTTGTATTGAATCTCCTTCATTCACCTAATCATTAAGGTTTAATGTAATTGTTATATTTTGATTAGTGATGTTTACTTGTGTAGTGTTTACTTCTTGGTTGTTGTCATCTTGTGGGTTTTAACCTAACCTTTATTTTTTACAAGGGTCAATACAAACCTAGGAAATTTCTCACCCTCTTCAGTAATATAACTCCATCAACAGGAATAACAAGACTGTTGTAGAGAAATCTCAGATACAAGTTACCTCAGATACAAACACTGTGTTAGTCTTATCTAGAACAAAATACTTTATGATAGTGTGATTAAGGCAAGGGGAGCACTTGCACTTCAGAAGAATATGTGATGTTTCTCATCCTCGTAATACAGATGTTTAAGAAAGTTGAACTGCTGGTGAAAAAGGTGCCAATCACTAGGAAAAAAGCTTTGCAAAATCAATTTTTTTAGTATCTTCAGTTAGTTTTCAGTTTAAAACTCAGCAATGTGAATGAGCAGTTCAGACTTCTGTGACACTCTTTGTAACATAACTGATGTTTATAGAGTCACTTTTTTCCCTGCTGTTATTCTGACTTAAGGATTTAAGTACAATTGAATTTGGCCTCTTCCAACTTGATTTGACTAACATAAATCATCAATTTTTTTTTAAGAATTATACTTTGTTAATTTTTTGCATACTGTAAGGCTGTTTACAGTTTCTCATCCATGAATGTATTTTACAGTCACATAATCATTTTTTCTAGCCATTTTTGAAGCTTTATCAAGGATCTTATGAAAAAAGAGTCATGTAAGTGATTCTTTCAGCAAATATTGTCTAATGTTTGAAGGCATATAAGAGATTGGGGCAACAGAAGTCTCATGCAGTGCTTCCCTGTATTCTTCTAATATTTTACAATTCGTATGTAATAATTTTCTAATATTTTACAGATTAATGCAGTAAATTTTATTAATGAGATTGCTTAGGGAAATTTATTTTTTGCACCAGCCTGTTTTTTTGTGATAGTACAGTTTTTTTTTAGTGACTATTCTGGTTTTAAACATTTATGACATTGTTTTTAGTGTCAAGTCCATCCTTATTTTTTTACTTTTTAAGTGGTACATAACTTTATTTTTTAACCACAGGAAAGAAAATGTGTAGTAGTCTTTCTTGGGAAAAGGCCAATGCAAATGTGAATTTAGGTTCCTTGATCAAAGATTCTGTCTCCTGAACTTTTAAGTATTTCCTAAAGGTGTAAAAGAGGGTCTTGTCAGGTGTATTCAAGATATCCAGATTTGTTGTTGTTCTACTTGTCCTTTACACCTTACTCATTTGCATTTAGTCCTTTTGTGTGAAATAAAATACTGCATTTTGCTTTCCTTGAGCAGACTGTCTCTTGTGATTACCTGTTATTTGTGATTTTCTTTTTGATAAAATGCAGAGATAATGTGCCTAAGGGTGGTTAAACTCCCTTCTGTGTGTGGTGAGCGCAAATTTCTGGTTTGGATATTGTGTGATTATGTATTCACTGTAATTTATGGTTTCTTTTTCCTAATTTTGGAATTGTTTGTTGTAAATTGGTGGTCAGAAATGTTACAATGTTAGTAAAGTAGGTAGAATTTAGAATATATACTTCCCTAGCTCAGTGGATTTATTCATTTCCTTAAATTATTACCTAGTTAAAGAGAACCACATTGATCTATTCTTCTGTATGTTCTAAATAGTATTGCCAGGAAAATATTCCTACATCAGTATTTCGTGTATTTCTTTCAGACTTAGCTCCTTTTTGATATGTTTCCAGCTGTGCATCTAAAAGATCCAATCTGTTTATTTGACAGCATTTTATTTTAGAAGGAAAGGGTTTTGCTTTTCTGAAGAGTGTGTTCTTTTGCTTTCTTGGAGAGCAACAGAAAAATTTGCAGTATGAAGACATGTTATTTGTTGTCTTTTTTCTCCACAGCACTGGTAACATCCTTAAATTATTGAGAGTTACTCAAGCATTTTTAAAGATAATAAATTTAAAAACTAATTTCACATGCTTGGAAGGATGGATTACACCATAGTAACTGTACCAGCAAGAAAGAAGGTTGTGGGATTGAAGTCACTGCTTCTAGTAATAAATGGTTGTTTTGTATTTGAGCCAGAGGTACAATGAAGAAATAAGATGGGTAATAAAGTTCCATAAGATAAAAATCTCCTTCCATCACGTGCACAGCTCTCATCTCCTGACTGTTCTATAACCCATGTATCCTGATATTCTCTGCCTGTATTATGGCGTAGTATAATGCCTTAGATGGGAGCACTCTTTTCCTCTTGTCCAACCTGAAGGTTGGAATGCTGTGCTGAAAGGTGGGAAGGAACAGCTCTTAAGTGTTAGGCTTAGGACACTGAGTACCGATTTGTTCCCTTGACAAATGATCTAACTGTTGTTTGTTTTGCAGTCCTATAAAGAGAGGAGTTAAAATCCACTCTGAGAATACTGAGATTTTGTAACTGATTAAAAAGTAATTTGAGATTCTGATTTATTTTATGTAGGTTTCACATCAATAATTGTAACTCATGACAGTGTTACAGTATGCCTGTGAAATGTTAAACAACATGATTTAAAACTCAAGTTTTGTATTTTCAGGTGTAATAGTGCTTTCATGGTACCCACCAGGTATGGCTGATGAAAATGGAGAGCCAACTGATGATTTGGTGCCAGTTGTTTTGGACTATGCACACAAATATAACCTAAAGGTAAAGTATTTCTTGATACACATAATAGGACAATTGGGAAAGGAAACTTTGCTATTATACTGCGCTTCTTTTTGGTTATGGAAGCCTTGGAATTGCACTGAACTTTGGTAGGACCTGAGTAATATTCCCTTATAAGCAGAATAATATTGTAATCTGCTTTAGCTTGCAGAATCTAAGGCATAGTGCAGTGTTTTTTTATTCTTTTCTAATTTCTTTTCAGAAAACAGTTTTTAAAATAAGACATTATGTTGTTGTCCAGTGAGTCTTGGAAGTTGAGGGAAGTAGTATGTATTCCAAAATATTGTGAAATACAGTGAGCTTTAAACTAAGAACCTTTGAGAAAGGAGAAAGATTTATCTTCATTTTGCATTATTTCATAACTTTCTAGCACCTGATCATAGAGGTCAGGAGTGAGCGGCTATGAGGAATAAAGACAGACTTGGAATATCTAGTTTGAATAAATGTCTTTATTCCAGAAGGTACCAAAAACACTTGCCTTGAACTGTAAGGTCAGAGAGATGCTGCTCAGACTTTAGGGTTACTTCAAGACATGACAGGATAGAAGGGCTGAGTTATTGACTTCTTAAAATAGGTGAAATACCAAGTCGGTTAAAGAGTACATGAATTGATCAGTAGAATCTTAAATTGTGGTTTGGTTTTGTTTATTTTTAGAATAAAACTTGTATTTCCCTTTTGTGATAATGAAATTAGGTATTTCATTTTAATCTCTCCCAAGTAATAAATTGAGTTTTTAAGTAGCTGCATATGTTTCCTCTCTGGAGTGTGCTGTCTGTACTGTGTACTGAAAACACAGCCTGTTCATCTGCTCAGGTTTTAGTTGGTTACACAAGTTACAGATTCTCAGTGAAATTTCCTGTCACTGGGGGTAACTGTAGATTCCTTAGCAAGCAGGAGGAAAATAGGATGATTTAAAATTAAAAGTAATTTTAAAACTGTTAAAAATACTGTGTGATTTGCAATATATGGTATAGGTTGCACTCTATCTAATAAGAAATTTTTAAAAAGACCGAAAAAGGTATTATCATTTCCCAAAATTTTCTGACCATCTGACTTTGCTCTCACCTAAAAAAACTTTTTAGCATTCAAGTCAAAAAGGAGTCAAGGCCAAATGAAACAAGCTACCAAGGAAACTACAGTAGTCTGTAGTAGTGTGATAATGATTGCAGTATGAATGAAGCTGCTGTTACCACTTGAAAGAATTACTGAAATACAGATATTCTGTATAGATATTGCAGGAAGTGCTACCTTCACTGTAATGTTTTGAAGCATTCTTGCACTAGCAGGTTATTACAATAAGTGTTAGGAGTCTCAGTAGACCAAAGCCAATACACAAAATACGTTTCTGTTGTGTCTGCTAAATAGAAGTCTGGGACAAGATATGCCCTTTTGATTTGCCTGGTTTTCATAGTTGGAAATGAAAGATGAAATGATAGTGCTTTTCAGCCTCTACTGTCACTCAGTGATTTAGTCTGATGCTATTTTTCTATGGTTTCTACTTAATAGAGAAGGAGATTGGCTCTGCAATGAAAATTTTTTACTGTTGCAGAGTTGTCAAAGACTTTATTAAATACATTCTGCTCTAAAATTGCTTCTGAAAAAGTTGTTGCTTTGATTAATGTAATGTATTCTTCCATGATTGTCTATTTGAAAACAAATTCATTTTTACATTGGAATTCACACGTACTGGTTAATGAATTCCATAAGCTCCAAGGCTGACATTCAGAGCAATAGCAGTACATTATATTAGATTCAGTTCCAAGAGCTTATTGCTGTTGATAAATCTATAAAATTTAAAATTAAAGTTTTCATTTTGCATATCTTAAAATGTATTTTGACTCAAAACTATCCTTGGAGCATTATCTTTAGCAGATTTTTGATATATTTGTTAGAAATTATATATTAAAATGTTTCATTAGTTTATCAATTCTTTGACAATCAGATAATATTTTATTTTAAGTTTTAGGTTTTGTAGCTTTTTAATTTTTCTGAAACATGATTACCACTTGCTGTAGTCTAGGGTAAACAAAAGCAGTGTTCTGTTTTAATGTAAAAAACCTAAGTATTTAATACCAAAATTCCTGGAATCAGAAGCTTCTAATGTCAGGAGTGCAGGAGTTGTACTAGGGTTGGATTATTCTCAGTATAGGCTGATGAAATGTTTGGTCTCTAAAGAATTACAGTTTTGACTGGTATTTGCTTCATGTAATACCCAGTGCCCACCTATTCAGTAGTGCTTTATGTTTGTGTTGCTGATAGGTTTTCATCTTTCAGGTCACTTTTCATATCGAACCTTACAAAGACAGAGATGACCGCAGCATGTACCACAATGTCAAGTACATCATTGACAAGTGAGTTTTTTGAGAATGGTGTCCTTGGGGTTTCTTACCTGTTGGCTTAGGGGACTTCAGTATATGAACTAAAGCTTGTAAAAATATATAAGAATGTCTGCTGAGACTGAAAAGAACTTTGTTTATATTTCAGTGCTGCAAAAATCAGGGTTGTTTTTTTTTTAGTACTGAAGTGTGAGTTTTGCATAGATTCTCAAATTTAAATTGCTTTCAACATTCTTTAATATCATGTCATACTTCAGATACTTCAGATTAGCAACACGGTCTTTAAATTAAGTAAAATTTATATTTTGATGGTGACAAACTAGCAGATAGAGCTTTATTGTGTTGACCTCTAATGATTTTAATTCATCTTGACAAATTCTGTACAGCTACTTGTTGTTCTGCTTATCAGTGCTGGTTAGACTGTCTCTATTTCATAGGGAATTAGAGAATTGCCCTTCAGAGGAAACTGATAACTGTAGCACAGTTTGACACTAGATTACTGTCACAGTTTAACCCCAGCCAACAACCAGCTGCCCCTTACTTCCTGTCTCACCCCACAGCAGTGGGGAAGTGAATCACAAGGAAAAGATAAAACTTTGTGGGTTGAAATAAGAGCAGTTTTATGATTGAAACAAAATAGTATGCCAGTAGTATTATTAAGAATGATAATGGAAAGAAGAAGGAGAGAGAGTAACAGAACCAAGGTGAATTGCTCACCACCTACAGAGCAGTGCCTGGCCCAGCCCTGGGCAACATTCAGTCCCCTTCCAGGTAGCTCCCTCAGTTTATATATGGGCATGACATTCTGAAGTGTGGCCAGCTCAGGTCAGCTGTCCTGGCCTTCCTTCCTCCCAACTTTTTGTGCAGCTCCTCACTGGCAGTGCAGGAGTCGCTAAGAAATCTTTGACTTAGGGTAAGCACTACTTAGCAGCAGAAGAAACATCAATGTGTTATCAATTTCATTCTCATGCTAAATCAAAAAAAACACACAGCACTGGACCAGCTACTAAGGACATTAACTATGTCCCTGCCAAACCCAGGACAGTTACTGATTTGTAGTAGTTTAAAGGTTTTTTGAAGAGTCATTGTTTGATACTTCAGCAAACACTGGACTGAAGGTGGATATGATGTGCTGTGTTTCAGAGTCCCTGTCCTCTCTTTTTAAATTAATTTTTGGAAAAGTCTTCAGCTCAGATTGTACAACAGTATTTTCCAAATGGCAAGTCTTGTCTTAATGATACTTGTTTGCTTTATAGATACGGAAGCCATCCAGCCTTTTACAGACATAAAACCAGCACAGGCAGACTTCTTCCTATGTTTTATGTTTATGACTCTTATGTAACAATTCCTGAAATATGGGCAAATCTCTTAACTGTGTCTGGATCCCAGAGTATTCGAAATACTCCCTATGATGCATTATTCATTGCACTTCTTGTAGAAGAAAGACATAAGCATGACATTCACAGAAGTGGTTTTGATGGAATGTACACGTACTTTGCCACCAATGGCTTCTCCTATGGCTCATCTCATCATAATTGGGCAAGTTTAAAAGCCTTTTGTGATAGCAACAACTTAATGTTTATTCCAAGTGTGGGGCCAGGTTATATTGATACCAGCATCCGACCTTGGAACAACCACAACACCCGGAACCGTGTCAATGGGAAGTACTATGAGACTGCCTTCAGCGCAGCCCTTCTGGTGCGACCAGAAATTATTTCCATTACATCTTTTAATGAATGGCACGAGGGAACTCAGATTGAAAAAGCTGTCCCTAAACGGACTGGACAGGTGGTTTACCTTGATTATAAACCCCATAAACCAAATGTTTACCTTGAGCTTACTCAGAAGTGGTCTGAGAAGTACAGAAAAGAGCAAGAACAGTGGCTTATGTGAGTTGTCCCAGCTGCAGTTGTTTCCTAGTGCATTGACTGTATTGGGAAAGAAATTGAGAGCTGAAGAATCTGTTACTAAATGTCTTTATTGTATCTTTTGAATGTATATGCACTACTACTGAATTTTAATTTTGAAAAGTAAAAAGATAATGAGAATTTTGGCAATTCTGTCTTTCTGGATATTTTAGTTCAAAAATATTCAGGGAAAGCTGTTTCTTGTTCATTTGTGGTTTTTTTTTTAACTTTGTGGCTTGCATGCTGAGTTTTCAGAACATCTGCATGGGATAACGCTACATGACCAAAGTATAACAGAAAACTGGCACAGTTTCTTCCTTCCTTAATTCCTGTAGCTGTGTTTCTAATCAAACTGATGCTGTAATCTAAATCCTTATAGCTTCTTGCAGGATGCATGTCTGTAGTGTGTGGAATGATCTACATTTACACTTTTTGATGCTTTGCATATGGAGTTCTTGACATATGACTAGCTTGTGATAAAAGCACTGAAGAGTTATGTGTGATGCAACACAACTGGGTTTTGTTAGGAAAAAAAAAGTATTTGAAAGAAAGTTCCAAAGAACTGTGGAAGATTTCTAGTTTACTTACATTTTTTCTGTTTGGTACATGGTGTAGACTTTTGCAGATTAATGGATACTGACCGGGAACATTTTTTTTTCTCTTACTTTGAATTTTAAAAAAAGCTTCAATTAGAGTGGAAAATATTCTTGAGGGAAAAAAACCCTAAAGATACAAAAAAATTTATTAAAATTTCTATTGTTGCTTATTTTCTGCTAATTGACTGCATACACAGACCCAATGTGCTTTTTTAAATGTCTAGTTTCTAAACCTAGTATCTTACTCATCCTACAATAACTTAATTGTTGGAAATACTTTTTTTGATTCTGATTTAGGAGCAGCCTAGTTTGGTAGCAATGAAAGCAACTACCCATTTGTTTAATTTGAAATCTGAGATTTCTCCTTTTCCTCTAGTCAATTTAGTTGTTCCAGGATTCAAAATTGTAAATACTAAAATCTTGCTGTTATTCAAATAAGCACCCTACCAATGCTACCTGTAAGACTGTGGTGTGGCTGGAAATGAGTCTTTTCATTCCTAGGAATCTCATCTTTAAATGTTGTGATTATTAACTGGCATTTTTTATGAGGTTTGAAATGGTCAGTCACACAGACATACCTCCTCAGCAATACATTCTTTTGGGATTTTCATAGAATTTCGTAACAAAGTTGTAAACTTTAGAACAGTAGAAATTGCAGTGTTTTGTTCATTTGCAGCAAATGTTTAATCCTAGCAAAGTGGATTCTTTGTTATTTTATTTTTTTAATCAGTATATGAGGTTCTGATCCTGTTTTTTAGTTCATATGCTCAGACTGTTGTGACCACTAGTAGCAGCTAGAATTCCATTGATGTCAGCAGAACTCATGAAAATTACACTCTTTACTCAGACCTCACTGTAATCTGTCTGTTAAGTGGTAAGGTGAATGTGAGGACTTCTGTTAAAGCAGAAACCAAACTAGTATTTTTTTTTCTGGAAAACTTTTTCATTCCAAATGAATGTAAACCTGTTACCACTATAAATTTCTAGAGTCTTCTGGTATGAAAAAGGTTTGTTTATATATCTCTTACTTTTTTTACAGTTCCTTTTCTTTGTCATTTCTTTGTGCTTGTTCAAGTGATGAGGTATCATCTAATGCCCTCAACTGCTTGAAAAAATATAGAAATTGGATGGCAGATATATAACCTGGCATGTTGAAATGTGCCTCTAGAGTTACTGGAGTCTTATTAATCTCTCTTCTTTTTTTTTTTTTTTTGCATTTTCCTATTGCATTTCTGCACAGTCTGAAATGCCTCTGCAAGAAGTGTTTACTATTGTTTTGCTATACTCAGGTGGGTAAATGGACATAGGTATGACCACAGTCAAAAAATAGTGTCTGAGACATAAAAAGCACTTGTTAGACTTTTACCACTTCCAAGTTAACTACTTCCTTTTTTATTTTACTTATTTTTGATATTACTTATTTTACTATAAATCCCTTAAATAGCTATACATAGCTAATTTTTATTTGTGGTATTGTTATGCTTTTGCAGCCCAGAGTCCTTGTATTTATTTTAAATGTGAGGGAACAATTAAATGTTTGCATATGTTATTAAAAAATCTTCTGAAATCAAACCTTTTGAAAGGAAAGTATCTTTGTTTTCCCTTTGCTTAAACTTTTGTCATCCACTGGTCTTTTCTCACTGTAGTTTTCTGAGCACTTTACTGGTCTTGACAACTTTGCACTCACCTTTCAGCCCTTACTTTCTCCTAGTGGCAGTTTATTTTCTCTGTGACTGTGAAAGTCACTCATTTGTTGCTGTGTATAGAAACATTTGAAATCTGTTCTATGGTATTGTACAGCTGAGGTGATCTATCTTGTTTAAAATGCAGTTTATGGTAACAGTGTAATGGATCTCCATTACTCTGAAAGATCTGGAATTGTTGCAAAGATATCATTTAACCATTGCCGTGAAATGGTTTGGGCCATGGCGCACTGATGTCTAATGGGACCTTCAGAAGAATTTACAGAATTTCTCTAGAAAAGAATGAAAATTAAGTGCCTAGAAATTCATCACCCCTGAACACTTACTGTATTTTTATGTGCTTGATGTGATTAAAAACATAAATATGCGACCTCACATAATATTTCAGAGTTGAGAATTTAATTTGATGATCCTAAGAAAAGCTGATGGAATAGCAGCTACTAGAGCTGCTACCCCACCTGCCTGACTTTCTCTGTACTTTAAGCAAATCTGTGTGCTGCTTCTTGTCATAGGGAGTGGAGAGTTTTGCTTATGGACTGTTGCTGCAGTCATGATGCTTGAAATTTAAGTAAAAATAGATCTGTGGGAAAGGATTTGTATAAATGCAAAGGAATAAGATGGTTACAAGGGCACAGTTAAAAGGGGCAAGGGAGGAGAAAAGTGAATGTATTTAAGAAGGTGTTTACTCCAAGCTATAGGATTACAGTAAGGAAAAAAGGGGACTCCAGTGTGCAACCAAAATGGAAAGGGAGGGAACATCATTTGTAACGATTTGGAGATTTGAAATAGATTTAAGGAATATCTAGATCCCATTTAACTTTGGTGTCCCACAAGTTTTACTTCTTGGCCAA
This sequence comes from Calcarius lapponicus, assembly GCA_039654755.1. Lineage (NCBI taxonomy): Eukaryota > Metazoa > Chordata > Aves > Passeriformes > Fringillidae > Calcarius > Calcarius lapponicus. The sequence goes on from JBBFKN010000042.1 coordinate 219,904, forward strand.
CTGGAAAAAATACTGTAATGACTGGTTTTAATATTTTTACACTGGTTAAATGCATTTGATTTGTTATTTCATAGTACTTAAAGTGATATGGGAAGTTTTAAAAGAGATTGTGCCATGTTATGCCTCTGCAAATACAGAAATACATGAAGTAATCAATCACATACTACTGACTGAGTATCGCCGGGGGTAAATGGTTTCTAGTCAAGGAGCAAGTCTTTGTGGTAAAAAGAGAACATATTTTTAAAAGAAAATCTATAGGTTTCTGCTTCTGTGAATTATGATCAAGTAAATTGTTTTAGTTCTGTGAGCTGTCTCAGAACTGAAGCTTAGTGCATCAACTCTGAAATAATGTGTATTAAATCTTGTATAATAGTGCATGTCTGTCAGATCTATAATCTTGTACTGAACTTTGTGGGCAAACATGTGCTGATGCTGTTATGGTTTTAGTGGCAAGCTGTAGATTATTGTGAATATAGTTTCTGCACTGATGTTCATCGTATTTGTCTAGTGCATTTCTTTTGAGGTGCCAATGATTTATTTCTTAAGAAGTTGTTGAAGCAGGAGGTTCTTCAGTGAAAACATTTTTGTTATGAAATTTGATGTGTATATTCTCTGCATAGTTTGAATTAAGACATTTCACACATGGTTCTTAGATTCAGTTGAAAATATCTCTCAGGAGTGTTTTCAGCTCTGGGCACATGGATAAGGACTTCCTGTGATTTAGGGCTCTTTTTTTTCTGAATTTCATGAACATAAAAAGAAGAAATAAAGAATTTATAAACAAATTATTTGCCACTGAACATAAGATGAAAATCTCTCTCCCAGTCCTTCAAGTACTTGTCTTCATCTTTCTGTGTCATTAAGATTGTATCAATGTTTTGTTTCTTTTTATCTTATACTTTTGACCAGCATGTTAAATGTTCTATAAATTTCTAAAGTGACTGTATTTCTAAGTTTTCATAGTTGGAATATTCCGTAAAGAGAATCTAAAAGATTAGTAGCATGGCAGAAAAGCCTGATATGAATTTCATATTGTATAGGTGAACTTGTTCTGAATGGATAGTGTGGCTTTATATGAATTGAACACAAATAAAAAATACCTTTCTTTTAACACCCTACATGGCTGTGACAGATATGAATTTGCTTACATAAAAATAAAAAATGTTTATGTCTGTTTCAATACGTGCATATACCTGAAGTCATGATTTTTAAAATATAATGTCACTGTAATAAAATTACAGACTGGATTCTGCTACTTCTAAGTAAGCAATGGTTTTAATTCCCTGTGATATTTACAGAAGACCTTTTTGCTTATGAATGTTTTCATGAAAAATAAATATATGCCCAAAAATTGTGATTTTTAAAGGAATGTGTGATAATGGAGTCTTTTCATAATGCAAGTTTTGAAAGTTAATTTTTATTTTTCTATTGCTATGTATGTGTGCTAGCACTCCATAGAACCAGCACAATGGTAGGTGGATTCAATGAGCACTATGTGTCTGACAGCTGGATCCTGTCTTCAGATTTGGTTTTGTAACTTGAAGTCATTGCTATAGAAACACAGCAGGATCTCTCAAGACTAATTTCTCAAACTGCAATGTGAGTCAACAAACAAAGAACCAGCCATAATTTCAGTTGATTTTTAGAATACTAGGAAAATTAGAATGTTGGTTTGTTGCAATTTTAATGAAAATTTCTTGGAAACTTCTAATATACTATGGTAGAAAATAACGTTTATCGTATAGCTGAGATTGCTTGTTCATTAAGATCAGATAGCCAGTTAAAATTTGAGAAGTATGATTTTAAATATGGTATCTGTTTTTCAATAATGCAGTATTTCATAATACCATTGCCACTATTCAAAATACTTTAATAACACTGAATACTTCTTTTTAAAGGGTATTCTTTAGTTCTAGAAGAAGTTTAGTTCTAAAGAAGAACTAAAGGGAGCTTCTAAAGAAAGCATTAACCTCAGGAAGCAATGCTAATCAATGAGAAATAATACTAAGATTTTTCAAGGGAGAAAGAAGTAGCCCACTATTGGCTTTGTGAAAAGCTCTGCAGTCCTTATTTTGTCTCATATATATGATTCTTGGTGAGTACTCAATTTTTTTTCCAGGTGAGTGAAGAACCTACTTTCAAAAAGTAAAAGACCTTCTGAAAACACAAATGGTAAATTGTATTAGTTGTACTCTTAGCATACCAAAAGTACATATGCTTTGCTATTTAGGTCCAGCCTTTGGCAGACCAACTTCCTGATCTACTAATTCACTTAGAATTTTTTGCATATATTTGTATGGATTTTTTTTTTATTAAAACATTGAAGAACAAGTACAAATCAAAATTTTAAAACTCCATTGAAAAAGATAAGCTGTATAGAAGGAAGTAATGTAGTTAAGAGATGTCAAAATTATAAAATGTCTGGAGACTTTATGCAGGCAGTATAACCATATTCAGATTACGATATGAATCAAAAGATTTTTAAGAGGCCTGGAAGAAATTCATGTAGTCAAACAACAGAATAAAGAAAGGTGTTTGAAATAAAAGATACTTTAAAATGCAGATTCTGTCCAAAGCATCAAACCAAAAAAGAGGTAAGTTCTGGCATTCGTTCTAAAGCTAAAAAAAAAATCCTTTATCAAACTCGAGGGAACAACTTCGTAGACCTAAAAAAACCCCAAAAATCAAGCAACAACCAAAAATAAAAAAATCCCCAAACAATAATTAAGCTTCCCCAATCCATCCACCAGAAGTAAATACAGAAAACCATGGTACGCAAGACATGATACAATATTAAGGAAAAAATACCCAAACAACAATTTCTAAGAACTACATACTAGAGTCTTCTTTAATGCATGTTTCTAAAACATGCCACAAGCAGACAGCTGGTAGTGTGCTAGTAGTGCTGGTAGGTAACAGAGTAGCAAAAGGATCTTTCATAAATCCTTTGGATCTTTGATAGCGCTATGCTAGAGAAGTTTAAAGTGTTTTGTACCTATATTTATTACAGAAGAGGTTAGAGATTTTCATGTTTGATCCAGTATCTCTTGGTAATTAATCAAGAAATGTCCTGTGTTGAAACGTCATACAAGTAGTCTTTTGACTGGATCAGTAAAACAAACAGCAGTAAATCACCCTGTCTCAATAGTCCTCATTCCGGGTTTTCTAGGAACTCAAGTATGAAATTCTTAAAAATGTGTATACTTTGTTGTTTAAGGTAATGGTAGGCACATGAAGGAAAGGGGACAAAGGTGGTACCAATTTTAAAAAGACTTCTAGGAGGGATGCTTGGAACTCTAAACAAGTGTGAAATCCATCCTTAATTTTTAAAAAATAGTAAAAATATACATATATATGTATTGGGCAATATCAATGTAGTTTTTCAAAGCAGTCATGCACCAAAAATCCATTAGATTTTTGAGATAGTAATTAGAAATGTGGCCAAAGACAATAAAACTTCCAGCAAAATACTTGGCCTTCAAAAGATACTACATTTTTATGTAAGTAGAGGGAAGAACTTTTCAATATATTACTTGCCATTAAAAGTTAAGAAACAGGTAATAGAAATATTAAATTTTCATAGCAGCAGACAGGTATTTGTTAGGTCCCAAAGACATCTGTTGTGACATTTGTGCTGTTCAGAAAGTCATTTAAAAATATATGCACTAGTGTGAAACAATTTCTAAAGATAATCAAAATTAAAAACCTAATTATGTAATAGTAACAAATTGGGTGATAAAAGAGGGGGAGAAACAGTATCATGTTCATGTATAGTATCAGGATATACTATACATGCACAAAGCTGTACTACATTATAGTGGTCTACTGCTTAAAATTGATTTGGCTGTCCATTTGGTTAGTACTATAAAAAATTAAGCTCAAAGATAGTAAACAACAAATATATTATTAGGAAGTTCAATTAAAAATATCACTGTGCGTCATGCTTGTGTCTGGAATACTGGTTATCTACCTCCTTTCTAGAAAAGAACTGAAAGGATACATGGAAAGATTGCAGAAATCAGAGTAAGGGAGATTTGAAATAAGGAAAATGTACATTAAAAATACTCAACTTCAAGAAAAATTGTTCCTCAGAATGTGCTGGTGGATCATCAAAGGGCATAAGGAAAATTAATAGAGAACAGTAACATTTTCTGTTCTTTATGCCAAAGAAAGGTCATCTAATTAAATTTCCAGATAATGTATTAAAACAGAATGAGACATTGGGGTTTATTCACTCCACATAGTAAAATTATCAAATGTTACTGCTACAAGATATTGTAGAAATTAAAAGTATAATAGGTACAGAGTCACAATAGCATTGATCAGACTTCATAAGCCAGGTGCAACTTTTTCCTCAAACAACTGATTATCAGAAAACAAGAGAAAGTGGTTTTGGAAATAAACTAGCTTTATTCCATGTAATGCTTTAGGTACTTTGCAAGGTATTTTGACTTATGTGTGAAAATCAAAAATGTCTTCATCTGTTTCTGAAATTAAGAGGGATATTCGTATTGGTAAGCAAGAAACTGGTTTAGTGGCAACTTAATTATATTTTCATTTTCTTCTTTCTGTAAGGTTGAATGTTGCTGGCTTTATACTCTGGAATAACCATAGGAATAACCACTCAAGCTATGCTGATCTAATGCCATTTATTCTTGAAGATATTAAAAAATTGTGGTGTTGCTGCTTATGTGTCATGAAAACCAAACCCCAGAGGGTCTGGAGATAGACCCCCCATATTGCAGAAAAGTCCAGGCTACCTCTGTGTAGCTTCTTCAGCCTGGTGCTACAGGTGATCAGTTTGATTGCAGTTTTGGAATTTAGCAGAGAGACTCTGTGGCATCAGAGGCCTTTGAATATAGATTACAGATGTAAAGAAGGAGAGAACCAAAACGTTAATGATAGGGCTTCCAGAGGATCCAGCACAGAAGATTGTAATTAGATAAATATGTAATTTGTTTATAACCCCACAAATTTCAGTCTAGCAGTGGGGAGCTTTGTACAAGTTCATGACTCCTTTTTGCTATATACCCATTAATTTTTGTATATTGAATTTCACCTGCAACTTTATTTCGTGTTAAAATTAAGTTTCATTAAGTCTTTTTTCCAGAATTTGCACAATTCTGCAAATTGGCCTGTGATTAACCCTAATTCATGAAAAGAGTAAATAAATTCTTTAATCATTATGTCAAAACTTTTTTGACTGCTCACTGCTAGTTACCACTTATGATAAAGCTAGGTAAGGGACTATGGAATGAATTCTAGAAGATTTTAGTGTGAAATAAAACACAGCTTAAACAGTCTTCAGCTACATCTGAGGTGAGAAACTGGATTAAATTAGTTCAGTGGGAATAGAAATATATTAGGTCTTCACTGGAACACAGCATTACATGAGCAATGTGAGACTATTGATGTGTTGTGAAGCAGTTAATTCTTGAAGTGGAATGTTTTCAACCATATTTATTCATCCAAAGGCTTTTTGAATTAATCTACAAAACCTAATGATTAGGCTATCAATTTTAACAACTTATTATTTAGCAAGTGTGTTCTCCTAAGTTAAAATATTTTGTTCATTATGAGGATCTATATTGATTCTTTTATTTGTATCAGGAAGGAAAGAGGGATTGCATATCCCATAGATGCATCTTGAATATGTATATGTAGGAGTGTACGGGAGGTACAAAGGGCTTGTTGGTAATTTTATGTAGATCAGCTCATACTTTAATCTCTCTGACGATGGAATGCTTAAACAAATTTTCTTCACAGTAATATACTAAATATTGTACAACCAAATCTGTTCAGTAAATACTTAAACAGTTCATGATACCGAAAAAATTTGCTCTTTTCAATTATATTCATGTTGTCCTCTACATTTTTTCCAAATATGATTCTATGTTCACAGGTACTTAGATCTCTTTCTGTAATTTGGAATCTCAAGTATATTTCTGTGCCAAGTCTTTATTGGTGAAAAAGTACATAAAAATTTAAAATTCTAAGATTATTTCAAATATATAAAAAACCTCTTGGACCTAGCTTGCAAATTTTTAATACTTAGCATGATTATAAAAGTTTTTTCCTTCACCAGTATTCAGCCTTCACTGGAAACTTATGACAAGAAAGTGAACAAGCAGACAATGCAAAATATGTGGGTATTGTTCCTTTTTTCCTGCCAGTGCTTGAAACCTACAAGATACAAATGGCATATGATACAGAATTCATGTGCTCAATCCTACACACTCAGTATTGTATTTAGTTGAGATTTCATAAAATTTTAACCTGTAGCATGTACAGATTATTAGAATATTAGGGCTTATTTTTGATTTTTTGAGCTTTGGTTTAGGCCCTAAAAAGGTTTACCAAAATCTATTAAAATAATAGACAAGCCAGAATATGGGTGATAAGAATACTTAACATGCTGTGTACATAAAACATGACAGCAGCAGCTAAAAAGCATTTTAAATGAGAAGAAACATAAATTGAACATACGGTGTCAAAAATGTCAATATGTAATGTGAATCTAATTCTACCAGAGATATGTTAGTGTAAGATATGTGGAAAATTTTGAGTGTAGTTCTGAAATGCTGGAGATTTTTAATTATTAACCCCAAATCATGACATTATAGAAATATTAAGCTGTTCATAAATGTTTCCCATAAGCCCTTCTCCCTCTCTCTCCATCTTCACAGGTGCATATCTTATTGCACCACAGATGCAGAAAAATAGCTATGTAATATCTTTGGGTGAGATTCTTAGAAGAAGGGTAATTTTATTTTTTTTCTATTATTATTTGCACGAAACTTGAGATGTAAGATTCAGTTTCCAGCTATGTTACAGTAACTTGCTAGCCTCAGGCAATTGCTTTAGTCCCTAGGGTGTAAAACAGAAGTAATATTCCATATCTATTATGATTTGGCTGTTTGATTTATTCAGTTGTCAAAAGTACGTTTTTCAGGCAAAGACAGTTGCTTACGACAATTTGTGTGCAAAGCACAGAGGGTATCCTATCACTGTCACATGCTTATCTAGATGCTGCTAAAACAAGCTATCTTCAGAAGCTAAAATCTCACAGAGCTTTCTCCTGGAGGTTTCTGTTTTCTAAGTAGAGCAGTTAAAGCTTAGCTTTGGATTCAGCTGCACAAGAATTGGTGTTCTAAACAACACCATTTTTTCTCTAAAGCAGGAGAAAAAATATATTATCAGAAGAGTTTTTTATCATCAGATACTATAATTATGCCATCGGGGCTGTTGAGAGGATCACATGTAAATATTGCAGTTCCCTTAGACAAGAAAGAAATGAGGACCCTGAGGTCCCCAGGGAATGCTGCAAATTGCATGTGCAGATTATGTGAGGAAAAGGTTCCCAGCATCTCTTCCTCTAGAACTGCATCAACTATTTGGGGTGACTGAAGAACTTGCCTTTTTCTTCCTTTTCTCGTTCATGTCCTTCTCCTATAATTCACAGGGTTTATGACATCTATTTTTCCTGCAGTTGGCATTCCTATGTCACTGCCCTGTGCCAGCTCCCATGCTTGCTGCCTCCTGCTTACTTCGCAGTTACCCCTCACTTAAGATTTTCTAATTTTTGTAATAGCTAAGATTGATTCAGTGAGAAGCAAAAGGGAGGGACTGGTGGAGTGAAAGAGATTTTTTGAGAATAACTCAATATCTTAGGTGGAAAAAGGGCATTCAGCAATGGACTGGCATGGAGTGTAACCTCAGCACTGGACTGCAACATGGCATCCAGGTGTTTATCCACAAAACTAAATCCTGTGGGTCCAATACGTAAAGTAAGAGGTTGTACTCTTTTCACTTTGCTGACTGACAAATCCAGTTTCAAGTGCAAGATGAAAAATTACCTTGAACTGTGAGTATCTTAAAACCAAAGTATTGTTTGCCAGTTTTGCATTTCTGAATAGTTATTAACCTTCCAGTAAGAGCAAAGTTCTGAGCATGAATCCTTCCCACGTCCTCAGATGGCATTTGTTGTGTGAGCAAGCCTTGCTCACAAGAAAGCAAATCAGATAAATATAACAGACAAGAAATTGCACAGTCAAATCCAGAAAGTCTGTCAGAGTATGGGTGGCAAAGATCTAAGGAAGCAGATTAAAGAGAGCAGGTTAATGTTGAGACATAAACTGTCAGAAAAGTGAAAGAACAGCAAATATAGCAAGAAGTACTGCTACTACCTATCGAGGTGTTCCCTTCATGAAAATAACAATAGTTAGGCAACTTACTGAGCGCACACACTCAGGAATCCAGAGTTAGCTAGGTTCAGGCTAGACTTGTGCCATGGAAAGTAAAGAAAAAGCATGATAAAAACTGGGAAAACCTCCTTAGAAGTATGCACTTGACAGACTTTGGAAAGAGCATGATTTTCTGTGACTTCCATTTCCCTTTATGCTTTTTTGCTCAAATTGCTAAATGGATGAGTCACTGTGGATTGCTTGTTACTGTCAGAACTATTGCACAAGAATAAGAGCAGTTTGTATGAACCTTTCTTGCAGTTTTAAGTGTGTTTCTTCTTTCCTAGCTCAGGTTATGAATGGCTTGGTTGTTGGGTACTGTGTTTTTGACATCCCTAGAACATTGCTCTCTTTTCCATACTGTAAGCAGACATTCATTGGTTGTACTTGGGGTAACCAGAGTCGATTTCCTCATAGAGCTCTTAAATTAATGAGTTTTTAATATGTAACTATAGAGCAGTTTTATGCACACATAGATAGTTATTCCCATAGGCTTTTTATGTAGGTGTAGAGATGCATTTAATTCTTTTCATCCCTCAGAGCCCTCTATTCACCTCCTAATGATAGCCAAGTTCTTCAGTTCTCTTTTTGTTTTAAATGGGTTTAAATAATTTTTAAGGGTTTACAAGCTCTGCAGGTTTTGTTACTGAGTCCAGATGGAACTTAGTCTGGAGCTGTGGCTCATTTTTTAATCTCCCAGTCCTATAGAAGAGAGAACTGCATACTGCAGGTTACCTTGTTCCATAGGATAAGTCCACTGCAGCAGTGGCTTTATAACAATAAATCACAGTGTAAAGGGCACACTCATGAGGCAATGGACTTTTAAACAAGCAATAACTTGGTCACCTGTTGAAAGCATTGTTGGGATAATGGCTGTTCAGCAGAGGAGCAAGAAAACAGTTGTGAACCTCAGAAGCACCAATCACAATCCATGCGTGCAGGGCTGAGCTGTTACACGTGCCCAGAGTGTGCGGGGAACAGGCAGACACCAGCAGCCCCAACAACCCATGCAAATTCAGCAGCTCCAGAACTCCCAGGACATGCCAGTTCTTTGCTGGTCCAAGGGTGCAAGAGGAGAAAGGCCTGAGACCCCTCTGAAAAGACAGTTAGGTGCCCTTATATCCACTCCCAACACAGCTCCTGCAGGTGCCCTCTGGCAGAATGGGGCCAGCACCACCAATGGCTACTTAGGCCAGGAAGGTACAGAATGGGACTAGAAACCAGTGCCAACTGAAAGGCAGCTGTGGTCAAGGACAAATGCTCCAACACCATTCCTAGGGTGACAGCAATAACATTTTTATTTGTTAATTCATTTCTTCTGGAATTTGTTAATTCATTTCTTCAATTAATGTCTCAAACTATAGTCTGTACAAATCTCAGCAATTTATTTAGGACTTAACATAGATATATTGCATTAAATTGCCCTTGTTAAGTGGCATGCCAGCAGTATTAATTACAAAATCATGCCATACCTAGAGCATTATTTTACATAGTGTTTTGCTAATACTCCATTTATTTATTATATTTTTGCCTCACAATTTAGAACATTTTGGCTAAATTATTGACATTCTCTATTTCCTATTAATTTATATAACAATAATTTTGAAAAGCATAGCTAGTCTATAACTTTTTATCCAAATAAGCAAGAGTAGCCGCAATATAAATTACAAGAGCTATGTAGGAGTTCAGACAACACTTGGACCATTAAAAATATTTAAGCACCTTAGTTAATATAATTTCACAGGTGAAACATACTGATTTTTTCTAACAAATAAAATGTTTCAAGAGCTCTCTTAGTATTTTTCATTTAATAGAATGCAGAGAAGGGAATAAATTTAGTTTAGCAGAATCTCTCAATGTGACATTGCACATGATTAAAAATTGAAAATCAGCAAAAAGGCAAATAAATATTCAAAACACAAGTATAACCTATTCCAGAAATAAACTGTATTTATTTCTGTTTAAGTGCATCATCAGTAATATTTAATTGAATTGTCCAAGACAGTCAAAACAAGAAGGTTGTACAAATACTGTTCCACATGTCTACCAGCTTTTCCTGAAGCAATTTTTGGATTTGGAGGGAGAGCTGAGAGAGGATTAGAGAAAGGGTGATGTCTCATTGTGAAATGCATATACTCAGTACAAAGTAGCATTAGAGAAAGAGTGATGTTTCACTGTAATGCCACCTTTGTGTAATGCATGTACTCAGTATCTCATACCTATGAGATGCTGAAATTTCTCATTACTTGGCTGTAACCTGTGTTCCTAATGTAAGGCATTTCCTGATTTTTCATCGCCTTTCATCTAGAATACTCAAAATGTTTGGGAAAGACGGAAATCACATACTTGTATGTGTATATGTTTGCTGCCCCATTCTTCTCCTTTTTTTTTTTTTTTTTGCATGCTTTGAGAAAACTTATATTGGCCTTTATTCAGCCTTTCTACCAAGCAAGTAGCACTTTAGCCAGGAGAGGCTATTTGATATAGGACATGAGGAATTAGGCTGATGATTTAGTCAAGTACCCTGTTCCTGGCCCTGTCACCATGTCTTCAGCATGGCTTTTGAAAAGCCATGTTCCCACTTTGTTCTTCCAGCTTTGGCCTGGTGTTTGAGACTAATAATATTGATTGTTCTTTTTACTGCACTGTGAGATCTACAGGTGACCAATTGTCCTGGTTTAGGACAAATTAGGGGAAATCTCCAAAAGAGAGCCCCCTAAAAAAAAAACCTCCAACCACCCCTCCCCCAATACCGGGTTCGGGAAGGAATTTCTCGGAGGAGCAAAGTGGAAAACAAAACCTATTTATTGATAAATAACAAAAGAACACTCCCCAACACAAGAAAAGAAAAGAAACCAGGCAGTGTCGTGGAGGGCGCTGAGCTTCTCTCGCAGACTCCGGGGGTCCTGGACGTCCCAGGTCAGGTCCGGAGCCGGTCCAGTATCTTCAGGGGAGGGTAAGAAAGAGGGAACGAAAGAAAAACAGAAAAAAAACAGCGCAGAAAGCAGAAAGCAGCAAGCCAAGCAAGCAAGCAAGCAAGCAAGCAAGCCAGCAAGCAAGCAAGCAGCCAAAAGCCAAAAGCCAAAGGTGCCCGGTCACCCTTCACCCCTCCCTCCCCGCCCCGCGGCAGGACGGCCTGGTGGGGGGGGGGGGGGGGGGAGAGACGCAGCTGCCAGACACAACACACGATATTGGGATAAAGGCTGCTGTCACTCCACGACACCAATGCTTTCTGAATCTTGTTGGCCATATTTGTTGGCCATATTTTGTCTGATTTGGAAATCTTCTAGCCCTTGTGTCCCAGCTCAGCTGATAAATAATGAAGGAATGTTCATGTCATTTTCATTTGACATATCTAAAAATGCATGAAGAAACTAGAGAACCTGGTTGCCCTGATGCTTTGCATGATTACTGGTGAAAGCAGACAGCTGTAGAAGAAGGTTTAGAAGAAAGTACATTCTGTGAATAAGTCATTCCAGATATATTGCATTTTCCTGGGTCAGAAAGGGCTTGGCTGAAGCTGAGGAGTAGAGAAATAAGAATGGAATTCTTGACTGAAGGCAAGGGAAAATATGCACAGAAAATGTGAAGAAAATAGAACAAGAACAAGAACAACAACAAAAAAAAAAAAAAAAAGCCCAAAAATAGGCTTAGATTTTCAACTAAGTGTTAAGCTTTTCCTTTCTAATCTGCTGGCTCATTTTTGTAAGTCTTTTTAATGTCTTTGAAATTGATTGTTTAATTGAAATTTCATCCTAGTAATAGGTTGAGATTGCTTCTTGATAATTTGCCACTACTAATCCTATCCTTCTCTAATATACTATGAGGCTTTTGGCCTCAAAATTAGCCTGCAAATTATTCTTATTTTTATCTAATGAATAGGAAACTTCCTCAAGCTATCATTATATTATTTATAAATCTTCAGATTACACTAATAACTGTCCTGTTTTTACCTTGTGAAGGGAATGAAGACATAATTGTATGAGACCTTGCTATGTAGATCACTCTCTGTCAGTCAAAGGCAAAGGGAAATTTCTGGGAGAATCTTGCAATGCAGCCTTGTGGTACCTGTAGGTAGCTTGCAGAAAGGCTGGAGAGGGACCTTTTGTAAGCTGGAAAGGGCTTGTAGTGGTAGGACAAGGGGGAATGTCCCTAAGCTGAAGTGAGGTAGATTTTTATTAGACATGAGGAAGAAAATTTGTAATATGAGGGTGCTGAGGCACTGGAATGATTTGTCCAAAGAGTTTGTGGAGTCCCCATCAAGATCAGACAGTGTAGCTCTGAGGAAGGTCATCTCTCCATAATTAACAAAATGCTCATAACTTAGTCAATATGAGCTACAGATTTATTCTTCCCATGTGAGATCTTTCTGATAGAAGTGAGTGTCAAGATGAGGTATCTAATTTTCTCTCATATTTTGTAATGGATTGCATTTTCTCTGTAACAACTTTAGAAGATATATCTGTGACAGAATTCCATAATGTCGTGGGTCTTGTTTTGTTTGTACTCAATTCACATCCATGATAATCCTTTAGGACATAGTACTGCAAGGTGCTGAGCAAAACTGGGGAGTTTCTAAGCAGTGTCAGTTCTCATAGAAATGGTGAAGTTAAGGGCAGTTTGCTACCCAAGGAAACCTTTAGTACTTCAGAGTTGGTTAATCCATTTGTCTAGTAAAATAAATGGATAAGAGGAGGAGGAAAGTGTCTTACCTCTGGCTGCCCTGAGGTGTATCTCTGCTGCAGTCACAGGACTGCAGGCTGGCTGCTTTGGCACAAAGCTCTGCAAAGGCTGCAAAACCCGTCCTGGAGGGAAAACAGCACCTGCCAGCAGGGTTGACATGTTGGGCATGTGACAGAGTTTCAGAAAATATCTGCCAAATTCAATCATTGGTAGAAGGTAGTTTCTGAATCTGACAAAGCACAGTCATGAGCTGAATCCAAGTGTGTGTCGTGCTTGGGCCAGTTGGGACCTCGGCCACTCTAGGCATAAGCAGAAGTAAACAATCCTCAGTCTGGACCCGCAAAATTTCTCTGGTGTTTCATCTTAAGAAGCCCCATGTGCACTGTAATGTCCTGTTCTGCTGCCCCCTGTCCCAAAGTAGTCAGCCAAGTTTGGATCCATAATCCTTTATAATAGGCACCTCACTAAGCCTTGCTTTCCTGCACCCTCTCTACAGACAATGAAGAAATACTAAAATCTCTCATTTCCAAGTTGTCCTTGAAGGCTTTGCTCTGTAAGTAAAAGAAATTATATTAGGGAACATTTCTAGGGGCTGCTGCTGCTAACCTATGCCTTCATGTTTTAGGATGGAGCTGGCCCAGTTCTAGCCAATGCTGGTGGCCATTCCATGTCTTCAACAGCTTCTGGGTACAGTTTGAGCTTTAACACCATCCATAGATAATTTCCAAATGGAAGTTTGGATGTGCCCCTGCTGTCGATGGTGAGAGTGTTCAGCAATGTGGCCACAGGATGTTCTCTGTCAGCCAGCAGCAGCAACAGATGAAGAATGAGAGTATATTTTATTAACTGGTGGAGAGGGCTTTCCATTCTAATACAGAGCACAGGTGGAAGAAGTGATACCAGTTGTTATTTAAATGTGTTGAATTTTCAGCATTCATACATGAAGAAAGATCCCTAACCTCTGGGTCTTCTAAACATTTGGTTTCCAAACGCATTCTTGTATTTCCTTGGAAGCTCTTCTAATTGTCAAATTATTGGCATGGATTGGGTTGAGAGCAAAGCTATTTGTTACTTAACTTAAAATTAAGTCTTGCGAATTCAAACAATGATACTGGCTAGTGGTGTCCCGTGTTCAGATCCTGACTGTAGAGGTTACATTTAGATGGTCTGAAGAACTTCTCTAACCAAGGAAGTCTTCATTTCTCAACCCAGAGAACCACTTTTCGCTGAGAACTAAGAGGTTGAACTCAAACTAAGAGCCACAATCCCTTTGAAAGTGTATCGACCACCGAATTCATGGCCAGCTGTGGCCACAAATACTTTCAGTTTCAGGTGCTATACAAGGGACCCTGGCCTTCTGAAATGTGATTAGATGGAGACAGCAAATGGCACGACCAAGACAGACACCTCATGTTCAACATTTCCCAAGCACATCTGCAATGTTACAGAATATTTTACTTAAAGCTTTGTTTCTGAGAGTAACCCTTATGTTTGCAAGAAATCTGAGTTATATCCAGAGATTACTAATAAATTTGTTAATATTCAGATAGCATTTTGAATCCTTCTATGCTCTTTTACATCAAAGAAGGTTAACTCTTCTATGTATAACCTCATTAGTTTTGTTAGTTTAAAGTATATGCCTAGCCTTGTTCTTGGCTTTGTAAAAGCTGAGCAACATTTGCAGAATCATGTTTAATGAAGCTTTGGCATTTAAGGGTATTGCAAATGCAAATATCATTGTATGAAAGTAATATTTGTGTGTTATAGGAGTTGAATCACAAAATATTTTTAAATATAACAGTATGACACTTGGGCTTTTCCTTGAAGTTTACCAGTATCTGCCAAATGTTTGAGAAGGATGGGAGGGGAGGGGAGGGGAGAAAAAAGGAAGAAAAAGGAAGAGAAAAGAGAAAGAAAATTTTGCTATGCAGGAATCAATGAAAACGCTCTACTTTTGTACCTAAAGTTGAGAAGCTATCCTTTTTGTTTGTTTACTCATTTTCTACTGTTTACTCATTTTCTACAAGGTTTTTTTACTTTACCAAGTAAAAACCTTGTCTTGTATACAGTCAAATGCAGAACGAATGCAGGGAAAGGCAAATGAATTAATGTGAGTAGCATATCCAGCCTGTCCTAGATGCTAAGGGTACATGTATAGCTCCCTTGTAATATAATAATTTGTAATCACAATATAACACATAATCATAAGAGTATAATAATCTAACATTACGATAATGCAAAATATATGTAGAGGAGCATCTTTTTAAACCCAGAAATGAGTGATATATAAAGCATAAAGGAGCATAAAGGTTTGAATTCACCAGACATTTTAAGCTGGCTCCTGAGTTATTTTATGCTTTTTTTAGTCTTAAAATAGCATTTGAAATACCATTGTGCTCTGCTTCAAAGTCAAGTTAGTGCTACTGTATATAACCACATTCCTTTCACCATTTTTGAATATGGGGTCAGCCAATTTTGTTGGGGGCAAAGCTCTGAGGAAGGATGAGCAGGAGGGCTCTGATGACCTTGTCCATGCATGCATACATTCTCTAGAACATGTCACTTCTCATTTGTCCCATTCTTACTGCTCAAATGCAGTGTCTTCTTTTCCCACTGTAGCATGAGAGAATGCAGATGTCAGGACTGCTGGCCATGATCATTGTTCCAATCATAGAATTTCACCATTTGCACCTCTTCTTAAACAGCTGTAGGATTTAGGATGATCTGGCAGTTTCCAGCTCCCTGTTATGAATGAGTGCAGGGGTCTGTCTGTTATGATGGAGCAGCCAATGGATCACTGTTTGGAGATTACTGCTCAGCCTAAGCTTGCACAGCCATCCTAGCTGAAGATAATATTTAGCTCTCCTCGCACTGCCTGTATGGCCTGAATACATTTTCATAGTGTCAGTCTTGATTTCTATCTTTCTCTCTGCCCTTCCTAATCTCTGATGCATGTAGCAGACACCATTAAATGGATTTTTCTTACATTTGAATTTCACTGATTTCCTAAATCCTGTTTGCCTGGAGGCAGAATGACAATGTGATTTCCTCCTTTTCCACTGGCTCTCAGAGGCAGTGCTCAGGACGATGCTGCATGTAGTCACTTAAGCATGACCAGAAACACTCCCCATTATGGCTGGTTCTTCCCTTCATCTTATTTTTCTTTCAAAATCTTTATAAAAACTTCACTACTGTTTCTTGTGCTCATTCAGTTCTTGCTGCTTTGTGTCCTGAGCTGCTGCTCAGATCATCTTGTCTATTGAGAGCAGAAAGGGAGGCTGTACCACAGAGCTGCTGCCAGTCCAGACAGCTGTACTGACTGAAGGTGTGAAAAGCTCATCCCACCAAACTGACATCATGCTGTTCCCACAGCTCCTGTGAACTTCTGTTTGTTTATTTTCTTAGTTTATGTCAGAGGCATAAAAAGGCAGAAGAGCTTTTGCTGGATTTGGATCAGAGCTGGAGATGGAGCCTGGTTTCTTTGTATGTCATTGTGGTTGCAGGGCCTTCAGCCCTGAAATTTGTCATGTGGAAAGTTTTGAATAAAATCTAGAAACAGAACACATGCTTTTACATCAAAGGTAAGCACCAGATTCAAAACTGCAACTTGAACTCCATTTTTCTTCCTCCACTCAAAGGGCAGCTGCTTAGTCTTCAATCAAGAAACATATTTTATTTCATTTTATTAACTCCTAGTCTCTCTGGTGCATAGAGTTTCCCCTTTTTTATATGACCAGGTTAAGACAACCTTGGCATAGTAATTCAGTGCCTAGATTGACTTGGTGTCCAACAAGGATCTATCAGAAGTAGAGGTCAGTCTTCTCAGAGCATTCCTAAGACACAGCAAAGGGATTATCCTGCCTCAAAAACAGGGTTATGGCAACTGCTTTCCTTTGAGGGCAAATCTAGACTGAAAATTGCTCTCCCTTTCAGAAAAGAGCTAAACATTTGACAAGGAATTGGGAGAATCAGATCTGCTGTTATTTAACGTACACCTTTCTAGAAAAAAATTGTAGTATTGTGCTACAAGTTATTTAAATTAAAGAAGAACGCTTTCTACTTTGCCTCTTAATGGTATATCATGGTGAAAAAAAGGCCTCAAGATTCAATGACTTAAGAGAGGGAGAGGAAGAACATTGACAAGAGGGCATCTTAGCCATACCATTTACTGGTCTTTGCTTCTGTAACTGGTTATTTTGTCAAAGACAGCCTGGAGGGTAAATGTTACAAGTAATCTGATCAAACAAAGAAAGTGGATGATGCCTTTGATCAGGGAATTGAACTTTAAAGTTAAATTAATAAAAGGTCAGAGGCCTATTAAATTATTCCAGGTGCAAATCAGAGTTTTAAGGAGAGTAATTTTGGCCTTGGGTACCAATCTTCACCCAAATACAATTAAATGTGATGTGTTGTTTGTGGATTTTGCCTTTTTTTGCTTTGGTTCTTGTCCTGAGGCAGTCAAGGAAGATACATGGAACAGCTGGATTTTTTTAGCACTCTTTCGGTAACATAAAGTGCATTTTGTCTGTGATTGTTTTGGTGCTGTGGGGATTACCAGTGTTACCTTTATGCTGAGTCAGAGTTCATTCTTAGGGGGCCTTCAAACTGTCTGGTGCTTCAGGGCTGCTGTCGCATGTATTAATTTTTAGTGAAACCTTCCTCTAATTATATCACAGCCACACAGCAGTTCTCTGGACTCTGTATTAAACTTTGTGTAAAATCCTCATTGTCTCTGTAGGAACACAGCTAGCAGGAAATTCAGGGAACAACCATGTCAAACCTTTGGACATTTCAAAAAGTGAAAAACAGTGTGCTCCAAGGAGCCTGCATAAAATCTTGCACTTGGATTCAGCTGATGTTACTATGTCAGCATGAGTTGCTTGAGGGAGGAGAGAACAGCAATGCTTTTCTATTTCTAAACACTCTCTTTTACATTTGTTTAGTTTATGCAGCATAGTTTCATTTCAATCTATGCAGTGTTATACTGTTGGCATGTTGCTTTCACTATTCACTTAAAATAGAGAATATAAAACAGGGAAAGTAAACTGCGGCAAGGGGAACAGATGGAATTTTTTCCTCTTATGTAAAAATACAAAGTAATGAATATGTATGCAATCACTTTTTTACATGTGGCATACAATGAATAGGTCTTTGTGTCTCTGTCATAGCCCCCTAAGATGCTACAACACAGAGATTCTTATATAAAAGAAATTAAATGCAGAATCCTAGTGTCTTCTCATTAGCAAAAGGGAAAGATGCCCCGTCTTGCAGGGAGTGGCAAAAAAAAAAGTTCCACAGATATTTCATTAAAAATATTAATGCTTTTTTTTTTCTAAAAAAAAATAATTCCATAATAAAAAAGTAGCCTAGGAAGGAAACAAAGCACACTTTCAACAACTGCTCTCTTCTACCCTCTATCAGTTCTTCTGCAGCAGCCATCATCCAAATAGCTGAAGGGCTTCTTTTAAGCCTCTCTGTGCATCTCTTTTTTGTTTGATTTCTGTATTAATTTACAAAACCTGTGAAAGAAAATGTAATCACACCAACTAATAGTAGGATTCACATTCTACAACATTTTTAAGGAAGCTAGGGTCTTATTTTGTAAACAGCTGGCAGAAATTATTTGCAGTAATGAATTTCATCAAGTAGTTTGAACAGTCAAATATAGTGAAAAGTTCATTAAATATATCTTAATGAAAACATATGTTATCAGAACAGAGCCTTTAAGTCAGTGTATATCTTTGACTACCTCTGAAGTTCCCCTGTACATACCAACTATTCAAAATAAGAAGTAAAATATGCAGAAGTGAATTTTCAGTTGAGTCTAGTGAGACAAGCATCAATCCCTTTTTTTGTCTCTACATTTGAATGATCTGAACAGGAGGATTTTATTTTCTCTTCAAAAATATGTTCAGAAGAAGGCAATTCCAAGACCGTTGATGCAAATGAGACTCAGTAATTGAGTAAACAGTGGCTCATACTATATCCCCTGCAATATCTAAGCATGGCTCAGGAGTGCTGCTGGAAAAGCTAAACTCCAAATGATTTCTGGACTAAATTCTTCCTCCTTGCTTACCTTGTACTGCCTGTGAACCCACAAACCTAGTGCCCAATAGGTTCCTTGAAAGCAGATGTGACAGGTTCTTATCGAACGTTGAAATAATGAGACTCTGACTAAATGGAGCATTGTTCTTACACTTTCTGATCCCTGGCCATTTTCCATTCGTCAGGTTACTGTATATGTGCATTTATTTTAGAACCTATTGTTCACTGTTTGGTTAAGTCATAATTAAGCAAATACATCCTTTCATTTACCTAACAATGAGCTATTGTTTTGGAAATTTGTGCTGCTTAATTTACAAATACAAGATTATTTCATCTGCTGTCTTTTCCAGCAACACAATGGACTTTGCCAATCATTGCACCAAATTTGCCTAAGAGATAAGAGTTAATATGAGCTCATTCAGCTTTGCCATCTATCATGCAGCTGCATTGAGTGGCCTCTTTAGTATGCAATATAATTAAATGTTGTCCTTGAGGAGTTTACATATTGCTTATTTTCATTCTCCTGTTATAATGGGAAAATTGATTCACCTTATAAGCTTGATCTCCACAGTCCCACATGAAAGATGTGTTTATTTACTGTATTTTAAAATAGAAGAGGAAGAGATATGTTCCAGGAGGTAAAGACCATGTAAATATACCTGATTGCATTTACCTGAACAAAAGAGGTGGTACCATCATGCATACCTGGGGGGCCAAATGCTGGGAGTGCCCAGTGGGTCGGACCACCCCTGGAGAACTGGCTCTGCACAGCCCTGCTCCTGTTCAGCTGCTGCAGTACTGAGGCACCTCTGAGGCAAAGCCAGGGAATGAAGCATCAGCAAGGCTCGTGGCCAGACACAATCCTTGGTTTGTCCTCAGTGCAGCTGGAGTCACAGGCTCCAACTCCAGCGTGGCTCCCAAGTGGAGGAACCTTGGCTTCCCACTGCTCTTGCTCACACAGCCCAGCCACATCATCTCAGAGCAGGTCTGAGTGCCCACAGCCAGAGCTCCAGGAAGGACAGAGACAAGGCGGAGTCTGTGGATGCTCTCAGGGCCCCAGCAAAGAGCAGAAAAAAATACTGCTGAGGCTCCTATAAAGTGCTGTAGTGGTCCTGTATTTTGTAGCATCTCAGAATAATTCCCACAGTGTTTCCGTAGGAAAGTACATGGGTGCTAAAGAAGTATCATACTCTTCAGCTTCTCCTGAATAAGGCTGTAAAGCCAATGAAAATATTAAACTCTACCTCTATGTAGAGCTAAGAATGTCTAGAATTGCTTCCAAGACTACATTTCATAGAATCATGGAGTCATAGAATCATGGAATCAGAGAATCACAGAATCATAGCATGGTGTGAGTTGTAAAGGACTTTAAAAGTCATCTCGTTCCAATCCCTCTGCTGTGGCAGGGATATCTTGCACTGGACCAGATTACTCAAAGCCCCATCCAACCTGGCCTTGGACACTTTCGGGCATGGGGCATCCACAACTTCTCTGGCAAACCTGTTCAGGGCCTCACTGCCCTGACAGAAAATAATTCCTAATATCGAATCCACACCTGTTCTCTTTCAGTTTCAAGCCAGTTCAGTTTGAAGGAAACCTATTGATAGCCTTAACCTATAACTACATGCCCTTGTAAATAGTCCCTCTCCAGCACAAAACCAAAAGAATCTAAAACTAAAATGTATTATTCTTTAAAAATTTGAGGAAGCAAATCAAACCAGTTACAGGGTTTTCATTGTTTCTTCCACCTCCACAGCTGGGAGCATCCACAGTCACTCTCACCAGGGCTGTAAGTGTACCCTACCTAGCTACAATCCTTGCTTTCCAACAGTACAGAAGCTGGACAAAACACTGATAAGAGTATTCTGCCTTAGGCACAGATGCAGACTACACATTCAAGCAGTCTTTTCTATTTCCAATATTCATTAAACAGATAATACTTAAAAGCGTCAGCTAAGAAATTAGGAGCCCAGTGCCTTGCCTTAACTTGCTAGTTTTATACACTTTATGCCTGCATGGATTAGCTAGTACAGGTTAAGTTAAGATATAAATTTCAAACAAGAGAAAGCACTGTCTCTTAATATACTTCCAGCACAGACTTCAGAATAGAGTTTTAGCATGGAAGGAGACTACAGAAAGCATAGATCTGAGCTGGGCATCATTAGCTTAAAGCAGGACGGCTTCACTTGACCAGAGTGCTGATACTTTGTTCTTGAGCTTACTGTTAATTTTCTTGGACCTTATATGTGCCATGGAAGTTTTTCCCAAGCTTTCTGCTGACAGCTTTCCATAAAAGCACATGGGAATCAGCAGACCAGGCTCTTCCATTATCTGTGGTATGATGCACTTCACCTTTCCAAGAATAACTATTCTCCCTGCTAAAACCAAGTAGCAATATTCTGGCTCATTCTCCTTGGACATTTCCAGAAGAGAACCAGCCTTACTAAGAGTAATTGTTGGTGGATCCCTTGAGTCATACAAATTAGGTGGATACTGCACCCCTAAACACCTTGTCCTCTTGTAGAGTGTTATGTCTCAGGTTTCATTTCATCACTCCCTGCTTGTTCTACATTATGTTTTCTTCCTAGATAGAGAAAGTAAAGTCCAGTGCTGAAAATATTGCTTCATTCAAGTTTCAGCAATTGGAAGAGAAAGGAATCTTGGGGTGTTAAAACTTTACTATCTCCAATAGCCATTTTGTATAATAGAAAAATTCTGCTCTCAGAGAATGCTTCCTCATAGCCCACTCCCAATGTTGCACTGGTTATGTTTCCAGAGCCTTTCAGGTACCTAAATTTTTAACGTGCTTACAACAGAACTTACTCTTTACAGAAGGCTCAGATCCAAAGAGTAGCATTGGAGAGAATCTGCTGAAATAACTTCCCTTACTCTGACAAGCTGAGAGAACCTCTGACCATTTCTGTAAGATGCATTCTCTGTGGAGGGAAAGTGCTTAGAAAGCAGAGGAACCTGGCTGGCATTCACCATCCTTGCTTTAAAAAAGTTCAAAAATACCACTGTAGAAAGATACTGAGCTAACAAAGGAATAGAGTTAATATTGGGACAGAAACAACATTTAATAAAACATCTTTCCATTGCAATTTATTGGACTAGTTAATAGTGTTTAAATATTTAGCAAAATAAATGTAATTGCTTTATTATTATGATTAATAGTAATAATGATAATAATATATTGTAGTTATATTGGTAGATAGAATTAACTTACTCTTTTTCTAACATTGTCACTGAGTGAACTCACAAATGGAGGGCAACCATCAGCCTTGACATGGGATGAGCTGACAACTATCATCAAGTCTTACTGAACTAGAATTACAGAGTTCTCAGGAATGGAGTTGTTTCCATCCTAGTGAAAGGGCTGTTTGGAGGTGTGGTGACACTAAATGCAGTCTCACTAGACAATAATCTCTTCTGGCAGGCAATAATCAAAATCCTTTGGCAAGTAGCAAAAAGGACCTTTAAGTGGCTTCTGACTTGGAAAGTAAGGCTGTTCATGACTAATCTATTTCTGGATGAAAAGGTACAGTCAAAAGTCCTCAAACTCAAAAGTCGTGCTTGTGGTGCTGTCCCTCCAACACATACTGGGGTGGTTGAGGTCCTGCCTTAGGATCAGGGCTTGAGAACATGAACACAGGGCTCCTGTCTGCCCGTAGAGGGCCTCATACACTCAGTTTTTCTGGTCAGGCAGCCTGTAGCAGATGCCCACTATGAATTGAGTTTCTGCTTCCTTGGTAACATTAGTTTTAAGCCCTCTTGACCAGCTTGGCAAGCCTGTGAGAGAAGATAACATTTGATCTCTGACAGATGGACCTCATCAGCCCCACAGAGAACAGGTTTCTCAAAATGAGTCCCATGATCTAAGCAGTTGAACTCCTGGCGGTGGCACCAGTCCTGTAACCATTTGTTGACCTGCTAGATTCAACTGGTCCTCTCAAACCCTCCCTTTGATTGGGAGGATTGATGGAAAACCTGCCTGTGTCCCAGAGTCCCTTACTGCTGCCCTCAGGGCCCTGTGATCCTTGATACTCATCAGGGTGCTCCTGGCAGTATTCCTGGTGCCCACGTGAAACAACAGCAGCACGTAATAATCAGTGGACTGCAGGAGACCTCAGTCTCAGTGACACAAGCCCCTGATAAGCAGCAGGGCACGCTCTAGGGGGCACACCAGGTCAGTAAATGGGCTCCTCTGCACCCCTGGGAATAGAGTTACTACTACTATTACCCATGACCTTTCCTTTGTTGTACTCATTGTTCCACAGGGAGCAGATCAGGCTGCCTTCCCAGCTCCAGCATCTCTCCTGAGTTATGACAAGGAAGGTTGTGCTATATCCTCACCCTATGTCTCAACATAACATTGTTTGTATTTCACACTTCAGAGTGAGTTACGCAACAGTTACCATCATTAGGTAAAGCCCTAATATATAAGAGATTTAGTAGAAGGACCTTCCATGCTATATGCATGCAGAAAGAATCAACTTTCAGCACACTTACTGCACAAAAATCCCCTTGATTAAATTTGTAGTCATAATTGCATACAGATCAAAGTGCTAATCATCCTGGCTGGCAGCACCAGTGATGGAAAGCACTAATATTCCATCCAATATTCCCTTTGAAAAATGCCCTCTGATTATGAAATACAGACATGCTTTGCATTTGCTGCCTTAATGTTTTTGGAGGTTCACAGAGCTGTGTTTCTATGTTACAAGCTTTTCTTGGCAGATGTTTATCAATCAGCATGTTTTCATTAAGCTGGCAGCCACTGTAAAAACTATTAAAGCTCTGAGCAGTTCTGACCTAGGCAATCTGTCCTTCAGTGTGGGTCTTTGCAGAGGTGCTTGTACTAAAAGGTCCTTGTAAAACTCATGGCCCAAAGCTCTAATTCTGTAATGATCTCTCTGTCTAAAGACTCCTGAACCAGTGAAGGATTTATTATTTTGGCTTCTCCCCATACAGAGGTATCAGGAAAATAGGAACTAATGATAAATTAAGTCATCTGGTATTCAGAGTCACAGTCAAGGAAGGAAAGGTACTAACATATTTTTTCATGCTTAGAGTGAAAAAAGAGGGCTACTCTGAGGTATGTTCGTGTCAATGATAAGCTGGCAGCCATGCTGGTACTGTATTTTTTGGTACTCTATTCAAAGATTTGGTTTCTAAATAAGTGTAAAAGGCACAGCACTAAATCAGGTATCAGCAAAGCTCAGAGCTTCTGGAGGACACTGCCATGACCAGGCTCATGGGCTTGAATTCTTGTTACAGGTATTTCATGATAAGAAGTTGAAAGGTGTTTCCAGATCACGGATCAAGCCAGGAGAAAATAAAATTATGAAAAGATTAGAATATTCTGAGGATGAGAAAAAGAAATAATATCTTTTCTTAGACCAGCTGACAGAGCTTGTAAAAAACCTGAGCCTTTCTTCCAGATGGGAAGCAAGAGCTTCCATTGTCTGATAAGCGCAAGTGGAGAAGAGCATGCAGCTTGCAAGAAAATAGGTGATAGGATCCTTAAGTCCCAGTCTAGAAAAAGAATCATAAGAAACATTGAGAAATTACTTCAGGATTGGAAGAGAAGGAAGAAATTTTATTTATTTTATTGACAAAAAAAAAATTCTTTTTGTGTTGGTTCTACAACTTTAAGTATCTGGTAGAATTAGAGTCTTCAAAATATGAATCTTAGTTCCCAAGTTTATCTTTTGAAAGTATTTTATAAGTTTCTTCTGAATATCAGGGTGAACTGTCAAAGATGAAGTAGCTGGCCTGTGGAAATCTTTTTCCCAGTGGTAGCTGTATTTTTACATCCTGCATTGATTGCATGTGTGAATTCTTTTTAGTACACAGTGGGTGTGTTGTTTTATCCAAGTAATTTCAAGGATGCTGTTTTGTGCACTGCATGAAAGTGTGGAGTATACTTGTTTAGGTGTTCATTGTGAGCACGAATGCTGTGATCTGTGCTGCTATGCATTATTTAACAGGACAACCAAAGACCAGCATACTTGCCTCAGGAAAACTTGCTCCCCAAAAATAATGATTTACAGAAACTCTAGTGCATTTGATCTCCAAGAGCACTCATAAAACCACCTTCATCATTCTGAAGATGATACTCACCAAAAATTCGTACTCTTCTAAGCAAATAAATCAGACCTGAATATTGTCACGACTTGCTACAATATAAACTAAACACAATACAGCAGACACCACTGACCATACACTCTGCATAGACCAAACATTTCACTAAGCAAATTTCAATGTATATTGGGTTTAAAATTGCTTTAAATAAGCTTTTTCTATGCTGCACTCTGTGTAATCCAATCATTAAATATATATATAGCCTATTCTGGAAGACAACTCATCCAGAATATTCTCTGCCTCTGTCTCCCTCACTTCTCTCCTGAGCTTTCAAGTATCTTCCACAGCATATCAAACTTCTCATCAAAGACAAGCTTTCCATAAACCAGCATACATCATACAAGTGAAAAAATTGACAACACATATCCACAGGCACCATAATAAATGTCCCACCAGACTGAACCTTACTCCAAGTTCTCTTTTTTTTCTCTGCCATTCTCCTTCCAAACAGTCCATCCATGTTTACCCTTTCCCCAAGAGTCAATTTTTATTTACTCTTATTCAGCATATATATGATCATTCTCAAAACTCCTAGTTTTGTCAGCATCCCTATCAAACTAGTGTCATCCTTGTGTTCTTTACACTTTCCATACCAGTATCTTGTTCACAGCATCCCATGCAAGAACATAGGAGCAGGAGTCAGTAGTTCTGGCTACAGACTTAGCAGATTAGTGAGGATATGATGAGATTAATTGGGTTTTATGCTACAATGCATAAATACTCACTGGAAGAAGCTGTCCTGGGCCATCTGAAATATTTTTGATCCAACATTTGAGTGATTTTTGACCATGTATGGTTTACCTCTAATCTCACACTACACTTACTACATAACTCCTTTAGTATTGACCTTTCTTATTACAATTGTTTTAACTGAAATGCTGCAGAGCACATTGTGCCTCATAATGAAATAAGATAAAGAAGATTTTTGAGCTTCAATTCAATAAGAAGCATTGGAAGGATAATAAAAAGCCTTGCAGAATCAGAGTGAAGAGAAAAACGCAACAAAGTTTTTACTGGAATTGCAAATAAACTGTATTCAGATACAATTTAGTAGATCAAAATCACAGAAGATGGTTGTTCAAAACATTGAAGCAAGGTGGAACATTGCCCCTAGTTGCTATTGCAATGGACAGAAGACATTGAACAGGTAGGTTACCTACAGGCAGTGTTATTAAACACCGCAGACAAGAATGTTCCAGCAGGACATGTCCCATGCAAGTCACCTTTCCTTGTCATACCATCTATCCTGTATTATATGATGTCGTAAGAGCGCTGGTGAGAGGTCTAGAGAACAAGTGTTATGAGGACCAGCTGAGGGCCCTGGGGTGGTTTGGAGGAAGAGGAGGCTCAGGCAGGACCTCATCTCTCTCTACAGCTACATGAAAGGCCGTGGTACCAAGGTCAGGGTTGTTCTCTTTTCCCAAGTCACAGCAGATGAGAAAAGAAAGAACAGCTTTATGTGGCATCAGGAGAAGTTTAGACTGGATATTTGGAAAAATGTCTTCACCAAAAGGATTGTAAAGAACTGGAACAGGCTGCCACAGCATATGTCACAGTATAGACAGCCACCATACACAGACTATCATCATACAATTTCAGAACCCATACAGAAAAACATCACATCACATTAGAAGGCTGCAAGCATCTGCCCTTCTTGTGCTTTAGCCCAGCCTTTTATACCCATGATTGTTCATGCATTGCACCTGTGTGCCCTCTGTTCCCTTTGGTGATGGGTCAGTGCACCTGGGCACTCTGTGTCTCATTACCTTCAATGCTGCTCACCTGCTTTTCACAGCTGTAGCCCATTAGGGATGAAACTCAGCTATAGCCCCATTCCCAATTACCACTAACTGTGTGCCCACAGCTGCTCAGGAAAGTGATCTCTGGAAGCATTTAAAGAATGCTAAGGGACGTGTTCTAGTGGTGGACTTGACAGTCCTAGATTAACGGCTGGAATTTGTGAGTCTACTGATATCAATGCTTAAAATCCTCCCAGCACACAGGATGGAGAATAAAAAGATCTCTTTAATACACTAGCTGCAATAACCGGCGTCCTAGCTATTCACTTCTGCAAATGCTCTCTGTTGTAGGCTGGGAGAGCACAGCCTGCTGCCCTGCCCATGCAGAGGAGCCCTCTTTCCCATGTTCAGGAGGAAGTAGTGCACCTTGAAATTTAGTAGTAAATGGAGTGAAAAGACAATGACAAGAGTGAAAGCTTGGAAAAGGGAAATATTTTCCTTGCCTTATTAGTCCATGCAACTGTTGCCTATTACTTAATCTTCTGTTGGGGGAAATTTTCAGCAGAAATTTTCAGCTTCACAATGCAGTGAAACCAAATTAGGATGTTGATGAAATTTATAGTGAAGAGGCCAGTAGGAATGTGGGCTTTCTGGACAGTTAGTGGCATTTATTGTTCCAGCAGCACAGTTTGTGTCCCCGCAGGCATAAAAATAACAACAGAGAATGTACTGCAATTGTGCTATTACATAAGCTCCTGTAGAAGGTGCGATTGCAATATGTTTATATCAAGGTTAGTAACCAGTCTTAGAAAGATGAGCTCCACTCTACTTTCTCCCCAACACAAAAAAGACAAAATTATGTGTTTTGGAAAATTGTTCACTCTTAGTGTTTCTTGCTTGTAAGTGGATAAATGCAATAGCTGCCACAGAACTACTAAATTCTAATATTTGCTGTATTTCAATCTGTCTTCCTTTTGCAGCTCTCTTTTGTGCTGGATTGGAAATCTAAGAGTCACAGCTTCAACTTACACTCCAGTTACAAAGGGCAGGACATTTAAATTTTTCTTATTCCAGTGTTCTTAGGAGCTTAGCTTGAGTCCTTTGACATTTGCTTGCACATGTCTATCAGAAACCATAAATAAATTCTGAGACCTTCATTATTTCTGACTGCTCTGGATTTGCAATAAAAACAGTCGAATACATGACATATTGACTAAGGCGAACATTTAGTTTTTCAACCAGTCCTCTTTAGGCAAATCAAAATGGGGTGTTTTTTTGAGGGGGAAGCCTGTTGCCACATGTCATTTTGTTGCAGTTTGATGGAAGCCTGACCAATACTGCAAATGAGATTAAACAGAATCTACCCATCTAGTCATCACAATAAATGTACAAATGTTTATCATATTATTTCTATTGGAAGGCAATACCATAATCTCTCACCTCTGGTAGCTAGGAATATATCTTTTTTCATTTTCAATCTAAGTATATGGTTTCTATATGCCTTGTTCTTGTACCAATATTTCCTTAGTTTAGATAACCATTTCTCCCATCCGTCCTGACAGCCTCATGAAATGCCTCGACAAAGCAACAAGTTGTATATGGATTTGTCCTGCTCTTAGACTTGCTTCGAGGCCAAGGATGCCACATTCTAGTAGTTGTTTGTCTGAGAGGATCTTCCCATTTTTTTCTTGCATCCCTTACTTTTTTCCAATTGTATCTTTCATTAAAATGAGATCAGGTTTCCTACCACCTTGCATTTGTTATAGTCTTCCCTACTTCTTTCCATTAAGTACCAGCCTCAGAATGAATGGGAAGTTAAAGCCTGAAATTAATTTTCTCCAAACTTTTCTGGTAATTATCTTGTCTCTACTACATGTTCAATGACAGAAGGGTAAATTGTCTAGAACTGGCAAATAGAATCACATTTTTTTTCTGTAGAATAGGAGAAACTGCTGCATTGTAACTAGACAGACTTGTCTAACTTGGGTCTGTCACCATTTCTGGCCTCCACAAAATTCTTTCACACAAATTCATTTTTGCATCAATTTGTGGGTAATTCTGGATACTGGTACATAGTCCAGCATGAAGTAAATCCTGAGGACAGGACTAATGCCTTCATGAGAAATTCCCAAATTCTGGGGAGTTGTTTAAAACTCAACTTTCGGTGGAGAGCAGTATTTCCTGGGGACAAAGAAACCTGATCAAATTATTGTATACTGGATTACATTTAGACTTATTCTGCCTAAAGAATTACTCCAAATGCCACATGGAGAGGTCCAGGCCAGGTCTTTTTTTTTTTTTTTGCCATCAGGATCGTGTGATTCAAAGGATTTGGTCCTGGATATTTATTTCCTGATTAAAAGTTTGATTTGACTATGTCATCAGGCTTTGTTTTTCCACATATTTTTGAGCTTCTAAATGGCAAAGATTCATCAGAACTGGAGTACTATAAAAAAGGAAAAGAAGATAAATAGCGATCTGTATAAAATCTTGGTCTGTGTTCCTAATACACCTTTAAAATTTTATCTGTTGGATTTTAAAATGAAAATTAATTTTAGATTAGAACAAATGGAAAAAAAAAAACCCTGTATTTCTTCCCATTCTTGGTGTAGAATTGATGGTCCATTATGATATATTGTAAACAGGTTTTGAAATTTCAGCTGATACACACATTCACAATCTGTCCTCTTTTGATTTTTGTCTATTATAAAGGTAACTAAGTCATTTAGTCCACAAGCTGAGGAAATTAATCTTACCATTACAAGTACTAAAATGTGCATGGTACCAGTTTACATGTAGGTCTACTATGTTTTATGCAATGACCTTTCCACATAAGTATCATTTTAATTTTCATATCTGCTGCCACTGCTCTCATTCACATGGTCCTGGTGGGGTTTTTTTACTTTTTTTCTTGGTCTTTTTTACAGTACCTTTATTTTTCATTTCAAGTTTAAAGTACAAATATTAAATTTGTCAGGCTAAAGAATGAATATCATGTGTGAGATCTTATAGATCCAGTAACACTGGAAATGTTATAGAATGTTTATAATAGAAGCTGTTGGATGGTTTTATGTCAAAGGTGTGAAACAGCAATGACACTGAGAAGAAAAACAAATTTTAGAATTTCACTGAGAGATTCTAAGTGGATCTATAACAAATGAGGCAGAAAGCATCATCTGTCATAAGAAAACAGTACTTGAAAGGACAAGGGTCTTGCAAAGTGCTGATTAAATGTAATGTGCTACGTGACAATGCACAAATGGGAAATGCTTCAGTGAAGAAGATGAACAACAGGTCCTTCACTGCATCAGAAAAGCAGATCATTCTTGCTGAGGTCCATTATCATGAAAGTTGTTAGCATTTCTGTGATAAAACATTAAGAAGGAAAAAAGTAGGCAAATAATACCATGAGAGGGATGATCCAGATTCTAAATGTTCTAAAAGGCTAAAAGCTCTGAATTACTTGCATACACCAAAACCAATCTCTTTTTATAGTCTCACTAAGAAGTCAGCAAACCTAGCCATGTCTGGGAAGTATCAAGAAAGATGCTAAATAAAAGGTTCAACCATGAACCATATCCATCACAAACTGAAGGTCAATTTGAAGTAATGTTTCATTTTATCCATACCAACCCAGGAAAATTTATTTTGTATCCAGGATAAATTTGACACAGATTATCTAGTGCTACAAAAGAAAGAGTTGAAAGTAGCCAAACCAAAAGAAATATCCACAGTTTTACAAGGAGCTGCTTTACAGACAGGAGTTGACATTAAAGTACAGATAAGTTCTGGTATTCTCTACCTTCGTTTCTGAATCAGTGCTCAATAAACTTTCATGCTGAAGGATTAATCAAATTCATTAGCTAGGACTGGATAATTGATAATATTATTTTGTCATGACAGCTTCTACAGTCACTTGTGAGTAAAGTCATCCACAAAAGCATCTGACATTTATCCAGAAGTTAATAACTATCAGTGTGAAGTTCATTGAATACTAAAAGAGATGGAAGTGTTCATTGTACTGCAGCCTGAAATACCATTAGTTAATTCTATGAAGATTAAACACAGATCAAGAAGCATCACAGTATTGTCTTTTGCAAACTAGTCTCCAGTGTTGCAGAAAGTCTTTAACGCTTGCAATACAGATCTAGAAGGATCTAGAATCACAGAATATCTCTAATTAGAAGGGACCCATAGGGATCACCAAGTCCAACTCCCTGTTTCTCACCTAAAACTAAACCCTATGACTAAGAGCACTGTCCAGACACTCAATTCTGTTACCTCTTGTCCTGTCTCTGATCACCAGAGAGTGGAGTTCAGCACACCTCTGCTTCACTTGCCTGTTTGACAAAGTTAGTAACTGCAATCAGTTACCCTCAACCTTCTCTTCCTCAGGCTGAATAAAATAAATTACCTCTGTCTCTCCTCTTAAATCTTGTCCTCAAGATCTTGCACCATCTTTGTTGCCCTCCTCTGGAAACACTCAAATAATTTGGTGTTTTCCTTATACTGAAGAACCAAAAATTACACACAGAATCTGAGGTAGGTCTGCACCAGAGCAATGTAGAGTGGCAAGAAAGCAGGGGGAGACAATACCCTAACTATGGTTCATGGATCAAAGAGGAAGTATTTGTTCAGATATTTCCTCTCTTCTATCAAAAAGAATAGAGTCTGGATTACATTTTACATTCTGATCTATGGTGTTTTCTCAGACAAGATAGAACAGACCACCTGCCTGCTCTCAGTATCCCAGCACCAATGACTTTTATCCTTCCCCACTATGAACCAAAGCT
This sequence comes from Calcarius lapponicus, assembly GCA_039654755.1. Taxonomy (NCBI): domain Eukaryota; kingdom Metazoa; phylum Chordata; class Aves; order Passeriformes; family Fringillidae; genus Calcarius; species Calcarius lapponicus. Next base: position 251,551 of record JBBFKN010000042.1, read on the forward strand.
ACACAATGTGACTGTATGTTTGACATAGACAATGATGAAGGAATAGCATGAGACCTCTAGAACACATCTTCATTCTCCACACTTCATTCTCAGAATTAATAGCTTGTGCAACATCTGCAATTTCATATCTGAGATATTACTTTTTGAAAACTGTGCTAAGAATCTAGTTGAATTATCTATTCAAGGATAGTGGGTAGATGTATCAATGCTTAAGTTAGGCTTCGTAAAGCCAGAGATGGGGCACATCTCTAGCTGTATGGAAAGAATATTTTCCTTGGTTGCAAGATGATTACCTTGCTGATGAGTTTCACTTGGAAAAGGCATTTCAGTTCATCAGCAGTGATTTCTGCAAAATAATGTAATTTAAAATTGTTTATTTTCATGAATCATGTGAATTTCTGTGATTGAGTGAACTAATATCAAGACAAAATATTCTGGTCTTCTTACATTTGTATCAGTCTAGGGTTAGAGTCGCCTTGAGAGAACAAGGCTGATTACCCTATTGCATCTCTCAACAGCATTGGATTTTGCATATAAGCTAAACTAAGCATAGTACACATCCAGTGATAATGTAATAGTTCCTTATACTTTCTGTTCCATTTCCTAAATATAGGTGTGTTTCAATTTAGCTGGGATATTCAAGCTCTTTGTGAGAATCTCAGGGTTTCTGTGAAACAGTTAATACTGATACTCAGATTCTGGGAGGCATGAGAATATTCATTTTACAGCTATTGATGGCTAGACAGAATCAATATGCTATCTGAGATGTGATTCTCCTTATAAATCAAGAGAGAAAGATGATAAAAATATTTTTATTTTAATTCAGATCTTCAAATGCTTAGTGTTTGAAAAACAAGACAGATATTGACGCCTTGCTTGAAATGCTTTAGGGTAACTTGTTGTTGTTAAGAAGTGTGTATTCTGAACAGAGCTATTAGGACTGTGTATTTCTCTATGTGTTTCTGCAAACTACTGACAGAAATGTGGAAATGTTCCCTGCTGTAGACTTCTACTTCACAGTGGTTCCTGATTTATGAATGACAGCAGAGTATTAAAGTTAAAACATAAAGGAAAGCCAACTACTTGTATCTTCTATGTAGAGAGGGCAAAACTTTAAAGGGTAGCTTCAAAGTTTTCTAAATTTTTTTGCTCTGGTTTATTTCTAACACTTACGTCCAGCACACATTCCTAATTATCTGTCCATTGACTTTTGGCCTTCAGTAATATGTCTCCAATCAAACAAATTTTGCCAAGCCTTTTGCTATGTGATACCACAACAGTAAAACTGAGAAAATAAAATATACATTTAGATTTTTTTGCTTACAAAGGAGTTTTTAGATTCTAATATAGTTCTAAAATGGAAAAAAAAAACAGGGATAAAGCATGCCTTATAAATTTTGCTACTACCATGAAGCCTAAAGCAAGACAAAAAACCAATGCATTACTGTAGGTTTTTGTCGGGGAGAGACATTAGAGATTAAATTATTTGTATCAAATGAAAGTGTTGAGGCTGTGGGCAGATTCAGTCAGGGAAGAAGATTGACATAGGGAGCAGCTGCAGCAGAAATAGTAAAAGAAAATCTGAACAAGGAAAAGCTACTGGGAAACACTCTGTCTTAATCAATAAGAGAATCAATCCCTTTCCACTGCAATTCTGTGGAATATCAGTTTTAGAAGAGTTGTTTGAAATCTTAAGGGGAAGATATGTGAGTAATCAATACACAAAATATGGTTTTTTCTTCTTTAATATTATGTAAAATGGAAATACCAGTATTTTCATTCTAGTATTGGACATTGATCTAGTGACACAAAGGGAGCCAGAAGAGAAACATGTCTGTAGTTTCTAAAGGTTCAGATATAGCCAATGAGTGGTCATGTCTGAGGGACTATCAAACCAGCATTGTTGCCAGAGCTACAGGAGATCTGAGCAGAGGTTCCAGACAACTTGAACTAAGACAGAGAATACTGTTACCTGAGCAAACTGCTAATGTAGACAGCCAGACAAAAAGTGCACGGGTTAAAGAGAACAAATGCCCTTACATACAAATGCCCTGGCTTTCATTACAGAATCACAAAATCACAGGCTGGTTTAAGCTGGAAGGAAGCTCTAGAAACACCCAGGTCCAGCTTCCCTCCACAGGCAGGGACACACTGAGTCAGTACCATGACCTGAGTCTTTTGTATCTCCAAGGATGGAGACTCCACAACTTCTCCAGCCAACCTGTACCAGTTCTCAGTCATCCTGATAGTGACAAGAGTGTTTCCTGATGTTCAGAGGGAACCTCTTGGGTTTCCATTTGTGCCTGCTGCCTTTGGCCCTGTCACTGGATGACACTGAAAAGAGCCTGTCCTTCATGCTCCTTGCCTTCAGATGGTTGTGTGTACGGATGGGATCCCCCTGATTTTTCTCTGCTCCATACTGAACAGTCCCAGCTCTCAGCCTTTACTCACAGGTGAGATGCTCCCATCCCATAATAGTCTAAGTGGCCTTTCACTGGACTAAGTCCAGTAAGACTGTATCTCTCTTGTACTGGGGAGCCAAGACTAAATGCTGAAGTGCATATTTCATATAAAATGCAAACTTTTGGTCTGAGTATACTTGATAAAATTAGTAACAGAATTCTTCAGATAGGGCATTCCTTCAAAGCATTTCCTTTGTTAAGCATGTATAACAATACTACAAGTTTCCCAGCCTTTGGGTTCCATGGTTTTAATAATGCCATCCTAGTAGCAGGAGAGATTTTTGAAATTTTTGTGCTTCTGGGGAAAGTACATAGCTTGATAAATAAATAAAGTTCTGTGTTGTTGTTTTCCTTGATGTGCAAAGTTAACAGGTGCTCATTTCAAACAGAAAACTGGCATCATGATTAAAGCACAATGTGTGCTCTTTTATTTGGCTAGAGGTAGAAATGCAGGGGAATGGTGTCACACAATGATATAAATATTGCAGAATAAGTTATCTGGGAATTTAGAAGCCTTTTAGAAGGCCGCCATTATGTGTGTATTGGGGATTTTCAAAAGGAATACAAGTTGGAGAAAACATTTGTTGATGTTCTCATTCTGCTGCCATCTGTAAAACTCTCACTGGCTGATGAACAAGCGCATAAAGCAATGATTGTTTTTGGAAGTCACAACTACACGTATGTACTATTGCAAATCCTTTGTAGACTGTAAACTTCAATAAAAACAAAGTAGCTTGTTTTATCAGAGCAAATTAAGAGAATAATTTTCATTTCCAAAGAATTCATGATGGGCCCTCAGACTCCAGTGGTTCCACATGAGAGCAGAATTTTTGAGACAGAAATTGTCAAATGACAAGTTTTGTGTGGAAGGTTGGAACAGAGCACTATTATACTACTATACACTTATAGCCACTGTCAGAGTGGCTATTAAGGTGTCCTAAGATATTTTAGTATAGATAAAGTATCATTTTTACAAAATTTAATTTTTGTTCACAGTAGGCATATTTTCCAAAGACAGAACACCTTCTAGAGATCAAAGAATGCAAAGAACATACGGAAAATCAGCTTCATTAGCTAACAAAATTCTTAAAATATTTCTTAGAATATCTTGTTTGTGGATAACTGCCAGTGGCAGGGATTACTCCTCACTGCAAGCTGAAAACAAATTTAGGCTAAAGATGCCTAAGTAGTTATAATGCACTTGTGTTTACCTGACCATGATTCAAAACTCATGTATTCATCACCTGCATGGGTCTGTTGAAATGTGATTGTGATATTTTGTAGAGCCAACATATCAGTTTTGCTGGTAATATAATATCTGCATTGCTGACTACATAAATTTTATAGTCTTTCCTGTGATCAGTAAGGTATGGTAGCAGTGCTGCACAGAAGCACAAGCGTCACCTTACACTACACAGTCCATCTAATCTGCAGCTAAAGCTCAGGTACTCATGGAAGTTCAGGCACATAAGGTGGGAGTGAGTCTGCCTGAATTTTGTGTGTCCCACTGTGTTTGAGTTTCACAGAGTCATGGAATCAGAATCATAGAATAGCTTGGGTTGGAAGGAACCATAAAGATCATCCTGGAAGAGTATCCCTGTTCCTCTTGTGTATCACTGGATCGCTGCACTGATGAACCTGTCAGGGAGTCTGTCAAGAAGCTCATGGGCCTGGGACTTCAAAGGTTTCTTTAACTGACTTATTTACTCAGTCAAGGTATTTAAACATGAAAGTATCAGTGACACTTCTATTCTGGCTTCCTTCCAGCATTCTTTTTCATTCCTGTCATATTCATTGGGGTTTCAAATACAAAAATGAAATCTCAAGAGAACTTGTACTGGCTGTAGCTGGCACTATTATATTTTGTATTGCCTGTAGCTGGCACTTACTCAGTTAAAATTATCTGGTTTATAATCCATAAATAAAAGTCTCCTTTTAGAAATACTTAAGTCTTATTATCTCAGGCATTAGATGCAAGATTTACCCATAAAATCAGAATGACAGTGAATTAGTATGAAAAGACTGTTGTGGTGTTTCTGTACTGTCTGGTCACTGCCCCTCCAAGAAGAAATAGAAACAGCATGCATGGCACCCTGACTGCCTTGGCAGGCACTCACTAAAGCTACTCAAACTCTGAGAGGGTATGAAAACTGTTAAAGTATTATTTGTGTTTACTCTTAAACTAGAAATTACTTACAGTAATTTCGTCTTTACAACCAGTTCATCTTCAGAACCCGTTATATAGTTGGCAACTTGGAATGGTTGGTCTTTGGAAATGGGTAAATTTATTAAAATCAGACCCTTTTTTAATTCTCTTTTTCTGCTGTTTCAGTCAAGGTTTAGATGACTCATATTTACTGCTCTCTTTGAGAAACAGTATAGAGAATTTTAACATCCTGCTGCTGGTTTTTCATTAATCCACAAAGCACTAAAGCTATTGGCCTTCTTCCTGATGTTATTTAGCTTCTATGGTTGCGGTGCATTCACCTAGATGATCTTTTCAGATCTCCTCTTTCCATCAGAGAAAGAAAGTAACCTTTTCTATAATTGTTTTTTCAAGGAAAAGGAGGCCCATTTCTCAGTGGATAATAAATGATGGTAATCATCTGATTCCTCCCATAATGCATAGCACCCTCTTTTCAGACAAGAAAAAAATAATAATTCAGGAAAAATAATTAGAAATTAAATTGCTTCTGAGCACTTCTTTTTCATTGAAAACCTCTCTCACCCTTAGTTTTCTGGTGGACATATCTAATCTAATCATCAGTTGTCACTAAGTAATTGAATATCCTTGAGTTTGAACTGTTACAGGGACAATGATATATGTCTGTTCCTGTTACTTTTGACTTCACAAAGAGATGGCTTGTATGTAAGTGCCTCAGGTAGTTCAGCATTCAAACTCACTTTTGCTTGCCAGCTATATATATGCATATAAACACACACATTAACGCAGTGAAATCGATGAGAGCAGAACATACTGTAGATTATAATATATGAGTATATGTATGCATAATGTATGTAGTATTTTCTATTCCATTTTGACATACAGTCACCCCTTTTGGATAACTCATTGTGGTGGTCTGACCCCGGCTGGATGAAAAGTGCCCACCAAAGCTGCTCTATCACTCTTCTCTTAAGCTGGAGAGGGGAGAAAAAAACATAACAAAAGGCTCGTGGGGCAAGATAAGGACAGGGATTGATCAGTGAGCAATTTCCATCCTGGGCAAAAGAGAGCTGACTTGGGAAAAAATTAATTGAACTTATTATCAAACAAATCAGAGTAGGGTAATGGGAAATAACAGTCCTCATGAGGCTGCTCTTAACTAGTTAGTTCCAGGCAAAAATGCATTCAGAATACTGCTACGTTAGAGGTGCTTGTATCTCCCTAAACTTTTTTTTTTTTTAATTCTGATACACAAATAAAATGTGATGGATTTCTCACTGGCACAATTAGTAGTTGAGAAGGCTTGAGAAGATATTCTTCCTAGGGTCTACTTCTTGGTGCTAAAATACATCATGGCATTTAACTGACCTAATGTCCTTAGCCACAGATTTAATATGCTTTTACATGTAAATTTCCTGTGCCTAAGCTCATGCTATTTCAGCTCCTACATCACAAGGACAAAAATTAACATGGTGATTAAAAAGAAAACCCAGATTAGCAAATTTAAGCATTTCAGTGATAGCATGACAGCATGTGTACAATTTTTGTCCAACAGAATATCAGAGAGGAGTGTCCCTCTGCATGGCACACACAGTTAGCTGGGAAAATGGAGATATTGCTGAGAGGGGAGGAGGAAACTATCCAGGTGAAAGTGTAACACAGGCTGTGGAAGAGGACTTCTGTGATACAAGAAAACTTTAGCTCATCTAGTTAGTCTAATCACTGCACTGTAATCACTAGCAGCCTGGATCTCCTATTTCCAGATTCTAACTCCTACTGTTAGAATAATAAATAAATAATAAATAATAAATAATAAATAATAAATAATAATAATAAATGAATAATAAATTGCTTAATAGAATACTGAATCTCTTCTTCGACAGGCATGATATTTTAGGCACCTAGGGACAAGCCAGACTAGTCATGACTTCACTCATGAGCAGTGTTATCCTCTGATGCTGCTGCTCACATTTTATGTAATATCTTGATGATTCACCAGTGAGTTAAACAGGTTACTATCTTCTGCAGCCTGGAATTTAGGCACAAATGTTCCATCCGCACCTTATGTGCATGAATTTGTCCTTTATGGGATATGTCCCCTGTAGAGGTAGGGAATTTTCTATCTTATCAGTGTTTTTTCATGCATTTTTATTTTAACACCAACATAGTAGACCTTATTTTGTTTATTCTCACCACCTGTTTAACTTTGCAACGTTGCTTTTACCAGCTTGTGCTGGCAGTCTTTAAATCATTGGTGCTTTCCATTAAATCAGATTTCCATGATGCAAGGCAAGATCCTGGATCAAGATGCCACCTGATATGCCTTTCAGTATTCCAACAAAATTATTGAGGCCACTTGCATGCTGAAAGTAATGTAAATGAGCAACTGCAGGAACAAAGTTAAAATTTTACCCAAGGTTCAACAAACAGAAAATAGGAGAATGCTATTAGGGGTGTACATAGACTTAATTATATTCACATTGTGAGGTCAAATGGATCCTTCTGTGCATTTATTTTGACTCCTTTCCCTCTATGAATTTAGTTGCCCAATAAACACAGGCACAATATGACTGCTTGTGCAATGCCTGAAATAAGAAATTTGATCTTTAGATATTTGCATTGAAGGAAACATATTTTAAAGTCATGTATGCTCTGTGCAGACCCAGAGAGGAATGGCAAAACAATTTTAGTCATTTTGTATGGAAGTCAGGAAGGTTAATTTGTGCAAGTGTGCAAAGTTTGGCCAGTAAGTTTATTCCAGGAAATCCCCTGAAAATTAGAATCTGAAAATATCCTTTTGGTCAAGTTAAATTTAAAATAAGCACTTTATAATTTTTTAAAGATATGACTGCACAAGCATTTTTGCTCACTAAACTGAGGGGTTTTTATTTATAAATGTGTTTAATCACACTGCAGTATATGCCTTTAGGATTTGGAACAAATTACTGGAGTTATTATTATCTGATTTAGTCTGTGTCTGTAGCACAATATAAAATTACTTGTTTGAAAATTGTTGCAATAAGAAATAAATGAATAGATCTTAGAGCAATGAATTTGGCATCGTTTTCAGAGAGCTATAGAGCAACTGTCTTATGGTGCATAGAATTTGGTAAGGAGATGACTCACCTCTATTTTTATTTATGACTGCAATCATCACTCAACAGTGATATAAATTTTTGAGATTAAACCATTGGGGTACATTCCCTTTCTATCGTTTTCCAGAGTGTGTATTTTATTCCAAGATCAGCATACCTTGATATTGAAAGTCAAGGGATGAATTTGCCCTGAAGGTTTTGCTTTCATCCACAGAGGCAAAAAGGGCATATCAGCCTATCCCTGTAAGCCCAAAATCTGCACATAATCTCTTGCACATGATGGAAGTAGCATGTGAGAATAGCAAGGTGAATCCCTTTCCCAGCTTTACCAGGAAAGAAGAATTGCAGTAAGTCAAGCCTTGTTACCTGTACTGAAGACAGGCGTTTATCGGTTGAAGACAGCATTGACGTTCCATGCCAGGTGAAAGACAGACATATTGAAGATAATATTAATCGCTGAGCATCAGACTGAGCACTTGCTTATGAGTCTGCAAAATTCTCCTCATAGGGAGGCTCTGTTTACTTGGTAGAATAGAAGCATTGTATCAAAGGAATCAGTTTAGTGTTTGCTAAGTATCCACTCCTCAGTGGCAACAGCTTTGTTTCATAATATTTATAAATGTATTTCCTCATGCTATAGAAACATCAACTCCCAGTACATGTTATGTTTCTCGATCTCACCTAAAACTGTGATCTGTAGTACTAACTGTACAAATAAAAATACATAACTGTGTTTTAATTTAAAAAACCCAAAAAGCTACTTTGAACTAAATTTCAGTGGCAACTTGGCTCAAAATTCTCATGTATATATTAAAATTATCATTAGTATGCATTTTCAATAAAAATGTAATATTATATCTGCAACTATTTCAATGATTCTGCTCAGGGCTGGACAGCAACAGAAGTGCTGAAGAATGGAGTGAGTGATGTATAAGAAAAGAGACATGCTGAAAAACCTAAAAAAAATATCTAGCAGAGAGTCCAGCCTTGACCTTGATGATTTGTGACCATCCTCACCTGAATCGGCGTTTGCTCAACAGCCTCTAGTGGTGTAATGCTTTTAATGCTGCCTGAATCTTTCAAAAATCCCTTGAATATTGAAGAGTTAACTGAGAAAGTTTAATCAGTGCAAAGATTTATTGCATTAATGATGTAGGTTATCAACTGATATCCTAATTGCCAGAAGTATTCACCTACCCCAGCACCATGTAAAAGTGTTTTCATTCCCACAATTGTTCATTTTTTTCTAATGCTGTCTTAGACAGAGTAATGATTCATTTGGAAGAGATCCAAGACAAACATTATTTAAATCACTTGATCCGTTTACTAAGTTGTTGAAAAATTAACAAGAGCATTGTTTAATACATCATTTTTTTTAGTAGCATAGGTTGAGTTAGGGAACTTTTGTAAAAGCCTGACTACATAAGAATACCAAGAAATAAACTTTACGGTAGAAGGAGCAAAAACAGTAAGGAACGTGATTTGTGTGAAAATTATTTTTTCTAAGGAGTTGGCTGAAAAAAACCTGATCACATAAGCATTTTTTCCCATTAAAAAAAAAAGACTGTGTCAAAATTTAAAACTGGACTATGTCTTCAAGTGATTCTAAGACCAAGCATTTCAATTTAATTTCAGGTAAGTTTAGCAAAGGAAAGAAATGGAAAGGAAGAAATTCATTTGGCAAACCCTCCCAAAACCAGACACGAGAAGAAATAGTCCCTCACTTTTTACTCAAGAGCACTCACCTACAGCAGATATGGCTCAAATTTATTTCTCTCCTCTGCCTCAGGGAATATAACTTTCCATGCAGGGTGCCTCAGCTGCTGAAGAACTCACTGAGCTTAGTAGGCTACTCTCCATCTTTTACTCTCAGGCTGGTCAATTTATTCTAAAATATTTACAATTTATTTTGATCAGTGACTGGAAACTAAGTGTTCTCAGTTGCTATCTCTTTACTTAAATCCCTTGAGTAGCATCCCAGACTGCTCTTCTGATTCTTTTTCTCTCTAACTGAATTAATCTTCAATTATTCCATGCAAGGTGGAACAGTACAAGAATAAGGAATGAATTGGCCATGGCTCAGTCACTAGTATGTGATAACTTAGTTTAAATGTGTCTCAGCTCTACACAGAAGGATTTTGGCTCAAAGGCAGTCAGTTTTTATGAGAACCTCATAGTACTGGCTTAGGACATATGCAAAGGAGTAGAGACTCCCTCAGTCTCTCCTGTTGGAGGCCCCATAACATGAAAGAGGTAGGTTCATATTCCTTTTGTCAGAATAAAAATATGAAGCAGAATTTCTCATAGGTATTCAAATGATCCAGCAATCAGAGGGAGTGGGGAAGCCCAACACACTCCAGGTTGGTCATAGAAATGTAATCTTGAGAAAAGGAGGCTATCTAGATAGTGACCATGCAAACAGATTGAGGAGGCCAGACAAGACAACTCACATTTTCCAAGGAAAAGTCTGCTTGCAATACAGACTTGAAATAAAATATTTTCTTTCAGTCTATATTTTCCTCAATAATTACATACCAGTCTTGTTCTAAGTTTTTCTTCTCAAGGTCAACAATTTATATGTCTAAACATTTTAGAAATTACCATTTCACACTCAAATGGTTATTTTGAAAATAAAATGTCACATTAAAAACATCTTAACAGTATAGCCACCCACAACCAAGGGATGTGGAACCGAAGGGAAACTTCCATAACTGCCGAGGGATTTTTGAGGGAGATCATATTTATTTCAGGGTAAGAAAATTAATAAAAATGAAAACATTTTAAACTGATTTTGTTATCAATATTTATTAAGTCTCTTGTAGTATTAATAGCTTCAACACTTCAGTATAAGTGTGCACAGATTCTTACAGACACAATTTATTTAATTCAAAATATACTTCTAGAGATAAAAGGTAAATAAGTCAAGGGGGGTGGGGGGAAATAGCATATACCAAAAAAGTGATAAAGGAGGAAAATATATCCTCAGCAGTACATAATTAAATAGGCTTCACTCAGAAAAAAAAAAAAAAATGTCTTTAGTGTTTCTATACACTATCCCTAATGCTGGGTAACAAGGTAACAATATACTTTTTACAAAACTAATCCATGAAAACTGCTATTAGTGTCTATTAATCTGAACCGGGACAGCTAGACCTTATTCCCTACAGATTTGCCTCAGAATAAAAGTAATTGCATTAACTTCCTTCAGCAGAAACCTGATACCTATTCTAAGCCCCACTGTTTATTTCTATCTATTTTTGCAGTGAATCAATATTTAATTTTCACTTCCTCCCACAAAGAAAAGAAAAGAACTGGAAAATGCTTTATCAGAAAATGTCATTCCCATTAAAAAAAAAAAAGGTCAGGTCTACTTCATATAACAGGACACTAGAAAATTTCAATATTTCCAAGTTGTCAAAGGTAGACTGTAGTTGGAAGATAATTTCCCACTGTATTCTTGATTTGTTGTTTTTTGTTGGTTTTTTTCCCCAAAGGGTTTACAACTTTCTTGTTATTTATAAGATACAAAGACAGATTTTGTAAATCTGTCCATAGACAGAATTACCAACATGGTGCAGATGGAAGATAGATTTTCTCTCTGGCAGGCAATCTTTTATCATTTATTTGAAATAAGCTAGACAAAGAACATTTCCATATCTCTATTTAACACATTTCCATATTTTAGCCTTTGTGTTTCCTGAGCACCTATACGTGAAAACAAAAATTCAGTGCAAGGCTAAACAGTCTAAACCACAGTTTTTCTACTTAAAACCAAGCCATATCTTATTTACAATATGATTATATCTCATAAAATAATGTCAGTTTTAGGAAATAACAAGTGTATCAATCAGGGCTCGTCTCTCTCTCACATTAAAAGAAGGGGAACCAGAACATCTCTCATTGTGGTACATTCATTCATACATGTCTGGAATAATTAAGTGATTCTTCCTTTGATTCTTGGTGACACTTTATTAATTCCATCAAATAGTGCCTCCATGTCCAAAGCCACTTATTCTGATCTTCTGAAAATTTAGGGCAGGAAGACAGGCTCTAAACAGCTGACTCTGAGTTGAAATGTCATTTTGGCATCTACAGCTTAAAAGACCATGCTTAAAGAAATTACATTACAGAAAAGTAAGCTCTTTAGGCCTGCAACAAAAGCAGAAAACTCTTGTTTCCACATATACTTAATATAGCACATCCTTCATGATGTGATGGAATACTGTAAATGTAGGGATTGGGTTTTGTTTGTGGGGAAGTTTTTTGGAGAGTGTGGAGCCCAGCTCATCAGATCTATAACAACAATACAATTTCTGGCTCTTATTTGGGGATTTCAGGCTGAAATTACTCAGGTTCTTCAGAAAAAAAAAAAAAAAAAGAAAAATTAAAGAATAGTGTCTCTATTCCTTAGACTTTCAGCAAACTACCCTGGGAAACTATCTGTTGTCAAAAGCAGAGCTGGAAAACAATGAGCTTCCCTCTTTCTTTATTTGTAACTTTAGCTTTAGCTTGCTGGAACAGTAACTTTCTCTCCCTTCCAAGGCAATCACAAGGGCAGATTAATTATTCTAGCTCCAGGCTTCAGATTTTTAACATTTAATAGTGCTGCATAATTAATGCAGGTGGTATTTACACATCATTAGATTTTAGAAAGGTTTTACCTTTCTCTTGAAGCTACCATCCAGCTTATTTGTATGAATTATACCCCTTGCCCCCCTGCTTCACTTCTGGGTTTCCTTATTCTGTTTAGCCTTGTAAAACCATTCTCTGCCAAACACTTAGCATTATTTATTAATTCACGCTTTTTCTTTCTCCCTCACTCAGAGTTTAACTTTTAGATCTCACATAGGGCTTGGGGGCCTCCTCACAAATTCCTTTCTTGTATTTTCACCCTCCAACCCTCCCACATCCCCCCCTCCTCCCCCCTGTATTGTTCAGAGAAACTTTGAGTCACGGAATCTGCTGAGACCTCAAGCAATCCCCTGGTCCACATATACCCTCTTGTTAAGAAAGATCCAAACAGCTCAGATAAATGCTTTTGTCAAACGTTGAAGTGTCAGAGTCAAAATGGGTAAGGCTGCAAGCATCCATGAAAGAAAAAAGATATTTTAGTGAAAACATTTTGAGCTGAATAAAGCTCACACGGGCATTTTCTGTACTTGACAGGGTCTGTAGAAACAAACTGATTATTCTCAACCTTTTGCTAGGATTTGTTCCAGCTATCCTGGATGTTAGGAACCAGCGGTAGAAAAAAACGATTCTAAATAGGTCAAAATTCTTCACAGGGACTGGATGCACTGGTGAAGAACACTGTTAAAAAGAGAAATAAAATTGTCTATCTCCCAGAAGATGCCTAGAAGGAACTGCTCCTTTCCCACATTGTTTGGCCCTCTGATTGACAGGATATTTTCTCAGTCCACTGCAGCAACTCAGTGACCCCTCTTGAGACATCACTCTTTTTCTGTTTTCTAACAAAGATAAGCTGAGGGTGTTCACCATCAAGACCCTTTGCAGATACCTTCACTTTACCTTTTGAAGCCTAACTCATTGCTGAAATGTCAGGTCTCACTTCCAGTCAGTTTGAGAAGTCAGCTTCACTAACGTTTGGCTTAAAAAAATCCCCAAACCATCAAAACCCTTATAAACTTTGATCTTTATATCCAAACTCATACCTCAGATTTACTTCTCATAACATCAGCAAAGCTGATGTTTATTATCCTTTTTTGTCACAGTGACTACAAGTTTAACAATACTGAAATTGCTATACTTGACTTTGAGAGCAAAGTTTGCATCCTGAGTTATTTTTAACTCCTCTTATTTAGTGCCTAGTTCATCTGTTGCCTGACCTTAGACATACTTAGAAAACTTTTGAAGATAGGGACTGTACCTTTTTGTTCTACAGTATCTAGACATAATAAAATTCATGATCCATGACTGCTTCTGGCTTAGCAAGCCCTCCTAGAGTCTAGGTAAAAATCTAGCTCTAGGTCCACCTATTCATATCTATCTAGGTACCTGTTTATATGCATGTATTACATATCTAATGAGTCCATGTCAACATTAATATCAATGCTTACAATATTGAGGAAATACATGCAAGGTGACAGGGATTTCAAATTCCACAGAAAACCAGCAATTCTAATCAGGATTATTTTTGAAGAAAAAGGTAGATGACTCAGCTTTTTAATATCTCAACTAGAGCAAGGAAAATACAAGTAAAAATGAAAAATGATGGCCTCATCTTGATTTATTTGATAACACTAAGTCTATATTCATCCAAAAATGCCAGAGGGTAGAAACTTCTGCAGCAGAAGCTTAACTAATTTCTTTTACTTAGCATGGCACTGACTTACTGAAAACTTTTAAATCTGCTCTCCACAGAGTTTCCAGTACTTTAAGAGTGCTGCTTGCATGAGTTCCAAAATGCTCAAATGGATATACAGAACTGGACAACTTTTCCAGTCCTAGAGGTGTTGCAGGTAATCAAGTAAAACCAGTTCTGGGAAATACAGATAGACTGGAAGCATGGTCTTCAGGCGGAAGGCTAGCAGACCAAAGGAAACCTAAATAGCACTGACCCAGCCTAGTCAAACAGGGACGTCAAAGTTTTGAGAAAATGACATGATATCTTCTTGAGCATTGACTCACAAGATCAGAAATAGAAAAATTATTCACCTAATCCAAAAGAAAATATACATAAGTTGATAAATTGTTGTATAACTCTGAACCTAAGAGAGAAATAGCAATCATGCCCTAGGGGATGCCATGAAGCCACAGCTCACCTCAGGCAGTATCCTGAAAGGGTAATTGATCACAGATTCACAGAATGGGTCAAGTTGAAAGGGACTGCAGTGGGTCATCTGGTCCCACTTCCCTGCTCCAGCAGGATCATCCTACAGCACACAGTACGGGATTGTGTCCAGACAGCTGTGGAATATCTCCAGTGAGGGATCCTGGAAGTGCAGCCTAGTTGCAAGCAGTGATTGGGTGTGACAGATACTGGACCCATACAGAGGGTTCTTCTTCACATATCAGCACATGTATTTTACACTACATATTTTGTTTAAAATCTGGTGAGAACAAGAAGCTGAGAAGAAGACTGTGTATTTATGCATAGGTCCTGGCCTCTGAGCCACACTGTACAGCCTTTTGGTCTGGAATGACCCAGCTTGAAAAGATGTGTTGTGGAGGGGCTGCTTGTTGCTTTTTCCCCTCCAGGATGTTCTTTAATTTGTTTTATGCAATGGTTGTAAACCATTTCCCTGCTTAAAAGAGTTATTATGTACCAGAGTATATTATTTTGTGCCCTAATAAAATGTAGCACAGGAGATTGAAAACCTTTGGGTTCTTTTGATAGTTTCACTTACAAGAAAAGTCTTTGGAGGCTTTTCCCCCTCTTTGCTCTGGTTAATTTAAGTCCTTCCACATAGATGCTTTCTAAATTCTTCTCTTTATTTCAAATGTATCTCATGTACAAAACATTCATTTTTTACACATGGATGGCTTGTATCTTCAATGTGAAGGAGAAATCACTACTGAAGTCACTGAGAAGTTCAGCCTAAAATAAAAAATCAATCACATGTGATTGATTTAAAATATTAATGTGTAAAAGTTTTCTTTAGAGCTAAAAATATATTTGATTCTTAAGTGAAGAGAAGGAAAAAATCAATTAAATTAAATATTGATTTAACAAAAATAGGCAGTTAATACTTTATGTACAATTTCCTATTCATAGATTCACCGTCATTGTACAAGCAAAGTAATTAACACAAAATATGATTTTACAGACAAATTTCTCCTTTTGAATCTTGTAAGGAGGATTCAGGACTGCACCAAACCCAGGTCTCCATCCAGAGCCTGGTCTCACAGCCAGACACATGCTCTGTTGGCAAGGGGAGAGGAGCACTCTGCGCCTCGTCCCTCCTGGCTGCAGCTGAGCATCAGCACTAATCAATCTTCCCTGCAGTCTGTCCTGCTAAGTCAGGCACTGGCACGGCTGGAGTTTTGGCATACTTTGTGATAGGCTTTGTTGCAGGGCTGGAGACAGCCAGCTGAAGCTGGTGGCTTCTTTAATCACCCCATCAAAATTCAGTGGAAGTCATTTGCCTGAGTCCTGAAACACTGAAATGAGATGATTTGGCCAGCATCCCATTACAGATCATTTCAGGAGCTAAGAAGAAAATTATGGTCTCCTCCCTTGCAGACTTACATTCTGCAGTGTAAGATATTCTTTTTAAAGTGAATGCTTGTTTCATTAGACTCAGCTGAGAAAATCCACACACCCCATCTTCCATCAATTAAACAAATTGAAGCAGTAGATTTAGCCTAGTTCCTCATTCAGGACTGCAGAGCAATTGTTAAAAAAAAAATCAGCCCTCAAGCTTGAAAAACCTTGCTTCATCAGAAACGCAAAAAAAGAGGGGAAGTTAAGAAAGGCTTTAGAAACATTCGAAGGTAAATCTCTGCTACAATTGCAGAATCACCATGCTCTCAGGCAGACTAAATAACATACTGGACAAAACTTACAGGAGGGCCAGGAGTCCTTTGTGATAAATTCTATCGCCTAATTGAAGACCAATTTGGGATGGTTTGGGATGGTTTAGGATTCCTTCTCTGAAGGAATTCATCCCAATCTGTTTATTATTACATTTTCTCTGCCTGAGAGGGCTGATCATCAAGATGAAGATTAGTACTATAAGTATTATGTATTAGTACTGTAAGGGGTACTATTCAAAGGTATTCCCTCTCACGAGCAAAGAGTAGCATGTCAAGTGGAGGAGTGGTTTCTAGGTGAAGTATACCTATTAACCACTTAAAATGTGCAGATATTCTGTATGATTTTAAGTACATTAAAAACTATCCAGATTATTTTTATATGAAACCCCAGGGTTGTTTTTTTGGTGGGTTTTTTTTTTTTTAGGAAAATGACTATGTATGTAACACAACTGCACTGCTCTTCACTGTGTCTGAATCAGTTTGGAGGAAAATCTCCCTTTCTCAAGGATACCACAAACGGATGCAGCTTTCTGTTTTTCTATTTTCCAATTTGGATGTTCTGTCAGATGATATGTGTGCTGATGCATGGAGCTTTTAGGAGCTCATTTTAAGATAACCAGAAGAGGTTTCAGGACAGGATCCTAAAGCAGAGAAACAGCTGTATTACTTTGGGTTTTTTTTTTTTTTTTTTGACTCAGTTAATATATTAATTGATTTGTCTTTCAGATTTAATAAAGAATTTTATCATCTCCCCCATCAAATTATTTAAACATTCTTTTCAGTTTTAGTAGAGTTTTTTTTTTTACACTGTTCATTTGATCATTTCAGCAGGGTACAAAGTTGTGCCTTCAGGCACAGCCTGTTGTGAGAAGCTGAGTGAAGATGCACTGCCTCACGGGGCTGGAAAAGATGCTTCCTTCATTACTGGGTTATCTCTCAAAGCAGCCTGGTTGCACTATGGGAAAATAATTGATACTCACTTTTGGATGGCTGCAGTATATTCTCATTTCACTGCTAAGCCAATTCACTTGGAATTAAGAGGTAGAGATAGAGGGGGTTTTCTTGACCCTTAACCGGCATCTTTCCCACAGGATGGCAATCAAATGTGCTTTCACAACAACATGGGTTTCTGCTCTGTTTGGCCCTGATATGATCTCTGCCAGGTCTTTACTTGCAGAAGTATCACTGAGTCATGGGAGACTAAAAAATAAACTGTCACTAGTTTTCCAGATTTTAAACAGAGAGTTAATTTACTTTGGGTTTTGCTTGAACAAGTCAGACTAGCTGCTCTTTTGGTTTTCAGGTTTAAAAAAAACTCATAAAGGCTATGTAGTGATTCCTAAAAAAGTCTCTCTCAGACAAGATCATATTATTTTCAGCTCAATGAATTACCCTATATTAGTCCCTGCATCTTGCTATCATTAGAAAAGAGCATTAAAAAGCCTGCTTTTGATCATGGTGAAGATCAACCAGTAACTACCTTTCCTTAGCCTTCCAGGTGTGTTCATTTCCAGCACTTGACACCAAAAATGCCCTTTGCCTTCCCTCTTCCTACTTTCCTGTTCTGTCCTCTTCCACTGTCTGTCTGTGATCTCTATATCAAATAAAGATTTTTTTCTAAATATGAGAACCAATAATTTCAATGTAACAACAACAGCTCTCATTAGCATCTGAATATTTATGTTTTGGCAGTGAACAGAGATATTTGACAAGGCCATTCAGTTAGTATCCCCCTATGTTTGATAAATTCACTGAGGACAACTTATTGCAAAATCAAAACAGTGGTCTTCAAATGAATCAACATTGTTATTCATTGAAGTAGAATGTATCCTGTGGCCCTACAAAGGTCACCTTGAAATTTACAGAAGCAGTTGCATGGCCAGCTGAAATTGGCAATTAGAAAATTAATTCCACAGTCAAGATACCAGACTGAATTAGCATGTTATTGAAGATCCATTTAAGATTACATTTACTGCTCTGAGAAATGATTTGTCATTTCCATTACTAACTATCCCAGAGAGTTTATTCCTAACACAGCAAAACTCTTCCTGCTGCTCACCAGAAGTATAAGCTGTAACAATCCTGCTTCCACTGAGGCTTTACCTCAAAGATACCTCATGTTCAGGGCTTTCTTAAATAAATTCTTGAATCAGGTACCAAATCTTACCCATTGATCTTGCTCAGTATAATCGCAGCTTTATGGATTTTGATGGAATTGTGTGAACATAATGTATCGACCTGGTTAGAGGTTTTTGAAGTCCAGTCTAGTTGGATTATATGTATTTCCCAACTGAAACAAATACTTCTAAAGGGGTGTAATATTAAAATCCTATCTGTTTCTATTCTAATTACCTAATAAAGTCTTAATGTACAAGCTAGAGGTGATAAAGTTTCATTTAATTAGCAGATAGATAACCTGGCCTGCTGAAGGAATTTGCTTTATATTGAGATTTCTAGGGAAAGAGACTTTCAGAAATACAGGTGAAAAACTGAAGCTACAGTAACAGAAAAGAAACTGAGAGAATTTTCATCAGCTTCAGTGGGAGTGAGCAGGATATCATTATAAACATATAGGTACTTTCTGCAGACTTTTTGTTCTAGTGTGACAGAAGATATTTAAATTCTAGTCTGTTGTTTTCCCTTTTATTATCATTACTACCTCACATCCTATATTGTAGTTCTATATTCCTAACTGTATTTTTCTTGAATTCTCTATTTGTATTTATTCAAAATGCATATTATCCAAGCATATTCTCATACTAACCAACATTTGCACATAACACATTGTGGGACTGAGATTTCTGTTTACTTAGTTTCTTTTCTGACTTGTGCATATCGCATAAATCAAAAATTTTCAAAAGCAGGTGCTTGGCTTAGGAAATAAGTTCCATTTTCAAAAAATATTTATGCACATAAGAACACTCAGGCTCATTGACCTCTAAGTCCATTTGGAAAAATGGTTTAAAAAGCACAGATAAAGCAAATCATTTCAGCACAAACTGAGATTCAGGCAGGCAGAAAAAGAAAGAATGAAGAGATGACTGAGAACATTGCAGCAGATAAAAGAAAAAATATAAACTGTAAATTAGGTATAAAAAGCATCTCATACAATTTGAGAAACTAAATGCAGGGTAGCTGAAGAGAGGAAAAAAGGCTGTGATACAGCTACTGAATAAAATTGTCATTGGGCGTTTTTTCTTCTCCATATTTTTTTTTCTGAATCCTAATTTACTCTTCACACTGACAAAATTATCTTGCATATACTGGGTCAGACATAGCTGCAGACCTGGTTAGTAGCCCTCTTTAGAAATGTAATATGTACATTTTCCTCACTTGCTACACCTATGCAGAGAAGGGGCTGTTCTTGAAGACCCATTTCAAAGGAGAGGCTGGACTAGATGATCTCCAGAGGTTCCTTCAAACCAAAGTTAACATGGAGTACTCTGAACACTCCATTTCCCATAATGTACCTTAATTTCAGTGGGATCTTTGGGTGAAAAGGATAAATCACTGTGTATCTGCAACTGTTGTGTGTATCAACAGCTGCAGTGAAGTTGTGATCACTTGAAAATTCATTGACTCCATTTAACACAATTGAGAGAATAGGAAGGGATTAGGCAAAACATGTTGGAGGTGCTTAAACCAGGGAACTTACATCCTCTTTTCAGGGAAAAGAAAAAAAAAAAACCAAAAACAAATCAACAAGGAAACCACTTGACAGAATGATGAATAATATCTGTCTTGTACACCACGTGAGGGGAAAGGAAAGCAGCACCTCTGTCACTCAGAACTGGGAGGAAAGTAAAAGGAAATGGAACATTCTCTCCCCAGGAATACCCTCTACTTCTGAAATGTGCAGTACTGTCTGTAAACTTTGTTATGTCAGTTTTGGTTGGCATAGCATGGTACTTGCAAGGAAAGGTCAATAAAAACAAAAAGGTAGTGTGTGTGAATTGATGAAACAAAATGACAACAATTTCCAGGTAAAAAGTACAGGAAATCAATTGGTCATGCATGTCAACACGAAATTAGGACAACTGCATGCAGAATCAGAGCCATCTCTGTCATATTTCTATGAAAGTGATACCAGATATTATACCAGGGATTGGCATAGTTTCTTAAACTAGTCCAGAAAAATAACTTTACTTGAGTAACATCCATTTGTGCAACTCAGCTTATACTTTGTACATCTGAAAGTTCTTAGGTCTTACATTTAAAATGAACTATATACAAGCAAGGAATTAATCTGGAGTTAGTAGAATTTCTTCCCTGAGTTAATGTAAAAAACCATTTATGTCTTGAAGGCCCACTATTCTGCAGGTATTACACAGCCTGTTTGTTTTTCATTTAGCCCAGAGTTCTTTTGACCTGTAACCAAGCCATGCAACACTGAGATCACACATTGAGATTACCCTGTTTGAGTGAAGATACTTAGTGCCTCCTAACACATTCACAGAAAATCAGGTGAGTTCCATGTTGCTGGTGTTGGCTTTCCTGTAGTTAATTGGTGATGACTATTCACTGGTGGCACATCAATTTACTCCTTACCCTCCTTTCTCAAATCATCATCTCCCTTTTTTTTATCAGAATACTGTTCGGTAAAATTGATTTTGTCCCATTAATAACTTCATTTTTCTTTAATATCTGTAGAGAAAGGCAGCTACAAAGGCTGATTGTTTCCATGTTAGCCTGTAAAGTAGTGGGGAGATAAGAACGCTTCCTATCTTCTTAGGTTTGGCAGAAACAGGAAATTTTCATTTAAAAAGAAAATGTACTTAACTAACAAGACTGAACTATTTTAAGGGCTATCAACTGTGTTTACATCCATGTCAGTCCTATTACAAGTGATAAAAATTATTTCTGTTCCAAAATCCAGAAGGAAAATAATTCTTCCATAAGCCCGTGTGGATGCTGGGGTGTGTATGTGTGTGTAGAGGTTTGTGCTGATGTTTTTCCTGGAGGTCCGTCTGTGTTTTTGGGGATGCCTGTGTGCTTCTCCCTTGACTGACCAAAAGGAGGGAACTGCACTTCTAGGAGCCCATGCCCTGACAGTGACACCTGCAGGGACATACTCAGGTGGGTGACAGTGCTTGTGATTCATGGTCTCAGGGCAGACTGGGGATAACTGGGGACTTGGGGGGTTGAGTGGAGGTGGGGAGACAGGGGAGGGGATGCTCCTGGTGACTAGTTTCTGGGGCTGGGAAATAAATTGTTTATTAATGCTCTGTACAGGTCTGGGATCATCATTTGTTTGTTGGATTGCCAATATTGACCCTGAATATATAGTACACTGATTGTCCTGGATATATAACACACTGATTGTCAGTTAATTAGGTGTCATTAATAAGTCAATAAACAATTTTGAATGAGTCGAATTAAGCCACAGAGATGTTTTTCTCCCTGCAGCAATAGCCATTCCAAGAGCTGCTTTGCTCAGACAGCAACTGGAGGGGAAACTCAGCAGCAGTGTATCACAAGCAGAATGCCTCTGGCTCTGCTCTGCCAGGCTGCAGGAGCCAGGTCATTCACTACCCCCAGGATAGGAGCAGCCCAGGCCCTGCAAGTAATGTGGCTTCTCAAAAACTGCCAAATTGTCCTTTTCCCCCACATTTGCTTCTGACTCCTCTTGCACAAGGAGCTGAGAGGTGTGCATGTTTCTTACTTCCCTTTGCTGACCTCATTTGCATCACTCCAAGCCTGTATGTAATGGAGATGCTCTTCTGCATCCAGAAGTGTCTTTGATGACTGCTTTGGGTAGGGAAAGATTTCAATAGTCAGTTTGAATTTTATTTGCTCACCAAATCTGAGTTTTGAGACTCTATTTGTGCGTAGGTCATGGGAAATAGCATAAACCGTACCCAAGAGCAGCCGATGTTCAACCAAGATTTGGGTTTTGGGTCAGTCTGAGTCCCTCTAGTATATAAAGATTTTTGATCCTAGCAGAGGATTTTCAGTTTATAAGGACATCAGATATCAATTTTTACTTTGATCACAGGTAAACCAAGAAGTCATTGCTGGAAATCAAGCCTATAGTCTTTTATCCAGCTTGAGTGGATCCTTCCTTGGGTGGAACTTTTCTAAAGCCAACTCTTATTTAACCATACCTTGAACCCTTGCCCTTGTGAGAAATAGCGTAAAATCCTAACTGTCTAATTCTTTCATTCCAAGAAGAAAAATCCATGTGTCATCCCTTTGCCCCCAAGGTATAAAGCAAATCCCCAGCATCCTATAGAATAATTCCTGCATTGTACATAAATACATAGTAAAAAAACTAAAGAACAGACTTTCAAAGACTCAAATGGAAAGGTAAAAGATTAGAAGAAATAACAAGTCCTTCCTTAGGTCTCCCTGCTCTTAAACTGAACAATGGCTAGGAAAATCACCTTTAAAAAAGATGGTGTAGTTTACTCCTGCATTCACCAATTCTGTTCCTCAGAGCCAGTTCAGGGTATTTCAGCCTGATCAGGTCTGTCTCTCCAAGAATTAAAGATGTTCTTGCCATTATCTTCATTGACTCAGTCCCCAAAAAATGTCAATAAATTGAATATTATGTAAAGGGTATTCATAGTTCCAAATAAAATAAACAACTACCACCAAAGTACAGAAGAGTTAATATTGTTGATGAAAACTTGGTTTTGAAGAATATTGTTTCAATTTATTATGCTACTACAAATTACTGTTCATGAATATTAGACTGATCACTGAGCAGTAAAGGTTTATCACTAAATATTGACACAAAATTGTAACAGTAACATATTATTCCCTATTTCTTCAAAAAATTCACCTACTTCTTTGGGAACTGGAAAGGAAATTATACTAATTTCTTAATTAGTAGGAATTCTCTTGAATGGAGAATAATAGCAAAGAATAGTTTGTCAGACATATAAAGAACATCAGCAGATTGCTAAGGGTGCTGTGAAAGTATAGAATATTTGCCAATTTTGCAATTGCGGAATGAACAATGAAAGAGAACATTTAAAGTCGAATTTTCAATTTCCAGACAGAGCTTTTGGACTAGCAATGTTTTAATAGTTTCCCTAATTGATGTTCCTGCTTGGTCCATAGTACTTTCCAGTTCTTCCATTTCCCTCTGTGAAATCACCCTGAAAAGTATTTCTACTGAAAGACACAAATCAGGCTCAACAACTTCCACTGAAGAATTAGCACATGTTAAAACTTCAGATTGCCTCAAGCCCAGCAGTCTGATTTGCATACCCTTCTTTATAAAGTTTAAAAATAGGCTATTAACCTCCACCCATATCAAGAGTAATGAACAGTTTTAGCATAAATTTTAATTATAGAAAATCCCATTTCTTCTGAATCTTTGTGTAGCAATAATTTTAGCAATGATGTTTTAAAATGTTTCTTTCTTCCCATATAGATTTCATGCCAATATTTCTTATAAATGGAGGCATTTTATATACTGGAAATGACGGATATAAACTATATCGTTTTACAACTGTTCTCAACAATGTGTCAGGGGAAAAATGCAGGCATGACAGAAAATGCAAACTTCAAAAACTAAAAATGTTCAGAGGTAATAAATATGATTCAGGACAAAAATATTTCATTTTAGAACAAATTGACCTTTCATATTAAGATTGTCCTTATTTCAAAATCACCATTTATATACTCTAAGAATCGGCTATTGCTTTCAATATATTCATTACTCCTTAAAGTCAGGACTTTTAGACACAACCAGTATTACTTACGTAGGAAAGAAATGCTGTAGGAGATTCAAGGGGCTGTGACTTCTTCCTCCACAAAGAGGGAGCTGTGAGGTCATTTGCAGTCTCAATATACAGAATATTTTTACATCTGTCTGTGCTCAGAGAATAGGACATGTCACACAGGGACATCAAGAGCTGCCAAACACAGTGAAGACTGAGACATTGCAGTGAGCACTCGGGTCTGGAATTTGGCCTTTTCCTCCTCGAATGCAGCTTTTAAAGGTGTATGCAGTCATATTTGGCAGAATAGTGGCCAGCAGTAACCTTGTTCCTTAGATTCAGCCATTCTCAAAAATTCATGGTGTGACCAAGGAAGTGTGAACTTAAATAGGGTGATACATAAAGTAAAAATTATCCCTCATAGCACAGATAAACAGATTGTGTTGCTTTTGATCAGATCAGAGACAAAACTACACAGGAGTCTGCTCTCAAAAGCAGCAAAGCATCGCATTGGAGGTCTGTTATTCACCTGTACCTACATGAGGTTCAGTAACACTTTGGTAAGCTAGAGGAAGAAAGATTGAGTGCTGTCCTTGGAACATGACAGCTCCTGGGAAGTTTAAACCAAGTAATATAGCGGGCAAGGGGACAATTTTAACAGTCTCCTGCTTTTGTCAATTCTTACTGAAAAAGCAAAGTAAAATCTGAAATAACTTTCAGCTTGATTGAGAGGAGGAAAAGTTACTCTGTGGGTACAGAAAAGGGAAAGTGTTGGTTTAACAAACAAATTGTGAAACCTTTCCCTGTCTTTCAGCATATATTATATCCCATGCCCCTACATATTCTGTTCTCAGTGGGGTTGTTACTGGCTGAAACACGAGGTAAAAATCAGCAATTTTTTATGCTTTTGGTATCTCATTTTTATGATTCTTCTGCTGTATCCAAACATTTCAGCCATTCTTGTTTTTATGGATAAAGATTTCAAGAGTGATAGTGACTCACAGTGGGATGGATTTTTTTCCCCTTCACTGACAATTAAAAAAAACACTGTGTGATCCCAGCATTGTCTTCTTCATTGCTCTGGGAGACAGCCAAATGTTACCTACAGATACTATTCATGAGATTCATATATCATGTTCAAAAGGGGGAAGAAATCTCTATGTTCCCAGTAATAGATTGTAAAATACCAGGATCAACAACAGCTTAAAAGACCTCTTAAATCATTTGTACCACCAGGAGAGAGCAAAGCACAGTTACCCGCCCTTTGTCACAGAAAGCTTTTCTGTCTGTTCTGTTTGGTGGATGGTTACTATGGGGAGCAGAGCAGGCAAAATGCTGGTCCAGGTTCTCCAAAAGCAGTTTTACAATCGTGTCTCTGTCAGAAATGTTATTTTCCTTTTAGATGCAAATTTCTCACAGATGAAGGGTATAGGCTACATCCAAGTAAGAGCAGAGCATTTCTGTGTACTGCAGGCACTGGAATCTAAAACTAAAGACTTTTTCTCCATTCCCCCATGGATCAGAAAAATCTCTTTTATTTTGTCTCAATTTCCTGCAGCTGCCACTTATGTTACTTATGCCCACCCTCACGGCTAGGAATAAGGCATTACATTAGGTGAGTCAATGAGTCAAAGCAGTAGGAAGAAATCTTTTGAGGAAAAAGATTTTTAGGAATCTAAAAATTCTCTGTTTAGGAAGAAATCCTACTCCTTAAACATAAGAGGTAATAGGTATACAGCAAGTTGTCACAGCTGCTGATGTTCTTTGCCTTCAATAGCCTGAAGGGATTCAGGGGCTTACATAAGGCATATGCACAGCCCTAAACACAACCTGGTTAGGACACATTAAGCCCATGCTCTCAGTCTCTAAGGCTGTTTTTAACAGCACAGAAGTAGCAGCATTTTGGGCAGCAAGCAATGCATGGAGAGGTTCCATTTGAGGCCAAGATTCTCAGACTCAGTTGTCCATGTATACAAGTCTCTGTATACATCAGATACTGCTGTCAGTGGAGCTGAGGAGAGGATTTGAGCTGGCCTGTCTCTGGCTGCCTACCTCAGCGTGAACTTCACTCTTGTAGGCTTCCTGAGCTTTTGGGAGCAGATGTGACTGCATGGGAGCTTTGGCACCTTGGGCCCCAGGGTCTAAAAAAAGGACCACAGGAATCTCAAGGTCATGGCGTTGCCTGGGAAGATGGAGCTCCCGCCCGTTTGGCTTCTCTGGTTTTGTAGCAAGCACTGTTCAGTGTGAGAAACAGTACTCCCTGCACTTAGAACAGATGCTCTCAGATGAAAGAAGCCAGGCTCCTTTTTTTGTCTTCTTTCATGCCAGTTTTCTCTGCTGTTGTGTCTCATTGCTTTCTAGGTGGTTATTAGCTGATATGACTAGGACTCGTCTTACAGAGTCCTTTTATTCTGCATTCCTTCCCTGGAACAGATTTATAAGCAATCAAATGTCTCCTGTCTGGTAAAAATAAAATGCTTTTCAATATAAGTGAAAGTTACAGACAATCATGAACTACTCATGGTTCCCAAATCAATTCATTTCAGTACTGGAACAGCCTCTGAGAACAACAGGCTCTGTCTCCTGCAGACAGAACTGTAACTTCATAGTGGTAACTCCACTGTGAAAATAGAGTATGCCAGAGTGAAATTGTTGAATCCAGTCTTTGTTTCAGACCACAAGGATCCTATTTCATGCATTAAGTGCCAAGGAACTCAATTATTTATTACTTTATAGTTGAAACTGGAAAATTTCCCAGATTACTTATCTATTCTCAAATACTTGAAAAAATGAGGAAAGCAGGGGAAATTTATTACTATGAGTAAATAACCAGTGAATGGAGAGGTTTTTCTCAAAAATTTGCAGTCAATATCCCAGATGACTCTGAGTGCTTGGCTGCTTCCTATAGAATTTAATATCCTTGTTTCAGCTAGAAATACTGCAAGGATACTTCTCTGTTGTGTAGCTCACTGCTGTACTCTTGTTAATTGAGACTGGGAAAATGAAGAGGACAGAAAAACAGAGAGACTTGGTAAAAAGAATTTACTATCATTAATTTACACATTTACTATTTTTAGATGAGTGAATAAAAATTCAGTCTATATTATAGCTTAATCTTATGTATCCTTGCAAAATGGAATGGTTTTGCAGTAATTAACTATTTTTGCATCAAGATAATTGTACTTTATTTTTTCTTTGCCAAGAGTGTTGATAAAAAAGAAAAGTTTCTCTGCAGATACAGTGGCACTAATGTCCATTAAGGAAATTATGTTTAAAAACACTTCTCTTTCATTCAAATTACAGAAAGGAGAAGTTAACTAAGCTAACACAAAATGATGTAAAACATAGATCCTGTTGTGGGAATGTCCACTTATTTTGATACGTTCAGGATTCGAAATAACTTTTTCAAATCCATAATGTGTGTGTACAAAACCCTGGCTGTGAGAGCAGTGCTGACTCATTGCACAGAGTTTGCAGCTAACCTGGGCAGACACATCAGCTTTCTGAGGGGCAGAAGTGTGAAATGTAACAGAATCTGGGGTTTTTTCCAACCACCACCAATTCTTATTATCAGCAGGCTTTTTCTTTGCCTTGCATCCACAAAGCTTTTACTGTCTGGAAACCCACAACTGCTTGTTGTCTCAGGATTTCTGCATCTAACTGCTCCTCTCCTCTCCTCTCACTGATTATAAAGTAATGATCTTTCAGACTTCATCTAGAAACCCACATGGAAACTCCTATTGATCCTGAGTTTGCAAAATCCTTAAAGATCAAAGAACTTCCTTTTTTAACAGACAGACACTGCATATTAGGTGATACAAATAGATTAAATATCTCGAGCCTCTCTTTCACAATTCTTTCAGGTGTTACAAAATTTTGCTTCAATTTTAAGTACATGTATATATATATCTGTTGACTGTTTTTATATCAAGGCAAAAGAAATGAAAGCTAATTATTCACTAAATGACCATCATAGTTTTCAGAACTATAAAAATCAATAGTGAAATTTGACTTATAGACTCCCCATCATGAATTGATTAACCTCTCTCAATGATCATTCATGGCAGAATTACCAATGGTAATGGTAATTACCAATGCTTTTCTGTATAATAGAGGATGATTAGACAAAAACAATTACTAATTTGGAATTCTTGAATTCAAAGAAGTACTTCTTCCTCTGTTCACTGAGAATTACACTAGGGTCTTGGTGATCATGAATAGCTAACACAAAAAGATGTAAAACACCTGTCACCTGCCTCTGAAAAACCAAGTCGCTAGAAGATTTGGTCCACAAAAATGTGTGAGGACATTTGTACCTGATTGAATGAATGTAGTGTTGCCTATTATTCAAAGTTTATTTCCCTTTCCCATAGACAGAACATAATAACTAGACAGTCAACAAGGATTAGTGAAGTTATTAGCAATAGCACAAAGTCTTCCTGACCTACAAATGAGGAAGCAATTCTGTTTTCATTCACATACTAACAGTATGAAGTATTATCAACACCTGCAAAGCTGGTCAAGCCTGTACACATTTCCCTTGCTGATATTTCTTTGGACTCCCTCTCACCCTAGTATTTTATTTCCCTGCCAGCTTCCCTGCCAGCCCCATGATTTCTTTCTTTTAATTAAATTTATCTTCTTCCTAAATTCTACTGTTGTCTTTTATCTCATGGGTTGATCCAAACTCTCTTTTCTGTCTTGATTCTAGAAAGACAAATTCCTTTACATCAGGTTTTATTGTCTTGTTATGTGACATAGTGCTTTGAGAGGAAAACCTCAGGAATTTGTGGGCAGTTAATAAGGATAAGATGGAGTTCATCCAACTGAGAGCTGCTGGCATATGTGCAGACAAGTCTGCACCCCTGACATTTAGACACCACCCAGAAACTGATATTTTGTGGTTCCACTGTGAGCTGGTTCACCAACAAATTGGGAAAAAATGTAACAAAGACACTGAATATTTTTCTGAGATTTAGCAGTGTTTAGCCAGTTTAAATTGGCTCATTATGAGGTTGTACAAGAGCCAAGAAAAGGGAGCTGGTGGGAGTCTGCTGCCAGGGACAGGCTGGGGGTGGGAGCACTTTGCCATCAGATGGGCTCAGCCAACTTTGCACTAGGAACAAGATGCCCAATCCCTTCATCCTTAGAATGACAAGACCTCATCTCTTAATAAAGAACGTATAACAGGGAGTTTACAACCTATTCAATATGTAAATTATTTCACTGGACTATTTCACAATGCTCAGTTTAAGCTATTTCACAATGCTCAGTTTTTATTTGATACCATTGTGCTTATTTACATCTTATATATGATGTCTGTAAGATAACTTTCATTGTAATTTCTATATAAATGGCTAGACTTTATGAGAAAAATCAGTCTCCCTCACAGAGGAATTTCCTGGATCAGCTTCATAATGCTCATTTATTAATCAAAAGCATAAAAAATGCCATCCCCTTTCAAATATAAATTATGTCTTGTCCTCACTGCAAAATATCAAATTCTCAAAATGGAATAAGCATGTCAAGCACAAAATTAAGTTTTGATTTACACATTTCCCAGGAAACATCAGTCTTTATTAATGAAAACTAATATGGCTAAATCTTCCTTACTTTTCTTATATAGGTAGCCTTATTATAGACTTGCTCTAACATTCCTGAAAAGATTTGTCATTATTTCCAAAGATCCTGAATCAGTCTCAAAATTATTATTTTTTATTTTCTTCAGAGACAATCTGCTTCAAGATCTTTTGAATTGAGCAAGTTATTGGAACTTTAAGTCGATAAAGAATAACAGACATATAATATAAATGGCTTCATCATGTGATATTTACCCCTAAACCAAAACAACCCTTAGGAACAGGCCGGAGAACACCACAGAGTATTTGGCAATCTTTAATGTTTGACAGTAAAAAATATTCATATTACTTTGCAAGTTGCTTTATTATGAAAAATGATGTGTGAGCGAGAGGAGAATTTCCTGTGATATTTCCATTGTTTCTGCTCCTGGGCTGGTCAGGAACTGAAAGAGGCATCTTTACATTCATAACCTTTCCAAACAGCAACTTGAGACTTCAGGCTTATTGGTCACTACAGTTATTGATATTAAAATTACTCTTGATTGTCACAGAAGTAAAAGAAGAATTTGCCTTACTGATTTTAGAAAGTTTGTTCCTGGCTTCTGCTTTTTTACTTTAGAGGCAAACCAATGCAATCAATTTTATTGACTTTTTCTCTTCTCGCTTCATACAGTCTATCATTTTTTCTTTCTTCTTGTCTACAGAAGTATAGAAAACTGTTCGAAGACAGCAAATGTTTCCAGACAAGTCTGAGGCAGAGAAGCAAACAATAGACTTCAAAAAATATACAATGTCAGTATGATCATCTCACACTGTCACTCCAGACTTCACTGCACTTCCAGATGCTTTTGCAACTGTGCTGACTGACATTATTTCAAAACACTTACAAAATGTTTATTAGACCTCCAGCTGTTCTGTGATAGCATAAGTGGGAAGACAGTGACAAAATTGTATCCAGCTTGTTCTATATTAAATATTAATTCTTTTTTTTTTTTGGCAAATATTATTTTTTTAAGATCTAGTCTTACCAGGAGAGAAGTATGCTGTTCCCAAAGGAATTACCCTGTGCAGAATGCAGCCACTGAAATCCTTTTCTCCAAGTTGTACAGTGGATGTGCTTTTGCATTTTCTGCATACCAGAGATGGTGAGAACAACAATATTTGGTGATAATTTGTCCTAAAACACTGGTCAGACACTTCTACCTTTTGCTGAATTGTTATGCCCTGAAAGAAGTAATGGCAGCTACACAGCTTGTAGGCCTAAATCTAAAGGTCACAGATGTCAGCCAGATAGTTAATATTTTCATCTTCAATTGCAAATCATTGCATAACTGCCATTTGTGCCTTTGAAAATATGCCCTTAAGTATTTTGCTGAATCAGAGCCTACATGTGGTCTAGCTGACATCATCTGGTACAGGGTGAAGTTGATAGCTAAAGGCGTCACAGGATTAAGAAAACAACTCTTTCCTGATGCACAGCTCTTTTTCTTTACTGTCTGTAACTTCAGTGAAGACAAAATCTTGCTCAGTCCCAAGAGATAACAGAGATTGAAAGTGAAATGAAGAAAACTTTGCAGGACAGCACAGGGATATCTGTGATCACATTGCTGTCAGGGAATCTCAGGTAACAGCAATAGCTTACCAGAATCAAACAAGTCTTAGTGTTTTCCCAGTCTTGTTTGGAGAAAGAAAACAGAGTTTTTATTAGTCAGCTGTCAGTGACAGATCTTGGTCAGTTACAAAACTGATGAGAAGCAGAACTTCACTGCACTGAGAAGAGTTGAGGTTGTGAGATTCCTACAGCCCGTTACTTCTACCTGTCTCATCAGGTGCTGAAAGCTGGTTTAAGAAGCCCTGGGGACTTTACAAGTTCAGGTATTAAGTATATGTGTATAATTTATTCACAGATAAATGTTGATAACAATATTTATATTAAAGAAATACATTTGGTGGAGGAAGAACAGGACTGTGGCAATGAACAAAAATGTTCCCAGAGTTTGAAGGCAACCTTTTAGATGTACTTTCACAGTGCTGAGTCCCTCTTCACTGATGCTTATTAGCACTTTCTTAGCCATTGTTGCTAATGTTCTTTTCCTGATCACACAATGACAATCTCATCTCATTCTCTTTCACCACATATTACTTTGAGATCTATTTGGCAGTTTAGACCCCTTTCAGATATCCAGCCCATCAAATAGTCACAAATGGCTTGTCTCTGTTTCATGTTAATTATCATACAAAATACTTGAAATTATCATTCCCATACTTGAGATTTTCATGGCTAAAATATCCATATTTTACTTATCTTTTGGTTTAATCTGTAGGGTAAGTTCATATAATCAGGACAAACTGTACCTGTCTGTTCTGAATTGCAGATCAAAAGTTGAATCTGAGTGGTTTTTTTCCTTTTTCTTCCCCCAGTAAAAAAAAAATATATACTCAGTGGGTTTTGTCATAGGTTTTGTCATGTCCTATCTAAAAAATTATGAGCTTCAAGTTTGGTTACTCAGCTTCAGTTTGTGGAATTTCTGTAATTTGGGTTTAGCAGTTGATTTATTTCTTGCAGTTAGTACATGAA
This sequence comes from Calcarius lapponicus, assembly GCA_039654755.1. Taxonomy (NCBI): domain Eukaryota; kingdom Metazoa; phylum Chordata; class Aves; order Passeriformes; family Fringillidae; genus Calcarius; species Calcarius lapponicus. The sequence continues at coordinate 283,595 of JBBFKN010000042.1, forward strand.
TCTTACATCATTCATTCAAATTCACATGATCTTAATAAGATATTGTCCTGGTTTCAGCTGGAATAGAGCTGAATTTCTTCTCAGTAGCTGTTACAGTACTGTATTTTGGATTCAGAACGAGAATAGTGTTGATAATACGCTGATGTTTTGGATTTCTCTAAGACGCGTTTATTTTCCGCCAAGGAGCTTTTTCCTGGTCTTGTGAGGTCTGCAAGTGAGGAGGGAATCAAAAGAAAACTGGGAGGGAGGATTGCCAGGACAGGTGTACCAAACTGGCCAAAAAGATATACTACACCATAGAGTGTGCCCAATATATAAACTGGGAGAAGTTACTTGAGAAGGGGGCTGAGCTGGACTGAGTAAAGAGAGTCTGGCACTGGTCAGTGGGTGATGAGGAGATGTATTGTTCATCACTTGTTGACATTTTCTTACCTTATATTATTACTACTAATAATAATAATAATAATAATAATTTATATTTTTTTATTATTATCATTAACCTTTTTTACTCTATTTTACTTTGTTTTCTCTTTTTAAACTGTTCTTATATCAACCTACAAGTTTGACTTTGATTCTCCTCCCCATTCCATGAGGGTGGCAGGGGGAGAGGGGTGTTGAGGGAGCAGCTGCCTGAAGCTTAATTTCCAGCTGGGCTTAAACCAGGACAGATACCAAAAAGTTTCTGAGTAGGACTGCATAGCAAATGTTCAAAGCAGTAAAACACTAGCTAGCTGTGACTTCTCCTGTTGCATTACTGGAAACCATAACAATACAAAATACTATCCCATCAGAGGTCAGCGTTGTGAACATTCCCAGTAGAAGTGTAAAACACCATCTATTATAATTTTCATTGTTATTGCATAAGCAAAAAGTGGTGTTTAGTACAAATTCCATTTGCATTATGAAGTAAATACATTATTTTTAAAATAATTATATTAATGCTGAATGGGACATGCATCAGATGGGAAAAGGGACGCAACTATCCTGTGCTTATTGATAGCAGTTTTTTCAAGGCAGACATTCTTTGGGAATGGCTATTAGCTTCAGCTCCTTGAGAAAGATAGCAGTCAAAAGATGAATGTCAAACTTTCTGAGATATCATTTTCCTTTTGAAATGCCTGCATCTTGCAGTTTTACAATGCAGAACTATGTTTTTCCTCTGGCCAATATATCTCTTAAACACTAGAGGTAATGGAACTCTTTACTGTGATTCTGCAGCCTGGCATATTCTGATGCAATTCTCCAGGCAGACAACCTGTGGAAACACCTGCCCACACATCAGACCCGTGCCAAACCTGCCTTTGGCAGATACTTCCCCACTCACACAGCAGAACCAGCTGCTGCCAGGTGCACCAAATCCTCATTTCAGTGAGTGAAAATCAAGGTAAACATGCCTGTTTTGTAAATCTTGCTGGGATTTACATACAGGTATAACACCAGTATCAAGTTCTTCTCCACTGTTAACTCTGGGCATACCTCAGAACACACCAAAGTAAGTCAAATAGCAAATAAACAGAAAATTTCTTGGTAAAGAATTAAGCATCTTCTGGATAATGCACTATTGTATTAAGGCGTACATTTTCTACATTTTGGGTTTAGGCATTTGCCTTCTTTTTGTATAGCAAAGTCTTTTGAAAATCCTCTTCTTTTATCCTTTTAAAGCCTTAATATAGAAAACATTCTACTGACAATGAAGCCAGTACCTGGAGAAACAAAAATTTCTCTATCCAGCATTAAAGAAAGACAGAAAAGTCAATATCTCACCTTCCATTTTCTTTGCAGTCTGGAGCCATAGCCTTGTGATATGAATGTCCTGTGTGGAGGAAAATCCATGCTTTTATCTGAATCTCAGCTATCATATTTCTAGTGCAAGGTGATAAGCTACTATGAAGATTTCACTCAGGGTTCTACGCTACCATTTCCTGTTGTTTCTCACTAATGCTATTGAAAAAAACGCTTCAAAGTTTATAATGTTTTCATTATTACAGAGTATCCTCACCTGGTCTGCAGAGATGTTGGCTCTTTCAGGAAAACACCTGCACAATTTAGTCTTAATTCCATACAAACAGAGGATATAAGCCATAAAGAATGAGTAGCCAACAGATGAACGGCATTTTGCACAATTATGCCCATGCTTTCACTTCAAAATGTTTGTAATTATGTCTTTTCAAACTCAAAAAAGATGTGGAAAAGGTAATAGGGAACTCTCACTGTAGCTCCTCATTTTATAAGAATCAAGGACATAAAAAGAAAGATCAGGTAATTACCCCAAAATTATTGTCTCATCAATGTCTAAAATATGAAAACTTACAGTTAAAGTGATGAAAATTACACACATAAGAAGGTAATGGCATGTAACACTCTTTCACAACCACAGCTATAAAAGCATTTTGCAGCAAAATTGCTATTTTATAGGTATGGTATTATTCAATAACAGTAAGAAAATATAATCCAAATGTCTGTCAGCATACAACTGCATTGAAAAGCACACAAGAATCTCTTTGGATCTCTGTCAGTGACTTGAACCTGAGTGCCAGGAAGGTATTCAGCTTCAGATAGCAGCACTGTCATCACAGTATCTTTGTGTGGGTACTTCCACACCAGATAAATATTCAAGCCCCACCTGCTAACAGATTTCTAGTCAAAGGATTTAGAGGGATCCAACCAAAGTTTCAGCAGACATTAGCATTTGATTAGCTGAATTATTGCCTCAACTGCATCTGACAGAGAGCTACATTTTCCTGCCTAAGCATAACAATCTCATTGTGGTTTTGATGCATTTCAACATTCCCCTGGTTTCTGCTTGTCCCTCCAAAGGACACCAGTTTTTCTGATCCCATGCAGAAGGCTCAGCTACTACAGAGAGTTTCAAATAGCATAAGGTGCACATATTTAGAGAACTGCATTTATTTATCCTGCCTTAATGAATTGAAATAGGAATTGTTTTATTCAGCTTAATGTTTCTGCTTCAGTTTGTGCAGACAGTTCTTTCTCTAGTAATCATGAGGGACCTTGGCAGTTAGGCTTTACCTTAGCTCACAAATATTTAGTCGTAAGTATCTTCACTGCAATAAAAGAACAAATTATAGAGTCTTAGAAATATGATCACTATATTTTATAGTTATAAAGCTTTGTTTGAATGCAGTGAGCATTCAAATAAGAGTAATTTCTTTTATACTACTTGCTATTGCAAGTTCATGACTGCATAACAGATATAAGACCAGTGGAGACATTCATTAAAGAGAAGCACAAAAGAACCAAAAATAATGAATCACACAGCAGAGCTACACTATGACTCCTCTGAGGGATATGTACACATTCACTTCCTTTGATTTGTTTTATTGATTTATTTTATTCAGAGAAAAATGGTAAAGTACATCAAATCAGTGTTAACATCTGACCAGTAAGGGGTTTGCATAGGTAATAAAGGATAAATTCTCATCTCAGATAATTCCCTGAATATATAGCAGGAATAATGAGTTGAACTTGATTTTAGAGTTCAGTATTAGTAACAGGTGTGTTCAGTTCAGAACCTGATTGCCCCTTACCTAAGGATGCAGCCAAGGCCTCTCTAGGACTGACTCACTTTGAGAGTACAGTTCTTGCTTGCAGTACAAGCCAAAAAAATTCAGATGGAATTTTTGATGGAGGAATAATGGTGCTGTAACTTATTAACCTTACGATAACTCTGATTCCATGTACTGATCACACTGATAATAAAGATACTTCTTGATTTTCCTTGAATTCCCTATGTGAGCTGCCCTTCCTAGGTGCATCACACACTGTGACCAGCACAGTGGCCAGACACTTAGTGTGCCTTGGACTTTCTTAGGAGTCAGTCTACTTGTCTCTATCCTTTCTGAGTTGTTTTTAGGGAATAAAAGTCAGGGGAAAAGAACTGTGGGATAGCTGTTAGCTGGCAGTTGCACAGTGTGATATATTTTGAGAATCCTAAATGTAACTGAAAGGTAAATAGAGACACAATAGTTCTTGCATGTCTTGTTAGTTTGAATAATTACCAATAATAGTATTTTTATTGTTCAGTTTCTAGATTCAATTAGGTACCTATTATATTTCTTTGGCATGGCTTTAAAAACATTAAGGGTTTTTCTCAGATCCTCTGTACTTCCTAATGAATAGAAATATTGCAGTATAATCACATCTCTCTTATCAGTTACAATATTAACCTTGGCCACATAAAAAAAAAAGTTTTCATGCTTATGATATCATGATGCCATATTCCACCAAGGCAAACAAATGAAACTTCAATTATGAAATCTCTGACAAAGCTATAACAAACATGTCATATTATGGAAATTACTCTTCTCTAAAAATAGTCAGGAACAAACTGCATTCCTTTTTCAAGAACCTGTCAGACTCTTTCATAAGAGTCTTTCATGTTCATACAACGATTCTCTTCCTTATTACATTTTCATATCACTGAATACTTTATCTTTCATAATTTCTTAACATTATTACAACAGATATGATTGATTGTATGGCAAAGTGACATTAAGAAAGTGATTTGTTTGTTCCTGCGATGTTTTAAGGAAATTCAAGTGTTGAAAAAATTAAAATAAGCTAACAGAAGAAAAAAACTTCTTTAAAGGCTCCAAGAGCATTGAATTTAACTGCTTTGACCGGTTGTGTACTCAGTAAACAAAACTGCATCGGAATTTTCTATTTTGATACTTAGACATTTCTGAAACTCAATGGTTAGTAGCATACATGCATGTATTTCTCTTTTTTAAAACTAAATAATAGGGGTTTTTAAAATATTTTTGCTTCTCTGGAGCCCCAGTGCCAGCGATGTCCTCTTGATGTCCTCTCTGATGCTGATTTTTTGATTCATTTTAACAAGTGATTTTTTTTTTTTGCCCTATTTCATGTGATCTGTCATTTCTCCATTACACAGTGCCAGTTACACAGTAACATATTTTCATGTCAATATATTTTTCAGATGCAAATAGGCTGATTACAGATTAGGTGCAGAAAGGAGGCCTTTTGGGAAATGTGCAAACTTCTCACCGTCTTTTCATCAAAGCTATTAGTCTTTCAATTAGCCCAAGAGTGACAATCCCTGAGCATCACACTAACTTTCTATTCTTTTGCATTCCTATTTGTCATTTTTATTTCACTTCAATTCACTTGAAATATGAACAGTTGGGGTTTTTTTAATTCAGTGCATATGCTTCACTTCTTGATTTTTTCAAACTATGCTAACTGTTTCACAAGGAAAAGAGTCAAAGATGTTGATGCCACCTTAGTTTTCCATACCTGTGCATTTGCCAGAAATTCCACACCAGATGTTTTCATATTACTCTCTGTATAAGAATTTTGAAAAGCACATGCAGCATTTATTTTCCCATCTAAAAATGTGTAACATCTATGGGGCAACTCTGCCAAACTGTAGAGATAAAAAAAAGAATAAGGAGAGGATACCTTGTTTTCAGTTTCTTTTACTTCAGTGTAGCAGATAAAAATAAGAAGGAGGCAATGATTTATGGCCTCATACTGTAGCACTGCTTCTCTATACTGCATATTGACTGTATTTAAAGTCTTGTTGCTTGTAAGAATGGAAAACATCTGTTAAAAAAAAAAGTGGCTAGATTATTCATTAATGTCCATTTGTCTTGCTTTTTTTCACGTGTTTTTGTTGTGTGATGATCACTGTGTTATCCAGCTGTATGTTAAGCCTGGATAGCACAGTTAACGTTAAGCCTGGAAATCACAAGTGTCCCTTGCTCACTCCCTTGCTCTTCAGTCAGAACTCTAGAGAAGAATTAGATGATCTGCTTGATCATCTTTTCTCCGGAAAAAAGAAATACAATAGGTATTTTGGCATTTTAGAAAAATGAAAGGAGCATGGTGTGCACTTAAAGTGGACTATGATCATGTTTGACATTTGTTAGTTCTCAGGTGAGGTCATTAGTTTGTGAACAGGTTATGTGATGATCTGTGGACAGGAACATTGCATTCTCCTGAATTTATGTTGTGTCTTTTGCTTCATACATGCAAGAATGGAATTAGGGAATATTTCCTTCCTTATTTTGTCATGAATCTTTTATCTTAGGAGACAGGAAGTAGTGCTTTCAGATCTATTAATGACATCACAAATCTTGCTGATATGCACATTAAAAAAATTCTCATCATCTTGTGTTGCAATATTCTGAATTCTTCAAAAGAATTTCCATTACCTTTAAATTTAGTGGGTGAAGCCTAAATGACTAAAATTGTTCTTTTGTGTCAACTTCTGCACAAGAGAAAGAGAACCAGTAGATAAGGAAAGGTAAATGGTAGTGATGTAAATATAAATAAAGTGTTATCATAGGAATGAGAAGAATGCTTCAGGGTAAAGAAAGAAACAGAGAAGAAACAAATTTGAGGTAAGGTAGTGTAGGTGATTCAAGAGAAAACATGAAGGGATGGAGGAATAATTTGAGATGGAAGATAGTGCAAGGAAGGTCTGGAAAGACAAAGAATGTTAAGACAAATCTGCAAGCAGTGGAGAAGGTGTCTGTGTTGTTGAGCATACACTCAAATCTGCAGTGAAAACTTCATATCAATACAATGTAATCCTAAGCAATGATTCAAAACAAAGTTCATAGGAACATTCTCAGTGGCTATACTTGGCCAGCAAACATAAACCATCATTTTATAACCAGAGAACCTGGGAAAGGAATAGTTAGATTCAAGACTATATCTGAAAATATATAGTGTATAAAAATGAATGCAGTGAGCATTCAATAAGAGTAAAAAAAGCAGAAAAAGAGCATCATTCCTTTCTTATGTCAGGATCTGAAACATTAAAACAATTAGCTTGCTTATATTAAATTCATTTATTATGGCAAAACTTTGTTTAAGAAACATCCAGACAAGGATGTTTTCTTAGTCAGACAAAATCCCAGCATTCTCCATTTGAATTAAATTGACTAAATTCAAGGAGAAATTACAAGAAAATTATAAGAGTAAAAACAATTGAAAATGAAGATTGAAAGACATATAGGAAAGAGAATATACCATTAGACAAGAACACAGAGACAGGAGCTCACATATTATAGTACACATACTCTTTTATATGATAATGGGTTTTTGACCAGTCACACAGTTGCAATTCTATATGGAGGAAAAGGGGAGAATAGCAAACTGGGCACATCTATCTCTCAAGCTGGTAGATAGAAAGGCTGTAGTAATGCCTCTGCAAATTCAGGAGTCCTCTAGGTTAATTGCCAAGCGCTTTCCTTTTGACAGATTATGGGTAGTAAAAACCAGTTAAATATTGCTGTGATATAAATACCAGTTACGTATTGCTATTCTGTAAAAAAAAAAATAGTGTGATTAACTTTCCAAGCAGCTTCAAATCTCTTAAAAACTTATAACAGAGCTTCATGCTTTAAATCAGAAAATAAGGACTCTAAGAGTGATGGTCTATCTTCAACAAAACTATTCAGCCTTTCCCCATTATCTGTTTCAATTCCCAGGTAGCCTTTTTTTAGAAGGGTGAATAGAATTTTCATATCAGCTTGCATTGGTGACCCATGTAATTGCCTTAGTCTTATGCTACATGAAAATCCATCTTTTGAGCTGTGTGATGACAGAAAAGCAGCTTTGTTTCCCATCATTGCAAGCAACCTTTATTAGAAAGAAATCACTAGCAGCTATTCTGCTAGTGATTCTGATTTAATCAGCCAAAAAAAAAAAAAAAAGGAATGAGAAACACCAATTTTAAACTGCCTCTTTTTCAATAAAACAGTTTTATTATCAGCTCTGAAATGGATGTGTCTTCACTCGTATTAAAGTTTGATAAAATACAGTCTTATTGACCTGAACAAAGCTTTTGCTGTTTTTCCTGTTCATCATTTATAGAGATATCTGTAGAGAGCATTAAGGCCTTTTTATATTTTTAAATGAAAGCTCTTCCTACAGATAACCTATCAGCACTCCACCTATCTGCATGACTTGTCCATATAGTCACATTATTTTAACACATTGAATCCATTTGCATATTGATTTATTTGCTGTGAAAGACAAGATCTTTATTCATTTGCTCTTTACAGGTAGGAAAGCATCCCCAAAGAGGAGCATTCCTTGAGACCAACAACGGCATTAATTCTGTGCACTGGAGCCCTTGGAACTGGTATCCTGGAACACCATTGCCTATCAATTTCTGAGGATTCTCTTGACACCAGGAAAGCTGTTATATTTAGATGCTTATCTGCTTTTGACTGCAGTGCAGTACTTGCGAAGATGTCTTTCATTTTGAGGCTTAACACATTAAATATCACCTGATCTGAAGATGTTTGAGGGTGTAGAGCCTCTGGCATAGAATAAATGTCTTGTCTAAAAATAGCATTACATTTCTGCATAGCCTTTCATTTTGTGTAGCTCTACTTTGTACATAAATTAAGGCACAAAGAGAAACTAAAGGTCTGTCTTCACACTGACAGAGGGAAGAAATCTCAAAGCTTAAAAAGAAGATCCTCTGACATTCCTACTCAAAATCTCCCCAGTATGTCCAAATACTGCATTGAATAGTAGAAGCCCTTCAAAGGCTTCTAGATAGCAAACAGAAAAAATGAAAGCTCTAGTGTCATGCTGAATCACAGATATAACCACACAGATTAAAGCTGCAATAACTCACTGAATATCCACTTTGATTATGTGAGGTTTAAATGAGGCCTTTAAACCAAGATTCCTCTGTGACTAGATCTTTAGTGTGCACCCACTTAATCTCTTAAATTACCATTTCCTAACATTTTAGGAAATAATAGATCACTAGAATAAAATTACTAGTCTGGTAGATTAAAGGAGAAGAGCCAAGTAACCATAACCACCATGGGCTGTGTTGAATAATACTGTGGGTTAGCAATGACAAAGCACTAGACAGCAACAGCCTGTGTGCCTATGTCATATTAATATCCCCCAAATAAGGAAATCTGTCACTTGAATGTCTAGTCATTGCAGTCCTTTTCAAATCACAAAAGCTTTCTCTTACCCATATCTGAAAATATTGTCAACATATGCTTTTTAACACTAAAAGTTTGGGCTGGATATTCACAAATAAAAAATACTATGCTGGGAAATCATCATTTGCAACCTGTCCATAGATACCAGTCCAGTTCTCCTAAAGCACTCTCTGGTAAGGAGCCTATTCCCTGCATAGCCACATAGAACTGCTCATCATTGTTGTATTTACAGCTAAATTTTTAACTTCAAGTTGTGCTCATTTAACAGTGGAGGAGGAGAAAATTTAGCAAGACCATAATGCGCTGAAGCTGTAGGATAAGCTTCTGACTGGCTCATCAAAGTTGACTTGGAAAAAATCTGGGCCATCACAGCAATGCAGAAACATAGGGTTAAGGTTAAGTTTTCATCGCAATGTAGTCCTGATGTCTTACCATGACTATTAAAGAAATGAGGAATTTCTTCCCTTCCAGTCTATTCTGTGTTCTTTCCTTTGGTAACACTGGAGCTATTGAAATGCTAATCATAACTATTTCATTCCACATTAAGAACAGAGAGGAAAGCATTAAAAATATTTAGGAGTTTCATTCCTATGATTTCAGTGGTTTCCCTGTATTGAGGGCAGGAAGACTATGAGAGAAAAAATGAAAAAGGAAGAGAAGGGAAAGGGGAATACAGGGAAATCTCTCTACTATTGAAGAATTGGAAAGACAGTTACTTCCTCCAGATGCTGTTTTTAAAGATGCTGCTTATAAAATATAGGACAACATATTATTGCAAAAATCTTACATATAGAACAATCTTGAGATTCCAGCCTTTGAAGTATTTCCAATCAAATGCCTTGGTGAGTCATGAATTAATTGAAAAGATAAAACTAGCAACACAGTCCTAAAAATTATAGTTATACAGCAGAAATTCCCAGCTTGGTCACAAACAGATAATTTAATGAATTACCATCATCCTATCCTACTTTCCTTTTCAGTATTACTATTTGTAGTAGTGGATAAGATCAAGGTGGAGATTACTTTTCCAAATCACCTTCCTTTTAATTTTTTCCCAAATTTATGTCATCTGTGTTCTTGGCTCTTTCATAATGAAGACCATGAATATATCCCTCTCCAGCATGTATATTTTTCATTCAATTGTTCTACCAGAATGTACACATCAAGGAATGTTTCTCATGACAGAATTATTTTCACTCTATTTGGGGAAGCAGGCTTTTATGTTGCTCTTTTTGTTGGCTTTTTTTTCCCCTTGAAATCAGCTCTAATTTCTTCCAGATGTTTGTTATACTAATAGAGAAAAGTAAAAATTCAGTAAAGGAAAATAAAACTAATTTATATTTTACCTGTTTTAACTGCTTTAAACCAATTTCAGCAATTGCTTCATACTTTGTAAAGTCTGTAAATTCCAGTTTAGCCCTTTTATAATCACTAAAGCCACAGGCAATGTGTATGCAAAATGTGATGGAATTATGAGGTGGAAAAATCTGACAAAACTGCAAAGATAATGTGGCCACTCTGCTGCTGCTTTTCTATAATTTCTATCACTTTTTCCATCCTCCATCATTTTTCTCAAAAGGTAAACTGCATAGATAATGTGTAATAAAAGACTATGGTACCAATAGTGGCTGAAATCTTCAGGAAGGCATTACAGAATAAAACTTGCTTACCAAGAGAGGAATAATAAACCCAACATGAATCTGTATTTCTGACATTATTTTGTAATATGATGAAAAATGCACTGGTATGTACAGTTTTATGGTAAAAAAAAAAAAAGAAGACAAATTTTGTAGGGCTAGAATAATATTTTAGCAACCATGTAACCGTAACAAATAAATTATTGACTCTCTAGGATAATGTCAAAATTGTACAATTGATTTGATTGGTGCTACTCATACTAGGCAGGGTGGTGTGTTTGTAAAGTGTATATAAAGTTGAGAATACTGTATATAAAGGTAAGAATGACATCCAGCATTACTTAATCCTTTATTTTGCATTGAATTGTGTCAGTGTCCATGAGCCTCTATAATTCTAGAGGCTTATTTTATTGCATTACTTTAATGTAAAATGCTTGAACAATTCCAAGACAGTGTTCATGTGCAGTGGTTTCACATTTTATGCACTAAGTCTAGCCAAGACCTTACATACACAGTATCCATCGATCTATTTAATTAGGAAACAAAGAAATCACATCTCTAGTATGCAATGCTAAGTGTTTTATGGACAAAAAGCTCTTAAGAATTAGAATAAAGATGAAAGGAATACCCACACATTAAAGCTTAGGGTACCTCAGGACAAGTGAAATACATTAAGTGGGTACTTACAGCAATTAAGTTTAAAATTAACTTTTGATATAACTCAGCAGAGGTCTATCTGATCAAATTCTTGGATGAGCCTTTGTGATAACTAGGATGCAATCTCTACAGTCTATTGCAAATCATAATGCCAAGCACTGCAGGGCTACAATTAGCCTACATAGATAAACAGAAGTTTTATCTGTCAATATTTTGATGATTTAAGGAATATTACAGGCACACATTTCACAGAATAAGTGGTTATACACTATGTAATACTGGTTAGGCTTCTTTAACTACAAGCAATTTTACTGAACTCTGCAAGAAAAGCAGTTGGTAGGACCATGATACATCAGGGTGTGCTTGAACAGAATCAGTAGTGTCTTGCAAAACAAAATTAAAATATATGTGCACGGTAAACATGAAAACGTGAGTTTGTAGTCAAAACACTTGAAATTACAAATTCCAAGGTTTTGGAGGACTTTAGATTTTTACTTTAGAGACAGATGCTCATTTTCTTCATTCTGTAATGCACCTTACCTCACACAGAGGAGCAAATACAAAGTGGTAAGGAAGATGTGCCTGCATATCTGTCAAAACCCACCTCTCAAAACCCCATGCTAAAACCCACTTCTCCAACACATTTAGAAGTGGAAGCTAAAGGTGGACAGATGTGAACCAAGTGTACTGTGCCCTTAATGATAGCAGCCTTTCTTGATGCAACAGACAGAATCTGGTTAGCTTTTCTACCCATTTGTGGATGTCATCATTTGTGAGACGAAACGATTTTGGTGGAATTAGTGTTTGAAACTAGACATCATGGGGAGAAAAGGAGACCAGACAAAATCTGTCCCAAGACCATCAAGTTTCCAACTCATGTCAGAACCTTGTTTTCATACTGGATTTTTAAAAATTATCCCTTCTGAGACACCAAATACCCATTTGAAGTTCACCAATATATTAATCTGAGCCACATTTTTCTATAACCTAGGTAATGATAATTGAAGCCTGCCTTTCCATATCTGAATTGTGAACTGATTGGAAGTTGACATTCTTTGTGCAATTCCTATCATTATGTAAAGTGAAATATGACTTCATCTGCAAAAATGCTTAGAAACGTATCTAAAGATACCCTGAGAGACACTGGTCTTCTCTGGCAGTGGTTTCAAATACCTGATAGTGAAGCATTAATTGTCAGTGAAAAAACAACTGCTTTGTGCATTTTTTTTTTAATCAAACCCAAATTTCATACTGGGATAACAGCTGTTGCCAAACAAAATGGATAGAGCAGTAACCAAAAAAAAAACATTTACTGAACAGAAATGGTAGGGTCTCTTCATGAATATATTCATCCTTCAATATAATTTCAGCCTAATTAAAAAATACCACAAACCAAAGTGCATAGTTAATTACAGGACTTACTTTTACAAACTTCACGTTGTTAATTTTTTTTCTTGGAAAAAAAAAAGTGCAGTGAAAAGATAGTTCCTAATGTTATTTTGCTTTTGCAGAACTGGCCAAAAGCCAAATTTGAATGTGTATGCTTTATATGTAAAACTTATCATGCAGTTCTAATTAAAATCTACTGAAGCTTTCAGCTTCATTTAGGAGAGTTCATGTTCTGAATGCTTTTTATTTTCTTTTGGTTGCATTAAATGTCAGAAGAAACTATCACACTTTCTTAAATTAAATAAGATGGACTAATTTGTAAAATGTTGGGAAGCAAAACCCCAAATTTTGTTTCTTATGGACAAAAAACTGACAGGATTTTTAGTGACAGAAGTTCTGCCTCCAGCAAATATTCAATATCAGCATGTGGAGAAATAAAAAATATTTCAAAAAAAGACAGTATTTAATTATTCATTTTCATTGATAGAAAATATGTTTTTACATATAAGTACATCTCACTGGGACTTATACTGAATGTAGCTGATTTAACCACATGTACAAAGCACCTAAATCTGTTTCTCTCTTTTAGTGTATTAATTTAAAATGCTATTTAAATGTGTGCCACTGCTGAAGTGGTTAACTCTGGGCAGTTTTCTAAGAAATACATTTTCTACGAAATCTCCTTATTCTAGTAGGCAAACATTAACTGACAAGATATCAGATATTGACAGGTATAGACCATTTCCATTGTCTTCTGTCTATATTATATGTATTGAGCATGTACATCTATGGTATATAACTGATATTAAGATAATAATTAATAGTTAGTAATATAATGCAATAAAGAATAGAATAAAAAATAAATAATACAGCAAAGATTATAACAAGGAAGATAGGTACAGATATTGATATAGATTATATAGAATTATATCGATAGAGATACTAAGGAAATAGTAATTTTTTGTTCCCTATGGAAAGTGTAGGTGAATTGGTCAGACAACACAGACTGAACTACCATCAACAGTGCTGATAAAGCCTCTCTCCTTTACCTCTTAGCCACTGTCTGGCCCATGGCAAGCTTGCAATTAACACACCCAGCTCAGAGCCATGCAAGGCAGGCAGGAGAGCCCCTTCAGAAGAGCTCATTGCTAAGGTTAGTCACCACTAGCAATCTAGTGCATAGTTTGCAGGTATTTTAGGATTTATCAGGTAGAAAAAAAAAAAAACAAAAAATAGCTTTCTTTCACCTGTACTTGAGTAGGACATCCTGATGCATCCTGATCTCAAGAGATCACAATGTACTGGTGACACATATGAAAGCTGGAATCTTTCAGGCTATTCCCATGCAAGCACCTCTGTGTGGTGCCTGCACCTCCAAACCCTGAAGTACCACTGCAGGCTGTAGTGCACCTCAGCACCAGGAATGTCACCAGGGGTAGAAAGCACAGAATACAAAATAGTCACTATATTGGATTTCTAGAGAATGACAGAAGAAATATAGGAGTTAATTCTTAAATTTGTTCCACTGCCTGGGAAAGTAGAGAGATTTAAGGAATGAGCTAAAGTAGTCATGGCATTGGTAGTGTCCAAAGAAGTTCTGCTAGCCTGAGTCTTGGTGCAACTTCTCCTTGAAGCTGATCTTGTTTAAATATGTATTAATGATGCAATTAGGTTTTAATAGTGGTAGGTAGGAGCAAACTCTGAAGTTTGCCAATGATATAAGACTGAGAGTGCTCTAATAAATGAAAATTTCAGGACATCATGCAGAAAGAGCTGAGTGATCTTTCAGGATGGAGAAATAGGAAAGGGAATAAACATGAGAACTGATAATAAGCACTTCTACTATAGGTTAAGAATTGGAAATGACCAAAAAGTCATGGCGGTTGACATATTAATATAGTACAACCCTAAATTATGCAAATGTGATCTTTGAATGAGTCAGGAAGGTCTTTCCAGGAGGTATGAAGTAAATGTTTGACCCTTTCTACTCCCACCACTTTACTCTGGTCTTCCATATTTAAAACAGTTGGATTCAAACTGAAACAAGTTCAAGAGGGTTATATGAAAAGACTGTAATTCAAAGAGAGAAGAGTCATTACATTTTTTTACTACAGCAAACCTCTGGCTGCAAGGGAGTATGCTAATATTGATACACAGAGGCTGAAAATCAGAAGAATGTGCCTTAAAAAAAGAGACTTTTGAAACAGTTTTCTTTAACAAGCAATGGAAACAGAAACCTAATCCCTTCTGAAATCTCTGCAGAAGATTACCACTTTTGGCGGATTGTCACACCAAGAGATTGGACTTAATGATGTGGGAAGAGGCTTTTTACCCCACTATATTTGTACAATATTTAAACTAGAACCTTAAACTTTAGGGTTAGGTTTGTAATGATCAGCTTTATTCTTCTAGTATAAATGCACTATGCAATCAGAGTAAAGGTCAGTTTTCCCAGAGTAAGGATTCCCTTGGCATCAGCAGTATATGAATAATGAATTTCTCCAATATCTATAAACTGAATCAAATCTCCCAAATTCTTATCCATTGGGCATTTTGGATAAGATTGTCCCACATGATCAAAAAAAGAAAAAAAATCTCAGAGTCTTTAGTGTCTACCCTATAGAATCATTTGACTTCAAGAAAGTCCTAGTCCTGCACTGTGAAAGCAAAAGTCAGACCACAGCTCTGGGGAATGGTGTTTCATCTTAGCAGAAACATCAGGAATATAGTTTCTGCAATACTCTTTTTGCCACAGGAGTTGCAACAGGAGCAGCTTTTATTTGCTCAACATCTTTGGGTAAAACTGGCTCTGCTTACAATTAAAAGTTTCCTTCTTCCCTCTAGCTAATGATTTTTCATCTTTGCTGTTGAAAATGAAACTCAAATGTCTATTTCAACTGGGCTCTTACTGGTATGACTTTATTTTAGAAAAAATCCTTCTTGATTTACATCTAGAGTCCAAAGGGAATTTTGCCTTTTAATACAAAGAGGGAAGATTATATTTCAAAGATATTAATCCATTTTACTCCAGCTGAAGTCAATTGAGGGTGTGGGAGTTTGGAGGCTTTGGCAAATTAAGCTCTTACACAGCAGCCATGTTAATGATGGTGAGTCAGAAGGGAACCCATACCACACTCCCACAACTGCATCAGCTCCCTGCTTCTATCATCCGGATGTGGAACACATTTACTTTTTGTCACTGAATTCAAATGTGACTGAATATAGAGCAGATCTGCTGAATAAGAAGGTGCAATTTTCCATAATGCCTTTTCAAAGCTGAATAAAGGTCAAAATCTGTTTGACTTACATTGCATGAAATTAATTCAAATGAGATAATTTAGGACAGAATTCAGCCCCAAGCTCCTGTAAGACTACAATTACAGATGGCCTTTTCAGAAACAAAAGAACATGCTACAATGTCTCTCACATATGTCTTATAAAACTTTTCCAAATGAAATTAATGTTAGATACTAAATAGTTATTGCAGAGGATCACAAAAAATAATAATTCCATTATAATGGGGATAAAATAAATTAACTAACTTGAGACAAGATTTAAAGCTTAGGTACCTTTCATGGACTACTCCCAGTTAGAGAGAGCTTCATGAATACAGTTAATGAGGCATTGCATAAAAGTCATCCTGGAGAGATATGATGGTCAACAAACATCTAGCATCAACCTAAGGATTTCCTCATTAGAACCAATTTGTTTCAGCCTGAATGGGCCATTCCAAAGCCTGTTGATTACTTAAACATAGAGGGCTGGTATGCTCCTCATTTCCTGAGAATTCTCTCTGCTCCCAGCACACTCACACTTACATTGTGATGGCTTAAGTCCAGGCTGTGAATGATGTATAACAGAAGGAGCAATCAAATCCCCCTAAAACCATTAAAGTCACATTTTCATTGTTAGATTGTGGCACAATACTCCTGTGACCAATAATTCTACCTTCTAGGAACACATAACAGTAATACTGTGAGATTGGTTAAAAAATAATTTAAACTGGGCTACTTCAATTAGTCGGCACAACTCTAGAACTGACAGATGTTCCATACTGTAATACAGTCTCATGGAACAAGTGTATGACACAGCTACATTGATCTTCTCTTTACTATCTTTCCTATTTAGTATCAGGCTACAGGCAGGATATAAGATCAAATGCAATTATGAGTCTTTGGAGTTAGCAGCTGGACATGGCAGAAAATATTAGTAAGCTCTCTTGCCCTTAGAAGACCACCATGTGGAAGAAAATCAATTATTATAAAGTTTTGGATGGTTTCCCAGATATACTGCAAAAATTGATAAACACTTGAAAATTTTTCAACCAAAAGAGGACAGGTGTCAGAGGAAAGAGGAGACTTATTGAAGCACTTATACCCTCCTTTAGAGCAGTGCATCATCACAGTGCTGGCTGACCTGAAACCATGGTGCTGCTCATTGTCTATCACGATATATAAATTCAATTGTAAGGCCAGAAGCAGCCTCTGCAAACACAAAGTCTTCTTCCTATTGAAAACAGGACATAGGATGTCCAGGATGCAGTATGACCTGTTCAGTAAACCCAGCTACAGAAAACCTTTTCAACTTTTTCCTGTTTGGGAAACGCCCACAGCTTTCTTTAGATGTGAATTTTCCTCGTTTTAGCATCTTGCCCTCAGACCATATCAATAACTTTTAGTTTCAAACTTCTGCTTCCCATATAAATGCTTTAGCTTGCAAACCTTTGATTCTTTGAATAATAATAATTAGTTACTTGATAAATTTAACTAGATTAAAAGAGATTAAGCTGCTAGATTAAGTTATGTACTGTAGGGTTTATTTCCCAATAGGATAATCCCAAGGATTATAATGTAACCTCTCTAAACTATTTGTGTGTCTGTAGCAGATGTGAACATATTACTGCTCTGAAGTAATAATATTCAAAGGCAACATAACTTCCTTCCTTCTGCACACATACTGAGAACAATAATATCACAGCTCATGCTCATCTGAGCTTTGGCTCCTTGGAATTGAAAAGTTTTCCTGTTTTATTTGAAATAATATGGCCTATTCTTAGACTTTAGGCTTAGCTGTATATAAATTCAGCTGGTTTTTTCATCTATCTTTGTCAGATAGTCTTGATCAACTTGCATCAAAGACTTTCCTTTTTATTATTCACTACACTCTCAACATTTTTCATCTGCAACTCTATCAGTATCATTGTGTATTTTCTTCCAAGCATTGAAAAGTATTTGACTCTATTATATATTAAATGTAATAGAGTCAAATACTGATGCTGATGGCACTCGTAGCCAAGTATCTGAAAAATGATTCTTCACTTATAGTAATATTTTAAGACCTTTCACTTACCCAGGTTTTAATCACTTCAGTACGTACCATGCTGACTTTATTTCTAAATCAACATGTCATGTGCTACCAAATGAAATCCCTTATAGAAGACTAAGTGTGTTCCATCAGTTTTATTACCTTTATAAACAAAACAGGATTGCAGCATCATCTGTTTCATTGTTCTGCCTGAGATCATTATCAGGCTGACAAATCTATAATTATACTTTTTTCTTGTTTTCATTGGAACAGAATAGGATCTCCTATTTACATCTGGCACTACACAAATGCTTTGAAGGTTGAAAATTTGCACTGAAAATCAAGCCTAACAGTCTGAGGATATCATCAGACAGCTCTGTTAAAAGTCTTGCATGAAGATTGCCTGGATTTGCTCCTTTAAGCAAATGTTTGGTGTAATTAGCCCTGGTTTAACATATACCTTTGTTTTTTGAAAGGAAGTATTTTACCCTTATGCTATACTTGATTCAACAGCTGCAGTATTGATATGGAGCTGCATGGTATTGCATGCAGCTGCATGATATTGCAGCCTCTTCCTTATGAGAAGACAGAGGATATGTCTCAGATGCTGCCTTGAAGGGCAAATGCCCCTTCTCATAGCCATCACTGTGCTCTGATATGCTATATCATCTGGCTTTTTTATAAAGCAGGAGCTGTAGTATTTTATTTAATAAATATTTTCCCTCTTCTACATTATTATTGAAATGTTCCTATGAAGATCTGGCTTTAGACCAGTGCTAGACCAGAATACCCCTGACATTATCTATATCAAAACATCCTTCGTCTTTTACTGACATTTCTCAGTACCTTTTTGTTCTTCACCTTCTCCCGTTATTGCTCTGTATATCATAGTTTTCTTTGCAATCTATGGTTGGAGCTGGCCAAATCCATTTTTTAAAAAACACCTTTGAAAGACAGCGATAAGAGAGGTATGCTTCCATAAGTATGTTTAGTATAGAGCAATATAAAATTCAACAGAAAATATCATATTGGCTGAGACAGAAACTGTTTTTTTCCACTAAAATAACCATATAATCTCTATCTATGCCTGCATTAGATATGACTTAATTAAATGTCAACATTATGTAAAACATTAATTTTCCTTTAAAATGTCAGACAATATACCAGCACAACACTTAAAATATTTTTCACTTTTAAATGTTAATGCAATGAAAAGTTTTGTCTTCTAAGAATTATATTCATATGGGAATTTTTAGAAAAAAGTTAAGAAGCCAAAATTTGGTCAAAACCTTTCAATTATGTTGAAAAAGAAACTCTGTATAAGTTGAAATTGATATTCAGAATGTTGTGGCTTTGTATTTCACCCAAAATACTCATACATACACTCACACAAACCGGATCAAGCATATAGTCATTGAGAAAAATTAGGCTTGAATACTGACCTTGCAATGGACTTGAAGATTTGGATTCTTGTGGCTCATATTTCAATAAGCTGGACTCTGTAGAAACAGAAAAAACTGCCAACAGAGAACTTGCTACAGAATTAAAACAGTCATTTGCAATCTTAAAACTCTATTATCTACACATTTATTGATTAAAAATTCATCCTCATTTCTGTAGTAATTGTCTTCAAACTCTCTTCCTTTATAAAATACAATTCTTTGTACTATTCTTAATCGGTTCTGTTTGCCAAAGGCCCTGAGACATCTCAGGGAAGTTTCTGCAAGCAGAGCTTTAAAACCTCATGATTACTTAGATATTGTGAAATAATCTAACTTGTCTGATATTAATATTTATTTTGTGCAGTTTTTAGTCTTTTTGTCTCCTTTTCACTGAATACTCACTGTGAACCACACATGAAAAGGGATGTTATTTACACTGTAACCTGACTATCAGCCAGATCTGCAGCCATTTCATGTAAGCACAAATTTTTCTCCCTATCCTAGCCTTGTGGTTTAACATAGCTTGGTTTTTAGTGAATGAGAATATCCATCAGTTACGGAAGTGATTCTCTGTGAGGACTGCTAACAGCTTCCTCCTGACCCAACAGGACCAATCTTGTGGCTACAAACAGAGGCAGCCCCACAGATGGGATTGAACCCAGCAGGGGCCAGAAAACAGCCATGCAGCCAGAGAGGCCACTGCCTGGCAGAGATCACATCACTATCCACAGGCCTGGGTGAGACACTAACTCTTTCTGTGCACGGATGAAACTTGCAGACATCAATCTTCTCTTGAGTGAGAGAAAAGGAGAGGGTGAAGACACATAAAGAAAGCAACATAAAAACAAGGATGTCAGTGAGGAAGGATTCAAATCCCAAATGGGAGGAGAATGAGGAGATGCCTCAGTCTTGGGCTGTAAATCTCTTGAAAGGCTATGGTGAAGATAGAATTGATACGTCAGACTTTTTTTTTCCCCGTAACTCATGGAATGCGCTGGGGACATGTAGCATTCTAACCACAGCCATGAGCAGAGGCACCAGTGTCGAAGCCAGCAGATGTTGAAGTAGCTGTGATCCAATGAGAACCTTGAACAGAGAGAGATGAGAAACCTTTCCCCAGGGATGAAAGAAGAAAACCTCTGTTCCCAGAGATAACAGAGAACTTTCGTTTCTAGACTGGAACAGCTCATCCTTAAAATTGTACCCCAAAAAGTTGAAATGACCCATGGTGGTAGCTGTAGGAAGACTACCAAATTGTGGGAGGATCTTCACAATTGCAGATTTCCAGATGGCTGCTATTTTTGAAAATTAAAATCACAAGAGAACTGTTTCTTATGGAAAAGGCTCCATGGCATGGCAGGAGAGACTCCTCTCCCTAAATGAACTGAAAAAGGGTTATTTTAGAAGTGGTAAACTGACTGAAAGTACCAAATTTTGTTTCAATGTTACCAGTGGGAAAGGAGAGTTGTGGGGAGAAGTGTTCTGAAGGTTTTTGTAGCTTCAGCTCTCTTCATAGAGAGCAGGCAGGCCCAACTTCACAAGAATATTTCCTGGGAAGCACAGGAAAGAACCTCAGAGAAAGAGAAAACAATTCCTATCACTAGTCTCTGCTCCTGTTGTTTTTGCACATGTGGAATGTGTTAGGAAGATTGTTTACCTGAAGGGATTTGATAATTGGATTCTGGTGATCGTTGTTTATATTAATTGTTGTTTAGTTGTTTATATTAATTAGGTCCAAGCTGTGTCCTGGCTGTCTTGAGACAGTCAGGGGTTTTTCTTTAGTATTCTTTTAGTATTCTTTAGTATAGTATCTTTATAATATAGTATAGTATTAATGTAATATAAAATAGTTTTAATAAAGCAATTTATTAAATCATGGAGTCAGATGCCAATCATTCCCAGGCATCGGAGGCACCCTGCATTCGATAGCTTTTTCTGATTCTTATTTATTCTTCTTTTAGTTTTGTTAATAAAGTTTTTCTTTATACTCTTTAAAGTTTTGAGCCTGCTTTTGCCCTTCTCCTAATCTTTATCTCACAGGAGAAAATGAGTAAATAATTCTAGTGAGTGCACTGGCATCGGGCCAGCACTCAGCCCACCTCATTAATTGATGAGTTGGCTGGAAAAGTAAATTAGAGAACCAAAAACCACTGCATTTTATTGGTGTTTCTGTCCACTTGAACCAAAACTGCTACATCCAGGATGCCAAGATCACAGGGCTTGGTGGTAGTGGTGGGGGGCAGGGGAAAGGTAGAATAGTGGCCTGTTGCTACACTACTTGTCTTACACACTCAGGAGAGGCAACTATATTTTTGCTGTTGCTCGAACATGCTATGCCTCTCCAACTCTGAATTACTATGCAATGTATTTGATTTATAATAGGAAACAATGTTCATTTTTCAAGTCACCTAGGAACAGATGTGGCAGGGCACAGTCGAGTGAAAAAAAATAGCACAGGGTTTCTTTCAAGTGTCTAAGGAGGCTACATACGAAATCACAGCCAAAGTGAGTGTTGCTCATGAGAACCTAACACTGTAGTGAAGATCAGTGTAACCCTGACATGCACAAGTAAGGCAGCACTGCCAACAATAATCCTAAAATCCCAAAGCTGATGTTCTTCATTTATGGTGTATTTATTGGTAAAAATAAGAGTAGAAATCTTCAACTCAACTACAACTCAAAATGTATTTCTCACTATGGCCACACCATGTCTGGCCTGCTGGAAAGCAGCTCTGCAGAGAAGGACCTGCAGTCCTGCTGGACAACAAGCTGTCCGTGAGCCAGCAGTGTGTCCTTGTGGCCAAGAAGGTCAATGGTGTCCTGGGGTGCATTAGGAAGAGCATTGCCAGCAGGGCAAGGGAGGTGATCCTGCCCCTCTACTCAGCCCTGGTGAGGCACATCTGGAGAGCTGTGTCCAGCTCTGGCCTCTCCAGATGAGGACAGAGCCCCTCGATTGGGTCCAATGGAGGGCAGCAAAGACAATTAAAGGCCTGAAGTATGTCTGTTATGAGGAGAGGCTGAAGGAGCTGGGCCTCTTCAGCCTCAAGAAGAGATGACGGAGAGGGGACCTCATCGCTGTCTGTCAGTATCTGAAGGGACTGTGCCAAGGGGATGAAACCAGGCTCTCCCTGGTGGTGCCAAGCAATAGGACAAGAGGCAATGGGCAGAAACTGATGCAGAGGAAGTTCCACCTGAATAGGAGGAGAAGCTTCTTTACTGTGCAGGTGACTGAGCGCTGGATCAGATTGCCCCAAGGGGTTGTGGAGTCTCCCACAGAGGTGTAAGCCTGTGGCTCACCCTAGCACTCCTGATATAGTGCTATACCTCCATGTAAGTTCACACAGCAGCAGACACCACTGAAATGCTGCAGAACTTCTCCCATGCCTTCCAAGCAGTTGCTGTGGGACCAGATTGTTGCTTTGCGCACTGCTCTGAGTGAATAAAGTCATCGCTGCACCTTCTCCCACATTACAAGGTAACAAACAGCTTTGTGAGAAGCTGTCCCTCTGAGCAGCATTGTTCCCACTTTTCTGAGCTGTATCCATGCCACCATGCTCACCCACCAACCCCCAGGAGAGTGCGAAGTGATTCACCTCGGTTTTGCAGAGCTGTAGAAAGCTCTCCTCTGCTATGCTGCCAGTGTTCTAAGGCCCTCAAAAGTCCAGAAAAGAAAGGATGAGGAGGGATTAGTATAACCAGGTTATATGCAAGCCCTGCTTCTACCTGTTTATTCTTGCTCAAAGACAATTCCATGTCTGCCTTCAGGACTGTGATGTACTGCAGCTGAAGTAACATTATATATACCTGTATATACCAACGTATTCCTAACTTTTTGTTTTATTTTAATTCATTGTCTGACTATACCTCTCTAACAGAACACAAGAAAATAATCTATGCAAATATGTAAGTAACATTTACTGAGGAATCAGTAATGATAAATGCAACTCGAGCAGTGTAGACATTATCACAATCAATTATCACAATCAGTATGATAAATGTAACAGCACAAGACAACAACAGAGAAATGAAGTGTAGCTTCTGCAAAATTTTAATAGAAAATAAAGGTTCCTGAAACTTTATTCAAATCTCTTTTAGATATTTATGTTTTAGAATAGCATTTAAAAAGAAACTTAAGGCATATTTCACATTCCCAGCTTCTAATCACCTACTTATCATAAAAGTAGAGAGAACTACATTTTGAATTTAGATGCCAATGTGTTGCAAAATTATTTGCTGAATCCTTTTTTTAAAATATATGCTTAAATAAATAAAAATATATGTTTAGTATATACCCATTACCCCTGCAAACACGCACATTTACTGATTTATGTTATAACATAGATACAGCTTCTTTAACCTAAAGAAGCAAATAGAAGAAAATCTCAAAAGTGTGGAAAGTACAAAATGACTTCTTTATCTGAAATTAGAAAGTGAGTTGATACTGGCAGCTATCTTTGAAACTATTACTCTTGGCAGGTTATTTTATTGATATAGTTTCTTTGTGACCAGAGATAAAAACACTAAATCGTCATTCATAGTTTAGTTGCAATCTGCTACTGATAAGCCTTTACGCATCTTTATTTGTTGTAACTCATTTAGAGCTCTTTAAATCTTGTATCTTTCAAACAAATAACATTTTTACTTGGGGTTTAGTATATTGGGGTTTTCTTTTCCCCACCCAAGGTATTTCTGCCATGTAATTCTGAACAGAAATACAGTATTAATATTTAAGTGAAAAAAAATCTTTCTCCTCCCTTTTCATTATTTTTGCCATTTTGAAAAAAAAATATGCAAACCAAAAAACCCAACAGAATAACTATTTTTTGAGACAAAAATGAGTATGTTAAAATTCAAATTATTCACTAGAAATATACTCAGTGAATAACGGTCTACCTTTCTTCCCTGAAGTAATTGGTTTTGACTGGGTAGGGTTATTTGTACTTGAAAATTTCATAGCAGGCAGAGTTTTAAAAACATTACTTACAGTTGTATACAAAGAGAAAATTTGCAGCAGCAGAAATATATTCAAAGTGATTTTTCTGAGAGTCACTATTTTAAGGAACTAAAATCTGGGTCTAGCATGAGTTGCTTGTACATGAATTATTCTGTGACTCCTGCCATCCTTCCTTTCAGTATACATTCCCATACCCTCTTTCATTATGAGCACTGTATTTATATGCAGTAGTCAATATAACTTGCAAACCTTAAAATATAGCCATACTTATATGTCAGACACATACCTAACTACCAAAACCATTGATAACTACCTCCATGCATCTCCCTCATTAACAGCTACTCTAGGATGTCTGACAGAAAAGTTGAATGAGAGAACAGGAAGCAATCACAAATTTCTCTTAATTTTTCACGAAAGATCCAGAAGTCACCTTCTGGCTAATCACATCATTTTGAAATAGAAATCTGAGGTTTTGTTACTGAAAGTGTTTTGAAAGAAGTTCACTGCAAAATGAGAGAAAGAAATAGCCCTCTCTCCACCTCAGGATGGAAAACAGAAATAATGAACTTCAAGGAGAATAATGGAAGGAAGAAATAGTTTCTCCTTATGCATTCTTTCCTTCTTCCATGCTTCCTTCACAACCAGACCAAACATTTCACCCAGGTACCTTATTCATCATCTGACTCTATCACTCCAGAGTTTCACTCTTTCTTTTCACCCTTTTATCTCACATTTAATCTGTCTTATCCATCAGAAATCTTACTATGCTAGCACTCCTTTTTCAGAATGGAAAAGGCCTCTTTTTGTTTGTCCCATCAGAGTTCACATTCAACCTGCTACAAATCTGAATCTCTTCTGGCTTAGAGAGAGAGAGACTTAGAACTAAAGACCGTTCTTTTTATGGCTCTGTTTTTCTCCACACCCTTAAAACAGTGCTTTCCTTCTACTCAACACTAAAAAGTATCCCTCTACATTTGTTTGGGATTGTCGGCAAGTGCAATTGTGCAAATGACATTTTATTACTATCATGGTGTATTTTTCATTAACCATTCACCCTTAAGAAGTCTTTTTTCCACCTCAAAAATAGATTAAGAGATACAGGTCATAGACTCATAGGTACAACAAAAGGAATGAAAGTAGAATGGACTTAAATGTCTTCAATGACTTTGGAGAAGCTTTGGTGTTGTCATTAATCACCACCTGATGGATTTGGTCACCTGCTGCTGGGACAGGAAAGTTTCAGGCTGAAAGTCTTGAACACTTCAGTCTGTACATTTAAATATCCTGTGGGAGAGGATCATCTCATCCTAACCTGGTATTAAACGTGGAGTAGATTCAGCAGTGGGGTTCATGAGCACACTGAGTACCGCCACCAACTCCAACCATATTACCCTTTACACTAATTCGAGTTTTCTTTTGAGAACATTGCATGAATACAAAGAAATTAAAATTCATGCATGACCCAAGCTCAAATAGCTGATTTGCTGAACACACCCACTCCCTCTGCTGTTCATGTTTGTGATGCTATTTAAATTGGATAGCCATGATGCACAAATGCTGCCAAGTCAGGTTCCCCACCTGGCAAAACATGGAGGGGAAAAGCTCCTGCAGGTAATGTGGTTCTGGTCAGTGGGGGACAGCTAAGTCCAGTGCTGTCAAAACTAAGGCAGATTTTATGTCCATCCCCTACAGGCAGCCATTTCTGTGGGGCGTTTGAAGATTACAATTTTCAGGTCTGGTATTTTGAATTATAATCTGCTTGAGTTCGAACATCTAATACTTCTGTGTCTCCACTTCATCTCAACCAAGCTGTCAGGCTGTTCCAGCCCCCTCAGTGTGTAGAGGCTGCCAACATTCTTTCCCACTTCTTCATAATTCTATTAGCTGTCTGTAAAAAACTAAGGTTTGGAATATGAATTTGGTTTTAAAAAATCATTCTTATTTCTCTCAGAGTAGGAGGTTGCACCACAAGCTGGCAATGAAGATGAAAAAGGAAGCAGAGTGTCTGTTAGAAACAAGTAGTTTGCAGGGTTGCAATGCTGCCTTGCCAAACTCCATTCCTAACACCAGAGGGAGCTGAGCAAAGGTAAAAATTCTGAAAACCCCATTCTTGAGAAGCCCAGATTTTGTTGGCCCCTGAAGCTAATACTGCCATCCATACAGGTTCAGACCAGAAAATAAAATTATTACTTATCTCCATAAGGACACCATCCATTTCCTCCTCTTTGAGGAAGAGTAAAAAAATATCTTCAAAATGTTTGCCTAAAAGTTTTCTTCCTTTCTATTGTCTTACTGAGAACTTAATCAAACTCCTTATTTTTTCAACATAGCATCCATATTTAAAAACTAAAGCTTCCATACATCTACTTCTTGGGCAGTATTGGTAGTCTGTAACTTATATTTATTTCATACACAGTTATATTTTGCCTAATCTTAATTACTGCTTTTATAATAAGCCACAAATGTTTCCTTTTGCTTCTTCAACTTTTCACAGTTTTGTTATATGGATATTTTCATAGGTTTAATATCATAATCTTATTTATCAACAGAAATCTTACCTCTTCTGCAGTTAATGGTGTTTGGCTTTTTGGTTTTTTGGTTGATTTGGTTTGTCATTCATTTTTATGTTTTCCCCATAGTTTTAAACATATACTGTAATATAAAAAACTGTGAGCAATATTCAAATGTCTTGAACTAAAAAAGTCTTAAAATATTAAAAAAAACCCAACAAACTATCATATTGTCATTAGTTTTGCTATAATTCTTCAAGAAAAACAAAGGATCTGCTGATCTATCAAGCTTGCATATACACAGTCTGTAATTATTTCAGTGCTTGTCATCAGCATAAATGATGACATGGGGTATCTCTACTGGCAGATGAAGAAGCTCAATCCTTTCCAGGCACCTAACTGCAAAAAATGTAGAGACTCCCACTGTATTCAGAACAAGTTCAACGCACATAGTTTGAGACAGTAGTTGGGTTCTAGCCTATAAATTGAACTTTAACACCCAATAGTTCAATTTGGGGGATTTTTTTTATTTATTCAAAACTCTCTTTTTTTTTTTTAATTTTTTTTCTATTGACCTGAGCACTCTGTCATTGCTCATTGTGATAACCTGCTGGACGGAGGACTTTCAGTTTCTGGCTTCACTTACAATTACTGTGCTGCAATAACTTTCCTTAAACATTTACCTTTTATTTTCTACTCTGACATTTATGTACATCACACCTCATTTGCTGCCCAGGAATCCAATTTAAAAATTACCTTTTCTTCTGCATTCATCTGTTGCTGATCATTTCTGTGCAACAAGTCCAGGTCTGTATGAAACACCACCTACCTGATTTTAAGCAAGCTAGGCCTGCAGTTATAATTACTGACATGTATGCTGTATTTCTGAATGTGAAAATGGTCATCGTCCATTTGCATGTGCAATTATCCATTCCACATATACCATCTGCAGGTGAAGGTTTCAGAGGCAATAGTGGTCATTTCACATCCACCTTAGATGTTGACTGCACTTGCACGTTTTACACGCAATTACTTACTTAAGACACCTAAAAATCAAGAGATAAAATTGCTTTCTACAATAAAGGCAATGATCAAATTTATCAGCCTGATGAAGCTTTAATAAAGATGTAAATGTGTGAAATCTTGTGTCATATTATCATTAACAGTTATACCAAAGCTGCTGCTGGACAAGTGAATAATGCAAAACTTTGTAGCAAATCTGTGGATGGATTAGGGCATTTGAAGAAATAGTAGCTGATAAATGGAAGGCTTTGATGCAAAGTTTGGCTTTGTGAAAGAAGTTGAGGTTCTGTCATGAAGAATGCAAAATGAGAGCATAGGTTCAGTTTTAGGGGAGGGAGGTGTAACCTGTTGCTGAGTTGTAGAAGAGCAAGTCTTACAGTGTTAAATCCATTGCAGAAGATGTTGATCAGCTAATCTTGAACATGTGGCTGTTAGGCCACTGACATTTCACTGTTCAAGCTGCCTATATGCCAAGTTTAAGTCTCACATATATATCAATGATATTGATGTTAAAATCCATCAGTGAGTAAGGTGAAATAAATTTTATCCTCACTCAGAAGAATTACTTAAATTTCTATTCATAAAAGAATGTCTTCATCAGAACCTGCAAAAGCAGCAAGAGTGAAAAGAAAGGATTAACATAGATGCCCATGTGCTTTGCTGAAGGAATGGGAGTTTCTCCTAGATTAACCCAGTGAAGGGTTACATTTAATTTAATTCATTAAAATTTTAATGGCTTAATTTTAACCCATTAAAATCCAAGGCTAATTTGAAATTTGTTTGGTTCCATTCATTTGAAACACCCTCATCACACTGTTATCCCATTTGTGACAGTGAGAATTCCTGTCTTACAGATAAGTCTCTTGTAAAACATTTCATATTGAGCATTTTTATTTCAGTCAAATTATAATGCACATTTCAACATACTCTTTTCCATAATAATAATCACTGACTTTCCAGAACTTCATGACTCTTCTTTTGTTAAAGGACAATATGGCGCATGTTTTTGCTGACACCAAATTTATCCTTGTCAGAGTGTTTAAATTTTTTCTGTGGCAAAAGAAATTAAATTTTCCTGTGGTCACAGATAGCCTCTGAGCTACCCAGCAAGCTTCACTTGTACAGACATAACCTAAGCAGATGGGTCTCCTGAAAATTGAATTATGTTCCTAACTTATTGAGTAGTAGTACTTCTATAGCAATCTAAGGTCACAAGAGAGACAAGGTTTAAAAGAAGAAGCAAAAGATTTTCAAGCAAAAGATTTAATGCAATGTTGTAAAGAAGTGATACATTAGGGGTTCAGAATGCCTTAAAATAAGCATCTTTGAATGACCAGTTAAAAAAAAAAAAAACTAGAAAACTGTGGGATAATGGATTGTAAGAGAATAGAGATGATGCCGCAGGCAACCTTGCCTCCATGAGTTGCAGTTGAGCTAATTACCAAAGAGTGCAAGCAGCCTTGCCCTTAATAGGTCACAGCTATCACCAATAATGATGGGTGCTATAAAAGAGTAGATTGGCTGATCAGGGAGGAGTTGGCTGGTCATAGAAGAAGAAGGAAGAAAGAGCAGGAGAAGGAGTTAGTGTTGCATGGTGCTGCCCGTGGGAAATTCACAGAGAAAAGGAATAAAAGTTTTACTGTAGGATAGTAAAGGGCTGGTACTTGCCACCATTTCTGCCATCAGTCATTTGAGTCCACTGTCAGAAAACTATAAAAAATAATAACTGTTATTAAGAAGAAATATATTTTTTTTAAAGAGGACTAAAATAGTTTATGTATAGTCTGTCCTTGTCTATTCTCCTCCCTTACACAATACTCATTTTTGTGAAGTATTGGAACTGGTGTTTACTTTGTTAAAAAATAAGACTACAAGATAGAGGTATGGAACTAGATCTGTCCAGGTCACCAGATCCAGTCATCGTTGTGTCAGGTAAACCTTTTCTTAAATGTATTCTGCTTAAAACTGATTATGCTCCTTGCTTCCCCTTTTCCTATCACAAAAGTGTGGTTTAAAAATGCACTGCCCCAAATCTTAGAAACTTGCTCCTGAATTGTACCTCAAGCTGGTTGATGGCTCATTTGTCTTGTGGCAGCACAGCTGAGAAAGCTTTTAGCTTTCCCAAGTTTGTAGTTGACCTTCTTATGTGCTTGTTCAGAGTAATCCTATCTGGTAGGGTTTTACTCACCTAAGTAATCCAGATTTTCATATTTGTCTTCTTGGAAGAAAAAAATTCATTTCTGTGATTGTCTCACAGCCTGTGTTGGCTGCACTTTAACATGAGCTTTGTTAAACATGGGGACCAGAACTGGGTATACCTACTGCTGCCTCTATTGGCATTTAACCTATCTGTCCTGAATTGCTGCATCTTTCAACTTTGGTTGTCTTTTTTTTTTTCCTGACCACACCACTTCAAGGGCTCACAGTCATCCTGTGATTACTAATGCACTCAATATATTACACATTTGTCATGTGCTGTTTGTTCATTCTGCTCATTCTCTGAGTCTTTTCCCAGGAGAAGCATGTCCAGGGATGTGTCAGTCTTTAGTAGCAATTATTTTTTCACCCCTAGCTGTGTGGTATGTGTCACTGCATATTTTTTGATTCCTGTCTTAATTTTTTTCCATTTGAAAGAAAGGGTGAGGACACTGATGATTTTTAATAGTCCCTGAGCAGCTAAATACAGCACCTCAGATCAACCACACAGATTTTTGTCCTTTACATAGAAAAATTTTGTGCCTAGAGCAAGATGTTCAAGATGATACACTTATTGACCATGGTCTTACCCTGATATTCTGTGATGGCCATTTAGGTAATTTGGCAACAAAAGAGCTTGTCAGCAAAATCTTGAAAATTAGACAGAGATCTAGCATGAAATAAATACTGTTAATAGCCCATGTGATAGCTATAAGCTGCTTCAGAAACCTTTAATAGTACAGAAAACAATCTGCAGTATTTCATAGCACCCATGAAAACTTCATACCTCGTACCCCCATACAGCTATACTGCCTGGATACTGTTGAGAGGAAAGAAGTGCATGACAAACTACAGTTAAATAATTCTGAGACATTCTGAGACCATCTGCAGTCTCTTCAGTGAGAGCCAATATAGTTGGTCATGCTTGGAGGGGTAGATCATTAATTTTAGCATGAGTGAAGGATACAGAAAGAGGACCCTGTTACCCACAGAGAATAATGGCAGACAGAAGAGTCAAATGGTCTGACTCCTGGAAACTTGACTGACAAGGAAAAAAATATTAGTTTCACTTTTTTTTTTCAATCGAAACCTCTCTTATCAAGAAACATAAAAGCAACTGAGATTTTCAGGTTATCAATTCTAGGAACTTGAATTTTGATACTGGTAATGAGGATATCTATGCATAGAATTCTTATTATATTTTTATCCAATGACTTTTAATTTGTTTCTTGGCAGAAAGAAGGGATTCACTCAGAACCTCAAAACAAGTTAAAATATGCAAAAGACTAAAAAATACAATGATATGCAAACCTTGGATGGGATTATTTTAAAAATAATGAGTGAGGGGAAAAAAAGATCACTTTAAAATGCCTTGATGGGTTTATTTTAAATATTGGGTGAATGATGCAGCCTGTTTTCTTGTTTTGTTAATGAAGCATCAGGACCTAAAATATATTTAGTGTTTCATGAATATGCAATGAATTGCTAAATATTTGCAAAGAGTTTTGGCAGTGTGAACTTTCCTGAAAACTTACCAACCTGAACACTTAAAAATACTTTGAAGCAGCAAGAAGTCAAACACAGGAGCAGATCAGCTGCTCTCTTTCCTCAAGGAAATTTCTAGTGGCTTTTGGTTTTTGGTCAGGGAATGCAGAAGAGCAGCCATTGTGGATGAAATCTTGACCTCATTCAAATAATGTCTTGATCAAATTAGAGCTGGAGCTGTTCAAAGGTTCCCCATGTAGGCTGATAGAACTGAATTGGAGTAATTATTATTATAAGACACAGTTGCTTGTTTTGCAGCTGTCACCCAAAACAGAACCTTTAATACACTTGGAGAGTTTGAAAACATTTTTCAGCTCTGTTAAACTCCAATTTATTTATACAAGACCAGTAATAAGTAGAACTAGACTAACTACAAAACACTGTATAATGAAAGCAGTTTTGCCAGACTGAAAAAATAAAAAGAAATCAGCTTGGAGCTCTCACTTTACTTGGAGTTATGATCATAGAATCAAATAATGGCTTGAGTTGGACTGGTCCTTAAAGATCACCTAGTTCCAGCTCCACTGCTGTGGGCAGGAAACCTCTGGGCTTTGTGGCTTTCTGTACCCTAACCCTAGGCAGAGCAGCAAGAGCCGCATGGCGGTGGGGCTGGTGCCATGCAGAAAGGTGTGGAGGGGGCCATGTTGTGGCATTCCTGTGCTTCTATTGGCATTTGCAGCTGCAGTGTGCTTGGAGCTCTGGGCTTTGTGGTTTTCTGAACCCTAACCCTAGGCAGAGCAGTACAAGCTGCATGGGTGTGAGGCTGGTGCCATGCAGAAAGGTGTGGAGGGAGACCTGTGTTCCCCTTGGCACTC
This sequence comes from Calcarius lapponicus, assembly GCA_039654755.1. Lineage (NCBI taxonomy): Eukaryota > Metazoa > Chordata > Aves > Passeriformes > Fringillidae > Calcarius > Calcarius lapponicus. Next base: position 316,033 of record JBBFKN010000042.1, read on the forward strand.
CTTTCTTATCTGCAGCCTTCCTGGAGCTCTGGGCTTTGTGGTTTTTCGAACCCTTACCTTGTTTTTAACCCTAACCCTAGGCAGAGCAGTAAAAGCATGTTTGGGCTGAGGCTGGTGCCAAGCAGAATGGTGTTTTCTCACTTGATTTCAAAAATGGTCCGAAAATTATCCGACCTCCCCCTCTCTCCTTAATAAAACTGTAATCAAATACTTTCAACAGTACATGTTTTTAATTCATGCCAACTCTATTTCATTTCTGCTGCTGGCAGCAGAGTTTTAAATAGGGCTCTGAGTCATATCAGGGCTCTGTGTGGCTGCTCTCCTTGAAAGAAGCAGGCATAGCTGCATTAGGTGCCCTTCTGCTGCTGAAGTGTGCAGGCTGCCTTTTTATTCCACACTCCTCACAGTAGCTGTTCATGCAGAAATCATAGGCTGCAAACTGCAGGAACTAAAAGGCAGATATTCTTCCTGCTTCAATATGCTGTTGGGAGGGTGGCAGCACTGTTTAAGGAGAGCTGGAGTGGAGAACAATAATCCTACCATCCACTGCAGCCAAATTCCTCTGGGCAATGCAGCAAGACTGGAGATGTGATGCCACACAGGATAGTGGGATTGTTTAAATGACTTGGTCACAATTAGAAAGCTGCCAAAATAAGCTGCTCAAATGGCTTCAGACTGTGCACTACAGATTCAAGACCAGTGTCTGCCATTAGAGAAGAGGGAGCATATTTGCCTCCTTTTTCTTGTGCTGATGTCAAGTGCTTCATCTCACTTGGGAGATCTCAGGGTTTTTGCTCTTGTGGCCCAGGGAAAAAAGAAAAAGTTGCAATGCTTTCTGCAAATTTCTAATTTAATTTTTCCTTTTTTAACGATTTTAAGATTCAGTGGCTTAGCAAGTGTAAAGATATTGGGAGTAAACAAAAAAAGTAGGAAGCAGCAAGTCTAGGCCCAAATCTGTTGAAACATACACCTGTCATTTCTGTCATTCAAAATCAAAAAGGACATACAACTTAAGACAAGAAGCCAGGCTGAAGTCACCGGTACCTGCTCTATCACAAACCTAACTAACGTTTTCAAGCACATATTAAAAGTACAGAGATTAATCCTGAGCAAATCCAAGGGATTAATGCAAAACCTGCTGAGTGTCACTGTTCACACCTGAACCTGATTTTTGGTAGCCCACTGAGGTTTGTGCTGCTACATTAGAGCAGTTTTTATAGAAAATAGCTAACCTATGGTGAAAAATTCAGCATACAGTGACTGGTAGTTAATTAAAACTTTATTCATTCTCAGGTGTGCTGTGCTGACTGTAGAGCTGTCAGTCAGGCTTTTAGGGCACTTACATTCAAATAAGCTGCACAATCTATAATCTAAGGATATTTTTTGATGTATAGAGAAAAGACACAGAATAAGCTGACTGGAAAAGTTAGAAAATTGTGTGGATGGTATTCTAAGCTATGGTTGTAGCCTTTTGCAGGTTATATACATCTTATCAGACAAGCATAATTTCTAATAGCAAAAAATATATTGCATGCAAATCCCCCTTGAAAATGATAGATGAAAGATAGCTGGTTTCTCTTACATGCAAAGAGGATTTCAGGTTGTTCCTGTTTGAGTTACTAAAACTTAGGTTTCTTGACACACGGGAAATCCTGACAGAAGCCAATATGAAAGGCATTCAAGTGAAACTTTTAGTGCTTTCTTCTTCTGAAGAGGCAAGGCAAACGCTTTTTCGCATTTTCTGAGACCATTTTAATTGTATTTAGAGCCGCCAGCTCAGGTCTCCTGAATTCAGAAGATCCAGTGGAGGAGAAAATACCAAATGCTTTCAGAATGAATGAATTATCAGCATAGACCTTGATCCCTTAAAATGTTCAGTGACATTGATTCCTGTTTTAAATCACAGTAAGCTGTGATTGTTCAGTGTAATTGGCCCCAGGTGTCTGAGGCACAAGACTGCCTTTAGTATGAAGTATTTCCATCTTGTTAGCACAAGAGCAATGCTAGAAAGCTGTGTAATTCTGTAACAGCTTGATTCTATATACAACGGGACAAAGAAAATGCTAAATCATAGGAACTTATAGACATGCAGAAACTGTGGTAGTGGCTTTGGAAAAGAATACATTTCAGGGTGATAATATTTGCAGAAAGTATCTATTTTCAATCTTCTTTTCCTTAGGACAGTCTATCAGCATAAATTGCTCTGTCACAAGATTCATACAGTTTATGGGCTCATCATATAGAAGAATCCAGGAAAGATTGTGCCTGCTGTCCCCAAAACTGTGAACAAGAAGGAAATATTAGACCTGTTTTTAATTCAAAATTGTATTCAAAATGTTTTTCAAATTCTGAAATGTCTAGTGTAACTTTAAAATATTCTCATGTATGAATCCATGAGCACTGTACACATTTCAAGTAGCATTCCATGTACAACAAACCACCATAATTTCCTCAGGTTTAATAAGGTTTATTTGCAGCTCTGAGGGCCAGTGGTTGACAGACAGAGTATCAAAGGATTAACTTGAAAAATAGCATTTGAATACATGCAAATTTCCCCAAATAATAGGAATGAATACAGTCACTTTACCACAGGAATACTCCCTTCTTGTTTTCAGCTATGTCATAAATCTTTCTATGGTATAGAAGTTCATTAATCAGAAAAAAAAAACCAATAACCTCTATGAGCATAGCCACTCCCCCTTGAATAGCTGAGTTCAGATGTGATCAACAGTAAAATGAATGGTCTTCCTCTAGAAATGGTGATGCACTAAAGTAATCAATAGAACATCAGGGTGGTATGATGATTGCATGCTTGTAAGATGTTGTTTGTACCAATCACACCTGAGATTTAATTGCATCAATTTAAAGGTATGAGGAATCTCACTGTCACTAAGGATGAGAAACGTGCTAATCACTAGCTGACAGCAGATCCTCGCCAGATGTCTGCTGTCATAGTGCTGCAGCACTCATTGAGCCATGTATTCACTTGGAAAATCTTCCATTTGTTGTTCTAGTTCACTATTTCTGATTATGCTCTCCCCTAAAAATGGGCTTTGGGGTAAAGCAGGTTTTACAAGCAATGCAGCTGGACTGTGTTCTCCATGGGCTGATCTGACCTGTGTCTTCAGTATTGCTGCCAGGGTGGTACAATCCAGTCTCTGAGGCTGCTTGGTTTGTGATCAGCTGCCCGATGCCCTGAGCTCCTCTGTGCCAGACTGGCAGAGCTCCCACCTGGGATGAGATGCAATGCCCAGGACTGGTAATTTTGGAAACTCCTTCTACACCAAAGTCAGATGTGGCTTCAGGCTCTGAACAGTATGAAGAATTGCTGTTTTTTTCCAGGTTCCTAGTGTCTCCTGGTGCTTTTCATCAACTTTCCCCTTGTCCTTTGACAACAGAGTCTGTTTGTTTCACTCTAAGGTAAAGTAGCACTTCCATAGGGCACCATCTACAGAAAAAAATATTCCTCCTTGTGGTGTGGTATATTATAGTAGTCAATTACATTGTAGCATTCAGGGACCATTAGGAAAGATGTATGTCCCTCTTATATCTAATTCAATGCTTTGATTTCCAAAAGGTGCCAAAACCCTGCTTCACACAGGGAATTTAAAAGAACTATGATCTGCAGGGGAAAAAGAAAAAATATTAGTTGACAGAAATTTGGGGGGAAAAGAAAACCAAAAATACCGAGCTAAACATGAAAAGGAAATTTTACATTAGGTTTTTACATACAGTTTAAGTAGGGACAATATGCATAATGGATTCTCATTAGAGGGATCTTATAAGAATGACATACATCAAACAAAGTAAGAAAAATACATGCAAACATTGCTAAAAATTAAAGTGCTAGACTGAGTGAATCAGTAAGGAACAATAACCCAGGATAATGGGCAAACATTGCACTTGGGTCTGAAGATCATACAGGGTATTTTGTCAAGCATAAAGAATGTATCTTAAAAATGTGCAGATTAGTAAGATTTCTGTCCCAGCAGAAATAATTATCTGACAAGAGCAGGTCAGGCCTGAGTGAAATACTTATAACTATTTAATATTATCAATCAACAAAACCAATAAAAATGACTGCTTCCCAGCAGGTGGCACTGAAGCTAATGAGTTCTAATTCAGCTCAGCATCTTTCTCCAATCTTCATAAAAATTGGTAGATTTTCATACTGGAAGTTTTCCTCATTCTCTTTCTAGAAGGTCCCTATTGGAGATCTTAAGGAGTCAGAGAACAAAATAGGGACCAAGAGAAATATTTCAAGTATCACAAAATGCTGCCATTAAAAACTGTCTGGCTAAATAGAAGGAGCCTTTTTCTCTCATAAATACTCGAGAAGAAAATTGTACAACACTGCAGAAACTTGGCTGTATCATCTTTGCCTCAGAAGTCATAGATCATGTTTTGCTGCCTAAATCTTAGCTAGTCCCTTCAATCTACTTTTCTTGAAAAGCTTTGCAATTCAGACTAATATTCACCCTTAATATTTTAAAAATTATAGGCAAAATACTAACATGACAGCTGACAAAGCCCCATGAATGAGGTTAGTGTGAGATATATGGTGCAGCCCCGTGGAAGCACAGTGTGATAGATGGATGCTGTGCAGGCTTACCAGCCATCCTGATTTGTATGCAGTGATTCTGCCCTCATTCTGAGACTCCCACATTATGCCAGGGATTATGATTGTTCTGAGACTCCTGATCCCTAGGAGAGGCGTGCAGAAAAATATCTAAAACTGCTACAGTGAGGCAAAGTTGTAAAGGAACAGCTGGAGGGACCAGTCATTGACAAGAAAACAGGGAAAAGACAATCCCATAGGCCTTAGAGATAATTGAATGACATCATCTGTCCCTAGCATTCCCAATATCCTACCATTCTTTTTCCTTATCTATTATGTTGCTGCAAATAATAACCCTGTCTTTAATAATATAGAAAAGATATGTGCTGTGACTATTTTAAAGTTTTATAAATCATCCTACCTTCATCATGTGTGTACTGCATCCTTGAAATTCTGCTAAAGAGTAAAAAATCATGTTAGCTGACATGATCTGTTGTAAAGAGATTTTTTTTTTTTCCTTTTTGGTTGTTTAAATTTTAAAGTATTTGTTTTAAAACATTATCTGTATTCCTGTCCCATTATATAAAAATATTTAAATTTTAAAATCAATTTACAAATTACTCTTCTGTACTCTATGCATTAGTTCATTAATAATGGATTTCCATGTGATGCTTTCCTATCGCTTTTTTTAATGGAAGAAATTTAGCAAGTTGCTCTCCTAATTGTGACTTGATTATGTTCCAGTTTTTACAGTAGACTTTCCTAAGATGAACTTAAACACAATTAGCTCTCTTCAATGTCAATTCCCCTGAAAATGTGTATCTAACTGGTACAGCAGGACTGCTGTTTGTGCATTCACACAAGAAGCTGTAAGCAGTCCAGCAGAGAAATTGGGAATTTGGGAGGCTACGTTTGTTACAATTGAATGCAGTAGTGAAGCCAAGCATGCCTTCAAAGAATAATATTTCAATCACAAAACAGGTCAGTGAAAAAACCTTTTTCAAGGTACTTTGATAGAGAAACAAAAATCTCAAAAGAGTATAGAATTATTTTAATTAACAGAGGAGCCTAAAATTCATATATTTGCAAAAATGAGCTAAGGATAACTTCAAAGAGAATACAGTTCACAGGTATACATATATTCCGACCAAAATTGTTGCTAAAAGTATTGAAATTGTAAATCAGAGTTTCTCAAAAGCCTGGAAGTGATGGAAATAAGGTTTCCTGTAGAAACCTGTGTATATATTATTCAAAGTGTTTTCCTAAAGGAGCCTGGCTCATCAGCCTCCTCTCCTCTTCACAAGATCAAGGAGGGATTCAGATACACAGCACAGGGCAGTCTAATGCTTAAAAGGAAGCATTAGGCCATCCCTGCAGAAAGTTGGTCTCTTCTGTATGGGTCACTGTGGAGGGATAGAATGTAAGAGAATAGTTCAGAAGGCAGTCTCACGTCTGAGGAGTTGCAGCTGTACCAATCACCAAAGATTAGGAACAGGCCTGCCCTTAACAGGCCACAGCTGCGTCCAATAAGGGGACGAGTGCTACAAAAGAGTGGGTGAGCTGGCTGAGGAGAGAGCTGGAGTTTGTTGGCTGTGCTGTGAGGAAGAAGGAGTTAGAGCTGTGAGGAGATGCCCATGAGAAATCACCCAGCAGGTGTGGCACTTTTGAAATAAGAAGACACCAGGTCACCATGCAGAGAGGGACAGAACCATGTAGCTGGCAGCTGGACGGACAGTTTGTTTTATGGCAAGGGAATGTCTAGCAGTGTGATCAAAGAACTGCTTGGCTTCTGAAGGAGAATGGGTTTGAGCAATTCTCAACTCATCTTCTCTTTAGCTTATCTTTATTCCCCTCCCATCTTTCTTCTGTCTCCCCCTTTGCTCCTCCTTGTCTAATCTCCTCCTTTCACTTTTTATTAATCTATCCTGTCCCCTCCTACCTTCCCTGTGTCCAGTCAGTTAAACCCCTTTGATAGAATTCTCCCTCATTAGTTGGAGCTGATTGGAAACTGGGGAACTCAGCTGCAGAGTCTGAAGCCACAACACCCCTGAAAAGGCAAGAGCAACAACAGGCACAGGAATATTCTTGTAGTCAGGAATATCCCCCTAAACATCTGCATCCCCAGGATGGATGTTAGGGGAAAGCAAGAACAGGGCTATAGTTCAGGAGGCAGCTACAAAGCAGAAACAACAGCATCTTCAGAGGACAGAAAAATTAAGTTTTTTCAAGCCATACATAATCAAGTTTATAATACTTCAAAAGCTTTAAAGTTTATTCAAATCTGGAGAAATTTTCCTAGAATCAGCAAAAAAAAACTCATTCTTTTTTACCTCAGAAATCAACCTGACAAATGTCAAGTTCTTGCTCCCTAATAGCTACCTTTAGAAGACTTTTAAAATGTGTAAAATAATATTAGCCCTGTCCCCTGAAAATTTCTGGATTATTTCAGCTAAAACTCTCCCAAATAAAGAAACGTACATACCAGCTCACATAAAATACGAACACGAATATTTCAAAAGTTTGATGATATTTTCAGCAACTAGAAAGAAATCATAGGCTAGAAATTGCTGGGGAACTTTTATCATTAGCAGATGTATTACCTTGTCAATAGTGTTGAGGGAAATGACCCATTACTAAAACATGCAAAAATTACAAAAACTATGAAACTGCCTAACCTGCACCTCTACAAGGAGAAAATACCTTTTTTTTGCTAGCTAAGCTGTTTTTAAATATTGATTGCTAAAGACCTTTCTGCTATTGATGGTAAATTGTCTATTACTCTGATGATTCTCAAGCTCTAGCAAAAAAAAATAAGTTTGCAATAGGGCTTTGTATGGTACAAATTACAAAAAATTACAAATAATAAAATATCAATGTATCTTTAAATTGTGTACAACATTTGCCAGCAATACTTCACTCTTTAGTAAGTGTCATAAGAATGACAAATCTTTTTCTGCAGATTTTTTTTCATAACAACAAAGCTATTAATGTAACTCACCACAAGAAAAATACACTTTGTTCCAACCAAACCCCTGGAAGAGCCCAGCAGAGGTTGGTAACACATACTTTATGGGTTTGGTTGGCTGTGGTTTCATAGCTCTGATCAATAAACTAATTGAGCTGTATCAAATTGGCCTTCTGGGCTTTTACTCCTATTAGAAGTAATTCATACTCAGTTTTGGAATAAACACATAGAGGAGACAGGCACAGTGATGAGTCCTCTGTGAACAGCCTAGATGTACTGCACATCTTCTTTCTGTTTTCCCTTCATAGCTCATTCTTAGGATAGCTATGAGGGGAAAACAGATCCTTGCTAGGATAAATATGGTTTCCGTGACCCTGAAGTTTCTAAAACTTTTACTCGATTGCAGTGAAACTCTCTTTTTAACCCCACAGCAGCTTTAAACATGCTGTTCTGCTCTGCTAGTGTTCATCACCTACTTTTCTGATCTGAGTCCTTCACTGCCTTGCTGAGGCTGTGGCACATTTTTAACTTTCATTTATCAGTCCTTGCAATATCTTTGTCCTGTGTTGTTTTTGCTGTATGTTATCTTTGCTATACTATGTATGTGAAATCCAAATGTGAGGATCAATAATCTTTGCATTTTGATTAAAATCTCAATGGGAGATAATCAGGTATGTGACTTTTATTTATTTACTTATTTATATATTTTTCTGGTGACTTTCAGTTGCATTGAGATCTCTGAACTGCATTTTGAAGATTTACAAGAGTCTCTGCTTCAGGACTACTGGGACCTTTCAGCTTCACTGTTGACTTAATAATGTCTCCAGAGGTTTATTTCAAAACAAATTCCAGCAGGCATGCACAGATTGTTGCATTTACTTTTAATGCTTCTGGAAGTTGACAATGTCAGGGAGGGAGTTCCTATGCACAGTGCTGTACCTACAGTTACTCCAGCATCTCTCTGATCTTATAAGGTCCTTTATTATCTCACCTACAGAGCCTTCTCATATTGCCACTTATAAATGCACAGGTAAATTTCTCTGGAGATTTGCAGTCCTGAGCACAGCAGTGAGGAATTTCCTTGAGAACCATGTTTGCCAGAGGGATCAGGATATGGGTTTGTACTTCCCTTTCCTCTGGTCCTCTACTGTTTTGCATTAGATGTTCACGGAGATATTTTCATGCCAAAGAACCTTATGCAGCAGTGCAACAAAGAGGTATGGACAGATCCTCCTTAAGTAATCAAAATAACAGCAAGATGGATCTTAACTTTAGGAAAAGTTCCTAGCATTTACTAGTATTTCTTAGCACTTATTAACAGGAAAAAGTTTTGTCCTTCTGATCAGCTAGGGCTTTAAAATATTTTAATTTTAATAACTAAACTTTTTATGCTGTCATAACTGAATGATCTGTATGTCCTAATGGTTCAAGTTGTACAAACCTTTGAGTATACCTCATGACTCTTTCTTAGAGATATGGGTATTAAGGAGAGGAATTTTATTTGTGTTTGCAAAGTTCCCTAGGATTTGGTGGTTGAAAAAAGTATGAAATGTTGTGACTTTCCTGGCAGCAAGAACAGTTTCTCAAATTGTTTTCTTTGGGTTTTGGGTTTTGTGAGATTTTTTGAGAAGGGAGACACTCTTTTGCACTTTGACACTTAAGAAATGAACTTTCTAGTAATTCCTTTTAATGTCAGAGGTAGGAGGTAAAACTACTTTTGTGACTACTTTCTTTATTTCTTGACTGCGTTTTTTTTTTTTTTTTGAGAGATAAATGTAACATTTAGCAAATTCACCCTGCCAGTTTTACTGTTCTGCCCACACTTAGTGATTCCTCCACTAAAGAGTTAATTGGAGCTTTTGCCCATCAGTACTACTACCTTTCCTATCAGCAAATAATAACTTTTAATCTGCGTTTAGAAGTGATTTAAACCTCCACTAACTGAAACACTGACTGTCTAGGAAGCTTGTGATGGGAAGACCCCTGAGTTATGCTCTGAGAGATGCACATTGACCGTGAACAGACGAGATGGAGAAAATCAATCAGCTGTTATTACTTCTCTAGAAGCATCCCATAATTCTTGCAAAGAACAGATATGTTGTCTTGAGATTGACCCAATTGATGGGAAGGAGTTCACAGGACATGTAACACAAAAAGCCCTTACACTTGACCATCAAGACATGTATGCAGAAGCAAAGAGAATATGGAAACCATTTCCTGAGGAAAAGTTCAAACTTAGAATAAAATAAACCCTGTGGGTGCCTCTCACCCAGGTTACTCTGCATAGATGGTCTTGTGGACTGGCTGGCCATGATAACAGTTACTGGTGTGTCAGCATCTTTAAGTATTTGCCAACACTTACCAGACTTATCTCTTTGAGAACCCAGTAGAAGCTGCTTAAAATGACAGATCAGCATCTTAAAGCCAAAGTAGCATGTAATTGCCAAAGAGAGCATGTAGGTAATTTAGGAGTATATTATCACAACAAAGAGATCCAATGCATCTTTTTCTGTATGAGGTCAGAGGGCTTATCTATTTCTCTAGTATGGTCCAACCTGTTTTTTCCCCTGGACTAAGAGAGATAGGATGCTTGATGGGAATAGCTAAGATTCAGTTGTGAATGTTTTGTCATCTATTAAAGACTCAAGTTAACTGATAACTAATGCATCAAAGAATTTTAAAGTAGTAAAATGTATATAGAATAATTCTTGGAAGAATAAAATAAAATTATGAGGCAAAAAATAGATTCTTACATATTTTGTATCTAAAAAAAATTGTATTTTGTTTTCCTGGAGAACATGGTATTGCAATATGAATTTATGTGGCAATGTCTCACATAAGTTTAAGATTAGAACCAATCTCCACTCTCCAGCTCAATAAATCTATAATGGAAACTAGTGTAATGCCCAAAGTATTACACTTTACTTCTATCCCTTCTACATGCCTTCATTCTTTATTAATGCACAAAAACTTTTCTCCCACAAATTGGAAAAAGACCAATAATGAATAAATCATTCAAATGAGCCTTTTAGCAGAGCTGTATGCTAATGATAATCGTCAATATCTGACATTCTCTCAGGAAGAAAGTCAGTATTTAAAGTTATTTGCTTTGGGAAATGTTTGGGCAACAGGCATTCTTGTTGCTTCAAAACGACAGCAGGGAGTCTGAAGCATACTGTTAACACCCTCTTGAGTAGATGTGACTACATTTTCAACCTATTGAAATTCCTGCTGCGTTGCTTTGTATTTAATCACAGTCTTTATTGGCACTTATTCATTGTAACTGTACTTTATTCATTTATTCACTTAAATGTTTATACAAAATTGAATATCTAAAACTGTGGCAACATCTTTCATGGGCAACAAATAAAAATTAATCCTGCTTGCATTGCATGTGCACGTCTATTCAACAGATGCCCTGTTATTGTTTGATAGATGCCTGTGCCAGGAAAAGAGCTAGAAGCATATTCTGTTTAGTTTAGAAATAATTGGTTCTTAAGAGATTTTCACTTTTCTATTTATCAGATACACGAACGTATGTTTATGCATACACTCATTTTATAGTAAGACTGTCATTTGTACTTTCTACAGAAAGAATTCTGATTAAAAGGAAGCATGACAGATCAGAGCCTTCATTGCTAAAAGTCACTTTATTTTCATTTTTCATAGACAAAGACTGAGGCTAGTATGGGCTGACTGAAAGCATGGCCAGTGTTTCTCATAATTACATTTAAAAAAGAGTAAGTGCTTAATATTAAATTACTTTTGTTTTCCTTGTAATAGTTTTTACCATTTTTTGCTGAGAAATAAAACCAGAAATGTTTCCAACCATTACCATGCAACTAAACCATAGCACTAAGTGCCATGTCCAGCTGTTTCTTGAACACCTATGAGGATAGTAACTCTGTGCTGCCCATTCCAGTGCTTAATCACCCTTTCAGGGAAAAAATCTTCCTGATGTCCAGCCTGAATCTTCCCAGCTTGAGGCCATTTCTTCTTACCTTGTCACTTGTCTTTGAGGAGAAGTTGACCCCCATGAGCAGTCAGAATCAAATTTGTTCTCAGATGAGGGAGATTCAGTCCCCTACTAGCAGGACTAAATATTCCCAAAAGGAATGTCTCACAGCAGAAAGCCTTTTGTTCTGTGGGCCAATGTCTCAAACTGGGCATTGTAAAGAGAGAACATCTTCAGTAACGAGACTGAGACCCATGAATAATTTCTCTGCATGTAACTGCAAGGCTTTTTCTCTAACTTCTTTCGTCTGGAAGGCTGTGTCTGGGAATTGTTTCTAGCACAATTATTTCCTCTTTGTACCTGCAGCACTCTGGGCCCTCATCAGAACTGAGCTGCTACAGGTACAGTGTTTATCTCACATTTTAAATGCTGATCCTAAAAGAGAATTTCTGGGGGGAAAAATAAGTTCAGGAATCAAGAACAGGGATTTTGGTCAAACAAATGCTTCTTCAGGCATTTAATATTGAAATTGCCTCATAATAATCACATAAAACCTTCCTTTTCGTAAACAAACCCCTAAGGCACTTAGTTACTTGATTCTGGGCCACAATGAACAGTTCTGTGTCTCTTTTGTGCCTACATCACAGTGTGACTCTCAGGTATCTTCATCTTCCTTAGCTTTGGCATTCTGCTCTAGAGGATATGCTCTAACCACATGGCATAAACCCACAGGAGACACCCCTGACCACTCAATAGTTAACATGCTCACTTTGCACTGATCTTGAGCCAGAAAGACTGCACTTAAATTAGTAGACAAAAAGTTTGAACTTAGTTGAGTTTGAGCTTAGACGAAAAGTTGGCTTGGAGTAAATATTTAAAGTATTTACAGAAGTTGTGTCAATCACCAGAGAGTAATGTTAGTATTTCACATCATATCCTGCAGCTTGATAGCAAAGATGGAGTGACAAATGGGGGTTGAAACTTCTACCTGCTCTGTAAGTGGCTTAGCCCTTTACACAAAGTTCAGTATGTAAACCTGGGAAAGAAAGAATGAAAGGTGTGTCTATCCAGATTGGATTTAGGCTTCTTTGTATCACAAAGAGGGCTTGAAGCCAAATTCTTCACTTCAGCAACTCCTCCTAATTACCTTAGAAGTTTTGTACACTGAGTTTTGTGAATCCTGGTTTGAACTACCTTTCTGGTCATTAAGGTATTTCTCTAATCATTGTGTGCAAATTGTATGTACCTAACTTGTGGCTGGGGATGCTGATAAGTAGAACTAAAGAGGCAGTTTGCCTCACAGCTGCATTGAACAAAAATTTCCTGTCTGAGTCCAGGCCCAAGAGATTATCATTAAGCAGGAAAAAAAATCCTTTTGATAAGCTTGAGTAAGTCCTTTCCCAATTAAAATATATAGATATTAAAAAAATAAATGTTCACGTTGCTACTAAATGGAAAGTAAGGAAACAAGAAGAGTAGTAGTTTTCTGAATTAATAAAAAAATTTGAGTTGCACAAGAGGCTGTGTAAGTCCGGTATCAGCCAAACACATATTTCCTTATTTTCTTTATTCTTTTATACATACTGAGATTTTAAAGTAAGTCATTTCTGGAGGTTGAAAGGATTTTCCTAATGATTCACAACAACATAACTTTGGACGTATTCCAAAACCATGGCAACTAATAGATATCTTTCACTATCTTAGTCATACTCTGAGTTTTTGAGCTAGCTTAATGTCTAAAACATGCTCTAAAATACTGACCCAAACAATACAGTTTAAGGTAAACCTTTTATGATTAGTGTTATACTTGCCAATAACTAAGTAGTAAGGGTAAAAGTGACATCTTGAAATTCAATTTATATCTTATAAAAAAGAAAGGAAAAAACCTTCACCTTAGTACATGGTACATAACTTTGCCAAAAGAAGTTTTATCCTGCTGACACAAATAAATAAGTAAAGAAATGAAAATACTAAGATAATCAAAGAGTCACCATAAAATTGATCAAAATCAAATTGTGAATACATATATATATATATACACAATACATACAGTAGCTGAATATGAAATATTAATGGAGTGAATTTTATCTTAGCACTCCAGTGGCTCTCAGAAGATCTAGCACATAGGTCTCTGTCACAAAGAGACAGTCCAGAGACTGCTTCAGATGAGAATTTGGCCTATCACACTAATGTGATGTGAGGTTACATGTCCAAAGGAACAAAAATAACTGTCACAGAAAGTTGCCAAGGTCATTTGACTCCCTTCTGGAATTTGTTTCAATAAGTTGAGAATGAATGGAGTATCAAAAACTCAGAGATTACTTAAGAAAATCTAATTACACCCAAGAAACTGTTGACCCCTCCTATTATCAAAGCGTAAAGATAAATTCCCAGCTACCCTGTGCAACCTCCCTCGTGAATATTCTGAGGCAGGATATAAGGAAGCTCCTATTGAGCTCCTCTGTCACTCTTGCTCCAGTTCAGCACAAATTTAATACAGAAAAAAAAAAAACTGGTACTAGCCACAGAGCCACTTATCTTTGATTACCCCACCCATGGAGTGGTTTAGGGTTCGAACTACAAATGTTTGAGTCTCAAATTAATCTCTGGTCTCCCTGAACAGCAAAACTGCCACCCTCCCATCATCACCATCCTTGGCTTTTGACGTGTCATTATTAACAATGGTGGCTCAAAAGCTGTCATTGAGTATATTTCTGGTAATTTCAAACCAAGCAAAAAGTCCTTTCTATGGCTGTATCCTGAGTAGAGAGATATCCAATCAGCTAGTAGAGAATGCAAAGGAAGGAGTGTCAAATTTTAGACAAGCTTGAAAAAATTTAAACCTGATTTTTGTATAAAAATGCCTCCTGATTTGGCTATCAAGCAGAGCAAAGCAGAGCTTAATTGTTTCAGTGTGAAGTAATGCGGTTCTAAGGTGAACCTTCATTTAGTGCATCATTGTTCTGTGGTAAAATGATGATCTTCTGTCAAGTAAAGGGATTTGATTGGAAATAAAAAACAGTAAAATGAGCAGAAGATCCAGAGGAAAGCTCACAAAGAACAGACAATGTTCAATGAATGCGGATAACAGCCTTCTTTCTTTGACCAAAACACCAGTTTGCATTTCTGAAATGCCAGAAAGTATTCTTCAACAGCCAGGAACCTAAGCTATTTTCATTAAGGCTTCATTTGTGATATGAATGCTTTTTGTTAAAATATGTTACATGAAGAGAAGTAAGCGTTATTTTCAATCCTCAAAAAACCCCAAGAAAATGAAAAGCTATGCCAACAGTTCTTCCCCTGAACAGATTTAAGAGATGCCTGCTGAATAGTTGTCCTCAGACTACCAAGTCTCTACATATATTGGCAACCTCTTCATAAGGATTTATGATATGCTTATTTCTCAATAATCCCTGCCTCCTTTAAATCATGTTTTATTACTATCATACATACCAAAAGATTGATTTACAGAAGATATCCTGATGGTGTTCATGTGAAACATGTAAAATGGACTTCTTGATGTCCCTGTGTGCCTTCTGCAATACCCATTCATTACACAAGAGCAGTAAATGTTGCATATGTTGTATATTGTTACAGTATAAAATGGTGTACAGTCAGTGCCATCAGCTGGAAAGTGTTTGATCCCTGCTCAAAGGTTTGCTAGGGATCGTGTGATCCTCAGGGATTTTACAGGCTCACCAGATTTGAAGTACAGAGATGTTTTACACAGCGCTTTGTGGTGCCTGCTGAGTGGTTTTCTGCAGGTTGCATCAATTCACTACACTAATCAACAGATGACAGTAAACAAGAGTCATTTAATTACTATTAAAGACCACTTTCTCCCTCTGGATATGAATGAGCAACTGCCAGTGGCTTTAAAAAGAGGTACTAATCTGAGCCTAGGATCTAATTCTATGTGGTTTGCTTTTACTCTATTGCTTGGTGGTTTCACTGCTAGTCCAAGGACCTAGATCATATTTTCACGTGTCTGTTTATGGCTCCAGCAAAACTACTTTATCAAAGCTCTCTATCAGCATCCTCATGGCCTTATGCCCCAAATGCAGAGGTCTTCACATACTAGAATGCCCTCAGCATACTGGAAGGTTGCCATCAATAAAGAAAACTACTACATTCCACAAGCAGCCTGGACAAGGCTACAAGGGGGAAGATTGCTGCTGCTGATCCTCCAAGTCAAAGTCTTTGCAGGGGAGACCCACCAGAACAATGCACATATTGCTCAGTTTTCCCCTCCTAAAATGTTGCAGTGCTGGTGGAAGTCACCATAAACTCTTAAACACTTTGGTTGAAGTGAAAAGGTGGAGCCAGAGACTGCCCAGACCCTGACAGGCAGGAAACCACACAGATGTACCAGCATGGCTTACACCTCTTCCTGCAAGAGGCCCAGCAAAGATCCTCCTTCTCTTGGTCTCACGGTCCAACCTGCATTTATCTAAAAATTTATAGCAAAGCTTGGGCCAAAATTATCTGATTAACCAAATCATTCCTTAGAGTCATGAATTTAGGCAAAAAAAAAAAAAAAAAGGAAATTAAAAAGCCAGTCTAGTTGGTGAGATGTAAATTTCATCAATTCCATCTTGCAACTACTGCAGTAGGAGTTTCATTCTTGGAAATTCTTAGGAAATTATTCAACAATAGAAATTAAAATGTTGGAGAGCTCATTATACTTTTAAGATTACCAGCTATATTTGATTTCATGATTGGTACAACCCAAAGAGCTCTGAAACTGTATTTTTACCATTATTGGTATATCAGGGTCAGGAACACACATTTTGCTCCTCAGCATTTGTAGTAGCCTAATCCTAGAGTAGCTGTAGCCTGGTCTCCAAAGACTAGATTCACCTAGTCTAATTTTAGATTCTCAAATGAGATAAATTGTTGTCAAGTACATGCAGTATCCCCATGGGTAGTGCCAGGTTACAGGTTTTTAAGAACTGCAAGGGCTCAGGATGGGTTTTTTCTGACTCTTTCTGTCTGCTCTTGCCTTTGCCAGTGAAAAGTTTTATTTCAGCTTACACAGTTGAAACTGCAATTGCCTAATGACCAGGTGGACATCACCTAATTTATTTTAGCCTTTCTTAGTTTTGCATAATTTCCCGCTACGGCACTTACTGCGGTTATAATGTTGATATATGTCCTGTAAATGATAGATATTGGTTAGAGGTAGCTATTCTGGTTGTTAGTCTGAGTACAATAAAGCATCCATGGTTCCAGAAAAACAATGTTGTGTAGGGCAAAACAAGTGCACAGAAATGTGGCTGGAGCATAGAGGCTTCAGGGCTCTGCACAGCTTGCCTGTTATCCACTTCTGAGCACTAAAGGAATGGAGCTCCTGGGGCTCAGTGAAACGGGTTTCAGGAGTCACCAAGAGCACAAGTGGTGTCTGTCTGTACAATATACACCATATAGAATTAAACTTAGAAGTAATTTGAAATTGCAAGCTAAAGAACAAAGACCTAAGTGTAGGATTTCTTGGAAAGCCACAGTAGGCCCAAATTTACACTTGGCTGAGGAGGAAGAAACTACCAACATCCCTCTTGTCATGGCAAAAGACTTGAGATGCTGAGTGTTCAAGTAATTTGACTATTGAAATAAAGAGGAAAAGCAATGGCACACAGTGACTGGGTGGGGTGGGAATAAGAGTTAATGAGTAAAAGATCACTTAAAAGAAAGAATTTTTGTAAGTATTCAACACAAGACATATGGAGACTGATTTATAGCAGTGCTGAGTGCTCACATCTAGAAGCAAAATATGCTTGACCAATGTTGTATATATACAGAGTTCTCCAGCAAACCTAAGTATTGTGCCACTAAGGCTACAAGGACGATATTTTAAAATATATTCAGGTACCAAAAAGTATGCCTATAGGGATTTTCTCAGAAGACATGAGAAATTAAATCCTTTACACCCATGAGTCAAGGTTAACATATCCTTAGGCTAATGATACCTGCAAACTAATTTGCTTACCTACACTTTTAAAATTTAAAAAAATCTGTCTCTGGGTATGTAAAAGTTAAGAGTTTGATTTTATATTTTTGACAGGACTGTCAGGAAGAAACATCAAACTAAAGGCTTTGAAACATTCAGAAAAAGAGTGGGAAAGCTATCAAAACATCTTAGCACCTGATTATGGGCAGGTTTACCCCACAGGAGAATGCAAAATGTAGAAAAAACACAGCTCAAGCTATAGCTAGTCAGGAAAATCAAGCCTGTGAAGAGAATTTTGAGGGACAGGATATATGGGTTTTTTCCGTTTTCTTAAGAACCTGTAAGTACAACTAAAAAAAATTATGAACAAATGTATGATATCCTTAAGAAATTCTTCCAAATATCACTCAGCCAGAGTGACTTCAACACCTTGAGAGACTTATTGTCAGGTACTCTATCCTGATTCACAAGCTGCTTAGGTGTGTCAAACAGAAGTTCAAAAGGCAACTTGATCACAGTTCATAAGAACCCAGAGGAAAAGACTTCGGGTATTTGAGACTAATCTGAGAGACAGCATCATAAAAAGATTCAGATTCTGGGTAAGTTGAAGATAGAAAAGTAAAAATTAGGGAGAAGAGACAGATTTTAGGAAGAGCAGTAATTAATCATTGTTGCAGCTTGCCAAGGTAAGTGGCAAATTTATCATAACTGAGTCTTTAATTCAAGATTGAATGATTTTCCAAAGGATGGGAGGCAAACAACAAATTTTGGTGCTAGATAGCAAAAAGGAAAAAAACTTCCTGAGGGAGAATATTTTCTGTCCTGTGATATCCACACATCCAGGCTAAGTCCCTGGCACCCCAGGCTGCCTTTGGTGATGAACAAGAGATGGACACACACCACAGGATGTACAGCATGCATTCACTGAACTCAGTATGGAGCACTTATCTTTTGGCCTTGCAGTGTGCCTTTGGTTTTTGTTTTGGGGTTTTGGGTTTTTTTTGTTTTGTTTTGGCTTTTTTGGTTTGGTTTTTGTTTTGTGGGGTTATTTTGTTTTGTTTTGTTGCATTTTCCCCCCAAAATTAATTACAGGCAATTCATATGAATTCTCTTTTTCAACATTATACATCTGCACTGTTTCTTAATATGTATAAACTCAAACACTGTCCTAGATTTCTGTTCTATCATGAATTGAATAAAAACTGATCAAAGATTAAGGAAAACTACTGTATATTGTGAAAATTGTTTACATTCAAGAATATACGTTATTCCTGTTTTTTGCTTCTGCTGACATTTCCTTGCATTTGCTTTCACTGTCTTTATTTCCAAATATGTGACCGTTTTAGATGTTCCAGAGACTATATTCCTTATCAAGGGTAATATAAATAATAATAGATTTCAGAATGGACGTCTCTCCCCCAGAATTAAACATAAATATGTATACACACATGTAGAAGTAAATGAATGAGAGCCACTAGTTTTGAAAAGTTTGCATTATTTTGTATCAACCATAAATTTACATCTGAATTGTATGTTCCTAAAATTCAGTGAAGCTTAAAAGATAGTTAGGAAGCCTTGACAGGGAACAAGTCACTCTAATTGAACACTCCCTCAGGGACATTTTAGTCAATTAAGAGTGGTCATAACTGAGATGGTAGCAACCAAAGAAGGGGGAAGAGAAGGTGGTATAGGAGTGCTACTTCTCTTCCAAATCTATCAGTTAGTTTTGCAAGAGACATTTCCTTTCTCCACAGACCTTGCCTCTCTTACATCCCTAGCTTATCACAAGAGTAATTCTGCAAATTAATACTTTTTTTTTTTTTTTTTAATGTTCTGACTCATCTTGTGGTTTGAGGTTTAGTAGAACCTCCTACATTTTTGGAACATGTTTCTTCAGGAGAGTGAGTTAAGCTGGGATATTGACATCCCGTGTGACTGATCATGTTTTGAACACACAAATGAAGTTCTAGAGTTTGTAAATGCTCAAAATACATTAATTACTGTATGGATTTTATTGAAGTGGATCTTGGTGGAAAAAAAATTAATCACTGTCCAACTTGTTCTTCAGTCTTACACACTCAAAAAATGGAAACTTTTCCAAATGATCTTTCTTAAAAGTTTCAATCTGTTATATGCCAGCAGAATTTGTCCCTATTGTTTCTCTAATGATTCATAAAGTATACAAGTGATATTATCTACTTACCTTCAAACAACATAATTCTACTTTCTCTGCAAATTTGCAAACAATATTTAAACAATAATTTACCATTATCTGTCATGAAAACCTTTGACATTATGTATACTGGAAGTGGAGGTTTCCTAAGCTCCAAGTTCTTTTTCACCACATCTCCTGCATCTCCATTGATCAGCACAAGGGCAGCCTTTCAAATCCCTCTGTGGGCTACTAACTTTGGCTTGTCTACATACAGAAACTTTTCACTGCGGCTTCCCACTCCATTGCATATTTTGTCAACATCACAGGAATCTGAGGCTTTCCATGTGTCCCAGCTGTCTAGCCCACATGATTATAGGATTTGGAGCTGATGTGCTGTTGTTATTACTAGTTACTAGCTGGAACCATACAGTGGACCACTATCCTATTGTCCTAAATACTGTAAAAAGTGAGAACAAATGATGGTTTGTGATTCTAAGCACCCTATAGTCCTTCCAGACAAATGAGAGAAGACAGGAATCTAAGAGAACAGTGCAAAAGAAAGGGTCAGGTCTATAATTAATTTTTAACAGTTGCAACTGATACTGAAGAAAAACACTGAGAGAATAGAGGATTAACTCTCACATGGGCAAGGAGACTTTTAAAGTTTAATATGTCCCTTCAAGGGCACTGTAAAATGAGTTACTATGGAGTTAAATGTTTGTACTTCTCTTCATTAGTTTGGTCACATGTATACAGATCAGCCTGTTCTAGTGGAAAATGTCCCTGCCCAGCCCAGGGAGGGTTGCAACAGATCTGTAAAGCCTCTCCCAGCCCAAACCATTCTATAATTCTCTTTATGTTTCAAGTTGAAAACATTTTTCTAACGGTAGGCTCTGCCCAACCAGACTGGGCTCTCACGTGAAAAGGCTGTATTTCTATTCCCTTCAGTGTTAGCAGTAAAAATGGCCAGACCAGCTGGGTCCTTGTTTTCTTCCAGTAATGCACTCAATAACAGTTACTATATTCTGCTGCCAGTTGCAACTTGAAATTCAGCTATGCCTACATTGCAGACTTCTGTGGGCATAGCCCTGTGATCCACTGATATGAAAGTGTCTTACAGAAGCTCCTCTTATACTCACATCTAAAAAAGAAAAGCTAAACAAAATAACACACAAAAAACAGCTTTTAGCTGTTAAGTTTATTCAGCTGCTTAGCTTGTTTAATTCAGAGGTGATCAAATGAAGTATGCAATACATAACTTTCACAAAATAAGGTGCATCCTTATTTAGAAAGAGTTACTACTCTGGCACATTACTGTAGGAATAGCTTTAAATCATTCCTAGTGATGACATGGCCCTTAAGGAAGAATTCTGTTGATGAGACAGAACAGAACAGCCAGAGTTAGCAGTGTAGTTGTATTGACTTGGTAGCACTGGGTAATTTTCAAAAAAATTGGTAGATTCTTTGTTTCCAAAACCACCAGATTTAACACTGAACTAATATAGAAACAAATCTATTGAAGTTTTTGTGCTTTTTCCTGTATTAAGCTTCCATTTAGTGTACCACTACTGAAATATATATATATATGAAGTATCAACAATATAATACTGGTGCACAAGATAAGAGTCAAGGCAGGAAAGAGGCAGGAGAAATCTATAATTAGATTTTTCTCAGTGCATCCATCTTCATTTATCCAAGAGGCCAAAGTCATTATTATTTACTCAAGAATCTCCTTGGAGAGTAGAACTGTAAAGATTTACTGCATATTATGAGAATCTGTAAGTATATTGAAGCTCCTTAGTTCATTTATTTGTCCCTTTTACACTAGATTAAAATGGGATGAAAGTTATACCAGTTGTATACAATATGTTTGGTTTCTGATTCTATCTTCCCTCTCCTAAGTTGTTCCTGTAATAGAAAAGAGGTAGCTGTATTTCAGTTCTTCTCTCAAACTTTTTTCACCAGCTGATATAAGCTTACCTGTAAACATTTTTGTGTTTGGAAAGAGAAGATGACCAAATTTGTTCAGAAATTTGTGACAGAAAGTCTTAACTAGAATAGTTGTACTTTTCACAGTAAGCTCAGTGAAAAGTACACTGGAGTTCCTTTGAGTTCAGTGGAGTTTGAGGCTTAGATGCAGCATGATCCCTTTAAAGATAGTGGTACCCCAGACCATTGTGGATTCAAGAATTCAGTCCTTGCTTTGTCTTGGCCTGTTGGAGCAAAACACTTTTTCAGGATCAGTCCTATGAGTCATAGTGCAGAGGCATTTAATTTTAAATTTTAAATCTGATTATCCTCTATAATGTGGAACTGCTGCTTAGGAAACAGCTTTACTTAACAAAAATGGTACTATGCACATACCCAAAAAAAAGAACCCCAAGCCCAAACCCAAACCCCAAAGCACCCTACTTCACAACAGATTACTTATTCTTAATCTTGGGCAAACAAAACTTCCTGTGAATAAAAGAAAGCAGTAATATGACCTATTATGTACATTTCTATATAGAAAAAAATTAATAATTTATTTATTTTATTTTCTCTAAAATAAAGACATTAACAGACAGTTAATGTGCCTAAAAAGAGAGACTTAAACCACTCAGATATCAGAGTGTGTTCTGAAAGCATACAGTTCTTTCTCAGATTCAAATATTAACAATATTGTGTGTTATTTGTTGAACTTAATCAAACCCAAAGCCTCACCTTGGGTTCAGTTCTCATTGTACATCACAATTCTGGTCCCAACTAGGATCCTACTCCTTGTCCCCAAGTTTGCAAACTGCATCAAGTCCCTGTGCTCACCAAGGTCATTCGGGCTGATTGCATAGCTCCAGGTGCTGGCATTGGGCAATCCAGCCGCAGAAACAGGGCCGAGCCTAAGGCAAGCCGTAACTAATGAATGTCAACAACAGCGAGCCAAAGGGTGATAGATTTTTAAATGATGCACTTAACCCCTAATCAATTGCAAATAGTTAAATGCACACAGGACTCCCACAGGCACGGGTTTCGGGTCCTTTAAAATAAATATGGACAAAAAGAGGAGTCCTGTCCTTGCAAACACTGATGGGATTAACTTTATGGAAACAGCGCCAGTGGAAGAGCACACTTTTAGGTACAGCATGTAAGAATTTCAGTAAGCTCTTAAATATTCTTCCTTTAAAAACATCTCATGTAAATCAGATCATGTTAGATTAAAAATAAATAATTTTCTTTTTTTCCATGATTTTGATAAATATCTACTTTTGAAGTTGGGGAACTGATTGAGAATGGAATTGTTTCTTTTGTTTTATTTTTGCAATATTGCTCTGTTTCTTTTGACCCTGACAGTGCCGTGCTTTTTTACTTTAAAAATATCTATTAATATCCACATTTTCCGTTATGTGGGTAAAACCTATTACTGTGCTCTCAGAAAATATTTTGGAACCTTCAGACAGAAGACAGTGTTTCCAGTCTAAGGTGGTAAGCTCAGCAGCCAACCTTTGCAAAGGCAATTTATATAGCAACACTATAATCACAAAAAGCTTACATTTTATCTTCAATGAGAAAAAAAATATTTACTGCAATTACAAAGGTTTTATAGAAGAGATGAAACCTAGTATCTAAGAATAAACCAGTTCACTACAATGACTTTGAAATGTAAAGGTTAATATTTGTATTCTTCATAAGCAAAGCTCTGCTATCATTTAAAAACAGCTAAACCCTTGTACATAAACAAAAATCCTCGCACAAATATATAAAGAACATGCTAGAATCTGAAGTAAGGCCTGTAATTTTCTAACTGTAGGCTCTGCCCAACCAGACTGGGCTCTCACGTGAAAAGGCTGTATCAATTGTCAACAAAATAATTTTGATGAAAAAAACTATTCAGTGGGCATATACAAGCTTGCTTTAATGTAAGCTAAATTTGTAGTCAAAGATAGGAGAGCTAAAGCCATTCATCTGAGGAAAGACAGGACCTCAACGGTTCATTTCCTATTCTGAATCTCAGTGAAAAAACGTGTACACTCAGTCTCTCATTTCTCAGGAATGACTCTAACTACCAGACTACTATTGTGTTGTCCCTACTGAAGTCATTCATCAGCAACTAGAGAGCAAGTGAGAAACAACAAAAAATCCTAACTATATTAAAAACTACATGAAATATTTTAACCTCCTATCTTAACAATGTTAAAAAATATGAGCCAATTTCTTTGCCTCTCATGCTAGCTAAGATGATGTCATTATCTATACAGAGCCCAAACCTTTCCCACTGCCCTATTTCCCTTCTCTGACTACCTCCATTTCTCTTAGCAGCCTAGATCCTGCGCTGGAGAAGGCAAAGAGGAGGGGTGGAGGGACAAACACAGGCAAAAAAGTAAAAATCTGCAAGTTAGAATGGTGCTTAGATCTAATCCCAGGTGCTTAGATCTAATCCCAGACCAGAGAAGAAAAAAAAACACTGAAAGATTAATTTGCTGAGTTTCTTTGCAGGCTGCAGTGGTTCAAAATGAAACATTAGGAGCATCTCCTACTGACTTCAGTGATGCCCAGAGCTGGACCTGTAATTTCCCTCCCCTTTCATTTTTGTATTTGGTAGCTTGGTTGAGCCTACAGCAACACAAAGCATCCTCCAGCCAGGGGCTGTAACCTGCCTTCTAGTACACATTTTTACCAACAGCTTCAGGGAAACAGAGACAGGTCCCTGACCCTCTCTCAATAACCTTATGAAAAAGATGCATATTTTAGTACCTTTTCCTGCTCCCTGGGAGTAATTTTTCTTGTTCCCAGGGAGTTCTCACTAGAATAGCTGCACTCAAAAATACCTTCACGCCAACAGCAAGATCACGGGGGTTTGAACCAATTCCCACCATGGTTATAGAAATATTTGTATTGTCTACAGTTAATTTTGGGTCAGGCCTCTCTTTCTGAATAAACCTGCTAGAAGACCAGACCTACTCTCTAAGTGACTCTAGCCCTTACAGCAAATCAGCAGTTTGTGGAGCGACGTGGAAATCCTACCCAATCTCTCTCTTTCCTGGCTTCACAAGTGGGAGCTGTTGATACCTGCACAGCTCCTGATACAAGGCAGAGCAGAAGAGCACAGTAAGTTAATCCACAAGCCATTCAGAAACGTCTAGGACAGAGACAGTGACACCAGGGAATCATGTGTCTGCACTGAAAATCGAGTAAATTGTTTACTTGGAGGGTTGATGAGGAACGGGCAAATGAACCTCTGAAGCAACTACTTGTCAGGTAAGGATACTAATGTGTTCTAATAAAAAGCAGTATGTTCTCATCATTGCAGTATCTTTTCCCCAAACGTACTTGCAGCAGTTTATCAACATTATATAATGCAGGGAGAGTTCAGGACGAGGATAAAGAGTTGATAGCCAGCTTTTGGTGCGCTTGTTTTTGTTTTTGTTTTTTTTTTTTTTGACTTGCTTGATTCATAGGTCTCCTCTTTACACGATGTACTTTGAGCTGTTTTCTTCTTTTATATTTAATGATCAGTATTATTTTTGATCCTAAAAAACCACCCAAGAAATCCTTTAGGTTTCAGGACCAGGGTTGAAAGACTGCTATTAAAAACTAATCCAGTGTATGGTTGGTTTCTCATACAATCAGTGATTACTGTATTCTATATTTCCTTCTTGTTTATCCCCATTTTCCCTATCACAGAACCGTTTTCTCCTCCTGCCGTGCAGGAAAAAAAAAAAAAAAAAAAAAAAAAAGCAGAAGACAGGAAGAGCAGGAGAGCAGGATAGGAAAGCTCCAGGAGCGCTTTTTCTTTAGGGATTGTGGCGGGAGTGAAGGAGCGGGGCTGGGGACCTCCTGTCCTTCAGAGGAGCAGGTCGCCCTTCCCGGGGGCAGGAAGAGGGAAGGGGGAGCGCGAATGCCCCGCGGGGGCAGCATCACGCCCGCCGGGGCTCCGGGGAGCTCCGGGGACACCCTGCGGCGGAGAGCGCGGGGAGGGGACCGCGGGGGGACGGCGGCTCCGGCGCCGGGGAAGCGGAGGAGCTGAGGAATGGCGGGATGGACGGATGGATGAGGGAAAACGGGTGGAGGGGTGGAGGGGTGAGGGACGGATGGATGGGAGGATGCGGGATGCAGGGATGAGAGATGGAGGGAGAAGGGGTAGAAAAATGAGAAAATAAAGGCCGGGGGACGAAGGGGTGGAAGCGCCGAAGGACAGAGCGAGAGCCCGAGCTTCCCAGCTTCTCCCCCTGCGCTGCGCGCCCCCGCGCCGCTCCCGGTCCCCCCTCCCCGCTCCGCCGCTGCGCGTGCCCGCGCCCGGGGCTGACTCTCCCTCGCATCCTCCTCCGGCGGCGGCGACGGCGGCAGCGCCGGGGATGGGCAGCGAGAGCGCGCCCAGGAGCAGCCCGGGCCCCGCCGCTCGCCCCTGCTCCCGCGCCCGCAGCTGCTCCTGCCCCGCAGCCCCCCGCGCACCGGGGGCAGCGCCGCCGCCGCCGCGCCAGCCGCAGCCCCCGCCTCGGACGGGTGAGTGACCGGGCCCGGCGCCCTCGCCCCGAAAAGCACCTGCCCTGCATCCCCCCCGCTCCCGCTCCCGCGCCTCCCATCCCGGAGCGGCCCCGGGGGTGAGCGCTGGGCGAGCGGGGCCGCGGCGGAGGCTCCGCGCTCCCGCCCTGCCCCCGCCCCGGGGGAACGGGGGGTCCCGGCCCGGCCCGCGCCCGCTCCGCCCGTGCGGAAGGTCCTCGGGGCAGCCGGGATGTCCCCGCCGCTCCGCCGGGATGTGAGCAACGGGGCTCCCGCCCTGCTGCCCCTCCCGGGCACCGCTGCCCGTTCCCACGGGGATCTCCCACGGACACCCCGGCAGCGCCGCTCCCAGCCGGGGCCCCGATACCCCCGAGCCCCCGAGTCCGCACCCCCGGGCGCCCGGGGCGGCTCGCAGAGGGGGCAGCGCGTTAACTTTTGCGAGGGACATTTGGAGGTGGGGAGGGAGGACCCAGCTCGGCAGGATTGGCGGCTTCCCCGGAGCGGCCCCGGAGGGAGGCGGCCGAGGGTCCCGGTCCCGGTCCCGGTCCCCTCCCGGAGCCGCCGGGTGACGCCAAGCGCGGCCCTTCCCGCGGGGCTCGGGGGCGGCTTCGGGCAGGGCTCAGCGCTCAAACGGACTTTTCTAACACTCCCTCCACCTGCATAATTAAATAAATAAAGTGACGGCGGAGGGGAGTGGGGGTGGAGGGGCTGGAAGTCTCCGCTTGCTCTTCTTTCTCTGCCCAGAACCGCGAGTGCAAACGGCGGGATGCTGTCTCTGAAAAGGGCTTTCTGGTTTTTATGTGTCATGATGCACACGGCTGGTGGTAGCTAGTATAGTAACTATCTGTATCCCAATAGTTCCCTCTCGAAGGGTTGTTATGGCAGCAGCGGTCCCCGATGCTTTTATTTTTTTTTTTTTTTTATCTCCGGCACAGGGTAATGTTAAAGGCCTGGAAACTGCCTTAATGAAAAAGAAAAAGAAAAAAAAAATGATAAAAAATATAAATAAAGCAGCATCGTGCCTCTTTGCCAAATAGACAACAATTGCAAATATAAGATTCACACTCAATCTTCACTCCCTTTTCCAGAAGCTGGTGCTGTGATAACGCTAATGACTGGAGGAGGCTGGGGGAAAATGTCTCCCCCCCCCCCCCCCCCATTCCTGCTTTTTTGCTAAATTTTGTTGGAATTTTAGCTTGATTGTGGCTTGTGCCTTTTCATGCGTTTCACTGACACTTTTTCCTAGTGTTGTTCCTTACTTGAAGAGGATTTCTTTAGTCCTGCTCTACACTGGCTTAAGGGATTCAAGTATTCTTTCGTACAAGTTAAACACATCATTTGCAAAATCTTGTAATTCTGTAGATTTTGCTTTTCTGTATAAGTCACAGGATGATAGTTTTCTCCTTGTAATGCAGAGAGGAATCTCTATGAGACTCATCTGAATGGTTTCAGCACATCTTACCTGCCAGAGCTGGTGGCAGTCTGAAACAATACGATTTAAAGGTTGTTATGGAAGTAAGTTTCTCTATCACCTTTAATAGTCAGCCTATTCTCAGTCAAAACACATATAGTTCTAAGGGAAACACTCTGGTTCTGATTTCTGTTTAGTCAGTTTTTTTGGACACAGTGTTTAAACCCTGAAACCATTGAGGAGGATGGATGTTAAAACTCATAAAATTGGTAGTGGGCTGTACTACTTTGACATTTTTTACTCTGCACTTTTGTAGATACCCTTTGTTGTCTTCGACCAGAATTTGCTTGGGTAGAGATTGACCAGTAAATGATAAGCACAGAGGATTTTTGTTCCTGGTAGCTCCTGCATTTTTATTTCCATCAGAATATTTGAAGAGTGATATTGATATTGCAGAATGAAATGTTATTGAATTGTGATATCTTGTTTCCAACTGTACATTTTGAAATGTTTGGCTTATCAGTAGGAAAGCAACACAAACGTGTAAATGCTTATTTTAGGATGAAAAAAAGCTGTCCCAGGGTGATTCATGTGTAGAAACAGGCTAGATTCAGGTTAAATAAGTGAACTAA
The DNA here is from genome assembly GCA_039654755.1 of Calcarius lapponicus. Lineage (NCBI taxonomy): Eukaryota > Metazoa > Chordata > Aves > Passeriformes > Fringillidae > Calcarius > Calcarius lapponicus. Next base: position 344,130 of record JBBFKN010000042.1, read on the forward strand.
AATAATGTAGTGTAAGTGATCCATAACTAATTTTCACTGCTAATCATGAAAACAGGCACTCTTATCTTCAAGTTGGAATTTAGAGATGCTGGAAGAGAGATGAAGAAGAGCAAAATACATATATTTAATGACAGACAGAACTCTTGAATAAACATCAAGTATTTCTGAGGGAATGCAAGCCCATTTTGTAGTATAACCATCGTCATGATTCTGATCCCAGCTAAATCAGTATGAGATTCTCCCCAGGCACTGCTGTGAGCAGAATCAATGACAAACCTGCTATCCATTTTTGAGGAATGGGGACACGAAAAGATCATTTGTATTTTCCCCCATTATCATAGCTGGAAGGGTTTATTTTGTATCTCATATGGAATATTCTACACTTTACCCTCCTAAGCAGTAGTCAGGCCTACAGTTCTTACCTGCCCGGACAGCTCGGCTGAGATAAATCTTGTGAGAAAGAATAATGCATGTTTTGCTGGGGGCAGCTTTATTGTCACCAAATAATAGTCATGTTAACTGGAAAAAGGTTTGACTTGAATGATATTTTCATACCTGATTCCACTAAAATTTCATATTAGGGAGTGGGAATAACACATTTCTTAAAATGGCATTTTTTTGCTCTAAGATTCTGACACGAAAGGACTAGATTAATTTAATCAAGATGGAGGGTAGATGTTTCTATCTTTAGTGATTAAAAATATTCTTAGTGATTTAAAAATAACCTTAAGTCGTAATGAAGAAAAGACAAATTTGGACACTCTGAAAGGGGTTACAAATAAAGTTATTTGATGCAAATGAACCAACAGATTGCACTTATTTAACACTAGACAGTAGTAAAATGGAACAAAAAGGAAAGCTGGCAAAAACAAGACATCATGGGAAAAGCACAGTATAAATCCTGAAAGAGTTGCAAAAATTGCCCAAGAGACTCCAATGTTGACTGTTTGACTCCCTTATGGGAGTCAAATGGAAAAAGCCCCATTGACTTCAGTAAACACTAATAGCATGAGTCTATGCTAAGAGAAGAGATGGGTAATTCAACTAAATGCTACAAGAATTCAGAGTGATAGTTGCTGAAATCAGATTAGAAATGTATGGGCTTTCTTCAGTTAGAAGGGAGTCCTGACTGCTAAAAATGAATTTGAGGCTTTCTATCTATTTCTCAGGTCCAAAATGTCAACCTGAGAATAATGTTTCAAGCAACTTTTAAAAGACGTGGCACATGATAGTTAATCTGCTTTATTTGTGTGATATTCTATTAAAATGATGTTACCTTTGCCAAGCTCAAGTTATTAATTAGTTATTGGTAGCCATTTTCCCTTTCTTTTTACATTTTTTTAAATGTCAGTTTTTCAGAAATGGCAAGAAATACAAAACAGTCTTCCTGCAAGACTGCACTTATAAGCTGAATAATTCAAAGCCTGTACTGTCATAGTGCAATCAAATTTTTAATATGATGCTGTCAAAGTCATAAAAAAAGAAAATCAAATGTGACATCATAGAAGACAACCTATATAGCTGACATGACATCCAAATGTTTTAATTTCCCCACTTTATATTTAGTGGTTAATGAAGACAGACTTTTCTTTCTTCCCTCTGAGGAAAGTCCTAATACAAGATATTAAATGTTCATTAAAAAAACTACTTTATTTTCATAAAAACATATGAAAGTTTTGTGAAGATAAGTTCTGAGCATAAAGGAGATGCAATCATTTAAGAGATAATGTAAAGCCTTCACTGGGAAACAGAACTGAGATAATTTTTGGATGATGAAAAAAAAATATTGTCAGACAAATTTTCTGTAATATGGTAGGTATAATCTCAATAAAGGACATTTTATTAACTGTTCATAACTATGGATGAACCTCTGTCTGAAGAAAGAGATGAAGTCACCCTTGCCCTCAAAAAATATAGTAATTTATCTCTGCAGGAAGAAACATTTTTCTGCTGTTTTTCTCCCTTAATTAAGTATAACTAATGCAAATTGAAAGTACAAAGTACCAGATTACCAGAATTGGAAAATGAAACTATTTTCACCCAGCCTTTGTGGAGCACAGGAAGGAACAGTGCAGTGTGGTGACCCCAGAATGATCTGCCATTTCAGCCTGGTTTCACTAGCCTCTTGGCAAGGAGAAAAGATTTGCCCACTGAGATCTTCCAGGTGGCTAAGGACCAATCTGCTCCAAGGGATCAATGTACTGAGGAAATTGGTCTGGAATGGGATTTTAGTTGATAACCTCAGCCCTGGTTGTGGCTCTGTGGGGACCCAACTATATTCTGCAAGGAGCTCAGCATCAGTGCTTTCAGAAGTGCCAAGTGCCTGCTCAGGATCCTCTAAGAAATGGAGTGAAATGCCAGTTCATTTCACACAGGCCACAAACCAGCTTTCAAATCTCAATGATTTTCCATCACTACTGCATGTTGGCTGTATTTGAATCAGTGAACTAGAGGTGAAAGGCTCCAAAAATGTGATTACCAGTCCCCTGAGACATTTAGTTCTTCAGGGAGAGCTTACTGGAAATACTTATTTGTATTTCAGAGACTGGGGTAGAGGGAAATGAATTAACTACACACAAATATTTTTATTTTGGTTTAAAAAGTGCTTTCACAGATTTTTTTGGTTTGGTTTGTTTTTTTGTTTGGTTTGGGTTTTTTTGGGTTTTTTTTGTCTGTTTTTTTTTTTTTTTTTTTTTTGTAGAGACTGTAAATGCCAGATATTTGATTCTGGAATACATATATAATCTGTGAGCAAACAGCCTCATAGATTTGTATTTCTTTACCAAATACTGCTTCATTTTTTGATCTGACAATAGAAAATTATTTAACCGTACACTCCCACACCTGGCTAAATTGAAACATTCTAATATTAATGTTTGGAGATTTGGGTTTTTCTCCCCATATGCTACTAAAAGATCAAGTAAATACTTGTAAAAACAAGTGTAGAGTAAATAGACATCAGTTATTAATCATGGATCTTTATGTAAAATGGCTTATTTTGTCTAATTTAAGCCTAGTACTCTTTTGGGAAAAAAATCAGCTTAAAACTATTGTAATCATTTTATGCTACAGTCCAAACCTCCAATGTAAATAATGCTACTGAATTAAGGAAAGCCGTCAACACTGAAAATGAATATTTAATTAATAATCCACCTGTTCAAAGGTCTCTTGTCTTTTCTACGGATGTTTTTTTCCTCTTAGTTTATCCAGGACAGCTGCTACAAGAATTTCAAACTGAGAAAGAGTGTTAGAGCTGAAACTGCAGGAAAGCCTGTTTTCCCAGTCCAGTGTTAGAACAGAGGTGAGAGGCAGAGATCCATAAAGTCTAAACTTTGAAGGTCACAATGACATAAAACAAATGCTTCCTTCAAAATTATTTTTCTCTTTGAGGCAATGAGTAGGGGCTTTTTAAAATATGGAATATAGGAGTGGGGGGGGAGGGGGCACTTTGTCAAGAACCTTTATTTTTAAAATTAAGCAGCATTAACTCCCTGTATATTCAAAGACTTTCTTCAAATGGGACACCACATCTTGTGAAGTCAGGTACCAACAGCAGTGCCCAGAGCAGATTACTAACCAAGGACAGATGGACGCAGGTGGCAAGGAGACCATGCCAGACACCACAGGGTGAAGCAGGCTCACAAAGCAACAAAACCAGTTTTCTCTGTTTATCAGCATGACATTTCAAATTTCAAATCTCTCCATTTGAAATAAAAGGCACAAATTTAGAAGTCCTCAAAAAATGGTTTATTCACCAAAACATTTTGGATAGAATAAAAGGTATTGTATGTGTATTGTAATACACATAGCAGCATATCAGAAACAATTTAATTTTTTTTTTAATTTTCTTTTTTTTTCCTTTCCCACTAAACCCAGCAAAGTTGTTTCTGTTTTGGGAAGCAAAATGAGTGGAACTCGTATTCTGACAAGATAGGATTTCAGTAAATTTTCTTCCATGGTTCAAACTAGAAAAGAAAAACCTTCCTTAAAATTAAGGTTGTGGTGAATGAAGGCATCAATCCTAAAATTATTTGTGAGGATGCAGAGCAAAGGGAGCGTGTATTCCAATAAATTAACTGCTTGTGTATATCAAGTTACTCATGTGGCAAGTACTTTGAATTTATCAGAACTGAGCCCTTGTTTGGCAAAGCAGTGAAAATCTTGTCTTAGAGGAAGAGGGTAGAACTTTTGCTAGAAATTGATCTGGAATTCTCCATTAAGATTATTTTTCAATGGAAATACTTCATCCTTTGAAATTAAAATTGGCATCAGTGTGGGTCAGTAACAGAAGGCTACTAATTTATCTTGAAAAACAGAAAAACATAAAGTTATGCAATTTAGAATTTGAAATGGTAAATATTTTACAGCCACTACTGCTGAGTATAGCATTTAAATGGAATAAGAGGACACCAAACTACACTTAAAGCAATTAAATTATTGGCTGTATGTTATGTTTAGAATAAAATTTATCAGCCAAGGCTCTCAACCTAGGCTATTTTATGATTTATTTAAGCTGACAATAGAAGATTTTCACAAACTAGCTGCTTAAGACTGTTGTTCAGCTGTTCTAAATACCCATAGTTTAAAGGCCAATGTTTAAGTATAATGAAGTAAAATTGCTCTGACACAAATGCTAATTAGTTTCTTGCAGCTACCAGACTTAAGAGTTTTGAAGCAACCTCATTTAGATGAATGGGAAAAGAAAATGCAGTAGTATCCAACAAATGGCTTTTGGGAACGTAACAAGCTTGCTCATTCTAGAGCTTGCAAGAATTAGGAGACTTTCCAGTGAGAATGTTTGCCACAAACAATTTCCACCTCAACCAGCTACACTGAGACAGCTGATGTCCTACATTCAGTATTAGGACTGGTATTAGAGTTGGAAGGTAGGAGCTCAGGGAAGGGATTGAGCTTCACTGCTTGGATGGTCTCCATGGCTTCCCTACATATGCTTACCAGCCACCCTTTCTGGGCAGCATGCCTGCTGAGCATAGGAACGACCAGCTGCCTCCCCAGCAGAGCTTTCTGGGAAACACAGACAAAATTTCCAATTATTTGACCTCACTGAGCCCCAGTACTGTGTACATAGCTTGCTGACCTGCTGAACCTTCAGCACTGGCCTTCATGCCCACCTGCCACAAGCTGACAGTATTTGAGATTCAAACTAAAGAATATTTAGGGAGAAAGTTATGAGAAATTTTAAAATTAAATTTAAAATATTTTTGTTGTTAAAATGCATGTAGCTAGAAGTATGTTTCCTTAAGGCCCCATTGAGTTGAAAAGTCTTCTTTCCACAGACATCCTAGAGAAGGCAAGCACAAATAGATGAGAGCATCTGTATTTTTAAAGCAATCATAATGAAAAAGAAAAAGATAACAACAACAATTACATCTGGTTTATAGAGCTTTCCAGACAATAGACATTTAAGCCTTGCATGGCAAGTGGTACCAATGTTCAATGGGAAGGAACTCCAAACTGCTTGCACTGGAGTGAAACACAGCAGCAATGCTATGAAACTCAAGGCTGAGAATTTTTATAGTCAATAAAATCCAGCATGAGCTTGAAAATAATTTAATTTGATTCAATCAATGAAATAAATAGGAAAATGGCTGCTATGTGTGTGCACATGCAAACTACAGTATGAATGAATCAACTCAATTCAATAAAAGAAGTACAGTCTGCTATGTTATCAATGAAGCACTCGGCCATTTGAAAACGTGATTTCATTTATGGAAATTTTACAGTTTAACCGGTTCTCCAAAAGAACAAAAACATAAATTGAATGTTTAAGTGAACTTTTTTTTTCAGTCAGTAATTCTGCTTTAGGTCAACTTAGGGGTAGATAAATTTAAAAGATTGATAATGATAAAGCCAAACCAATTTGTTACTTCTTTAAAATGGAAAAAGACACTGCAGCAGAAAGGTATTTCAGAAAAGAAACCTTGCAAATATACTTCTTTCAAAACAACATTTTCTTGAAAATTGCACAGCTCCAGGATTTTTTTTTTGTGTAAAAATACCAAACTATCTTTCATTCTTCCCTGATAAATTTTGTGCAGCTGTAGATCTACAGGAATTATATCATGTCCTACTAGACATTACTGGAAAGCAAGTTTTCTTTTTTAAGGTGAATAACAGCAGTAGTTTAATCTGAGGAAGAGAATCACTGTGTCTTAACCATATAATTGGTTTATATATATATGTGTGTATGTCTTTGTGTGTGTGTACACATATATATGCATATATCTAGTTCTTTACAGTATATATACATATATATTCATGCATATACATATATATATACACACACATACACTTCAAAGGAATATGCATATATATAAAATTATATATATGTGCATACACACAAATATATACTTCTGTTCTTCCAATAACAGATGATCTCCTCAGGTACCCTACCTGGTTAAAATCCTCCTCCCTGAAACTCAACAGTTTTGGGGTTTTTTTTGTTTCCCAATAGAGCAATCTGCTGTGGTGAATTTATGAAGTGAATTTTTTTTCTTGAATTTTTTTGGATTGGCCTAATTTGTATTTTATTTTTTTGCTCACGTTCCTTTCTTGTTGTTATAGAATAAGTAATTTTGATGTTTGTGCCCTGATTTTGTAAGTGTTTAATGCCATGCAATGGTTATGGATTATCTATGGTTTTGAGGTAGGTAGAAAAAATAACTCCAGAATTATCCCTCTCTGGAGGTCAGAGAAGCGCAGCTACAAATGGAAGCCAAGGCTCTAAGTTCCCAATCCCCAACTCCAGCCATGCCTCTCCGTACAGTACAAAATTAGTTTAGCATGGATTCTCCCCAAAATACGGACAACAATTTTGATGCCATGAAGGGGAGGCAATGTGTGATAATCATAGGCTATTTCACCAGCAATGAGTAAATGCTGGGATAGACTTGGGAAGACAGTCTTTGATCAGTCTAGATAGCTATCTGCTGATGTGTTTACATTTGAATGTACAAAAAACCAATCTCTCTCTATATATGATATGTATATTTTTTTAAGCTTTCTACAAACTATTGCTTCAAAATAGCATTTTCTTCCTGATTCATTACCACCTGTTTTTCATTCTAGTTTCTTTCCTCTTAGTCATTACTTAACATTTCCTTAACTTCTGTGAAACTTTCTTCCTGCATTTCGTTCCTCGTATTTGTTTTATTTCAGTTCTTAGTTTCCATCTTGTCATTTGTATCATTTTCCCAATTATTCCTTCTTACTTAATTATTGAAAAATTATTTGCCCTAGGAAAAAAAAGGGGGGGGAAATTTGAAGTTTCACTAACGATTACCTGTGATGAATGAGAGCAAAATTTACATAGAGACTTACAGCTCTGTAGAGGTTTTTATGCAGCAGAAAATGTGACTTGGATGTTTTTGTCTGTATTAGCAACTAATTCAGCCCAATAGGAGCAGAGCAGTAGATCAAAACATCTGGTATGAAGATCCTTATATTTAAGCATGATCAATATGTTTTACCACAGACTAGATCCAGTTTCCTGTCTCAGACAAAATGCTATTACCCTGAAAGTAGTTTGAGGCTATTTGAAGGACTAATTAGTTCAGATCCTTTTGTCCCCACTGCAGGTTACAGTACATTTGGTACAGAGTGTAGGCAGAGCTTCCAGTTTACTTTGCTTCAAGAGAAATCTAATCCATGCCCACCTTAGCTGCTCCCAAACCCAACCAATGTGTGGCAGTTGGGACTCACTGCAAACCAACACCACGTCTCCCCATCCAGGGGCAGTCTCCTAGGCTCCCAACAACAAACTCCACCACTTTGTCCTGAAATTGCACATGCCTAACTCAGTTCTTAGCCTTGAAATTTTTATTTGCTCCTGTCCCCAGAAGAGCCATAAGTCTTCTGAATATTGAACAAGTCTGAGAACTGTAAATATTTCATTGTTCTGGCTCACTGACCAAGTATTGCAATTAGTTACTCATTCCTTGGGCAGCTGTGTCAGGCACTAGGCTAAAGAGCCATTCACCACTACTGTGTGGGCAAATATTTATTTCCCTCATTCTGATCATGGTTCCTGTAGGTGTGGCCAATGTTTTATCTCTGGGAGTAGCAGTGTCACAACTACAGCAGGGAATCAGCAAAATTGAACTCAGACTGTCAATATTTTGGCTAGCAAATCCTAATCAATAATATCATTAGGAGAATATCAGCACATCTCTTATCTTTTATTTTAAAAGAAAGCTTGATTCCATTTCTTTTTACCCTCCCTCCAGTTTCTAAAAATAAGTTTACTTAGCTAACAAAATCTGAAGCCTGGACAGATAGATTCATCTCTTTTTAATCTTATACAGGGTGCTTAACTTCTGGCTGGGTAAAATTTAAAACAGACTTTGTGATTAACACTCTCCTCTGTATCAAAGTTCCTTTTCAGTGCCATGACATTACACAGCTCTCCGGGTTTCCCACTACAGTGTGTACTGCTTACCTTCCTGAGGGATGCCCATACACCTCATAAACTCTAAAATATGGATGCTCCATCCACCATGGGGGCAAGACATCAAAAGTGATGTGATGAATCAGTCTGCTTTTAGCTCCCTAACACTTCTTTGAATGCAACCATCAAGCATTGCAATGTCAAACTGACCGGTGCTTTGTTTATAAAGAATTTCTCTGCCCTGAGTTAGGCTTCCAGCACAAAGCACAGGAGATAGATGGCTAAGAGGGGCAACCAGAGAAATCATTGAGCAGAAGGAAGAATAGCTTCAAGAAAATATGATAGGACAGTAATATACATAAAACCTACACTTTTAAGGTATCTCCTTTCAGCACTAGGGAGGCCTCTACTGTACCCTGAAAATAAATATATAAGACCAACCTACCTTTTCTCCAAAATTATTAGAACATGCTGCTAATTGATGCCCAAATATCCAGTAATTAGAGCACTTGCCACTGAGGTGGATGACCTTTTAAACACATAAACACACTCCTGAGTTAAGAAAAAAATTCACTCATAGGCACTTTCAGGTCAGAAATGTGCCCTAGCTACTCACTGAATGGTTATTTTGGGATGAAGTTAGTGACTTTCTCCTCTTGAAACCTTGCCAATTTGGATAATTGATTAAATAGCTAATGGAGCAGGAACTTAAACCTGACCCCCTTTCTTCACAGAAGAGCAGACTAACATTGGTCTGTGGAGTGAGTTCCTTGCTATTTGGCTGAATAAATATTTAAAAGCAAACCGAATAGTTCCAAGAGGGGAAAATTAAAATTTCTGGTTAATAGGAGCCTCCTGGGAGGCAGACAATTCTTATACTCTCTGTAGATCAGATGAAGTGGGGTTGTCAGTTTCTCAAGAGGGAATTTAATTTTCTGTCGTTTCAGAAAATTATCTTTTTTTTTTACTTCCCATGCACATGGCATCTGCTCTGGCAAGTGTGTTCTCAGAAAAGGTAGTAGTTGTCTCTTTGGGGTTAGACTGTGAGACTGCTACCTCTTGAAAACGGGTTTGGGGTCCAAGAACCTTGGCAGGGTCAGGGTTTGAGGGAGCTGGTGCACGAGCACCACGAGCTGGGACTGTGCTGCAGTTGTCTGGAGGATGGAAATTGTTAGTGGTGCCTGAATGCTCAATTTGGTATTGAGCAAAGTGGCTACTGAATCCCTTGATAGGGTAGTCCATTTTAGGGCATTAAAAACCAACACTTAGAAATACAGGGAGGTACTAAAAATGGAAACATTTCATAAATGTAACATTTTAGAGCAAGATCTTAGTACCCAGTTTGGGGAACTAAAGATCTCTCTCCTTTCAAGTAGGAGATACAGTTTAGTGAGTGATAATATAGCTTTCCATTATTACTTCACCACTTTATCTCCCTTCATTTTCAGAAGGTATTCAAATGGCAAAAGCATAAACTAAGTTAATGTTCAAATGAATAGAAAAATGTTTTAGTTCAGGGAATTCAGGGAATTAGGCTTCAGATGAAACTTGGTATCACTTCCCATAAATAGTCCATTTTGACAGACTATTTACTCAAAGAGATCTTTACTTTACCAATCCTTTACCAGTTGCTCTTCCTATGGAAGACTTTTAAGTCTTCATGGGTCCTGTGTCCCAGAAATCATCTCTGGATTAACTTGATAGTTCAACTTAATCTAATATAGCTATTACAGGTTTATTTTACATAGGTTTCTGTAGCATTAAAACTGATTTTCTGATGTCCTTAAAAATATAATTTATTCAAATTCAGCTAGGCATTCATAGTTCCTAATGCTCCTTAAGGAATTTTCAAATTATAGATATAATTCCAGAGAAAACTCTAATGTTTGTGGTAAATCTTCCCTGATATGGAAATGGAAGAAAACAAACCTTTCACATTTATTATTCCCTGTTTAGAAGGAAACCTTTCTGAAGCAGGATTAAGTTGACAAGAGCATTAGAATTTCCCAAATATTTATTTTGTCAATGTCTGCAAAAATATCTGCAATCTGTTGGTGGTAGGCAGGCAGTAAGCTGCCTTCACCCATTAACCTTTTTCAACTTCCTCTAACCAGTGCAATGTGATTTCATGCAAAAAAAAAAAAAGTATCTATGTAAGTTTTAACAGGTTGGATAAATATTATTTTTCTGATTATAATGTGTAGCTTCATTGTTACATGTGTAATTCCTTTTGGATGAGTACCCTGCAATTCTTGGATAGACCAATTAGGACTCGTGTTCTTCCTGGATTTACAGTCCAGTGACTAGAATATATCTATTCCACAATATGTTAATCTTTCAGATTATTCTTGGGTTTATGACTCTGTGAGTTCTGCAAAGCCTATCTTTTCTTTCTGAAGCACAGATATGCCAGAATGGTCATTGTTCCCTGCTAGAGTCAAATCCTCAGCTATGGATTGAGTGCACATTAATATGTGTGGGAAAGCCAACTTTAAATATTTGCATTTCGAAATCCCTGAGTTTTCTTTAAAGTCTGTGAGTTAAGATAGAAGTGTGCCTCTGACAGTTAAGCATTTAATTAATTTGAAAGACAGCCTAACTTCCATGTGAAGCCACCTAAATTTTAGGTTTAAGTATTTTAATCCCAGTATTTTTTTCCTCCTTTTTGTTGCTAGTAATCTGCACCTTTCTTTCTCATCTTCTGTACCTTCCCATGTTTTCTAGCAGTATTCTATCACTCAGGGTCGTGATCTTGTAATATTATATATAATTGACCCAAAGTTGTGAGCCTGGAGAGGTTCAAAATGCACTCATGAGAGGTTTTTCCCTCAGGTAACTTTACCCACCAAGAAGTCAGCTAACCTTCAAGAGTTCTGTAGTTAGTTGGGAGAAAGCCATCCCAAGAGGGCAATTCACTGCACTTTCTGGACCTGTCTCTTAGAGTCTCTCCCTCTGTAAAGGAGAGGGTCTATATAGCACTAGAGAGGGGCTTCAGTGAGTACCATGGAGAATACGTAGCATGGAGACTTCTTTTTAAAATATGACTGCATTATTGAAGACTATAAATTATACTTTTACATGACTTTCAGTTTCCAGTGTGGTTGATGTGGGTTATGTGTAGAGAGCAGGAAAGGAGCCAGATGAGCTTGCTGTGCCACCCCTGCAGTTGGGAAAGAGGAGGACTGTGGCACACAGATATTTGAGCTGCCAGCACAGAAGCCATTGTGGAGCAGCACAGCTGTGTCCATGCAGCACTGCACACTGTGTAGAGAAACACTGCTGAAACCAGCCTAATTCACTGGTGGAATGCAAAAATTCATGGGATTTTTTTTTAATAGCAAGCAGATTAGAAAAGTCCTCATATTAACAAATTTCTTCAAGATTACCGTTACTTCAGTTTCTGACTTGGTTTTGGACACATCATCACAAACCTTCAGAGACATCTTAGATACATCTCATACAAGCTATTTGCTGCTACAGAGTACATGCTCTCCTGAGAAGCAATGCAATCATTCCTTCACCCTCCAATTTCTACAGGCATGCGCATCTATATTAAAGAACATGTCAAGCAGGAAAAAAGTGAGAACATCATGATATTCAGTTCTGGAGGAGTAATTAAACTTAACTAAATTACAGAAAAGTCTTTTTGTTATTTTTTGTTAATGAATTCAAGCTGAATGCAAGTAGAAAAGTGCATGTCATTAATTACTCCTAAATCAAAAGAATACACAACGTAAATTTTGCAATAAATGCTCACAGTGCCCTTCCAAATAAGATTTTCTGAAGCTTTTCATGATATATCAACACTTCTTTTAGAACTGCAAGACTATGGAGGATAAAACTGCAATTTTTCTGAAAGCCTGAGAAGCAAGTATGGCTTTCTGTACAGTTATTATGATTTTACCAGCTGAACAGATTTCATTTAAGTTAGGCCCTGTAGTATTAGTGCTTCATAGGGTTTTGTAAGAGAAAGTATTTTGACTGAATAGAATCAAATCTGTGTTTGCCAAGAAAAATATCTTTACATTGGAATAGACTGGCCTCTGTTTTGGTTTACTACTCTTTGTCACAATGTAACTGTGTTGTTTTGCCTAAAAGTACTTCTAGGTCAGGAAATGACAATCTGTGTATAAGGAAATCCTACGCCAATAAAACCAGGGCTCAGCTAAATTTACGACTGTCATTCTCAGCAGGGATGAGCTGGGAGCTGTCCTGCTCTGAGGGAATTGCTGGTGCCCCTCCCTAAGAACTGTCAGGACAGCATGAGCATGTGAACTTGTTCTACTTCCCTAAGCTGCCTCTGCACCAGGAGGAAAGCATAGAGACGGCAGGTTTGAGATCCAGCTCTGTCTTCTTGGAGCAGAAAGTTGACTTTAATTCTTTCAAATACACATTGGTTTCTTAATGGGCTTCTGATTTAAAAGTAACAAGCGCACCAAATAATGAAACTAGAACTGGTTTTATAGCAGCAATATCTTTACATTGACTCTACTCCTAAAAATTCACTGCATAGTTTTCTTGCCACTTATGGGCACATGAGAGGGCTGGTGATACCTAATCTCATTATTCTGTGATATATTCTCTGATTTTTTTTCTCTTAATGCTCCAACTTAGAAAATTATAGCCCTACATGAAAATCTCAAATGCCATTAGACAGGGAAAAAAACAAAAGAGGAGAAAGCTAGAAATATACACACAATAATAGTATACTTCTTATGCAAAAACCTTTCTAGCTACTAAGCATATTATTGTCTTCTCAGTTCTGTTAGCAAACAGATACTATACAAAGTGTTTAGGTTACACTAGATATTTTAGCCTCGATGACAAAATAAATTATGAGCATGTACTAATGTGAGAAATTGAACTTCTGGATCAGAGAAATTATAATTTTCAGGTGACAGGATGAGGGTAGGTAGAAGTTAATCAAGGTAATCATATCTGTAACCAGAGGATGATGAAGGATAATGTGCTTCTGAATCCTTACTTTCTAGATATCATAAATGCAGACAATATCTTCAAAAGGCATCCCATAAGAAAAAAACCCAAACAAATTGAACCAAAGCGAAAAAGTAAAGCAAATTTTAAAAGCATTCATGTGTCTTTCTTTTTGATCCACATAATTTTTGGGAACACCTCATAGTCTCATATCATTTGAGATAGCATTTTGAGCTCTTTTTTTCAGTTCTACAAAAAAACCTATGCTACCCAGGTAATTCAGGTGGAGCCTGGAGAGTGATAATGAATTTGAGTGAGTACACTGAAGTTGGATAAAACTGTGCTTCAAAAATGAGATGGGATTTTTTTTCTACTTTATACATACTCTAGGTAATTTGACACATTTTTTAGTAATTTTATTTTTCTTGACCCTTTTCAGGACTATGAAGTTGCGCAGAAATAAAAGCAATTTTTTTGGCTTATAGAAGTTTCACTTCTTATAATAAAAAGAAGGACAGTAGGAATAAAATCAGTCCATTTCTATATGAAATAGTTTTCATAGGCAACCTGTTAAGAAATTGTCTTTTTGATATATAATTTGATCTTAACCTTGGTAAATCCTAGTCCAAATTTATCTCCCATGCTTGGATGATCGCATACCTGAGCAGGTAGTACTGTTGACATCAGTGTGCCTACTCTCCAGTAACAATTTAAATCAGGGTGAGTAATCAGCATGGAAATAAGTAATGCTAGGATTATAATCTTTCACAAAGTAGTAGTCCCCTTGACTGTTCATCTTGCTTCATAACTGAAGAGAAGCCTTATGCTTGAGCCTTTGGTTAGTCTGTGTGTTTTTTGGTTACGGGGTAGGGTGTGAGGAATTGGTGATGATGACTCATTATGATTTGATATCATGAGCTGCAGCTTTCCCAGAGCAGCTGCTTTTTCTGATAAACATAATGCTCTACACTAGGCCTTTGATTTTCTGCATATTTTACTTGCTCATTAGGTCTTGCTCTTTATATATTACTGCTTCATTAATCTCACGTACTTTACTGTATGTTCCAAGATGGTCAAGTGTTTTCATCTGTGTTCTTTATTTTTCTCCAGCAGAAATTGCTGAAGGTTTTGTAAGCATGAGTGAATGCAGGTTTAAATTATACCTCAAGAAAACAGTGGGAGAAAGGTGTGACTGTAACAAAAATAGCTGGGTTGGGGACAGAATATTAAGGGTGTACACTTTTCTACTGCAGTTTTGAGAGCTAAATCAGTTGCACAAGTGCTAAGGGTCTGCTGCACCATGAGCACATGCCACTTCTTGGAAACTGTTCCTCTGACTATCACTTTCCCTTGGAAAATACTCAGGTCCTTGGCTGCATGCTGCCAGCATTCATTTTGAGCCCTCCATATGGACAGAGGAGGCATTGTTTAATATCTTCTGTATCTGATGCTTATCCACTTTCACGGGAGAGGTTCTTGTTTGAGTTTTGCCAAAGAAAAAAGGTAGTAGTAATTCTATCACTTAACACTTCATGTTTACTAAGTAATTTCTTTTATCATTAATCATAAAAGATTGTATCTGAAACTTAGCTTTATATATTATTTATGCTTTAGGAACTGTTAACTCCATAAGCATCTGGATTTTCTTCATGTATTATCAACATTGTTCTCTAACAGATTAAATATACTACCTAATGTATAATTTTAGAAATTAATGCATTTTCCTATTTTCCTTGGTAATACTCACAAACAATAATAATTTTAATTTTGAATTTTAATCCCAGATTACATTCTAGACCATAGTATTCTAAAGAATTATAACATCAGTGATTTAATGGCCCTATGAAATACAGCATTTTATTTCTAAAATTTTCAGGAAAACTTCTGATTTGCTCTAGGTTATTGAATTTTAGGTCACACTGTGTTTGATTTTGGTTTGGGTTTTTTCTTACAGTCTTATTAAAAAGGGACCTAGTTCACAGACTTTTTTCTTTTTTCCTTTTTGGCAAATGGATTTTGGAAATGGAAACCCTCAATTCAATTCATTTAATGTGATACTAACTACTTTGTAGACCAACAGTGTATACTCTACACGAATTAGGGATCACACTCCTCTTGTCCTATGCAGATAAATATTGATTTCTAGATGGATTTCACTCTTTTTCTTTTGGTACAAGACTGAGAAAGTCCTTGAAGAATTTTGAGCATTCGGTTCCCACCCTTAAGAGCCAGTTCTTATGTCACTGAATGAGATTGAGAAGACTAATACTGGAGCACAGGCTTCAGAGAATATTCAGTTTGGATATGTATTCTGGGAAGTTTTATCATCTGGATTGCTAGTTGAGGTTTGCAGTTAACATAATTTTGCTTTAGACTCTGGCATGTAGTATTAAAGGAAATGTTATTTTGCATTTCGCTCCTCCTGTTGTTTCAGATTAGGAGTCTTGCATTTAGGGAGCCTCACAAACACCTGAAACAAGCATCAGGCCTCCAGGGAACACCTTCACAGCATCACTCCCACTGCTCTGTATGACCCAGTTGCCTTGTGCAAGGTCAGAACATCACAGATGTGTTGGAGCATCCAGAGAAATAAACAGTCCTTGGTGTTCTGAGGATTTGCTCCTCCCTGCTGCTGTGAGGCTGGAAATGCTGGGCTGCAGCAGCCAGCACTGCTCCCTGGGTACCCTCCAGGCTTGTCTGCAACCTCTCATCAGCTGGGGAACTGTCACAGGGAACTTACCACAAGGATAAAGGGAAACAACCTCACAGTCCTTCACAACACTGTGAAAGGCTTCCAAAATAGTCTTGGAAGCTCTGGAAAAACAGATCTTCTTCTTCACAGACACCACAGAACAAACCCTGCTTTCAAAGGAAATTAAAGGAGTTCTGTGAAACCTGTCCTCTGAGAAATTCTGAACATACACTGTTCACACCTGCTGAATAAAATTGTTTTCTAAATTCTTTTCTAATTGAGGAAATGTAAACCTCATCCCACAATATTCCATCATTGGCATTTGTCATACTTGTTTATAAGGATGTCTAAAAGGCTTCAAGTGTTGCATTCAATGTAGTTTGATTTCTGTCCATTATGGTCACTGTAGTGTTATCAGTCCATTCTCCAGAACTTGCCAGTTCTGGGTAAAAGCAGTAAATTTCAGTCCTTGGGAATGAGCTTAATTTTTAAAACTGTGTCAAGATGAGTAAATTGTATCTTAAAAAATAGGTTTTCTTTATATAGATTCATAGTGATGCTAAATGAAACTGAATTATGCTGATTATACATATATTTATTTTAAATAATGTGAAACTGCATGCATATCATTAGATCTTTAATGCTAATTTTACAAAATTGCTTCAGTATGGTCAGCATAATCTATTTTTTTATCGGCACTTAAATTTATTCTGGTTTTGAATCTTACTATCTCTTTACAGCATCAGTCATTTTTATTTATTTAAGAAAGTAATTAAACACAGTTCAGCATATATTTTTGGAAGCAGTATAAAAAGCTCTTGCTGTGATACTAAATGTGAGACGTCTTTCTGGGTGAAATTATTGCACTAATGATTAAGAATCTATTTTTTTATTCCACGTTTAGAACTTTAATATCTATACAAATAACATCATTAAAAAAAACTAAAACAGTTTCTTAGCAAGTTCATTTGGAATGGAGGAAACTTATTCTGCTGTTTTCCTAAAGATATTTAAACTCCATTGATTGATAAGGAAGAATAAATGGAGTTTCAATGTTTAAAAGAATGAACATTTTCTTACTCTTTTTATCTGAGAATTGGGGGAGTAAACATGTGTTACCTTGGCTTTATTTCAAGGCACAGAATTTGTAGTGAATAAAAACAAGTTTGAGATGTGGCTTTTCAGATCTCTGTAGTTAACCCTGGACTCCTCAAATTTTACTGTAGTTAAACGATTATGAACACGCCTGCGTTGCCATTTCCTCAAGGAGGGAGCATTTCCTTGCGAAACCAGCCTCATGAAGTCTTGGGTTGGTTTGTGTGTTTTTAACAAGATTGAGAGAAACTTTTTTAATTAATGATAACTTCATGTCCAAGAGGATTTTTCTCTCTATGATTAAAGATTTTTATCTTTAGAAAGAAATTATGGTGAACCGATCATTCAGAGTGGGTGATTTAATGATCTTCCCAAGTTGTGCTAAGATGTAGGGAGAAAAGCTTTTTTTAAAGACTAGAAATAACAGCAGCATGTAACAAAGTAAAAATGTTCATCCAGAGAAGGGTCTTAAAGCAAATAGTTAAAGAGAGCAAAATTAAATAAAACCCTTTTATGCTGAGCAAAGACAGAGAAGGAAAAAGAAATGTTGAGGACTGCAACAGCCACTGCAGATAAATTGTTGAAAGCACAATGTCTGCATTATACAAATTATTTCTGAATGTATTTCCAGTTAGAGAAATAGAAATTACCTTTAAAATTAACAAGAAAGGGAAGCATATCTTTAAAAATTTAAGATTTTAATGGAAATTCTAAGGGACTGGTGATTTGCTAAGACAGGTGCAAAAAGCATGGTTTATGCAGCCTGATTTTTGAATTATCAAGGTGCAATTTTCCCCCAAATTCCATCCAAAGCTTCCTTATGAGGGTAGTCACATATTAAGTGCTTCAAAAGACTGAGCTGGACTTTGCTAAAAATAAAAATAAGACCGGAATGACTGGCAGCAAGTGGTCATGTCCAAATCCATGACATTTATGGCAGTATCACCCAGGCTGCCTCGTTCTACAAAGAAAATCACTTTCCCTTTGGCCTTTCCACTTCTGAGAACAGGATCATAACCTGCATGATAATCCCATTTTTCCCCCCAGACATGAATGAGATGACACTTATTTCAAATATTAAAAAATGATTGCTTGCTACCTACCTTGCTTTTTATGTATTCCTTATTTCTCTTTTTCAAAGGGACTAGTTGAATTAGTTTTTTGCTAAAAGTGGGTTGTTCATCTTTAAGAAAACATGGAAGTGGGCACTGTCAGGCAATAGGAGTATATATAATTCCACTTAGATACCCTTCTTTCATGTCTGTAGGTATGGACTGCTGCCAGTTCAAAATGATGTCTGTTCTCTTGGCATGCATAGAGCTTGATTAGCTAAATACTCCACACTAAACCTGTAGGGACCTGCAGTATATGGAGTCCAATCATGGACTTCAAAAGACATTCCAAATTCAGGAACCCCACCAATTTTCATTGCTCCATAAAATTTAATAAATATTGTCTCTTCAAATATATTTAAGAAAATCTGTTTATGGTCTGGTTTAGGGATTATCATCTTCAGGCAGCAGGTATAATGAAGGCTGTAATTCTTGTGTCTTGCTCATGAGCATGAGGAAAATGTTAAGAGTGGCTGAAGAAAGCAGAACCAGAGAGAGACATCCCAACAAGGGATGGTATCTGACCCCATGAGTTTTTATCCTTGAGCTCCTTACAACAGCACATAACTCTATATGACTAAATGTGTCCAAAATTAATAAATAATAAAATAGCTCTATTTAAAGCCAAATATGACAGGTGGAGAATTGTTTCTTTTAACTCCCAAGTAAGCAGCCAAATTAGCTCGAGGTGAGGGCTGTATTTGGGTACTGAATTAAGCAAAATAGTGATTGCTAACTTTTAAATAATTAGCAAAGGCACTAATTTTTTTTCATCTTCATTTGAGTCTTGCTGTTCTTACTATCAGAACTGTCTGCATAATGTCTCTTCTGCAGTTATGACATTTCCAGTCTTCCTTGTACTGTATCTTTTTTAATGACACGATCTTAAAAACAGAGGAAATATCACATCATCTCTCTGGACCCACCTTCTTTTTATTGTTTGATATTCAGCTTTATTATCCCCTACCTTTAAAGGGTCAATGCTGCAGCCTGCAACCAGCCTTTCAGCTTGGGAAATCTGAGGCTCTGTTAAAGCATTCAGTTTTGTTCTGTTTTGCTGCCCTAAGTTGTCACTAGGTAAAGCTTTTCCCATTCCTGAGAAGCACAGAGCCTCCTGTGAATAGTTCCCTTATAAAAGCGCCCTTTGTTCTAAGGTCTTCTCACTCAGCAGAATCAGCAGTATAATAAAAATGTCAGTTTAAGTTTTAGTAGGAAATGCTTGACTTTTTTAACAAGAGAGGAGCACTCAATGTTGAAGCAGTCGAGAAAGAAAATGTCTTTTCATGACCACTGGAAACAGAGGGCAGGGACAGTGAGGAAGAAAGCAAAGGGTGGGAAACTGGCTTTCTTCCAAAATGGGGAAAAGCTACATTTAAGGACATAATTGAATGATTTGTCATTACTTTGAAGAAGTAATACAGCATATCCTTTTAAAATTAATAAAATCTAAGTGTATAATAATCCTATGTGAAAAATGCATAAATGTTTGAAGTATCAATGGATGAATTTACAAATATTTTAAATGGAGAAAACAAGTGGCAACACAATTGCCATCTGAGTTTAAAACCACAAGGCCAATTATCTTCAATGAAGTCTCGTTAGAAAAAATAAATGAGGAAACTGTAAAAAATTAACATCTTGTCAGTGCACTGACTTCACTGCTTGCTTAATAGAAAAGTCTGTTATCACTTTTATTTCCTCTGAGGATAGCGAAGAAGCTATTACAGTGTAAAATCCCTCGTGCCTATGAGAAAAGAGCTGAAAATAGATTAAAAAATGTGGGGGAAAAGCAGGCATAATCAAAACTAGTTACCCTGCAAGAACACTTCATTTTTCTATTCCCAGCTAATGATACATTCTGCACATTTTTCTGTTTACCTAAAGAAGATGCTCATAGTATTTTATGTAAGCACAGAAAGGAAAGAAACTGAATTATAGGTGGTTTGAAGAGAACACCAATAATTGCTGCATTAGGCATACTTAAGCAAAGATATTCAAACCAAATAAAACTGGGCATAAATAAATACTAATAGTGTCTAATTAACAAAGAATCATAGCTGAATCTGTGACATACCGCAAAGGCTAAATATTGTTTTGTGTGCCTAGAAACATGTGTGGGAGGAAAGAAAAATAAGAGCTGTTCATCACAGAGGCACAGTGAAACTTGTCAATAACAACCTCGCAAAGGGCACAACTTTCATCATCTCTGTACCCAATGGCTGCATAATGCAGGATGATTAATGTAAGGCATGCCTCCTGGGGACGGGGGTTTGTGCTTACTATAGGTAGAAGTGACTGTCAAGTGACTGGTAACATTTATCTTGTTCTAAGAAATATTTTTTCTTTCCCTTTTTGTGAGCAGGCCTGGCACAGCTCTGTGCTCCCAAATATTGAAAGCCTGTGTGATGGCTAGATTTGAGAACAAAATCTAAACACATTTCAAGTGGTGGTCAGCACCAAAATGGGAATTTGCATTTTTGTTGCCCAGGAGGCAGAGATGTCTCTGCTACTGACTAGGGCTTTTTACAGCAAGAATAAGACTGGAGTGTTGAAGGGCTATTTATGAGGGAATGATAAGGAGAAATATTTGGGATGTCATGGAAAGGCACATAGAGCAAGAGCACCAAACTTATTGTTCTCAACTAAGCCTTCTCGCTTCTTCCTCCAGGGCTTCCTACATGAGGAAGTCAAACATAACAGCTGGCTTAATATAGATTTTTTGTGTTATTGTCTTGGCTGCTTCCTTTGGCTGCTTTCTCCATCTCTTGTATTATAATGTATTTTCACTGCAAAATTCACAATACGGCAGGAAACAAAGCACAGAGGAATGTACAGCATAAAAATTGATTGAAAAGATGTTGGCAATGAAAAATGGAACAAGTCAAACTAGCATAAATACAACAATAAGCGGGGAAAATTAGCCAGAGAGCTGATATCTGTCTTATCAACTGCTATTGAATAAAAAACTTATTTTGATTGGAAGTGCCAAGAAACCACCACCACTCCTCAGGGAAATTCCACTTTGTTTGCTCTGTTCCAAAGAAGAAAGTGTAAAAATACCACAAATTGTTTCCACTTTTTAACTTTTAATATTGCTTTGCAAATGCTCATAAGTTTCAAGTTAACAATTGGTGGAGTTCTGCTTTAGTCTCTTACAGCAGAATGGCAGCACACTCTTTTGGTTACCAAGTACAGTAGGAGCTGACTACATCATCTTTGACCCAGATTACAGTAGCACAATTTCTCTGAGCAAATGGAAACACTGCTGTATGTAATGGAATCTTAGAATTGTGTAGGTTGGAAAACCTCTAGGATCACAAGTCCAGCAATGAACCCAGCACTGCCAAGTCCAACACTAAATCATGTCCCTAAATGCCACAGCTGCATGTCTTTCAAATACCCCCAGAGTCTGACTCTACCACTTCCCCAGGAAGCCTGTTCTAATGCATAACAACTCTCCCCATGACTGAATTTTTTATGATACCCAATCTAAGTTTCCCCTGGCACAACATGCTGGTCGGACCTGATCCCCTGGTTGTCCCCGAAATGCCATGTGATTGCACTGAAGATCATCTTTTTGTGAAGAGAAGCTCCTCAAATAAACCAACAAAAATACATAGTCTAAAACATGTAAACAGACCAAAAAAACTGTTTAACAGGCAAATATCTACTACAAAGTGCCCTGAAATTTTCTTTTTCTATACTTTATAGAAGTCATCCCCAATTCACTTGAAATGAAAGCAATCACATCTTATACAGAATATTATAAGATATATTCCCATTCATAAATATCTTTGTTCTACATTACCAAACTTTGGTGATTAGCACATATTTTTAGGTTAATAATTTATAATCTTGTTTATTATAGGGTAAAGATAAACAAAAACTAAGACAAAAAATGGCATCTCTATTATTTAGTTTCAGTATCTTCTGCAGCAGAATGTTCCCAAAGATCCTGTTTTGATACTGCAAGGTCAGGGCGCAAGCATGGTGGCCTCCATGTATTTTAATAACTTAAGGTTTCAGTTTTAGAGGAACCTGAATTCCATGTTAGATATGTGACAAAAGGAAGGATAGGTACTCCTCAAAACCTGGAGAATCTATTGTTTGAGATAGAATGAAACAACCTAACCCTTGCCAACAATCTTTTTCTCCTTCCTTTTGCAAGATGAATTTTCTGACAGATTGATCTGCACTGCTTGCCTAATAATAGCAATTGTCTGTGTAATTGGGAGCATAAAAAGAGGTGGGTAAGCCTTTGAGGAAAGTCAGCTAAGCATGCAAATACTGCTTGTAATTGGTACATACATTTAGATGGTCTAGTTGCATATGTATTTCCTAGTTAATGGCAATATTTAGAAACTTGATACTTGTTCTGCTTCCCAACTTTCCAGGCCCAAATCCTTCAATGCATTTGATTTAACATAGCTTTTTCAAGACCCTACACCCAGAACTGGTTGTTAGAAATGATGCATATTTCATCCATCTGCCTTTTGCACAAAAAATAATAATGAAAAAGCAGGAACAATATGTATGTATGGAATGATACTTGGCAGATCATGCACTGTTTTCTCTGCTGTTGTTTCAAATTTAGGTTTGAAGCTTCTCAGGTTGAGCTTTTTCTGAGCTGTCCTCTGCACAAAGTGGTTTTGAGGATAGACTTGACCACTTATAGACAACGTATCATTTTTCTTTTTCAAAATACATGTTCAAGGTTACTTCCTTCCATAATGTTCCTTCACCCATAACAAAAACAAATCTAAGTGGTTCACATGCTCAGATTTCAAGCTTCTTCAGGATTCTATTTTCATCAATAAAATATATTTCATTAGTCTCCATTGAACTCACATGCATCTTCTAAAACCAGCCACTTTTTATTCTGATGCTAACTTCACTTTGTTCTAACTATCTGGAATCCCATATCCTTCCATTCCATCCTTCCATTTAATTTAATTAATTCCTCTTTGTCCTTTTTATCTGTCTCTTCCCTTCTCTTTCATATTTCTTCTAATTTCCCAGATATTCTTCATATTGACTTCCTATTTCTGTCAATACTATTTCCAGTTTATCCAGGTCATTGAACTCTAGGGAGTCCCAAACCAGAAGTGACAGTGAATCCTAGAACAGTGATGACTAGTAACATCTTCACAAGGTAAAAGAATGTAGCACTATTTCTGAGACAGTGACTGCAGGTTCTGGCTCCATTTCTGAGCTGCACAGGTAAAGCACTTTCTGTAGAATTTTGTAAGGAAAAGCAATTCTTTGGTGAAGCCAAACCCAAAAAAGATATACCTCTCTGTCAGGCAGCAATCTGAAATTGTGTTCACACATCTTCTTATTGAAACCAAAGCCCATACACATGATAGGAGATTTGCAGAAAAAATACTAAATTGGGATGCAGTAAATCAGTGACAGTGCAGATGACCATCTTTATCACTATTTTTTACAGGTAGCAGCAGTTACATATTTAGTTCCCATTGTTATAATTCTTGACAGTGATTGTCCCACTCAGTTTGTGTGCAGGTTTGAAACTGAGACATTATCAGTTGATGAGCACATGTTCCACTAACATCTCAATTATATCCACTGTCTCCACATGCAATCATGAATATAATTGTATGCATGAATACTGGCATTGACATTAAATTGTGTAAAAACTGGAGAGCTTAGAAAAATCACAGGCTGCCTATTGTTTTATTTTGATACTTTTCACAGCTATTGTCATTCTAGGATTCTGGACTCTGATAGGGTTCACAGGAGTTTCATTTTTTGTAGCATACTGTGGCTGAACCATTCTATGTGGTTTTCACTTGATTTAAAAAATACTTCCATGTTACTCAATAGCAGTATAGATTTTAATTTTCTGAATAAATAATATAAATCTATGATGTCTTTTAGAAAGACAGAATCTCAATGTTGAGAAAAGTGTAGGAGAAAGGAAGAAGACATACAAGACTGATAAGACATTTCTTTATTCATAAACTTAAGTTAAAAAAAACTCAAAATATGTTATCGTGAGTAATATTTGACTGAGTTCTTGCAAGGGCTTTTATGTAGCACAAGGTCATGACTCAGGCCCAAAGTTAAAGTCCAGTTCTCAGCTGCATTGAGAAGAAACCTGGAACCTCAATTAACAGAAAAGTTTTTATGATTTAATTAAGTACATGATAGCTTCTGAGAGGAATTTATTGAATAAATTACCAATGGTTGTCACCTTTCTGTTTAAGTATTTTTTATCATCCATTTTTACTATGATATATTTGTAAAAATTCACCACAAACCCTCTTATTCTCATCTTTATTAGGCCTCTTAACTTATTCTAAAAAAGAAATAACCTCCTTCAGATCATCATAGTAGGGCTTTTTACATCATTTTTCTGAATGAATAAATTTTACTTAAATGGGAGGAATGAAAATTTCTGTTTATGAAAATTTACCAGGGAGAATTTTATTTCCTGAGATAGAAATATTTTCTCATAGTAATGGAAAAAAAATCATTAATTGCTTTTTAAACTGGGACAAATATGATAGCAAATTTCCTGATGAAATAATCTAACCCAAAGATGACAGACAAATAAACATGTGAGATTTAGATGCTGTCAGATGATATATAGACATTACAAAAGATGCTATCACAGGAAGATTTTGAAGGTGCCTGTTGTAAAACACACCCCAGTGCAGATAGATTCTTATGGTATTAGTCTTCT
Source organism: Calcarius lapponicus (assembly GCA_039654755.1). Taxonomy (NCBI): domain Eukaryota; kingdom Metazoa; phylum Chordata; class Aves; order Passeriformes; family Fringillidae; genus Calcarius; species Calcarius lapponicus. Next base: position 369,077 of record JBBFKN010000042.1, read on the forward strand.
GAGACTTGTGTTGTTACAACTGGTATAAATCAGCTGAGAAATGGGAGAAAAATGAAACAAACTTGTTTTCATTCATTCTACTGAGAATGCAGTTAAGTATAAAGGAGGATCAGAGAAGAGGAAAGCCAGGTAAGAAGAACAGCAGCAGATCTCCAATATATATATTTTTTTTGAAGGTAGAGTACTTTTGACTTTTCTGCGTACATATTTTCCCAAGTAGCCATTTTTGCATTTGCTCTTTGGCAGCAAATTCTGTAGCACTGAAGTTTTCAACACCTCTGTTCACTCATAGTGCCCGCAGCAACATTATTTAATTAAACCATGGGACCCATCTGCTATACTGTAGGGAATGATAGGTCCTTCACTGTCATCATTTGATTTACTTGTAACTTACTGATGAGATGAGAAAAACTTCAATCTTAGAGAAAAACATTTGCCAACATAAAAATGCATTTAGTGGTACAAGAAGGCGTGCAAAGGAATCTTAATTTGCCTTTATATATCTCATTGATTATATTTTTATAAACAGAGGACATAAAAAACCCGCTATTTTTTTCTGTAGTATAGTATAACACACAAAGGTTTATTTTTATATCCATTCAGAAAAGCAGGAATTTCAGATACAGTTTAGACAAACTATAATAAATATTGATTAAAATATAAAGGAAGAGCAGAGAAGAAAGAAAATGTTAATCTCTTAGGGCAGTCATAACTTTTTTCTTGAAAAATAGTTGTAAAAACCTGATTGATCCATTACCTTTTCCTTTGTGTTTTAAAGATAATTTCAAGTTGCAAAGGAAAAAAAAAACCCAAAAAACAACATAAAACACGAGAAGCTGTTTGCCATCTGAAAAAGAAGACAAGAGCAATATGTATTAATGAACACTGATCCACTCATTGCTGCATGTAGGTAGTCTTTTCACTGAATTTGCTAACATCTGCTGAAACCTCTCATTTTCAGTTATGCTAATATGCAAATTTTGAGCCTTATGGCCATTCCAGATGTTTTAGCCTGGGCACATGGTCCTGATTGCTGTAAGGCTCATCTCCAGAAGTTATGCCATACCTTCAGGACTCTTTATGATACTGACTGTTACCAAGAAAGAAATTGTTATTGCTATGAGAAACATTATGTGCGATGAAATATAAAGTACACAGTAATGGCAGTTATACAACTTAAGTATAAAAATGCCATAAAGCGTGAAGTAAGAATTTTATGATGAAATTTTACAATTTATAGAGTACAAATAAAATGAAGATAAAACTGAAATCAATATCTTTTTTATACTTCCCTTTTACAAATTTGCTTGCAGCTCACTACAGATCTCGTTAATTATTAAACGATTCTGCATTGTATTGAAAACTCAGCAAAGGTATTTCTTTCAATAGTTTTCAATATATCTAAATAAACCAGACAACAAACCCCTTCTTTTCCTTCCCACCTATTTTTTTTCACCAGCAATCTGATTTTCCTGTTGGGGCCTGTGTGCTGCCAATCCTTTCATTTTTCCTATTCAGGAGCTTCCTGTACAAGCAAGCATTGCTCCCAAAACACAGGCTATCAGAAAACCCTTTTGCTGAAAGTCAATCCTGGTCACCCTTGCAGGTCACAGCAAGATGATGTGGCAAAAGAAACAATCTTTGTGGTAGTAGCCTAGTGAGCTGTGGGGGATTTCAGGCTCTTCCAGCTGACAAACAACTGCTGTGGTTTACAGAGGGTGATTTCCAGCCTCACCAGCTACTGAATTGGATTCTAAAGTTGCACTGTGTTTTTTTGTGAGCAGCACCCAGGGTATCTAAACTGAAGTCCCAGAATGAAAGGAGTGATTGACGATTTTGTTCTACCAGCAAAGGGAAACCTTTCCAAGGACGATAAATCTTATTAAACAGAAAATAGTGTTTTTGCTGGGGCCAGTCTGAGATTGAGAAATCGACTCATGCAGGAGGCAAGGTCCAGAACAAGTTGAGTGCCATCCTCCTTTCCAAGTTCAAATTAGATTTTCTTAACCTTTCCTTCTGCAACATAAACATTTAGACAAACAGTCAGACAAGCATTATATGTTGTATAACAAAACATTACACAGTAGACATATCTTCCCCTGGGGAGAGGAATGAAAGAATAAACATGTAACAAGCATTAGTCACATTGCTTTAATGCACTACTGGAAAACACTCAAATATTCATTGTGAGTATGCTATAAAGAGATATATGAAGTATAATAAGTGTGCTATATAACTTGTCAGATAATTTACTGCACTCTGGATCAGCTTGAGTTAGAATAAATTTTAAGAGTTGTTCCATGTACAGTTGAGAAAAGCATCAAAATTTTGTCAAAAAAAATTTTGCACTTGTCTTCCTAAGTGCAGGTGTGAAAAGCATTCCTGATATTTTTAATGTAATTCTTTAGCTGCACCTGTAATTGATAAATTGTCAAAGGCCATCTAGATTGACAAACTGTAGAGAAATATCCTGAATAAGGGGATACTGTCCTCCTCATCACCATCATCTGACTGTTTCCTAGCAACCTTTCAGTATCATCTCAGCTTATTTCCATTTCCGTAGGGACTGAGACAGCAGCAGTTAACAACTACAGCATGTAGATACAGCCTAGGAACAGAGAGCAGCCAGTGGAAGTCGAACAGAAGGAAATCAAAGTTACTGCTGTGCTCAGCAGAAAGTTTTGGAAAATATATGGGGATCTCTTCTAACTTTGAATATTCTATGTTTCTATTATTTTATACATAGGTGAAACTTGCATCTCTGTTTGAAAGTTCACATTTGCAGTCAGTCACTTGCAGTCTATGGTTTATAAGCACTATTTTTAGAAAAGAATAGACATTTCAGTTAGAAACACAGATTAGTTCTTCATACATATGAATTGGAGACAGTAAAAATAAAATTCCATTGTCTTGAGTTGTCCACACCAAGACAGTTGATGGTCTTAGGTATGGAATATTCAAGACAAGCATATTGAAAATTCATCAGCAGTCAGAGATCCACTCTGTGATCTGCTCTGCTGACAGAATTCAATTTTCTGACATAATGAAAAAGTTTTTGATGAAAATAGCAGGTCTGCAATAGATTCTAAATAGAAACAGTTATCTAAATATTTTGATGTGGGTGGGGGAGATTGTCATTAATTTGTTTGCCTATTTATTTTGCTTACATGGAATATTTCTCTGTTTCTCATCATGTCTTGCCCCCTGGCATGGGATTTTCAAACTGCATTAGAAGGAAGTCAGCTCTGTCACAATTCCTTCTTTAGACCAGTCAGTGGTGAAAGGTGAAGCATATCACATCTTACCAGGAGTGAATCCAAACTGTCCTAGTTTTCTACTTTTCCTGTCACTGGCTCAAATGTTGTCATCTTGAATAGACTTTAACTTCTAATGTGGGTTCCATTGCAGTCACGGCAAGTTGTTCAGTATCTTATTGTGTAGGAGTAGCAGAGACCGTGAGCTGTGGCCAGAATTGGACAGCAGTTCCATGTGGACAGGCCCAAAGTGTGCAGCTAAGTGTGATTCTCTGAGCATTTCTGCACACTCTGCAGCATGCTCAGAATCCAGACCTACCCTTTTGACTACAGAGTTTAGGGGCCCACCTCTTTTTCCTAGGTCAGAATTGCAGAATTTTACGTGGGGTCTCCAGTACCCATTTGATTCAGTTCATTTGGTTTTACTGAGTGGTCGAGGAGACCTGGCAGAGTTGCCACTGATAAGGAAGAATCTGGATGTGTCATGCAGCTGCAGTGCTTCTTTTCACTTCTGAGTTCTATAAGCTGTGTGTTCAGTTAATTACTCAATATTGTGTTACTGATGGTGCTTTAGTGGTGACACTGGAGTTTGTACAGGCTGGGCCCTAACTTTTCTGAGGCTATGGAAAAGAATAATATGGAAAATATGGAAAATATAAAAAAAAAAAAGAAAGGAAAAGAGTAGATCAGCAAGCACACTGTCTGCCAGGTAAGATGCACACACTAGTAAGACAAATTTGTAAACTTGAAAGTTGAGGGGAATGGGAGGAATCGATTCATTACAACATTTGCAGATGCACTATAGGAATTCCAACAGATATGTGTAATGACTCTTACAGAGTAAATTATTTACTCTCTTGCAGAGAGTAAATTATGCAAAACTCTGCCAGTGTCTAACCTTACACAGACTTCAGTGGTTCCAGGATTTAATCAAGTCATCTCAAACACCACAAAATTAATGCTTCTCTTTGAAAATCAGTAAATTAAGCTTTGAGTACCTAAAATGTTATACCTCTCACTCGTAATGCATGAATTGAGGCACTAATTTTAGACTCAAGTTTACCTTTCCATTAGAGTTAAATCACTATTTATCTGTATAGGTTATTTATATCAAAGATGCAATCCTGAGAGAGAGGTTTTGTACAAAACTGTAGGCTAAAGTAAACAACCTTCAACTTCTCTTGCAATTTGGTTAATTCTGGTTTTATTTCTCTCTTTCACCTTAGAGCAAACTTTGAGCAGCTTCTTGTACAGAATCACTGAATCCTGTAGATGAGAAGGGACCTCTTGAGAACACATAGTCCAATTCCCTTGCTCAACTTCATTTCCCTTTACCATAGCCATTATCACTTTCTACCCTCTGCTCCAAGCACTGCAAGTACATCATCCACAGCCATCTATTCTGAGCTTTCTTCCATTTTAAATGTTTGTGACTCAGTGACAGGCAGCCATTGATTCCACACAAGAGTTAATCCAGTTTAGAGCCTTTCCTGAGAGCCAGGAGGGAATGGTGCTGCCACAGGTTGATACCTTCTGTCCCCTGGGTAAAGGCAGGCAGTATTAAGTGCATCAGATGGACAAACCACTGTACCATTTCTCAGTGGATGTGCAAACACTGCAGGAGGTGTGAGGCAGGGGAAGCTCTGGGTGCAGAGCAGAAGTCTGGGGGCCATTGGATCTTTTGTCTTCTTGGTGCCCAGCTCAGGGCCCAAAAGGTGTGAGCTCACTGACAGGGTGATGGGCAGGCCAGCATCTTCCTACAAGCAGGGTGGTGATGGCAGCAGGCCCTGATGACAGATTGATGAACACCAGCCAAAAAACAGGTAACAATTCAGGGCCAAGGACAAGCCAGGAAATCAAAATAATAGCTCAGGAACAGGGCTGGACACTCTGCAGCACCTCTGAAGGGTGCTAAACTGGGATCCTGGGCTGTGGGTTGGTTTAGGGCAGCTAGGCAAGGACAGTCAGGTCAACAATTCTTTCACAGCTCTGCAAAGGTCTCTTTTTAGTCCCCAGTCTACTTTAAGATGTGTTGTGAATAAAAATTATAAATGACTACTACAAAGTAAAAAAGGGTTCACTCAAGCTGAAAAAATTGAGCAATGCCATTTCATTTTTGTTAACCAAAATAACCAGCTGAGAAAACATAAATTATAAGAAAATGGTTTGTACTGACAAAGTAAGTGATACTACTGAAACTGCAAGGTGATCTCATTAGCAGCATGATATTCTACAAGCTTTGCAAAATAATTGTTAAAACACTCCCAATATTATTAGAAAGTTCAAACATATCTCACTTAAAGCCTACTGGATTTTGCTCTGATACTGTATTCCCTAGGAAGCTAAATTATTTGTTAATTTGTTAAGGAGAAAAATTATCTAAATGCAAGAACTGAAGTGTATGAAATTGAGGTTCAAATGGAGGGTCATTAACCCACTCACTAAATTTTAGTGGAGACACTTAAATTGTTCCAAATATAGAAATAAACTCTTTTTCAGTTGGAGCCTTTCCCTGCCAGAAAGTACATTTTAAGAATGAAAAAACTTTGTTATGGTTTTTTGTTTTAATATCTCACTCTGAAAGACCAATAAAAATTACTTTTAGGATGATCCAATACTTGCTTACTTAAGATTATAATCTGAGACTGTATTTTCAGTACTGCTATAGATATTATGATTCATTATTGCAGATTTTACAGCACGTCACATTAAAGCACAAGCTCCAAAGGAGTAAAGTGATGGACAAATTTCAAGGCCAGGGGAAAAAATGTGAATCAGTATGTTTTGTAGTCTGAGCATTGGGAAAGTTCAGCACATTCTGACTTTCAGCTACAGTCAAGAAAAGAAATTTATTGTAAATTATATGCCTTTAACCTTTGAAAGTAACTTTTCCTTTACAGGAATTGTATTCCACCAGCTCTTTATTATAATTCCAGCTCCTCTGTGTAATTGAGAATGTTAAACTGCCTCTTAAAAATTAATTTCTCTTGCTAATAATGGGAGCATCCTTGGTCTCCAAAAGAATAAACTGTACCTGAATTGATTCAGCCTGGAAGTATTGCCTTCTTCCAGTGCTGTTTCTGTGAGTAAGTGATGAAAAAGTATTTGAGCTTTTAAAAATGAAAGGGTTCTCATCTGTTTGACTTCTGCAAAACATAATTAACTGAATTCCTAGTTCGAGCACTTTCTTTTCTTCATTTCTTCACTGTTTGCAGGTTGGTATCCCTCTAAAATGCTTGTGACCCCCATAATGATGTCACTTCACAGTAATCATTAATTGTGGGTTTACATATGCTGTGTTGTATGTTTCATTCATCTCTGTATTTTCATCTGCAATTCCACAGGTCATACTTTAAAATATTTTATGAGGAAAAAGAAAACAAATGCAAGCTTATGGTATGGTGTTATCAAAAGCTTCCCTGTTTCTAACATGTATTCATTATCCTTCCATTTTCCTTTCAAATCTATCTCTTACTTCATGCTCTTGTGCATCCTCTTTTTTCCTTTTCTCTTCATATGTTGTTTTCTCTGTTCTTTTTCACTTTCTTTGTCTCTCTCCAGGGTATCTAGTGGGAATATTTATTAACAGTAGAATTCAGACTTCCTCAGCTGATTTGCTATGAGCTTGACAGACATACATGGAAACGCTCTTGTCCATGATCACACAAGAGGTGTGACCCTTCATTGCAGCAGTTCTAGCTGGCATTCTTAAAATATCAATCTCCTGTTTATTTGAGGAAAACCAAATGACAGTTAAATAGAAACTTGGGATTCTGACAGTTCAGACCCAATTTAAAATATTCTTGTATGTTAATAGAGATTCCTTCTGATTTTTTCTTCCATTTATGATGGATTGATTGCATCTCATAGGTATTTCCCTTATCTTTAGTAAAGGATAAAGCAACTGCATATTCCACAGGTTACAATTGTGTTTGACTGGTCAAAAAGTCCTGTGGTCTCAAATCTGGCTATAAGACTCCTATGTCTTTCTTCCATGATTTCTTGTGGGTGTTGAGACAGGCACTAAACCAAGATATTATGCAAAATTTTAAGAAACATATTTGTACAGATTAGATAGGAAAAAATTTCAAACAATATAATCATTAGTCAATGATTTAATTTGTCAATATCTAGATATGGGATATTTGCTTTATTTTACTTTATTTTTGACTCTTTAACACACTCCTCCCAATGTTAATTTTAAACACATGGGTTACAAGGTCCGTGTTGGATAATGACATTCTTAATTTTAAAAGCCGGTGGATAAATGGTAATTGAAGCATAAATGTTGTGACCTTGACATACAGTATACAGTACAGTATTTTCAATTTTGAGTGAGCATGGAATTCAGCCACAGGAACTGTCCTGAAAAAGCTTGCTATCTGCAATACTTTAACCTTAGAAATATTTAAGCCTATCTTAAAGATTTCATGAAAGCCTAGCACCTGAACTGCAATCATTTTTCCTTCAAATGCTAAATTGTGTTAGTTGATGTGATCACCTTTTAGAAAGTGACCCCACTTCTATTCTCCTCAATTCTGTGCTCAGTTTCTGCAGTTTCAGTAGCGTAACAGAAAATAAGATAAAAAAGCCGAAGCCAGCACTGACACTTCTGTTCTGTGGGGTAGCCCACTAATGCCACCATTTACATTTTAGTGCGGGTAATGGGAGACATTGGGATTGCTGCCCTAGAAGAAAAATGTTTTGAAGAGTACAAAACTGCAAAGCATATAAGCTTTTTTTTTTTGTCATTTTTCACTCTACTTGTATCTCCCTTTATCAAGATTGTAAATTCCAACAGCCATGGCAGGAAAACACGATTCGACAATAAGTATTATAATTTATAGGGAATTCATAAAAGAAACGTGACTTTCTGCAAAGATATGAAGAGCTTCCCCTAAACTACAGATAAGCCCTAATGAAAATGCATCTTACTTCTTTATTTCCAGCTTAGTTTGCAAACTGCTAGAGATTCCTTATCCTTTGCCATTCTAGAAGAGCCACTCCTAAAAAACCACTTCTTCTGGCCAAACCTATGGAAAATGGAATAGTACCAGAAGGAAAAATTCAAATGGAAGTGATTAGTGAGGTCTCCTGATTTCTGGTGACATATTTTAAGAAATGGTCATCCCTTTTTATTTGCTCCAGAATTTTTCTGCCTTAGTAGAAGTGAATGTATACTGTCTTCTGGGTCATGACACCCTGTGTTCAGCATATCATTTGAAACTGAAATGTGTGGCTTCTACAGGAGTGTCATAGGTTGTGAACAGTGGCAGCTCAGAGGGCAATGCCCTTTCACTTTTTTTATCAGCTACCAGGAGGCCAATACCTGTAGGAAGACATCAAGGTCTTAAAAAGCCACTGTTGACCAGTTAGAGCCTTGGCTCTGTACTGGTAAAATGAAATTAAAATAAGGCTCACCCACAAGGTATTGGGCATCTAAGACCAAAATTACCTAGAAAAGGAGAAGTGATGTGTGCCTCACTTGCACAAAACCATAAAACAGACAACTCAAGTAGTAAAACTAACAGAGAAATGTGGAGAAAGAGGCGGCTTTCAGACAGACATCCTTTGTCACCAGTGGGTTTCCTGTATCCTTGAGCATCTCAGCTGAACTGCTATTTTAGAGGGCTCTGTTGCCAACTGCTTCCATGAGCTATCATAACACATATGTATATTAATTGCCAAAGGTGTTAAATAAATCTTTCTGCATCTTGGCTTTCTTACACATGACAGCCTACACAAAATGGCTTTTTGCTTTGTTATAGCCTGCTATACTTCAAGTGAAATAATATACTGGACTTGTGCCATTGACTTACACCCTGTGCATTGAAGATCCTACTTATGCCACTAGATTTATGAGTTGCTGACAGCAGGGACAGACCATAATCATATATTTCCCCCTTCCATTTTAGTGGAGAAAAATTAATATATCTGATTAAAATATCTTTACAAGAATGACAGGAACAGCAGTATCTGTACAAGGGAGATTCTCATTGTGTTTGAAAATTACCTGAGGGGTTTCAGATGGTCTTTTAATTAATTTATAATAACTTCTGAGTATAAATGACAATACAAGATCAAATCATTGAAACAAAATGCCTGAATGGCATTTGAATTTTATTTGGTAATTCAACAGGCTTGCTGAATTGGGCTTGCCTCATCATATGGCAAAGATTCGAAGAAATTTCCAGATGGAATAAATGACCAGAATGGCACTTTGCACATTAGAGTACTCAAGACATTTACCTATTGGAATATATCTATTACTACAGGCCTAATTCTAAAGACTGTGTTCTTGCACTTGTTTCATCATCACCTGTACATTTGAAAGATAATGTCCAAATTACCATCTTGAGTACATTTGCTGGCAGGTCTTTACACCCATCTTGGACACACTGGAGGTGTCTTCACAGTGGTACCGGTATAATTATACACTTAAAGCAAATAGCAAAAATGTTACATGTGCAAATTTATTTTAAAATTAGATTTCTGGCAAGTACATGAGAAAAGATTCAGAGTATGTTAAAATATCTGAAAATAATTGCCACTAAGTTTAATCAGTTATGTGAAATGTGAAGTCAACACGAGGTCACCTTAAAAAGGAAAAGAACTATTTCAGCAGCCATTGCACAGAACCAGATGGCATGACTGGGAGGTTAAAAACAAGAAAGGACAGAGTTCTTCAAAGCTGTGTAAATTTGTTAATGTATGCAACTAGAATCATGTAAATGAAAGATTCACTGATTATTTACAAATTAAATTCACTAACTTCATAACTGACAAAAAATTGAATAGAGATAAGAAGCTTAAGACACATACAATAGTTTCCTATTCATATGAATAAAAAGTCCATATCTTTTCTTTAAAGGATTTTATATTGTTCATAGACATCTCCTGCTCTTCAGGCTCCTCCTACTCATTTCAGAGTGTAAAGAATATCAGGCAGGCTGCATGTCTGCTCCAGCCAACCTTTCTACAGAGATCTTCAAGGTTATTTCTATTTTATATCTTTTTATCCTACATTTTAATAGAGATTAAAAAATAGTTATCTAGTAATTAGGCATGTATAATTTATCCTAGGCTATCAAGTTTACCCTTCAGACTATCAGTTCCCCTCTCACATCTGTACTCCAGATAATAACTTTACATACCTTTAAACTATTATTGACTTTGCTGTTGCTTAAGACACTTGTCTTTCATGGTACCAAAGGCAATTGTATTTGTAATTTAGCTGCTATTGTATTAGTTAATGAATAGGTCATAGTTGTAAGCAGCTAAAAGCCAAATGCTCATCAGAGACATCTAACAGAGTACTGGACCTGAAGGCAAGTACTGCTTTGGAAGCAAGCATAGATAATAGATAAATAGGCACTGCTTGAATAAGGCATGACCAGCAGAACCGTGGTTCTTAGCTATTTCATCTGATTATAATGAGATGCAGGAGGACAATTTTCAAGGAAGACTCTATGATAAGTGTGAAGTCCAGTGTCTATAGAAAGGAGGACAGCAGCATTATTCTGTATGTCTCACATCCCCAAGCACAAACAGGGACTTAGAGTAACCTTCTGCTTTTTGAGATAAGTAAAATTGGCATAAATACAGTTCAGAAGCTAGCTGGAATGTGGCTTCATAGTTAGTGTGTGTGTGAATGGGTGGGTGAAGGAGGAAAATATCTAAAAACCTATGACAGGAACTTACAGAAAATGGCTTCTCCAGGGGAGGAGACTTGGTCACTACTACAGGGATGAGATTAAAGAAGTGGGTTGGCATTTAGGAGTCCTGTGCTATGATTAGCATTATGACTCAATTTATTAGCATCATTTACAGTCCTTCATAGGATGATATTCCTGTTTAACACTGGCATCTTAAAAACCAGGCATCTTAACCCAAGAAAGGCTCCTTCCATAGCAGTTTAGGCACCCTGTGTGGGGGGCAATTAGCTATTACGAAGAATTAAAATCACAGCATCAAGGATGGAAGAGTCCTCAGAACTCACTGTTTTCCAGGGCTTTATCCAGCTGGACCTGGGAAGCCTCCAAGGATGGAGAGAGCACAATCTATTCCACTGTTCCTATTTACATCTAGTCTGAGCATTTCATGTTTCAAGCTACGCCCACTGTCTCTCACCCTTCCATTGTTCACAACGGTGAGGGCCAGCTCCACTTTCTCAATGACCACGAGTAGCTAACAGTGGGCTACTGTTCAGTCTCCCCAAAGCTGCCTCTTCTCCTGCTGAACTCCCTCAACCTCTCCTCAAAGGACTAGTGCACCAGCTCACTGAGCACCTTGGTTGCCCTTGCTGTGCTGTCTCCAAGTTACTGATGCCTTTCCTGGACTTTAGGGGTTGAGGGATGAGAATTGCCTCCTCCAGGTCACAGACAAAAGTGTTGAGGAGAAGGGGTACCCAGTTAGACCCTCTGATGATCACTTGTTACTCGCCTTCATGAAGAGTATGACAGATTAAATGCCAGCCCCAGATTAAATGCCAGTCTAACCCTCCAGTCATCTTTCTACACTTAGATTTTCTAGTCAGTCATAATGTCCTTACTTGCATAAAATAGCATTGAGAGAGACAGTCAAATGCCTTGCTCAAACCCGTGCTGATCACATCCACTGCTCTATCCTTGCCCAAGGATCCCTTCACTTTACTATGGAAGGCAATAAGGTCAGTCACATGGTTTACCACTTGCCTCCATGGACTAGAAGTTTACATGCACTACTGCCCAGATTAGATGCTTTTATACTGCAAAAATAAGATTTAAAAAAATCCTAAAATTAGTCTTTCATGGTTCTAGGAACTTTATTTATGATGTCCATTGCAAACACAGAACTGTTTCCATCACCAACTGTTTGAACACCGTCTATGAGATCTTACAGCAAATTAAAGAGGTTTCAAGTGGCAAAATTATGGCATTGCTGTCAAAAAAGAAGGACTTTTGACAGACAGGATGAGACAGGATGGTAATTGCAATATCAGGTATCCTGTTGTTTTAGGTTGGCTCCTCAGTACAGCTCAACTTGGCAGAGTTAACATTGACACAAAAGCTGATTCATTATGGTTAGATTTTTTTGTCAAGTTTGCTATTTAATCTCCCAATAGAACAACTGATAAATCTTCCATTCCCTTTTGTGGAAACTAGGTTATGCCATGAGAACAATGCAGAAAATCCACTTTGTCTCATTTGGTTTTGAGATGCTGGAGAAAAGTGGCTTATATTGGAAATTGGGTTGTTCTGAAAGAAGAGAGAAAAATTTCCTTAGAAAAAGAATGTTCAGAATCTAGAAACTGATTTCCATACCTAGAATACTTCACTGACCCTAATAAAATCTGACTTCTACAATACATTTGAGGAACATGAAAGGATGAAAAATTAGCCAGTGCATTTATCTGAGGAGTTCCTAAGATTATTTCAAGCTTACCGACAGCCCCAAGGAACAAACTAACTAACAAACTAAATTAAATAACCTTGCTAACCACACACTAACAAACCACACTTTAAAATTTAAAGCATTTCCTATCCTAACAAAAAACAAAACATATTTTGCATCTAACAAAAATAAAAAAAAATACATATTTTGCATCTTTAACAATGTTACATACAGATACTGCCAGTGCTATAGGTATTATGGTCAAGAAAAAATTATGTATTTTGGCACTTTCTTACTTCTTTCCTCCTGGGAACCTTTCTTTCTGCAGACCATTAGATGGTTCAGACTGGCAAGGAAGCCCCTTCAGACTAAATAACTTAAATATAGCTTATTTTCTTTGTATCCAGCCATCTGTAAGTGCTGTCCCATTTGCCAATCTGCTGGAGCTGTTTCCATATTAAGACATAAAATTGCAAGATCCACCGTCATCTTCATAAGATTGTTTGATACTCATTAAAATCATTTTTACGTATACAGCTAAGTGGTTAGTAAGACTCAAAACCTTATATTGTCTCCATACATGAACTAGTTCCCAGTTTCAAGCTGTAGTCTGGAAACCCAATTTCTAGCTGTTACTCAGAATGAATCATGGGACTCAAAGGCCCCCTCACAGGCAAATACTCAAGGGGACAGTCTGTCCATGGGGAGGAAATAAAGAGACTGACCTATAAAATAGTAAGCTAGGATGCAGTAGGAGAGGGCTAATGGATGCCATGTTATTTATAGCTACAACAAAACTCACTGCCTACAGTTTATAGATAGAAAAATTCATAGTGGAAATATGAGACATGTTTCTATCAGTGAGAGAAAATAGCCATTGGGCCACTTTATGAAGGAAAGAAGTAGATTTTCTGTCCATCATGCAACATTTTAAAATCAATAATGGGTTCCTTTCCAGAGATGTACTGTATTAAACCATAAATTATTGGATTTCATATGGATGTCTTTGGTGGGGTGTTACTGCCTATATCACATTATGTGTCAGACTAAATGAGTGCAGTGTTCTCTTCTGGCCTTAAAAGCTATGAAGTGATCAATGGCTGTTTCAGGGCCACAACCATGGAAAAAAGCAATTATTACTTATGGCTGAAAGAAAAAAAGAGACACCATGTGACCTGATTAGCCCAGTCAGTCAATGCCAACCTATGGAGACTCCCAATACTCCTAAGACAAAAAGTAATCAAATATACCTGAACTGTGCTTCTGCTTTTTAAAAAATCAGTAATTTATCATATTTGCTCTCCTGCATAGGATGCAATGGGTTCTGTTAAGATGTCATTTCATTTCGTGGAAAGATGCAAGTACTCAAATGAGAGTGGCTTTCTAATGTATGTAAACAATGGCTATCCTTCCTGTAATTTTCATCACTGCTCTATTTTATCCCTTTTCTGACCTGAATACCTCCTTTCCATCTGAATAGCTTTTCTCATGTTTTCTCCCTGCTTCCCCTAGCCAGCTTTGAACTAACTAATCATTTACACCTTTGCATTTATTTATGGTTATGGAAAAGGTGGCTGAAAAAATAGAAGAAAAGGACTGATGATTGAATGATATAACTCAGCAGGAATGAAAGTGCATCAGAAATTCATTATTTTTTGCTTTTCTAAATCTTTTGTATATATTGTGACGCAGATAAGTTTTGGGTTTTTTTAAGAACAAAATTAAGAACTAATGCCTTGTTCAGACTGAAAAATTCTGGAAAGACCATAGTCTTATCTTGTATATTATCATAGTCAAAGAATTGCAGAATGGTTAGGGCTGGAAGGCGCTTCTGGAGATATCTTGTCCAATCCACCTGCTGAAGTGGATTGCACAGGATCACAGCCATACAGGTTTTGAATAATTCCAGAGAAGGAGACTTTACAACTTCTTTTGACAACTCTGTCAACCTCAAAATAAAGAAGTTTTTGGTCATATTCAGATGGAAATTCCTATGTCTCAATTTGTGCTCACTCTCCCTTGTCCTGTCACTGTCCTGAAAATGTGCTGTCTTAATTTTTTTGCTATTAATTAAGTGCTAACTTAATTAATTTAGCTCTAAATTAACCTTCAGGATTTGTGTGCAGTCCGTCTGGAAGGTCACTGAATACTAATGAATTCTCTTGTCTTCTTTAGCTATTCTGTGTACAGTAGGCTGTGTGGTCAGAAATGACTGAACTTTCTTTGAGACATTTACCTCAAAACAAATTTTTCTTGTCAGAAATATGTATTACATGGTGTTCAAGGAAAGTATGTGGTTTAAAAATAGGAATAAATTCTGGTTACTACTTATGAGGAACCTTCATTTTGTTTTCATGATGAAAATCAATTTCTCCTACTGAGTGCAGAGGACTGTGACAAGATGCTAGTAGAAGATGGATTATGTATAGACAGATACAGATATATAGAGATGGATATATAAATAGTTCCATGATCCCGAGAGAAAAGGAGAGAGGAGGATGGAAGGAATGTCTCATAGCTGTCTGCAGCATCATGTTGCTGGATGGGGAAGACTCTTCCTGTCCTAATCTCATTCAAATATTTTGTTTCAAAAATTGGGCGCCTGGGCTACTCCTCTAAGTTGATGCCTTTTCATGTTTTGTACCTTACAAAAATGTTTCTCAAACAGCTGGCTAAAAGGTTCTTGTACATGCATGGGAATTTTGTGAAAGGGATTAGTTTCTTATCATGATGTACGGTTATAGCAATCCCACCAAAATCCTATCCATCTTAAAAGAGCTGAAAATTCAGATTTATAGAAGTGCAGGTAAAATGCTACAGCCTTATTCTGTGTCATTGTATCAGCAATGTGTAAATTAAATGATTCTTAGTATGTTTTGCTATAGTACAAAATGACAGATTTTCTTCTAAGGATTACAAAGCATTGTATCACTCTGTGCCGTTCCTGTCTATCTCTATCCTGTCACTCTACAGCATATCCTGTAGAGTGATATGCTTTTAAACTGCCAGAGTAAGATGTAGCTCATCTTTTGTACACCAAAAAAATTGATAAAACTCCATGAAAAGTTAAACAGCATTGTTTTGCCTTCATTTAATTGTAAATTCCACAATATGTACTGAAAAAAAAAAAAGGTACAGAAAAATGTTGTCTTTGTTCTGGTTGATTATGAATCCATATAGTTCAAATTCTGAAGGACTAAATTAAAAAAAAATAAGCTTGAGAATATTATCTGATTAATTATTCTGAATTTTGTCTAAGTTTCACTGGCAATTGTAATGTTACTTAGCATCTGTAATAACAATTTGGGAAGAAAAATAGAATCAAAGAGATATCTTCTGAGAGCTGTTGCTATCAAGTATACTGAGAAATTTAAAGCCTGAAATTTGTGCAACTTGTGTAAAAAAGATCAAAACAAATTTTTTCGGAAGAAAAAACAATTTAAGAAAACATCTTCACATCTTATTATTTAGTAGTAAGGAAATATTTTAAAAGTTGTGCAACCAAAATGCACACATGGTTCAGTAATTTTGATACCCAGTTTTAAAAAGCAGCTTCAGATGTGGTCATATCTCTGGAAGTAGCGCCTAAAGCCTAATTAGAAAACATTGTCTCACTATGAGCAAGAGCACTAACATCATCAGCAGCAGCAGCTTAAACCACATAACTTGTTATATTGAAAAAGTTAATTACATATACAAGTTTAAAAATATTTTATATAGAGATACAAAAGCTTAAAACTTATAATTCAAGCATCACTTTGAACCTTAAAAGCCTTATAAGCTTAAAACTGCAAGTGCTTTCAGTTCTGAGTGCTTGGTTTTGAAGACACTGGTATTCAATGAAGAGAACAGCATATGCATCCCAGTGCTGTAGGGTAGCCATCTGTGGAGGTTCCCTGCTCCAACAAGCAAGCTCTGGAATGGGAAGCATCAGAGAGGCAACATCCATGTTAGCCAAATGCCAGAGTAACCATCACTGCAAATCAGGAAAGGAAAAGCACCTTGGGGTATTCTCTGCTATTTAAAGCAAGAGAAGGATAGTGAGACCACTAAATAAAGGAGAGAGGTGAGTCACATAGACGTTTGATGACTTCCCACAGATTTCTCTATAACTTCTGTTATAAGTTACAAGGAAAACTAAGCTGAGGCCTTTCTCGGTACTGACCTTACTGAGGTCAAAATGAACATAACAATCCTTCTCCTCTGCTTCAGATGCCAATGCCTTTGTACTCAGGGATTCAGAGTGATTGTACTGAAAGGTTGAGCTGATCTTCTCATGCCCTTTTCTGTTGAGGGGAAATATTTACATTTTGCTGAATTTCTGAAAATTATAGCCCTGAAAATGGAGGGAAGACTGGAATGTAGGACACCACGTCAGCATTAGCTAAACAAGCAAGTCATTATCATCATCTTACACTGGTTAGTTTTTAGCATGTTCCCTGCCTTAATTTTTGTTGGAGCTAAGAAATGTTGAAACATGGTTTGGAGTCTGGCAAAATACACAAAGTCAATTCAGCCAGCAGTATTGATAAATCTGCCCCAGTTCAGGAGAAAGAGGTTTGTTCATGGCCGTGTGGCGTAAGTCATCCTCAGGCTCTGCCTTGGGTTTTGACCTATAAGTGTGATCCTAAATTCATTGCCATCAGCCATCTTTCTTTAATCAAATACTTGAACTGGGCTTCAATATCTGACCTTAGCTCTCTCCAATCCTGGGTTAAAGGTCATTTACACAGAAGAAATTGGGTCATGCTCATGGCTCTGACCAGAATTTTCATTACAGATTGCAGAGCACTTCTTGAAAAACAACAACAAAAAAAAAATCGTTGATTTTGTTTCACCAATTTTGCTTCTGAAAACTCATGATTTTCTTATATAAAAATATTGAATCCAAATCTGCTCCAAAGAGCTTCCTGCTTTGTTTCAAGAGCAAAACATTTTTTGAAATAGTTTTTTTTTCTTCTCCCTGTACATATTTACACCAATTTTATTGTGAACAGGAAGTAAAAATTTATTTTACGCTGTTTTGATTTTTCAGTCATGGATTACAAAATTCTAAGTATTACTGATCAGCCACAGCTCATAATTTTGAAAAATGAGACAAAATATATAAAGTCTTGACTAATGTTATTTTAGGACTTAGCATTTATACACACCCAACAGTCAGAATCTGGCTTTCAAAGCTTTTGCAACACTACCACATCCTAACATAAGACTTTGTTGAAGCCATAGATGTATGTTTACATGGGCACTGCCAAACATTATTCTAACATAAGAAATACTAGTCCAGTCCACCAGCTGCTTTCATTAATCTCCTATACTAAATTTAGAGCTTATTCCTCTAGACATCCCTGGTGCTGAGATAGTGTGTAAGGACAGCGTGTTTATCTATCAGTACTAGCAACAGACAGCATCCAAAACAAAGCAGAGCATTCAGCATAGCTCAGCATGGCAGAACACAGCATAGAAATAGAACCTTATGGACTTTCATATCTTCACAACCTTTAGCTCTGATACTTCCCACCCCAAATATTGTGGAATTTATACAGGGCTCAAGGCCTCAGAAAATATCTAAAAATGGAGAATTATGAACACATCCTCACATTCAAACTCAAATTGCATTTTCATATTAAAATGGTACCTACCAGCACATGTACTTTGGTTTCATATTCATGTCTTTTATCAGTACACACATTTAGAAAGAGTATACCTCAAGCATAGGAGATCAGTTCAGAAACTGAAGTTCTTAAACATATTTTTTATTTTAACTCTGCTAGGAATTTACCATGTCTACTGAAGCAAAAGAAGATTTGCCTTAGAGTATCCTAAAAGCAATTCTGTAGGCTGTGCCAGTTAGTAACTGGGGGAAAATGAGGAGAATTCAACTTAAAAATCAGAACAAGCCAAAGATTTAAATAAGACTGAGATTAAATAATAAATAATGCATTTTAATTCATCAGTCATGGCAGTAGTTTAATTCACATCATATTCATACAACTAGAGCATTACACAGCCTCAGAAGTATTGATCTCAAAGTTTTAAGATGTAGAACTTATATTCTATTTATTTAAAACCTAAATTCTATTTATTTCTCAGGCAGCTAGTTTACTTGAAATTTACTGGTAATATTGCAGGAGAAAGTTGCAGCTGATAGTTATATGCTGAAACAGATTATTTTAATAAAAATTTATTTATCAAAATAAATGTTACAAAATGCAGTATAAATTAATCTAGATCAGTTACACCTATAGCTTTTGGCTCTGAACTGGAAAAGAACTTCAATAGCAGTAAAAAGAACAGCACTGAATATAGAACACACAGCACACACACTGCAATTTAATTTAAAAGGATGAGTGGTTTCTCTCTCTGTTGGTTACCCTTTGGCATGTTCAACTAATGCACTTCCCTCTCTGCCTGACCCTTTCACTGTTCAAGCTTTTTCTCCTGATGCAGAATGAAAACTGCAAGGCCTTTTGAATAGTTAAGTGAGCCTGTTTGACAACAAGTCTAAAATAATTCCCAAAATTGCACATTATAAAGGAGCTCCACTTCTTTTAAGTTACAAACACATATTTTGTATTCTAAGCCAAATGGAATTAATTTCTGATGCTTCATCCAGTGCACGGAATTTAGTAGGCATTTATCTTAGTGGGTATTAGGCTATTAACCTAAAGAACTTCAATTTTGATCCAAAATTAAACCGTCTAAAGGGAAGGTCTTCTTCTCCCCTCACCTTTATTAGCATGTGTTTACCAGTACAAAGTAAAAAAAAACCAAAACAAACAAAAAAAAAACAAACAAAAAAAAAAAACAAAACAACCCACACAAAAAAAACCAGTGGACATAAAATGGACATAAACCAGCAAGGCTCTGATGCTTTTATACCAACTTAGCAGACTTGTGAGTGGTTACATGAGATAAAATACAGTGAAAACAATCCTGAGATTACCAGACAAGCATTATATCTTATGTCATACAATAAAAAGGGAATAAAAAACAAGACCTGCCATCATTATTACCATTGCTACTTAGAAACATTATGAAAAGTCCCAAGGCTTCATGTTTTGAGGTTCAAACAAGTCTCTGTGAGATCTGGACAAAATACCCAATTTGAGAAAATCACAAATATTATGAAGGAAAAAAAAGAGAGAGAGTTTCTGGAATTTTTCTCTAAAAAAAACCCAAGAGATTGCCTAGCAGAGTTCCTAGAAATCTGCTATAGAACATCAATTCCTCGTTCCTCTGTAAGTGCTTTAAATTACAAAGGTTATTTTTTCAACTTTACTCTTATGAATGAATAGCCTCAATAAGTAAAGAACATAAATGTGAATAAAAGTACATATGTGAATTGAAGATGAAGGATTGGCCCCTTATTTAGTGAGCACTAAGTTAAAAGAAGCCACAAAAAATAAAAGAAGATCATTTTGGAGTCAAAATGCAGCAACAGATTGATGACACATGACAGCAAAGTAGAGATGTTAAAAGGTGAAAAAGGAAACCCATCTTTTCCAGTTGAATTGCAAAAGCAATATAAACAGGAATTACCCACATCTAAATTGGCCCAAAGAACAATATTAAATTCATAAAACTCAGCTTAAATTGAACCTCTTTCTGGATACACCTTTACTTGTTTTTACTCATTATTGAGGCACTTGAGAAAATTTACACTCGATAATTAAGTGCTCAGCAAATTGCTCAGTCCCTGTGACATGTTGTGGTCCAGAATTTGTCTTAAAGAGGAAATAGAATTTTGGAGCTTTAAAATAAATGAAAATTTGCTCTTGAATTATTTAACAGTGTTATTAATTAATAGGTATTACTTGCTGGAACCAAAGTTTTGGGGCAGGTTCAGAGAAGGGCTGGGACAGAGACCAGGCATTCACTCCACACCTGGGATTCACTGAGCAGGTGAATAAATTCATCCTCATTATAGCAGCAAAGCAGAGTTGATTGCAGAGTCCAGATAGGTATGAAAATGCTTGTTTGCCTTCACAGGATCAGGCCTTTGACCTGAAAGAACACAGGAAATAAGACTGGCCTAGATAAAGTCTTTTCTTTATGTACTTTGTAGGTTACCGTCCTCCTGTTAGGAAAAAAAACCAAAACAACTAAATTATTTGAAATTCAATATTACAGTTGCAAAAATTCCATACACTGAAAACTACTCACCCATGACAGAATAAATACATTGCAAGGTTTGTGTATTCTTGTAATGTTTTGCTTTAGAATAAGAATGCACAAATCAAACATTATTTCAGGCACTATTTTGTCTTCATCGTATTGGCAGTCACTTATGATGCCTGCTCTTAGGGGACAATTTTATTCCATTTCCAGTAAACCATTTCTGTGAAAAACCTCAATAATCAGTCTGAAAGTGAAGCACAGCTCCAAGTCACTACATGGAGCTGTACAGAGTATCTATATGACAGCACACTTTAACTACAGACAGCAATATGTTTGGAAATAAACTGTATCTTCTCCAGAGCTATTTTCCTTGACACAGCTGTCTTCTTAAAACATGAAAATTAAATAATGCTCTGCCTTTGCACCATTTCTTTCTGTTTCTGTTTTTGTCATACAGATTAAAAATCTACAAGTGCTTGTCACTGTATTTATTGTTACTCCTTCAGTTCTAATTCCTCTTTGCCATTGCCAAGGTTTGTGCCCTTTTCACTGCCATTAGGATTATGCACATTTGTACACTGTCCATTCTACTAGCCAATCCTTCAGGTGCAGATTGCAGTGGTGTTTCTGCTGGCACACTCTGCAGGCACCTCAACTGCTTCAAGGTAAGTACTTTACCCTCAAGTTCTTCTCCTTTCTCCCATGACCTCTTCTTTCCTTTATGATCTCCTTTTACATCATTCTAAAACACCTACAGGGCTCCTACTCTTTTCTTTAAAGCCCTTCTGATCAGCCTATTCTTCCGCGATGTCTTCAAGAATCTCATCAGTCATTTATCTACTTAGATATATTGTATCTATTTATCTAGATGGCATAATAAATAATCCTGACTTGGATCTATCCTTCCAAACATTAGCATAGTTGTGATAAAATATGATCCTGTTATGCAGGGAACTCCTCTGCTTTTACTGTACTGTCCTTCTGCCTTCATTCCTCAGTCTTATATTCATTATGTTACATATAGTATAATAAATTTGGTATATTTTCTTTAAGTAAGGATCTTTGTCGTTGAGCACAAATATTTGATCATTATTGAGAATCAAATTACAATATAATTTAAGTTTTTGCAATTGGAAACAAAAACGTATTTTAACCTGCAAAAGCAAAAATGTATTTTCATTTATTTTAATTCCTCTAATAATAAATATCATGGTAAGGATGTATTTCAAAATACTTTTCACTCTTTAAATAGTTTAACAACACTTATTGAGTACTTGGAGAAAGTAGCAGCTAATATTTTTAGTCTAGAGCTTGGATAGCAAAGAAAAAAAAGCAACTATATTCAGGCTTTGAACTATACAAAAAAGAAGAGTTATCAAATTTTATATTAATAGGTTAAAAATCAGATATGGATTTACTCCTAAAGAGAAATATTTTCTGCTAATGGTGTAATAAATGTGCACACTGACAATCACTGAAACACAGGCATGAGAACAAAGAGATAATTGCATAAAAGCACAATCAAAATAAATCACAAAAAATGTGATTTGAATGTACTTTGAATGATGAAAGATAGCAGCATCCTAAAAAGTAGGGGGAAAAAGGAACTAAGAAAAATAAATTACATAATTACAAGGTCAACTAGCAGAGTTGCAGGTATAGTAGAATTTTATCTGAGAAATGGCATGTGATCTTACAAAAGAAGACACAAATTATGGTACTTCAGAGGCCACAGTGATAATTTTAGCATCGAACTGCAAGAAAACAATTCAAAATCTAAAAAGCACTTTTGAAGTACTGCTTCATCTGATGGAGAACTTTCCCTTTTGGGATCACAAAATTCTAATCAAAATGTTTGTGCCTGCACACACTCCAAAATGTGTTAGGAATGCAATTTCAAGGAGTAATTTTCATTTTAGTAAACTTTGTGTTTGGTCACACAATGAATGTCTCTTTCCTTACTCTTTGCCTGCTTTTTATTGGCATGGATCATCACTGGAGTGTCTCTACCAAAATCTCTTATTCGGGAGGACAGGACCTGCCCCCTCCTCCCCTGCATTGCCAAAATCTGTGTTATCCCCAGTGACTTTGAGGGAAGAAACATATGGAAAGAAGGGGAAATTGAGATATTGTGGACCATCACATCAGCAGTAGCCCCTGTCAGAATACCAGAACCCCATGCACAAACAGAAAGTGGAGAAGCTATTGAGAGTCTGGGATAGTTTGTTTATGACAGTACACACTGATGTCTCATCTTCCTCTTTTTTTAAAGATGTTCATTGAATATTAATGAATGAAAAAAGGAAAAGATTACTGTTAGAGGTCTTAAAAACAAGAGCTGAACAGCATATATGATTAAGGTCTTTTGTGCAGGGCAGTTGTTTGCAAGTGTCTCTGTGGAGCTGTATTGTTTTTCCATTCTGAGCTGTAACTTTCTCATTATTCTGAGAATTTTATGTTTAAAAAGCTTTCTGTTCATGGTATATTATCCCAAACCCTCTCATGTTGTTCTTTTTTAAAACCAAATTATATTCCTGCTGTGAAATTTCAGTATAGTATGGCCTAAACACTGCACCTGTATTGGGCAGTATTTCTTTCTTTCAGATATGTGTCTGTCACTTTCTTTTTGTTGAAGCATGATCCCAAATTCTCCTGGGGAGCTGGGCTAATACAAGACCATCAGAAATAAGGGTTTATATTACACTTATGGCAGTAGGGCATGACCACCTATTCTAAAACTTTGGCACAAAGATTAAAAGCTTTTTGCCTGAACATCAAACTTGGAAAAAGACACATCTTGTTTTAAAATTATAGCAGGCCACTGTTTTAGAAACCACCAGTCTGAGACAAATCACAAATGGTGACTTATGCAGACCAATAAAATCTGTGTTTCTCTAACTTGGTTTATTTCAATTTTTTCAAGAGGAAGCATACAGTATTTCTATAATATTTTATATATGACATTTAAGTACTTTAAGTCTTCATAAAAATATCCTTTTTTTTCACGCTCCCTAGAAAGAAATCAGTTCTTCCTATACTGACTAAATCTTAGTAATTTTTTATATTTTTCTGTCAAAATATCTTCATTATTTGTGACATTCATGCATATTATCCTTGATTGCTTGATAGATTTTTTTTTTTAAATCCGAAGTTATATAGTTGGGAAACTTCTCACCTTTAAAAAAAATAGACATTGCCATCTTTAATTCTTGAATATGATACAAGATTAATTTCAGTCTCAGAGAAGTGATACCTTTTGTCATTCTACAGTCCAGGACATAACTCATCTGCAGTAATTATAGCTATATATATATGTGTGTCTGTATATATGTATATATATATATACACACACATATATATATACATAAAACTCTTCCAATAAAACATATATATTATTGTATTTGAATATAATTCCAGAATTACAGTTTTAGTGTGACTTCTGAAGACAGTTTGAAGATATCTGGCCTTTTGTGTAACTTGCAAAGAATTAAAGTCTTGTTCTTAGAATGAAATTAAACAGTGCTCTGATTTGTGTACTTTTATGATTACATATTCCAAGGGGATGTATTCTCCAATTAGAAATTTTTAGCATTTTCCGCAGCCAATTTAATTTGCACATTTCTCATTACTTTAGGATAGTCACAGTAGTTTCTTAATTATGCAGACTGTGGTGAAAGCATGCAGTTGTTATTGGAGACAGAGTTTAAAAAGAGATAAATTCTGATATCAAAATACATTGAAAGGAATAATAGAGACTTTCCAGCTCTGAAAGTAGAAACATAAAGAAGGGAAATATAACAGCAATGATAGTGCATGTATATGTATAGATATGTAACTTTTTTTGTACAATATGACATTGCCTTTCTCCTCCTTGCTTTGAACATGACCGCCACAACAGCTGCTCTTTGCTGATGATGTTTAATTGCACTTCTCTTTAATTTATCACTCTTAGACTCCTGATATCTAAGGTACAGTGAGGACTGTCACCTTCCCATACTGAGTTTCTTCAATTACTCTTTCAATAGGTTGTGTGCTTCTGCCTCAGGTCTCATGAGATATTACAGATTCCATGAGGTCCTCTTTTAAGAGTAACAAATGTCAAGTCATGGATTGGAATAAGAAGGGAGACAAATGTGTAACAAAGAAGGAGAAGGAAGCGGGGAATTAGAGAATAATTAGAGAAGAAATGTGCAGCTCAAACACAGAGACAACTTGGAGAACTTGCAAAAGGTAGAAGGAGGAAGGAAGACAGAAAGGAAATATTCACAATGTAAAAGGAAAATTAATAGACAAAACAGATAATTTTAAACCACGTTTATGGTGGTATGGAGACTCATGACCCAGCACAACAAGCATAAAGGGAAGCATGTATCCACTTCAAGTTAACACAGTTCATATAAACTTTATAAGTTTTGTTATAATAATAATGTATATTAATATAGATAGTGTACAAATTTTAAAAGTAAATTTTCCAGGTATACCATAACTGTCTTTCATTTCAAACATAGTATTTTTTTCAGCAGCGAATATAACCATAAAAAAAATTAGTCAGCTAGGTATAAAATTAGTAACCTTGACGAAAATAATTATGGGACAAAATTGATATCTTTCTGTTTTAAATATTTTTTGAATGGCAAATCAAGCAAAAAACATGTAACATTTATCATTTCTGTAGTATGTAGTTTCTTTACCTCTAAATCTTTACTTAAACTTGAAAAGACTGCCTTGCTTCCTGCACGGTTGTGCTTTTTGGATTAAATAAATTAGATTGAAAATGAAGCCTAAGGACAGTGTTGCTGTATTGTCAGTCACTTGATTATTAACTTGCTTTTTAAAACGTTTTGGTAGCATGTCCAGAATTCTGTATTCCTTGATTAAATAATAAATTGAATTATTGGAATTAATCTTGTTCTAGGGTTCAATCCATTAAAAAGTTTTTGTGGTTTTTTTTCTCTTTGCTAAGTCTTTTTGTTTGGGGATTTTTATAGATTTTATAAATTATACAGGTAAACAAGAAGAGAGCTATATGAATTCCATGTGCAGTTCATTTTCCCTTGATTGAGCACTGAATCGTTATATTTTATTTGTTAGTGTTATGGGACATCAGTGAATGTATTCATCTTTGTGCATAAACAATGTGAACAAGCAAACACTTAAGTCACTGTAACTGCAAGCAGAAACTGGCTTACTCTTTTTTCTCTTTCAGTAGGTGGTACTGAAGCATTTACAAAGTCTGTGACACATTTAAACAGATTTGATATTAGGTATTAAACCTAGTGCTCCATTAAATTTTTTAGCTACAGTCCCCTATGATTTCACTTCAATGTAGTACTCTCGTTTAAAGCCTTCAGTAGATTACAGCTGCCCTAGACCATGCAAGACCACCCAACTGAACTGGCAGTATAATTGAGTAAGAATCCAAGAATTATTGATGCAGGAATGGACCTTGCGACATTTCTAGTCCAATGTCCTGCTCAAAGTAGTCTCAGATCTGAGATCAGACGAGGTGCTCAGGTTTGTGTCCAGCTAAGTCTTGTAAATCTCCAAAGACAGAGATTGATACTTGACATCTCTGACCAGCTTGGCTGTCTTCAGAATGAAACATTTTCTCTATTTTTTATGTTTTTGTCCATCATGTCTTGTTCTCTCTCCAGGTACCACTAGAGAGGATCATGGCTTAGTTTTCTCAGGGACCATCTTGTAGTTTTGAAGAGCTGTTAAGTGTCCCCAAAACCACCTCTTCTGCAGGCTCAAAAGCACTATTCTCTCAGCTTCTCCTCACAGGGCAGGTTCCAGCCCCCTGAGCATCTTGGTGGTCCTTCACTGAACTGAGTCCAGCTTATCAGTCTTCTACTGGGGGACCCAGAACCTTGCCACAGGGTCTGGGTGTCATCTGAGGACCAAATAGTGGCGGTTAATAATTTCCCTGGATCTACTGGCTGGATCCCCAGATGCTGCTGGCCTTTCCTGCCAGGGCACAGAGATGGCTCACATTCAGCTTCCTATCTGCCAAGATCTTCAGTTACTTTTCAGCAGATCTGTTCCCCAGTCATGACAGGGGGTCCTCTTCCCAGGTACGGGACTTGGCATTCATTGCTGAAATTTGCAACCTTTCTTCTTGTTGTTTTCTTATTGCAAAAGTTCCCATACCTTCTCAGTGATTTCTCATGGGCAGCTCCTTGCAGCACTGACTCCTTCCTTACAGCACAGCCAACAAACTTCAGCTCTCCTCTCAACCAACTGACCCACTCTTTTTTAGCACTCATCCTCATTGGACGCAGCTGCGGCCTGTTAAGGGCAGGCCTGTTCCTAATTGGTAATTAGTACAGCTGCAGCTCCTCAGAGGTGAGATTTCCTTCTGCACTGTTCTCTTACATTCTATCCCTCCCTGTGGAGGGATAGAATGTAAGAGAACAGTGCAGAAGGAAATCCTTTTCTTTTAATTACAAAGTTGCAGCATCTCTAGAAAGATATATTCGAGTAAATTGACATTATAACATATTCACATCATCTGGCCCATTCCTCCAGCCTGCTTAAATCACTCTGAATCATAGCCCTGGCCATTAGCCCTTACCTGCTTACTTGGTCACCAAGGCAAAAACAAAATCTTACCCAAAATACTTTTTACCAAGAAACATCTTAGTTATCTAAAGACAAAAGCCTATGTAAGATGGTCATTCACAAGTCAACCTAGCAGTGAGAAAAGAGCTCATGAGAGCTAAGCCATTCTTAGTCCAAATTAACCTAATTTTTTATTGAAATGGTCATTTTTTTTTGTGCCCTCACAGGACCTTCACTGCTCTTTTAGTGCAACTTTGGCATTTTCTTATCTTCCGAAAAGGTCTTCTTGAGAAGAACAGATGCTCTAAACCACCTTTGTTGAAAGCAGTACCAAGCTTGTTTGAATCATCAAATAATACCATTTTCACTCTTTCCTTATATACTAAATCCCACTCATAGATTTTCAAGTGCCAGAAATCCTGGAGCCAGGATTATCTTTAGCAGACAGGTACATTCATGGACATGCTGTGCTTTTCTTCTTCACTAGACTATACAGGGATTTTCATGTAATCAAAAAGAGAAAAAAGTAAACATATTTCTGGCTTTCTTCCCCTTCAGATGTACCAATCAAGCTCTGTAATTCATATGGTAAACTCAGGGGTGCCCTTTTGGAGGCAGGTATTAACACCTCTTCACCAACTCGCGCACCAGAAAATTTCTTCAGTATTTCATTTATATATTAATATATAAATATAAATATATTTTATTTCAGTCAACAAGAGAGTTTCTTTCCAATTGGATGGCAGTGTGTGTGGCCACTAGGGTGAGGGGTCATTCATCTGTCCTCACACAATGGCAGATGAGTCAGTCACTATTAAGAGTGACCAAGGTTCAATACTTTCCACAGCCCCATGCATTGAACTTAGGCTGAATTAATATCTTGTATAAATCCTGCCCCATAAGCTACTTAGCTCCATAGATGTACATGATCCTTACATTATTCTTGCCTGGTGTGATAGGAATAACCATGGAAAAAAGAGGATATAGGCTGAGGACAGCCACTACAGCAGTTAGCATTGCCAATTCTTTCTCCCAGCTCCAGTTCAACATTAATATGCTACTGAATTTGAAATTAAAATTCTAGTTGTGTTGTCTCTATCACCTGTATTCAATTACTGCCTTTTCTATTGCCATTGCTTTCAAATGTTAGTCAGCCTATTGAGCTCTTTTAGATCATTTTGGAATGAGATCACAGGGCTGCCAATCCCCAAAAACCCCTATTATTCCAGTAACATTTCCCTGCATGACTACAAAGCATGCCCACATCTATTGCTGTCTTTCATCCTCAGTCACTGATTAGCAATAGATTTCTTTTACCTTTCTGATCTTTCTCATAAATCAATGCCTCCAGGACTCCTTATCACTTTGTTTCCATTTCATGGTCTTGCTCTCTTTTCATCAATATCCTCTGAAGCCTTCCTGTCCAGGACTGTGTCCTCCCACAACAGATACAAAGAGGCATTGTATTTTTTTTTTCTATCTGATGATGACTTTGCAAAAACAGTCCATGTTATTTCACTTTAATTTAATTTATTTATGACTATCTTAGTCTGAAAAGAGAAAACTCTGAACAAATACTGAACTGGAACATATTCCCATAGTCCTCTGGTAACCCTGGCAGCTTGTCTCTTCACTGTGGATTGCAGCCTTGTTATTTTCTTTTCAAAGTAAACACTTTATTTGCTTTATTTGTTTGTTGACTGGTCAAACATGTTAATAGCAACTCAGGAGAACATTGCAACAGTAAGCAAAGTTATACAGATTGAGAGCTGAGATAGCAGAGTTGACTTTGCCATAACCATTCTAACCTGAATTTTGCAATAGCTCTATATCAGATTCTAGAGGCCCTAGACAAACATCTAACACTTGCTCACAAAACTCAAACAAACTGAAAAAGAAACCTGAGTCTTTTTCCCATTCAGATTGGAGTAGTGTCTGGAATTTTCCTTTTTTTTTTATTTTGTAGATTTTTTTTGTTAAACTGAATTAAAAAAAAATAAAAAGCTCAAGTGAAAAATTTCAAGGGTCTCTATCATCTTTAATAATCTCACTTCTCTGTGATCAAAAATAAGACTGTTTTAAGGATCTGAATAGAAACCAGAACAGCTAGTTCTCTATTTTGTGCAAAACGCTATTCCCCTTGATATGAATCTCCTGGTCACAGCAATGTTTTTATAAATCTACTTGTACTTTGTTAATTTTTTTTATGTTTGGAAGGCACTGTATAGGAAATTCTGAGACTGTTCCTGCTGCAAGTTTGAGCAGATGAGAGAAAGTGTACCTCATTAGTTCACAGTGACAACAGGACATTCTCAGGCACTCGAATACAGTAAAGCTAAATTTTATGCAGTGCCTCACAAAATGAAATAGAAATGCCATGTGTTAACTTGTTGTCAATTCTCCTACCAAAAGTAATGATTTTACAATAATTTCTTCCTAGTTTAAAGCATCATCTTTGTACTCCTGTTTTTAGAGCTGCTGTCCATTTTACATATGCCATCGGTGTCTTTTCATCTTTATCACAAGCTTCACGCCTCATAGTCACCTGAGCTCCTCTCAGGCAGGAAAATTTCTCATAAAGTCACAAGGGACCTCTATGCAGTTGATGAGGAGTTCAACAGCATATTTACTGCTTTTAAGTGTTTGAAAACACGGCCTTAATATTACTCCTTTTTTATGCATTGTGAGACTTTAGTGACTTAAAAAAAAAACCAAATATCCTTTATATCTGTTAATATTTCTTTGCTTATGTTTGGTGCTCTATTTTTATCTTCTCCTTTGTGTTTCCTCACTGCATAGTTTTATTGCACACCAGACATTATAATGGTCATATGCCTCATACCTGACTATTTCTATGCCCAAATTTGTTGGAATATTTACTGGAAAGTTTCCAAAATCACAAGGGCAACAAATAATCTTCATCAAACACAACAGATGGCAGAAACCTTTGTATTCATTATGGCATTTTTGCTTTAGAAATGTACAGGTCCAGATGCTAAGAAAAAGATGGAGCTTTGTTCACTGAGGCCAGTATCTGCTGCTTGTTTCACACGGTGTTAAAATTATGGTAAATATGTCATCTTTTTATGACCCAGTAACTTGGGTTTATATGTGCAATTGTCTGTGGGCCTTTGTTTCCCTACTTCATTTTAATAAGAAAATTGTGGGCTCAAATTCAATCTCAGAATTGTAGCAGTCAGAAAAATCCCATCCTATTCGTTGTGTTCTTAGCTGATGAACTCGTGTTGAGTTCATACCCAACAAGCTGGGCTAAGTGCTGAGAGCTGAGCAAGAGTTCTCACCACTCACACCTTGAGGTTTCAGCTTCCTCAAGGCAGGATAGATACAATGGCAAATTCAATGGTTTTTTGAACCATTGAAAAAGAAATGGAAGATTTTATGATTCCTAGGATCTTGTTTCCACAGGTATTTTTAAGCGTATTTTTTTTACTTCAGCAAAGTTTCACTGACAGTCTCTTTTCTACAAAAAACTAGTGTAACCCAGTAAAAGCATACAAGAATCCCTCCAAAGTTGCTATTGCCGTTTTTAAACTACAGTGTCCAAATACTGATCTACTGTCGACTAACTTGGAAATCCAATGAAGCCTCTTTCCTTTACCTGCAGACTGAAGATATAGATAGCTGTAGATAACCTTACCTGGGAGGAAGATAAACAATTACATGCAATGATAAAGAACAGAGGAGTTGCCTCAGAGGCACGAAAAGATATAGAATAACATGATGATGTCAAGTCAACGCTTTCTGAAAGTAAAGTAGGAAAAGTTGCTCAGTCTACTCGATCCACAATGAATTCACATTTTTTGGAAAGTTGTGCAACACTTGAATTTAGTTCAGACTATCCTTTCTTTATTTGAATCACACTTCCTACAAATGTTAACTCACATACCAGTACTTCACCCACAAAAATAGGGTTGAAGAATGTTACTTGGGTTGGAAAGCTAAAACACAGAGCTGGGAGGTGTTAGAGCCAAGGTTTGTCACTGTCAGTCTGCCCTCGTGTGAATGTGTGTGTTATATCTTTAATTGCACAATCCCATACTGGTTTTCCCAAAGCACCTTGCCTCACTGGTCGCAAAAGTTTGAAAATTCTCAGTGAATGACAAAAAAGGGCACAGCTATTCAAAAGACACTTCTACTAAAGGAAAGATGAAGACTTTTTGGCCAATAGAACAAAACTGGTTAAAAACAAAGTTACTTTCGCTTTATAGAGATGAAGCAGGTGAATATATAAGGTTGGCGTTAAAGTGTCTAAAGACTGGTGCGTTTTTAACATGGAAGTCAGTTGGAAGTATCTTGTTTCCTTACACAATTTTTAAAATAGTTAAGTATTTAAATGCCAGCAAACTTTAAAAGGATCAAGCTGTTTGACTTCTTCTTACATTAATAATAGCTGCCCAGCTGCATTCTTCAGCAGCAGCGCAAGTTTTCCTCCATATTGCATTTTATAATAGAGGTTATAATGCACAGTTTGAAACAAATTATAAAACAGCCCAATTGCACAGATAAATTATAAAGTAAGCAAATGTTTTTAGTTGTATTTAATTGCTAGTCAGTAGAGCTACTGGAGGAAAAAAAGTGATGCTAATTTCAGTACTAGGAAGATAGCAACAGAGGGATAAGAATATTGTGGATGATCAGGTAGTTCCAGCAGGTGGAGCATAATTGGAAGATCATTAAGAGCAGGAAACCACACTGCTCCCACTCAGCCTCAGTCTGCAGTGTTTCTCTCTGATTATAATTTATTGTCTTTCCTTATGATTATTCACCATCTGGAAGAGTCTTTAGCTGATCAAAACCAGGAGACAAGAGGCAAGACCTGATGAAGAATGTCAAGTACTTAGCTCACATACTCCCGAAAAAAAGTTTGATAAGTCAAAAGTAATCAGTACCATCACTCAGGACTTTTGACCATGTTCTGAAGACAAAAAAAGAGAAGTAAAGCAGGGGCCTAAAAGTCATCTTCCAAAGGCTCAAGGCCGTGCTATTCATGATAGCCAGAGTAAAAATCATGAAGACAGTCCCTTTTGTGCATAATGTTTTCTAGGTAGATAATCAAGTTGAAGGCTGATGAGAACAAAGACTAGATTAATCCACCTTCTATTGTTATACCCATTCCATAAACTGGTGCCTACTAAGCTATTAGATACCATGTCATCCAATAAAGTTCACTTCTATCTGTAGCTAATCAGCAGCTTAAGCTCCACCATAGACAGGCCTGGTCAAATTGATTCTGAGAGCCTGATATAAAATCTGATTATTTTGCCTTCTATCTACAAAGCAAAACTCCTAAATCAGAAAGTGAGTTTTAAAGGCATTTACATTACTGTTCCACCTACCAAACCAGTGTGGTATGAATGCACAAAGTAGAAGCAAATGAAAGGAAGAAAAATCTTCAGATGAAATACAGTCATGTGGTAAGATTCATGCAAATAATTTGAAATATAAAATGTATAAGACTCATTGGGTTGCCTGCACTTTAAAACTCTGTCAGAGAAACACAGAAATTTTTTCCCTGCATGTCACTCCATTACTTATTTTATGTCCAGTTACAGAGCTCTTACAGGTTTTAGCAAATAGCTATTTTATGCTTTAAATTGAAATACTGGGCAATCTTTTTTTTTTTTTTGTACAATTCATAGGCATCTAATCTGCAAGAAAACAGTTTTATTTCTGCCTTTCCAGTCTCATTCTAAGATTTCTTATGTGTTTAAATAAGTCTCAGTTTTTATGAATTTCTACCTGACCTGTTGGTTTGACTTATTTTTCCTGAAAAAATTTTCATCTGCTTTATTTATTCTGTGGGGGTTTTTTGTCAAAAGCAGCATAGCTAGCTTCAGTTTTATTTTGATAAATTGCTAAATAAGTATAGGTTTGAACTACAAATTCAATTACAGAAGGTAGGATGAAAAACAGAGCACTTAACAAAGCAATTACAGAAAGAGATTATTAAAACAGAAAAGAAACTTGACCTAGGTATGTCATGTTTTTACTGAAGCTTGAAGTTTGAAGCAGCTAAGCTTTGATCCTGCAAAGGCATGCTCAGAGGCTTGTTTTAGCTCACTAAAATCAAGGGGGCTCTTTGCAATGCAAAAGAGCAAGCAGGTGCATCCATCTTTCTAGTACCATAGCATAAATGTGCCAGTAACGAGAAGTGTGCATGAAAGCCCACAGTGTCACTTTTTAACAGTTTTTAGAGAAAGTAATGGAAATTATGTTAATCTGAACTCCACATTGTTCTTGATTTGCATTGTATTTGCTAAAGATAAAAAAAAGCCTGGGTCTGAAGAAGAAAAAAGAGAATAGGATACTAAAGAAACAATCACCTTCATGATGTGCTTCCACACAAGAATTGCTCACCACAATAAGGCTTTTGATTTTTTTCTTTTTTTGAACCATTGTCATTACACAGAAATTCATGCAAAACTAATTTAAGTCAGGCAAACCATTTACTCTTGCAAACTTTGGATCACTGAGGAAAAATTAACAGATCCACTTCCAAGAAAAGGAGCCTTTTATATTGTTAAGAACTTTGGTGAAAATAAGGCAATGATTGTCACAGAGTTGATTCTGACCATGGTTTGTCTCTGCAGTGATTTTTTCCATTTGATCAATTCTCAGCAGCTCAGTGGTACCAGATGGCTTAGTAGATAAGACAAAAGATTTTCTCACTCAGGTCTGTGGGAAAACACACACTTACGCTAGTGAAATTGGGCTTTGTTTTGGTTTTTAACTTTCTCTTCACTTCTGGCCCAAATGAAAAGTGATAATCTTGGTTCATGAAGACAATGAGACTCAGGTGGTGTGATTACAAAGAGGTCCAAACCAGCATTTCATGCATCTGCCAAACACTTTAGATGGTTAATTTGCAGCTTAACAGGACACTATGAATACTGGTGAGTTTAAAGCTATGAAGACATTATCTATAATCTAACAGATTATCTATAAACTAACTATAACAGATTACCTATAACAAACATTATCTGTAACTAACAAACTACATTACATGTTTTAAAAATTTATTTAAAACCAAGTATTCTGTCTCTAAATGAGTTGGTAGACACAGAGAAGTGCTGTTTATTGGTGGAATTGCAAACTTGAGTCAGAGCGATGTTTACTGCTGGTTCTTGTAACTGATGTTTTCATTACTTTGCAATTTTAAAAGTGAGTTGATGATTTTTTTTAATATTTTAACTTTATATTTAAGTGGCTTATATATTCATTTGATTTATTTCACCCATTCTTTTTCCCATGCTCTGCTACCAGATGAAAATTAGTTGCCAATTTAGTTCTTTGCCCAAAAGATTGGGCAAAGGACCCTTTGGTGTGGGGTTTTTTTTTTTTTTGATGGTTTGGCCTTTGTTTTAATTGTGGCTAATCTCCCTTACCCATTTTATTCCTATATTTGAATATGGATTCTTCTATAAGGCAATAGCATCTTCTTTGGTAGTGCAGTAGTGTCAGTAGGACAACTGCACAGGTTCTTTTTTCAGTTTTCATAGTGGTTGTATATTCTATTTCCTGTGCAGAGAAAAAAAAACTATTTTGCAGTGAAGCTATTTTGATTAGATAAGTGTTCAATTCTACACCAGCTGTGACACTCTTTTAGTGGCATAAATCACCCCTATGTAAAGGACACACCAACAAAAGGACAAAAATGAACTGGTTAGAACTGCCCATTTGCAACATTAAGGACATTTCACTACAGAGAAAAATTCTGTACAAATGGGTTACATATTTTATAATTCTCTGAAGAGAAGTCTTCTGCATATAAAATCTATGCTACATCATTTAATTTTCTTAAGTGGGTGAGGGGGAAATGCAGCAAAAAGTCACTTATCTTCTGCTAGTTCAACTTTGCCAATTCATGTGTGTCAGTTTTAGGAATAATAACTGGAAAGAGTGAGCAGGGAATAGCTCCAAGGTATATAGTTTGCCCTAATACATACAGATGGAAATTCTAGGGCCAACACAGGTCAGGCTTGTATGATCTAGCACTGCAGAAATACAGTGAAAATATAAAATTGCTATATATTCCCAAGACAAAGTTCTCAACTGTTAAAATATTTTTACCCTAAATTTCAGCTTGTCTTCACTCTGTGTGTATTCTTTTCCTCTAAGCACTTGTAACCTTGGATATTTGCCAGCCTGCTGGTAAAAATCCTGATCATGCAATCCTTATTCAAACAAATCTGTTGTTGATTTTTATTAAACCTGTTCTGCTCTCTCATATTTACCTACACATTGTTACAGTGTCTCCAAAGGACACAGGATACAGACATACATGCTGGGGAAAATATAACTCTCGATTTGGGAATTGGTCATGAACTTTTCAATCAAGCAGAACTTAGAGAAGAAAAACAACTTTTTCTTTTTTTAATTAATCTATTGGCCAAGCTACTATATTATTGTCTCACATTACAGCTGTTGAAGATAGTGTTCACTTTTTTTAGATTGAGGTACCAAAAATTTTGTATTCACATGTAGGTGTGAGGAATCACATGCACGTGTCTTAGCCTTGCCTTTTTCAAACCAAAAATAGGGCACTTGAATCCAAATTGCTTCAGTACAATATTCTCTAAATAACCACCCAAGACGATCATTATCTTAAAATTATTCCTGGGAAATGCTTTTGCATGTTCTTAACTTTTTACACGTGAGTAACTGCTCAGTAGAATTATCAACACACATTAATGAAAATTACTTTTATAGCTCCTTTAGAAAGTTAGTACAATAAGGAATACTAACATCCTTAGGATATTTTGAGTTTTGAAGAAACAGAGAGTGATTCTAGTTTAATACAAAATGTTTGGCTTACATTGAAAATTATATTAAAATCTATTTTGTGTCTTGAAGTAGGTCAATTAAGGAAGTATAAACTGCCCTTTTTGTGAGTGGAATAGATTTATATCATAGCGAGTTAGACAAGAGCATAAGAAATAGTTAAAAAAAATGCATTGTTAACTAAGAGAAATAGCAAAAAAATCACTTCTAGGAAAAAAACCCCACAGGATCAGATTAAACTGGGACAATGAAAAAGAGACAGAAAACTGACAAAAAGGAAGAGTCAAATTAAGATAACCTATGGATAACAAGCACACAAAAAAACCCCTGAGATACAGTGAATGCCATTTCATCTAGAAAGATAAAGGAAGTTATCTGATGCTTTAAAAGTTACAGAGAAGAACTTGTGGTGGAAATAGCTTCCTCAAATCTTTTGATGAAGAAAGTGGATTGACTGTCAATCAACTTAATGACACAGGAAGAGAAACTACTTGAGGCTGAAGTAGCAGATTTGTATTCTAAAAAGACTAGACTTTTGCTTTAATAATTTTTAATTACTTAATTTTATATATGAGCTGAATTTACAGTCAGCAAAAGGACATAGAATTTTAAATAGTTGTAAAACATTTTAGTTGTAAAGAAAATTATGTAGTATTTTGTACCTTTTTGTAATAGAACATTGGTAAATCTCAATCCATTTTTCAATACTTACTGGTACTTTTGTGCATATGTGAATCAAGAAAGAAATTGTCAACAAGCGGCACTTTAATGTAGGAAGGCTTTGACGTCTCAAGAGACTAGCTCTGTTCTAGAAAGTATCATGCTGCCTAATTCCCATGAGGACAACTTACCTAGTGCAAACATTAGTAACAAATAGGCTTTCTTGAATTAAGCTGGAGAAAGTTTAAAAAAGCTTTCAAGATTTGCAAAATTCTTTCCCAAAGAGGGATTTCCCAACAGAACAGAAGCAGCTAGGTACCTTGTAATTTGGAACCAAAGTAGCAATGCTGGTTGTATATAGGAGTTGGCAGATAAGGGAGACAAGTTTGTACTAACGCAGACGGGAACTTGGAAAATCCCACTTCCATTATTAAGCATCATATATTTTACCTCATGTCCATAACCATCCAAATACTTTGCTTGTGTTCAATGTTAAAGTCATGAGTAATTCTGCTTAGTTTAAGTGTGAACATTCAGGAGGTTCAAACAGAAAAAATAATAATTTCCAAGTCTAAATTCAAAGTGGCATCCAAGCTTGATGGGTTAAGCTTCTGTTTTGAAGATGAGCATTTTAAGGCAACTATTCTGGCTCTATGCCTGCTCAGCACAGAAAGAATTTACTTCTTATCTTTTCCATTATCTCCAGGTCAAACATTATATTTACCAAGGACCTACAAGTGAGCATATTGGCACAATTCCTCTAGAACACTCTTAGGTGTGTGTTGCAACAACAAAGCTCTGCACTGGTGTGATGTGGAAAAAAAACCAACCCTTTTGGCCTCCATTTTTTTCACATTCTTGGCTGACAAAATGCAACAGGGGAAAAATTAGAAGTTATTTCACCAGCATCTTTCCACAATGAGTTTTTTGGTTTGTTGGCTAGGTCACTCTTCTGAAAATACTTGCTCTTATTTGGATTTGATGTTCTTGAAGGTCTTTTCCAACCTTAACAATTCTGAGTGCTGTACACTACAATCATGTATTCTTCACATCCGAGGAAGGAAAGGCCACTTAAGACCTTATTTGGTAGCCAAGGGCAGGGGCTGGGCTTCAGGACCCATACTCCAGTTTAAGAGACATGACACCTACCATCCAAAGATGCCTACTTGTAAGGAAAATGGAGTTGTACATTGACCCTGCTCTGAGCTGGTTTAAGCATCAAATTGTTTCAGCTGCTGAGAAGTGCAAATCCCTCTTGTACACATCTAGGTGTCCCATTCGTTCAAGGGAACAGGGGCACCTGATTTTATAGTGCAAACCCAGCTCCCAAGTGCTCCCCTTCTCAGCAGCACAGTGCACTCCTCAGTGCAAACATTACACTTGGCTCCAAGTGTGGAAGTTTTAGGCATTGAAGCATTAAACTGTACCTGCCTGAACCCTTTCCTAGTTCTTAAGACAAGTGACTCTGAGCACTGTATTCTCTCATTCTTCAATTTCCTTTCATTAGAAAAAAGTTACAAAAATTGCCACAAGATTTAGATTATAAGAAAAGGCAGAAAAGCCAGGGAAAAAAGTGGCCACTCTGCTGACTGCATAAATGACTAGAAGATGCATATGAGTTCAGAGCAGAGGAAATTATTCCTAACACCTGTGAAGGATGTATTTTAAAGAGTGTTTAGGATGATTTCACTTTGGAGATTAATGTTAAAAGGGAAGTCAGTGGTTGCAGGATGGAAAGATGATTTGTGAGTGTTTTCTGGGATGGAATCTTTCAGTTTGGGAAAGAATTGTAGATGCCAGGGCAATCTTAGGGCTATTTTACGCTCAGATATTATACTTGTAATTTGATGGAGAAAAGATGATAGAAAAATGGGTAAGGAAATTATTTAACTCAGGAGCAATGCAATTATTGAGACATAATTCAAATAAACAGCATCCCTGTTACTGGCTATAAATGCCTTTTGGCTTCTACTTGTGAAGTATAAATGCATTTTATAACCCTCCATCCTCACTTGTGTTTTAAGAGGACATATCCTGTAGAAAAGGCCTCTTCTTTAAAAGGATTAAGAGGACAGTACCTTCACTGTGGTAGTCACACTGCAAAAGGAGAAAGAGAAGACAATGCTTGCCTCTGTGGCAAACAAGACAGCATCCACTCAAGTTCCAACACTTCAGAGGTTAAGTTCAGAGTTAGTTGCCTGCCCAAAACAATAATAAATAATGCAATTCGGTTTAAAGATTTCAGATTGATCATTCAGAGTATTCAGCAAGTACTGAGAAAACAAATCAGCCTGGAGAGACAAAAGACCATGCTGGAAAATATTTGCTATATAGAATATTTATAAAGTACACTAGAAAGAAAGGGAATGAAATGAGGATCAGCAATAAGAACATTGACTTAGTGTGTGGACATAGGAATACTCTCTATTTTTCTTACCTAGATGTTCCATCCCTTCCCACCATTATACTGGATTGCTTCGAGGCAGTGCTTGCAGATGGTTCAGATAATCCAACATAAAAAGTCCAGTGATGCCTTAACTAGCAAGAGAAAATTTTCAGTTCCTCCTTTTCCATTGCCTTTACTGACATGGTAAAGCCATGTGGTTCCTTCAGATGAGCTTATACCATGTTTTCTTTTATTGCTGCTAAAGCCCTCCTCTGCTCTCTCAGGTTTTTAACCAGGCTCTTCACCACTCTGCTCATATGAAATACAGCTGCCAAAATAGCCATGTCAGTTGATATGAGAGGCTTGCTTCTGTTCTGGAGCTCTTTCTCCTTCTCCTGTTTCCTACTACATCAGAGACGGCCTTTATGCTTTTGCCACTGTGCTCACCTTGGAATCTGTCCATCTTTACATCATTTAGCTGCTGTGGTAGCAAACACCTTTCAAGTTCCCTCTAGGTTGCCCTTTAATGCTACAATAGGCTCCTCAAGTTGATCTTGCCATTAACAACTAAGGAAAGAAAAGTTTAAAAATAGCAAAAAAGAAGAGAGCACGCTGGTATTAATTCACTAGCAAATAGGATGGCTGATATAGATCAGATACTTTAAGTTTCCTAAAGCCATTCAGACCTGCATACTTAAATGCATGATCTTCCTTGCTCTATTTTTGTCTTATCATTCTTCTCTTCTTTTCCTGTCATCATTTACTGTATCTTGTCTCAGGCAAAATATTTTCTGCAGCCGGTTTTCCACCTGCAAGAGAATGTTCATAATACAAACACAATGAAATTTTTGTTTTGATGGAGCCCTCCAGGAACTTGACAAAAGATATATTATTATAATAATATTTTAGAAACTACAGCTAAGTGTTACATAAACCAGTTAAACTACATTTTATAAAGGCACAGTTTCTGTAGTCATGTAATCGCGCAAAATATTAAAAAAGTTTGAGTTACATGATGACCCAAATCAACTCAGTTTGAGGTAGGCTCTGTCCATCATCTCTTAAGCAAGACATCACTCCTAATACAAAAGTGCAAGTCAAATTCCACTGAATAATAAAATGTATTGTATACAAAAAAAAGTACTTCAGATTCTCAGTTTGAGCAAAAGTGAAAATTTTTCTCATGATTTATATCATAGCTTAGAGCCATCAGGAAATAACTTCCTTTTGTAGTCTTAACTTTACTATTTTCCACATGTTTTATAGTACAGCTACCATTTACATGTATTTAAGTATTTCTCAGATAATGTAATACACTCTAACACTATCTTTTCTATTTGAGGTAGCTGAAAGTTTAAAATAGTCTTTAAAACAGCAAAGAAAAATTTGAAGCTGAAAACCCAGTTTTGCAGATGTAAGAACCTTACATCAAATTATTCCATTTAGGATCTCTAGAAGAATTGAGCAAGCTCACATTTACAGGAGGAAACTCAAAAACAGCTGAACAAATGCATATGTTAAGCAACCTGACCTTGACTCTGTGCTCTGTACACGATGCTAGCGATGTCTTTGTGAGCTGTTGTTTCAGCTGAGCTAATGAGTACAATTCCTAGACAAGATCAGACTGAGAGCTCAGGAGAATGCAGGTGACTCAGAGCTAATGCTATATCAGATGGAGCAAAAAAAAAGAGCAAAGACATACACTCACTTTTGATTTCTCTGAGGGGGTAAACAGAAACACTGGAAAAAAAAAACAGTCTATTGGAAGAGAGGGAGGGGGAAAAAAATGCCTTTGGTAAGTGTAGGGAGTTAAGAGGTTCTGTGCTGCAATTCATTTTCAATATTTTGTGTAAAAGAAGTGCTCAGAGCATCCTGAAGAGTCTCTGTCTGGGAAATCTCACTGGAGCAAGTAGCTGCTAATTCCATTTTAAATTAGTATGTGTTCCTAAAGTACAATTTTGGCCTTTTAAAAACACATCTACTGAATGCTTTAAGCCAAGTGTTCTTCAGCTGCTTAAAGGTAAGGGTGTGCAGCATGCTGGTTATCCCCTGGGGCTGTTTTCCAAGGCCTGCTGTGTGTTTGGTGCAAGCCTAGTTTTATCCTTAGCACACTAGACAGTTTTAATACAAGCTACAACACTCAGCTGAAATCCTTACCCTACACACCAGCAAGCTGGGAATATTCAAAAGGCTTTGATGAAATTCTACAGCTTCGAAGGAGAATTTGGCATACTTCATAGAAAATCAGAGGCTAATCAAGAGACATTTTACTGAGAAAGTCAATGAAAGTGAACTAAGATAAATCTTTTAGTGTATGAACCCGGTAAAAATCCTTTTTTTCCCCCATATTTTTACCTTTAAAAAAAAACCAAGAAACTCTTCTATTTGCGTCTGAAAGTACCCAAATTGAAACTGAAATATTTAATGGAATTGAAATAGCTAGGAAAGGATAAAAAAAAGGCTGTGAGTACAAAATAAGAAGCCTCATGTTTTGCTTCATTCTTTACCCTGAAGGTCAGACTGGAGAGATGTGACAAACACATAGGAAAGTTGGACAGCAGTAATTCAAAAAAGAATAAACATATTGTGCCTTTTTTATACTCTAATTGCATTTCTTCCTTCTGCTTCTTCAAATCACATCTGACACTTGATAGATCTATCACAGATCTGATAGATTGCAAACAAATTCCAGGGTTGTAAATGTATTTCGCACATTAAAAATATAATTATATTGGTCAAAAAGTCTGCATCTTGTCCTTCTAAGGGCATTCAAGTATTTTACTAGTAAGTCATAAAGTTTGCACTCTTACTTTGCTCCAAACATTATTTAACATACTTGCTACATGGTTAGATCTATCGTTTTCTCTTGCTATTCCCAGTAGCTCTGATGTCCTTAGCATTCAATAATATCAAATAGTACTTTTTACATCCCTGTATTACTTCCTGTGAATTTAAGACCTGTCATACTGACAAATGTTTAAATCTCTTCAAGCCTGATAGAAGAGACTATGATTCTGTTCTGAAAAGGCTAGTTTTCCTTATCACAGTAAAACTTATTATATTTTTGTATGTTGCTAATACCATTTTAAATTGCAAATATTAAATTACCATTTCAAATAATAAAATAAGTAAATCATTAAACAGAAAATGTTATTCCATATTTTCTAATTATTGTGTTATTTTCTTTACCACAACACTTTCATAAACCATTTTTGGATCTCTATTTGTTGTGGACAGATTTTATTTTCTTTTGAGTTTCTTTTTTTTGTTTATTTGACTCATTTCATGTTTCTAATGGCATGATGGACTTTATATCATGAGCTGCTGCGTGCAGTTTTCAAATAAATTGTTCTTCACAGTCTGCAACATCCTAGGTACTGACACTACCC
Organism: Calcarius lapponicus; assembly: GCA_039654755.1. NCBI lineage: Eukaryota > Metazoa > Chordata > Aves > Passeriformes > Fringillidae > Calcarius > Calcarius lapponicus. Next base: position 411,622 of record JBBFKN010000042.1, read on the forward strand.
TTTAGATTTTTATTTTAAAAGAAGGTAGTGAAGACATGTACAATTAAGTGTTCTATATACACTGTTTTGCACCCTATTTATAACAGTTCAGGATCTGTAGTTCAGCTTAGTCAAGGTATAGAATGTTTCCGATGTCATTGCATTTTATATTACTATATATTCTCATATACATATTCTATATGTAAATGAGAATATATATATATGCAAACTCCACAGAGCAGGATTAAATGTAGATAGGAAAGAGTACTAATGCCCTGGTTTTGTTGTCTTTTTACATATTTTGTGTGACAGTTTTGTCATCTTATTTCAAAAGTTCCATACCTTCTTGGTGATTTCTCATGGGCATCTCCTCACAGCACTGACTCCTTCTCCTTCACAGTACAACAAACAAACTCCATCTCTCTTCATAGCACAGCTAACAGGCTCCAACTCCCTTATCATCTAGCTACTCAACTTTTTTGTAGCACTCTTCTTATTGGACACAGCTGTGGCCTGTTAAGGGCAGGCCTGTTCCTAATCTTTGGTGATTAGTACAGCTGCAGCTCCTCAGGTGTGAGATTACCTTCTGCACTATTCTCTTACATTCTATCCCTCCACATGAAAGCATTAGAATTTTCTCCATGCAAAATAAAATTATTTTTTATAACCAGAAAGGATACATGCACTGTCTCCTAGCTTTTGCTGACAAATAAATCAGGTGGGAAGTTCCACTTGCTCAGCTGCATCAAATATTTAAAGTTGAAGACCTTTGTCCACACACCCCAATCCAAAGTAACAATAAACAAAGACCAATAACAATAAGAAAATGTTTTCATAAAAAGACCATTAACCTCTTTCTGTTGAACTATGTAGGAAATTTTTGAAAGTATTTGTTGGCAATTGCTTGTTGCTTCAAAGTAGCAGTACTTGTTCACCACAAGTACTACTCTGCAATTTCTCTGAACAATTCACCAACCATTAGAGCACATTTGGCACCTATGTAGCCTTTTTCTTGTTACTACTGCTTGAGAGGTTTGCTTGATATTCTGTCTGGGGTACCCAGATCCAGCAGCTCTGTGGGCCAGACCTGTGCTTCAGGAACTCATCACCTGCAAAACAAATCTTCTCTGTTGCCTACGAGTGTATTCACCAGCTCAATCAGAAGCAGAAAGTTAAGGGTGTTTTCCATTCTCCAGGACCTGTATGTTTAACCTGAAGACAATGAGTTCTGTGCTGATTTGGGGGGAAGTGAAACCATTAAATTACAGTAAATATATTTTACCTGGAAGACACTCTTTACTCATCTTCCTGTGGAACTGGCGGGTAAAATCAGTGGAGGTAGACTTGAACATTATTGTCCTCTACTGCTTTTCAGAGTAATTTGGACACTAATTACATTTAAAAGACATGAGAAGGACTTCAAATTTGTTGCTCAATACATTTCAGTCAGGGTAGTTGTTGGATACAGGGCTATAAAAAGTAAAGATTTTTGTATGATAAAATAGCTGGGCAAAAATATCAGAGCTTGGTAATAGCAAAAGAATGTTAATCATTCATCACACTCTGCAATCCTATCTATATTCTCTCAGAAGATATAAATACTAAACAATTAAGGCCCACAGTCTCTCAGCAAGTTGACTCTTATTATTTCCATTTTACAGAAAACTGCAGGGCACAAAAATGAAACTCTTTGGTTAAGGTCACAGAGTAAGTCTGCTGAAGATGTGCAAATAGATTCAAACTCTGCTGATTCTCATTTTGATTTTTTAACTGAAGAACAGTTTTTTTCTGCAACATTTCACTCATTAAACATTTCTTGCATAGTTTAAATTAGGAGCATCATTAAGAAGTGAAGTTAATTACCTTCTCTCCTTTTAAAAACTATTTGCTGATTTCTATATTGAAAAGATTCAAGCAGGTTTTCTCATGTGTTTATAATGGTAAAATATCTAAACACAAATATGAAAATAATCATGCTGCTTTGCCATGCTTTCATGGTATAAACAGCCAATAACACCCACAGCAACTTTATTAATGCAAAGATTAGCAAATATAGGAGTTTAATTGGATCATGTTTTCAAACATATCAAAACCCTAAAAGACTTGTATTTACACTCTATTTCTTCTTTATAGGCAAACCTGACAGTATGAAAATTAGGTCGGTGTTTGAACCAACAAAATTTTTGCATTTCTCTAGTGAAATGGGAGGGTAGTTTTTCACAGTATGTTATGAAAAAATTTCTAAAATCTCATTTTTCAAACCATGTACAAGTCATGGAGAGGGCAGAATTGGAAAGTAGCAATGTTAACTGCTTAATATAATACCCAGAATCTTTAGTAAATTTCCTCTGGTGTATTATTTGAATTTTCAGGTCCTTACATAAAAGTAAAACATTTAACCTACAGGCACCTATGGAAATATTTCATATAGAGCCTAGAGAGTCAAAGTCTCATTGAAGAGGACTTAGGCAAAAGCTTCATGTTCCTAAGTTCAAATATTAAGGCACCTGTGGGACATTCTACCCTCTCATCTGCCATGTAAGCTTTCCGTCTCTGGAGACCTCTTCATCCAAATTGTTGACGAAGTCTCCAGCATGAAAATCCAGACTGGCTGGAGGAAGCCACAGACCTTTCTACTGTGACTGAGCTACCAAAAGCCTGGGAACATGTCATTACCCTTCTAGGATTCTCAAATCAAAACGTGCTCTCCTTGTAGTATGTCTCAACCCCTCATGGTTTTTGGAGCATGACTGAACTTTACATAAGTCAGCATGGAGAGAGAGGAAGGATACCTAATTGACATGTAGCTGAAAGCACTGACTTACAATGTCACAAGATGTCCTTAAAATGTGTTTTGTTTCATTTTAAAACAGATATTTGCCCATTCTGCAATCTGTCACATGAAGCTGCTGTATTCTAGGATGCATCACAGATGGAAGATTTTGTCTCCACAGCCACAATGTTCTGGTGAGAATCACATGCTGTTACAGTAGTCAAGTATTTAAGTCTCACCTGTGATGCATAAAGACCCTTATTTCTGAATTCCTCCTTACATCTTAGTTGTTAGATTTCTTTCCTGTAAGATAAGAACCCAAATCAAACACAGAAGGTATTTGGATTTTATTCTTCTATTTTCTAGAATGGCATTTAAGACATGCTCCTTACATTCCCCACCTGCCAATCCAGAAAGATTCTACTACTTCATCCACTTGACTCCAAAAGAGGATTAATAACTACATCCCTAGAGGAAATAAGAAATAAGCATCTAGTCTCCCTAAAAGACAGCTATTTTGTGAATTACTTACTTAGTAGTCTCTCTCCTTAAATATGAAAACAGATTAAACACCCAATTTAGAAAATATGCCTAACTTTTAGAAGATTGAAGCCCCAATTAAAATGTCTAGGTTATTTTTGAAAACAGCGATGGATTTCTGTCAGATATGGATGTCAGGTGATTTTTAAAAGTGGGACCATATTCCTTCCACAAATAGGATGCATTTCACCAAGCTTACTCTTTTGACTTGGGACTTTGTAGAATTCTGCAACATCTAGCGCAAGCCTAAATTTCATTTGTTCTCAAAACAATTAGTATGTATTAAATCAGGAATTTAATGTGGCCATCATCATTAGACTCACATAGTGAGAGTTAACAGGTTTTTTGCATGTAAAAGAGTTAATTTCTTTAAGATTCTTTATATTTATTAAATGGCTAGTCCAAAATTAGGTGATTTACTTGTACTCCATGTAAAACAGTTATAAAATACTCTTTAAGAAGTCCAAAAAGCTAATTTTAAATAGAAGTCTTTGCAAAGAAATGGAAACACTTGCTGACACTTAATATTTAATCTTTTTATTGTCACAACACTTTTTTTAGCTCTTTTTTCTTTAGCTCCCACAGAGAATGGATTCTGAAAGAAAATAGAAATAAGAGTCTTCATTCATCCTTATTATTATAACTAAGTTTATAAAGCAATATTATGAGCTTACTAAGAGCATATTGAAATTATAATACAGAAAAAAATTATCTGTGATCACTGCTGTAATTCATATGCCATTAAAAAGATAGCTCTGAATTGATAATCATGTTTTGGGAAAATAATCTGAAGTACCTGAGAGAAGAAAAGTGAAGAAGGAATTTGAGGTAACTTGCCTCAGAGACAATGGCACAACTGAAAACTTTTAAACTTTCTCAAAAATAACCTTTGTTAATTAATTTTAATAGCAACATGCTACAATGGCATAACTACACTGATAATGCAGTAAGAAAGAAGTTAACATGGGACAGAACTCCATAAATACTTCTGTTTTCTTTTTGCTAATGTGTAATTGCTGTAGTCTACTTTTTATTGATTTCTTTGGGTTTAGTTCCATGCCAGCAAAAAAAGCATTTGCAATATCTCTGAAAGTAATGAATAGATTAACAGGGACTGCTAATTATTCTCTATTACCAAGCCTTTAAATATGCAGTATATAAAGGCAGACAAAAAGTAATAATAATAATAATAGCTGTACTGCATATCGGCTTGGGGAATATTTGCCTAGTCTGCTTTTCCTCTGTGCCCATCAGTGTTATCTTTCTTCATATCACCTTGAGGCTAAAAACTGCTTTTTCCAGGCTTTGAAGTCATCCTAGAATAGAAACTGTATTTTCTCAACTTAAAAAACTTGGTGTCAATAAAGGAAAGTGCATGACAATCTTTCAAGCAGGAAATCCTTTACACACAAGGCCCATGCAGTGCATTACTATTACTTGTACGTGCCTCCTGTGAGCAAAGTTCTGACTCCATTGCCCTTTGGAGTAAAGTAGTAGGAGTGCTGATGAATTGTGATTCATAAGGACTGCCACAATGGCTATGCTGTGTAAGATCTTTGCTGCACAGTGGATCTGGCCATACTCAAGAAGTGAGCCAGCTCTGCTCCGTGTTGTTTTTCCGGGCATCAGTGCAGCCAGCCCCCACAAAGCCATGCTGAAATGTTGGATACATCAGCTCTGGTAAATTACAGCTGGTGCTCCCATGATATCTGAACTGAAATTATTTATTTGGTCTCATTTGGAAAACAAACACATTGAGGCTATGATCTGGTGATCTGGACCTACCAGAAATGCAAATCAGAGTTTCTTCTGCAATTACTACAACCTATGTGCACTTGACATAACACTGAGATTAGGAAGTAATCTGATAGATCACTTTTTGATTTTTGCTTTTCCAGTCTGCTGAATCTCATCTGCGCTGATTTGCAAGCCCAAAGCTGTCACAGACCCCAATTACTCACTTAACAGAGGATTCAGTCAGTACAAGAGAAACAGTTACACGATATTAGTTACATGATAATTTCTGTACCTACTTTCAGAATGCTGTACAAAGAAGGTGAGTCTCTTTAACTCCGTTTTTTGTTTGAGGAAACTAAATCAAGGCATAAGATGTGACTTGCCAGTGTCCCCATCAGCTCTTTCAACATTCAAGCAGACCAGGTAAAAATGTCATCAACACTCAAACTTATAATAGGTTGCTCTCATTTCTAATTTCTGTCAGAAGTGCCATCACAGCTTCTCTTTTATGGCAGTCTGAAGTATAGTTGTATACGTAAAGGAATTCAATTATACTTTTAAAGTGTAAAGAAATTTACAGTGAAATAAACCTATTCCTTTTGGTGTAGAGGGAGATTTTATTTATGTAATAAAAATCTTTATAGCAAAATTAAATACCAGACTAGTAATTATGCTTTCCTACAGTTTCTTAAAAAAACAGGTTTGTTTACAGGTAACATATCTGGCTATACCAGGATTTCCAAAGCCAGGAAATTGCTGCAACACTCAGCAATCCTTTGGGAGCAATGCTGAAAACTGATACCTTGATTAAGTAGCGAGATTGACAATCTGAGGAAAAAAATGTGAAAGAGACTAGAATGTGAATGGGAACTCCACGTGCATTTGGGAAGACTTGCTGCAGATCAGACAGCTTTGATGGTTCAGGATGAAGTTTTAGCCCTAGAACAGATTCTAGATCTGAGAGCTCTGCAAGGATCCTAACCTTTTTCTTTTTTTTTTTTTCCTTTATTAACAGAATAAGGAAAGAGACACTTTTAGTTATTTAAAGCATAAACAGCTCTGAAAACTTTTTTTAGAATTCAGCATATCTTTCCCCAGCAGAATAAAAGTTTCATGTATTTTTTTGCACAAAATAAATGTATTCTTCAAGTTTCTTCATATTTTAGGAGCAAGGACAGTGCTGGCAAACCAGTCATTGCTTTCTTCACCAAATGTGCAGATGTATACCATTATCGGGGAAGAGGAAGAAGTTTTTGTTTCACTAGTGTTCTCACTGGTAGAGATGTCAACAGAGGATAGGAGTGTAAAATTAATGGATCATTTTAGGAGAAAAGCAAAAAAAAAAATAAAACAACCACATAATTTGCAGAAAATACTTCACCTATGCTAACTAACATAGGCCTACCATGCAGTAAAACAGGACAGGAGCAACCAATCAGTGGCAAATTTCTCCAAATTAGAGCAGTTATTCTGTAACAGTAATAGAGCTAGAGCTATTCAGACCACACCTCTGATGAGTTCCAAATCACAGAGAGCATCACTCAAATATTTTTCTACTCTGGATCTATGCAATTACTAAACCAGTTCCTAATGATGCATTGCAGCCAAGTTTATCCAGCACAACTTCTGCTCCTGACACAAAATAGTCTGCAGCCATGGTTCAGACCCATGTGGCATCAAAAGAAGAAAAAGAATCAGAAAATATAAAAAAGAGCATTTGTTCGAGACTATTTCAAACCTTCCAGGTTAAAGGCTCTCTGCCTTGAGAGAACAAGCAGCAAGCTCTTTATACTCAACAGAAACAGCAGTGAAACTCAGGAGCTGCTTTCCTACAGTCTCCTAGTAGGATTTTTTGCAATCAATACTGTATGTTTTGCATCTTAGTTTTTGGGGTAGAGCACATTATTTTTTTCAAGCTTTGCAGTACTGCTGTGATTCCTAGAAATGTATCTCTCTGGGAAAATGGAATCTCTGTGTTTTCATAGTGCTGAAGAACCCAGGAACCTCAGGCTTCCTGGGTTTAGGCTTACCATGAAATTGAATCAAAACCAATGGTGAAAACATTTTGAATAATTTAATCATGTGGGACTTTTTGTGTGTGTGTGTGAATTCATATACATGTATGCAAGTATGCTGGAAAGATACTAAGAGGCAGAAATTACATTGGTTATGCCCTTTCTTTACCATCCTTCAATGTTACAGGGTCCCAGGAGTGAGGTGCACGGGAGTCTGGCAATTCTCATCCATATTTAACTGCTCCTCAGCAGCTGTCTAAGCCAGAGCAGGTCACAGCATAGGTGTATTTCCTGCCACATTTAGCTGTTCAGATCTATGTTCTATAGTGTGTCTGGGAAGTTGAACAAGCTAGGATTAGAGATGTTCTTCAGCTGTTTGATTGAAATAATGCTACTCCCCTCATCACAGACATTTTGATTGGAAATCTGCAGTGAGAGTCACAAAGGACGATGTTGATGCAATTAGGATGCTAAAATGACAGTGACAGAATGTTAGTTGAGCTGTGGGAATGACATCAAATAGTGGGTTTCATAGCCTGTATTTACCACCGAAATACATCTTCAGACTTGTGACGCACGATAGCAAACATCTGCCACCCTTATTACAGAGAAAGTGGAGTAACAACAAGGAGGTTATTTAGGGAGTAATAACAGCTTTCAAAGCAAAAGGCAAAGTGCTGATCAGTGAAGACCAGGAAAGTCCATATTTGTGCTTCACCTGTCATTTTTGTCCTTAGAAATATGTCTATCCATTTCCTTATCCCAAGCAGCTGTTTGGAATTATTCTTTTTAGGAGACTTTTCCACTAAAGTTAAAAGAGAGAGGGCCAAGAATTGCCTTCCCTGTATCATTTATTTATCAAGCTTCCCTTGCTTTGATTTGTCTAAGTGATTTTCTTTCCTGGCAGCTACAGAAGGAATTACTTTAGTGTGTTGTACTTAGTTTGATAATAGTTGTACTCTATATCATTCTGTGGCTTTGTTTATTATGCTGCTTTTTGTGGCATCATAACTTGACCAGTTTGGTGTACAGATATCTTTATAGCTTAGTGATCATATTTATACTGTGGCCAGTCAAAAGGGAAAGTTTGAGAACAGTGATTCCCAATTACATACACATATCGAAAGCTTACAAATGTATATATAGGCATATTAAAAGTGAGATCCAGTATGGAACCTCACTAAAGGTCAGAACAGGACCAGGTAGATGTTGGGCCAGATGCAGGCTCTGGATCAGACATGTTGAGGAGCATGGGAAAAAGCAGCTTGGTTCAGAGCATCGTCACTGGTCAGAGTGCTGTCACCTGCAGCCAGAGTCTTCCAGATCTGAGAAGCAGGACAGTGAGGAAACTGGGTTTGGGAACAGACAGAGCTGGACACAAAACATAATGCCTCTTATTTGTATTTGTGATGCTTTAAATTTTAGCTTTCACATTTTTTAGATTCTGTACTGCTTTAGTGTGTGGCTCTGAACTCATATAAAGTGTTATCAAGTTCTCTTCACACTTTAGTTAGACAAAACCATCCCTTTCCAGGTTAAGAACCAAGGACACCATTGTAGCTTTAGGCTCAAGAAGTGTAAACAATGGTGAATCCAGGAGAGCAATCTGGGAGGATGGGATTTCATAACCTGAAGCTGTAATTGGACAATTGACCCCAATATATAAATGGACCAAAACTTACAAAAGTGTGAAAACTCATAGCAGGTTGTGCATCTTGCGCCCATCTTGGGTCCATCTTGGGCAGAGCCACGGCCAGGCTCTTTTACTGCCTAAGGTGTATCCCTTGAAGGCCTTTCAATAAATACCTACTTTATTCCTTTAACTCTGTCTAGCCTCTGTTCCAGGTCAGCCTCTTTAGACATCATTTGCATGGCAATCTATACAAAGCCTGCAAGGTTCAGAAAGTGTGTGCAAAATAAAATGTTGTAACCAAATTAATGGGATTTTTAATTCACGCTCGTTAACTGGGGTACGATTACACCTGAAAGTGTCAGTGATTACATCCTGCAGTCATTTTGAATTTGGAGTGCCTGCTTCTGGGGTAACAGGGTCCAACTCAAGTAACGAATTAGTAGAGTGAAGTGGTGTGAAATGCATGTAAGATTAAGAGCCTACATGAAATGTCAGGGATGTAATGTACCCTGCACCTTGCCTCCATGAAAGTAACTGTAGCACCCTTAGTGTAATTTCCATGCATAGGCATAGAAATTAATTCTGCATAATAAATAACATAACACAGCCATGATTATTCAATTTTTATTCAATAATACAAATAGTAGCACAGTAGGACATATATATATTATGTCTTTAACAGAAAAATAACTATCAAGAACCTGCCTTTGTTCTGTCACCTTTATCCTGGATGAGTCTGGTGATCCTGTCTCTCCTGCACACTCTTGAAGTCTTAAGGAATACAGTTCTTTAATGTTCCTTGTCTGACCACTGATAATCTTCCCTCTTTCTCAGTGGAACAGTACACAAAGGAAAAAAAATGCAATGCTTCCAAGTCCCAGTCTTTTCATGGATCTTTATTTCACCAATTTCCATGTATGAAATAATTGTTGTTGAATTAACATGCTGGACCATATAAAGAACAATCAAAGTTCTGCTAATATATCTTAAAATACATAAATGCTCAGTAAATAAAAATACTCTAAATGATGACAAAGGCTAGGAAAAGAGGCATTGGCAGTGTTATTTGGATACTTCAGTGAAGTGGTTTGTATGTTGCTGGAGCTGACAGATTTCCCTAGTTGTTTCTAATTCTGAGAAATTGAAAGGTTCTGACATTGCCCCAAAAAGAAAAGGAGTAAAGGTGAAAACAGGGTCAGAAGAATTATGAAAATGGAACAGTGGAAGGGAAAAAAATAACAGACAGGCAGTTAAGAGAACAGGTCAATCTGTTAGGAGGACCATAATATCTGAGGTTATGACCATAAGGAGAAGCACTGCATTGTAGAAGCATTGTACATGTGCATGTTCAGGTACAAGCTCTTTAAGACAGGTCCTCTGAGGTGCCCTTCCCTGAAATTTTAAGGGGACACTGGGAAGCCTAGGGGACACTGGTGCTCCTGTGGGTGCTTGCTGCTAGAGCAACAGTTTATGGATTGTGTCCTGATAGAAGCTACTAATTACTCAGGCTGTGTCTGTATCAAGGTGAGATACATTTCTTCCCCTCTTCTTTCTTTTTAGAAAGTAATTCAGCCTTACAGCTCATGAGAGGGATGTGAGGCTGTTGTCATATCCCATCCTGACAGCATCCTGAAGTGTGTATCTCTCCTCCAAGCTTGACAGCAGAAGAAATCTTCCAGCCATTAAGGGAAACTTAATGATAGCTGGGATGACTTTTTGTCCTCCGCAAAATTTTGTGACACTGAAATGTTCCCTTTCTGTTCAGAGCAAAATTGAAATATTTCAAACTAATCTCTCCCTAATGAGGTACACTGACATGAAAGCATCTTTGCACTTCTCTTAAAATTTGTTTCAAATATGACAAAAAAACACCCCTGAGAAAATGTTAGCAAACTCAACTTTCCCAAGGTAGATTTTTGTGTTGACAAACTTATAACCAAAAAAAAATTAAACATTTTGTGGTCGAGTCTCTTTGAACTTTTGTAGATCAAAATATAGTTTTGTGCACAATGCATCAAAAAATCAATTTAGAAGCGGTTTATGAAGAGAGAATAGGGAACAAAGGACCCAATTCATCTTGTCCAATGAAAATAAGAAATTCATTTCCACCATAGTTTATAGCTTCTATCCAGTAAATCTGAGTTTGTCCTTCACTGGCAGAAAACAGGTTATACGCTGCAGGATTTTGGAAAATGAATTTTAAAAATTTACTCTTCATTTCAAATAATTATAGCAGTGGAAAGGTTTTTATTGTTCCTAAATCAATCTAAGTCAATCTATTCCAAAGCTAAATTCTGATCTACATTTTCCTGCATGCTGTTATTTTTATCTAATTTTCCTTCTATGCAGCAGATAAATAAAACAGTGATGTAAAATCCAAAAGGGAAAATAAATCTAGATGGAGTAATCATATCGTCAACACATCAGCTCTGCAAAACTCTGTCGTGCTTCCCTGCATAAAATGACAATTTAAAGTATCTTTCCACAAGTCTCATGGAGATTATTGTATTTTATTCTCTATTTAGGTTTAAAAAAAATCTTAGACAACCTATTTAAAGGTTGTCTCCTAGTGAAATACTTACAGTTCAGTTCAGCATTGCATGCCAGTTTCAGAGAGGTTGAAGTGTAATTTATTTCATTTTACTTTCATCAGCAAGTCAAGTTCATCCATCCAAAACCAGCTTTTCTGGATGCACACATTTCATTTGTTATCATTTTAAGTAGCACAGAGTGCAGTCAAATTCCAATATCTGTCAATCGCACACAAGTACTGTTAAGTAATCTTTTGCTTTCTATTTAAATGCTTACACCATAAACATTGAATAAATGCTTGCTTGGCACTCAAACAAACAGCTTAAAGCAGCAAAACTGCCTTTAAAACTGTATGGAATTTTCTAACTATTTGATGGGTATCTGAAAACTCTATTTTCCAGTTAATATTAAGTTATTTGGAATCTATTAAAAAGTATTCTGCACTGTAGTTACACCTCAAAAAATCCAAAGTAACTCAATTTTTAAAAATATTCCTCTGATATTCATATCTTTCTCTTGATTTGTTGTATCAAATTCTACTTACATTTTAATCTTCCCTTTTGGCATTGTAGAGCATAATTTAAGAACAATAAATAACAAAACCAGATGCTAAGGTGTTGAACATGACATAGGAACTTGAATAACTCAAAAAACAAACAGAAGATGTGTAGAAAAAGCCTTTAAAATGCTTTATTCTAACATGTTCTTAGAATTTTTTAATTATTTTTTTAAACATGCTCATAAATCTTAGACATCTATATTGGCAACTAAAATTAATCCACTAAAAATAGCTTGTTGAATACAGTTGTGTTTGTCTTATTCGTCACCCAAAACCTTAAAGAACAGAAGCCTTGAAAGAAACTGGCTGGTAATAAAAAAGAAGTTGATAATAATTGCTGATGCTGAAAATGCAAAAAGGGACAGAATATGAATGCAACTTAAATTGTAATTTAAGAATCGTTTATCTTTAAAGCTTTCTTTTTGTATCAGCTGTATCAATAAACATGCTCGTTTGCTTAATGGGGAGTAAATTCACCCAATTCCCCCATGCCATATTTCATCAGAATTCTAGTCTAAGCAACTGCCTTCTACTCCTTGCTAGACTGTTTCCAGAAATCTAAAGGCAGATTTCCCATTTCCAGTAATTTATACAGAGGTTTCATGCATCTCATGCTGTAAATAATCAGGATTGCAGGATTGCTGCTGTGTTTCCTGATGAAATAATTGTTTCAGAACAATATGTTCTTTCATATCATCTCTGACAAAAGACTTCAGGCACATAGGAATGAAAAATATTTTATTTCTCCTATAATAATATTACCTGTCTCTACTTTCTGCCTCCTTTCCCCATCCACCCCTCTCTGGCTCAGTGCCCCAGTGAATTCAGTGCTGTTTCCCTCCTTCCTATTCACCAGCACGGCAGTGATAGTGACTCCACTGCCTTCTGCACCCACTGGCTGTCACATTGCAGCACATCTCACAAGGACAACAAAACAGCAGCACTTCCCACTGGGACACAGCCTCCATCCAGGGCCAGCAGCTTGGGCAGTGGTGCCTAAACATTCATAAGTTCATCATGTCTGGGTTTGTTTGCATACTACATATATAGAGAGGATAGAGAGAAATATAAAGCATAATTGATAAATCACATTCCAGGGAATCTAAGGAATTAATGTGCTACAAATACCACATATATAGTGTGTGTGTATATATATATAAAGATAGATATATAGAGATATATATAGATATATATAAAAAAGTATTCATCGAAGTATGTATTTATAAAATACAGCAGGTGTGAAAACAGAAACATTTCCAAAAGGTGATTAAGTCTTTCCTGAAGTTACAGATTGTGGGTGGCACTGTATGTGCATGTATAAGGGAGGGTGTTTATTTTTTGCACCTTGTTCCAAATTTTAGATTCCCTGTGCTCTAACTTACATCTGTCTTGCTGTCTCCTGAGTTGCCTTAGGATTTTTATTTCTAAGTTAACCTTAAGGAACACAAAGGAATAGCTTTTGAGCTTTCTTTTTTTTCTCTTCTTACATGTTGCTGCAATCCACTGAAAGAACAAAACCCTAACAATACTGAAATTAATAGGTTTTACAGTGTTTCTGTGAGCAAAATTTCATCTCTGATACTTCTTGTCTTTCAGCAAATCCAGCTATGCTGGTAGAATTTCAAGCATATCTCTGCAGAAGGGTTAGGTTTTTCTTATTTTAAAGATCAAGGGGTCACTGACTAATCTGACTAAGTCTTCCATTTCTCTGTATTAATTTACCTCAGTCAAAAAAAATTGAATGTGTTTTCAGAGATTTGAAACAAAGGCACATAAAAAAGATATCTGATCTGAATAAATGTGATACGACTGCCTTCAGGTGAAGTTTGTTTGAAGAAAAAATTATATCCCACAGATTCAACTATTTTGATGCAACTTTAAGTCATAGTTGTCAAATACTTGTTCAAATTTTCATGATATTGTGAAAATTACTTATCTTTCCTGGACTTGATTTCCACCCCTCCTTTACTCCACATAGAGCAGTTTCAGTAATAATTTTCTGACTGTGGTGTGATTAAAACTTTATGCTTGCAAAAGTCCAAAAGATTCTTTAGGGACAGGCATTTAAAAAGTGAATGTATTGTTATTACTAGAGCAGTATTCATTTTGCTTCCATAGTACTCTTAATTGGTAGATTTGAAAGTATTTTATTAAAGGAAAGAAGTCTTACATTTTAGGTATCTATGAGACAGAAAATGATTAGTGCCTAACTCAAATTAAATTCTGCTCAACTAAACTCAGGGTTAACTGATCAAAGAGCCAGGAAGCTCTCTACCACTTTGTTCTGTGTCCTGAGTATGAGACTTGTCAGGGCATCAGCAGGCTCTAATTGCCCTGGTAAATCAGTGCTGTCCAGCAGAGCAATGTGCTTGTCAGTGAAATAATGATTTCCTAACATTATTATCATTGCTTTTGATTAAACTTCCTTTAGGAGGACTTACAATAGACATATATTCTAGCAGAAATTCCATTTGATTTGGCTGGGAAGAAGTCTTTGTGGTACTTTAACATTTGTTTTGTGTGACATTTGACCACAACTAACCACAGAGATCAAAGGCTGTCCTCAACACCCACCACCTGCTGACCAGTAGCAGGTCTGGCTGTTAACCCAAAAGCTTCCTTAGGGTTCCTGGAGCACCTACAAAATGCAGATAATCTGTTGGGCACCTACAAGTGCAACACACCACAAACAGTGAAAGAGGCTGCCCAGGACAGAACTGGGGTGTGTCTTCCTCCATCCTTCACCAAGATACTACTAAAGGAGTGGGTCCTTCTTGAATTCAAAGCTGGGAATCCTCCCTTAAGGGCAGGGATTTAGTCCCTTCCTTTTATGAAGAAGCTAGGAAATTACATCTTTTGAAACACAGCCAGAAAATTATTCACACAAAATAAAGACCATTTTTTGTGGTCTTTCCAACCATGGAGATTTAAACCCTCTCTTTAACTGTCTCTTTACAGGGTTGTAAACTGCATGGGAAAGGAAGATGACTCTACCTTCTACTGCTGCAGATGTGCCCCTGGGCATAAATCAGTAGGCAGTCAATAGGCAGGAGACAGAAAGAGGTCAAAAGAAAGTAGTATTGTCTTGATTAGCACCTAGGCCTCCAGTGAGGAGAAAAGGATTGCACACCTCTATTCCTAAAGCTCTTCACACATTGTAAAATCGACAGACATTGTTGTCTAGGGGCCAGAAAGCCTTTAAGGAAATGGAAATATCAAGATCTGAATCACTTGATGTTGAAGAAAGATTCATATCTAATAGATCATAGCTTCAATTTCTGCATAAAGGGACTTCATCCTGTGCCTGTTTCCTTTAAATTCAAGCAAACAAAAAGCAGCTGTTACCAGTGCATTTAAGATGGAGTCTGCTCTTGTAGGTACATCTATTTCCTTAGGGCTCAGAGCTGGGGTAATAGCTGGTTTATTGATTTTGAGTGGGCCTTCCTTGTGAGGAATGAGCCCCTTCTGGGGATGTGTTGGCACCAGGCAGCTAAGAGCACAGGAGTCTGAAAGGCAGAGGGTCAGAGAGAGTTTAAGCATGACCAGCACTAACGGGCAAATGAACAGAGGTTTTCAGGGTTGCAGGATTGCAACATGTCCCCCTGATCCCTACTAGTAGAGCCTGTTTCTTGTTTGGGGCTTCTTAGGACACTTAGGATAGCTAATCAGCTAGGGACTTAGGTTCCTCTTAACATTTTTGTCATCAAATTAGTCCTACCCACAATTGCTAAACTGAATTAACTGCATGGATTCTCAGTCTGTTTGAAAAGGCAGCTGCTTGCCATCACTTTTTTTACAGCAATTTCCTTAAAGTAAAGGAATCCAGCATTAAGTGCTGCTGACCTCAAATCTAGACCCCTTTTTTTATTATACAGCTAATTTCCCTTGCTCTTTCTCTCTGTGTTTCCTCCTACCTATCTCTCCAGACTTTTTTTAGAAAGTCACTTTCTGAGTAAGAGTGCTACATAAAATCTTCCTTGCATGGTAGGAACAAAGGAAATCTCTTTCTTTCCACTTTTTAAATGCCTAGTTTTAATAAGCAGTCAAGTTGTGCCAGAGAAAGACTATGGGTTGCAAACCTTAAGATGGGAAAAAGTCTACTTGACAAATTGCATTTCTAAGATACAGTAAATAATTGTACACTGAATTGTTACTCCAGTGGCAAAATTTTCATTAATTCATTATGGAACTTTTTTCTCTATTAAGAGTAGAATAATGTATGATACTAAAATTCAGTAATTGAACTCTAGAATCAAGGGCAAATTGAATATTAGAATTAAACTTAGACTGCAAACATTTAACTTCTCTTTTTAATAAGCTTAAAAGGAAGACAATAAGCTAAGAAATAGCAAATAACTTGAGCCTTTTCAAAAGAAACATGATCTCTGGACTAACTGCTGGCTTTGTGCAGCTTTTTGTCAGCAGCCTGCGCAGAATATTCTTCATTGACATGTTCTAACCTCGAGTTGCTCTCAGAGGCATCAGTGTCTACGTTAACCTGGAGAGTAGTAAAAAGAAAACATCACCTTAGAACAGGTTGGTGTTTGCAGCTACTGGAGTATTTTTTCAGACAATTGCTCCTTCAACCCATTCCTCTTGTGTATTTGCTATTTCTTCACCGAAGAACTTCAGGTTTTTTCTTTTCTACTGAAAAAGTCTCTTCAGTGACTTTGTTAAGCTTTGTATTCTCAGCTTGTTATACTTGTAGTTCCAGCTATCTGCTCTTCCTTTTGTTGTGCATACAAAGAGAAAGTTATGCACTCTCCAAGAAATTAACGACTGCTTTCTCTCAACTGCAAATTTGTTTTCTCAGAAGAGTGTACAGTTTGAGAGGTTGAGGGATTGTTAGTTTTGCTGGTTTTATAGTATACACTATCTAAAATATATATTGTTTTTTAAATATGCTTTCATTCTGTTTTATCACGCTTTAGGTTTTGGGTGATTAAGTTTTTGTTTCAGTTTGTGTGCATGCATATGTTTAAACTTCTTAATAGGAAAGTTTCTGAATTTATTTTTTGTAGATCCTGCTCTTTCTCCCTGTGTTTGAGTAAGAAGGCACTTGTATCAGATCTTAAAAGAGATCTATCAGATCTCTTCTGCTCATGTTTTCAGTATCCAAATTTTACAGTATCGTATAATCTTTATAGTGAATTACTAATCTTGCTCCAGCAAGACAAGCATTTCATTCAAGAGTCTTGTTTTATAATCACCTTCTATCTTACACTTAACAGCTTATTCTTTTGAAATATTTGGTACTACCAACACAAGTAATCTTGAGAACATAGCTGTTGGTGCACAATGAAAATGATTGGTGCTGTTTTTCTTTTCTTCCAATTAGTGCTAGTGTCCTCACACACACAAGTGCTCTACAATCCATCAATTATTTGAATTGCACTTTTCCCAGATGGAAAATAAGCCTCTGTTGTTTTGGCACTCAGTATATTACAACATGAAGGATTTGTATTCTCTATGCACAGAATCTAACCTGAAGTTTTGAGTCACTGGTGGGCTTTTAGGAAAGCTGGATGAGTGAGGAGTTCTGCTCAAGGCATCTAGACAACTAGCATAACCTGGCTGAGGACTCTTGGCTATCCTGAGTCCTCTTGACGAGCACTCAGTTACTTCTTAGCTCAGAATAGTCCAGAAACCCGATTCTGTTGATTGTATTTGTAAAACAAATGTCCATCCTTCCATCTGTGAGGGGAAAATTCTCATTTGCAAAGAATACGGATGGACATATTTTAAAAAGTAAGCCTATAAATTATCACCTCTGTTCTCTGTTAACATAGCAGTAAATGGCATTCTCCAATTCAGCCACAGAGCAGATTGCAACTGATTTCAGCACTCCAGTAGCTTTCTTTTCTCTCTAGGGCAGTTGTTGTCTCACTGGCAACTAGGATCCACAGCACAGAAGATTTTTCAAATTAAAGCAAGGACATTGACCTGCATCCTAAATAAACCAGTTATATCAGTACAGATCCCAAACCTAGGGGTATAACAAGTCTCTTAAGGAAAAGGTGCTAGGCAAGCTGAGAAGTGAAATGCTAAGCAGAGATCAGATTATGGGGAATTTATGGTATTTCTTAAAGGTCTCTCAGGCTTTCTTTCCTGGCTACAGAGCTGTCTCAAAAGTTGTGTTGCCGCTGGCAAAATCCTCAGATCTATGAAGGTTTATCTGGAAAAAAGGCAGCATTAAATCTCAATTAAATTTTTTGAGCTTGCTTATGCAGCAAGATAGGGCAATGTAAGTACTGCACCTAGCCTCTAATCATATCTACACAAACAGCTGGTGCTCAGAGCTCCAAAAGCCTTGCTCTGCCACAGAATTAATATACCCCATAGAAGGTGTTCAATATTATAAGTGGGCAGCCTTTGCTTTTTCCTGATTCTGATTTATCTTCTTCACAGGAGGAGGTGTTTTTCCACTATACAGGGAAACTACATATTAGGAAATCAGTCAGAAGCAACTGTGATTTTTTTGATGGGGAGTATAACTTATGTGCACAGGAATGCCTATGGTTCTCCTCCTGCCACTTCATGCTCTCTCTCTGACTTTGCTCACATCATTTTCACAGCCACTGTGAGCTAACCAGGGCTTTCTGGTGGGCGGGTGGCCATCACAAACACACAGTTTGTGCAGGTATGTTATTCATATTTCAGCTGGCCAGCTGCAGTTTTACAAGCCAGTCACAAAGCTGAAGAGCTCTTTCTGCAATTCTGGCAGAATCAGAGAGAACAGCCGTTTGCTGTTCCCAAACCACATGGAAAGAGGGGAGGAAGAGACCACTTGCTTTTGGAGCACTTTTCTTTGATCAGCTTCATTTTGTGCAGAGCCTTTTCAGGGCTTTTGAAAGAGGCAGGGACTGGCTTGTGCTGCATAACTAGGATGAGCTTTATATTCAGAAAGATAAAAAGCTCTTTTCTAGCAAGGCAGATAAAATTTGCTGCTAAGCTACAGTGGTGAAGAACTCCATTTTCTATACCTAGCACAGTATGGAAAGCCATCACCCCTTTCACAGATTGCTGTTGGTCATACACTAGCTGTGGTGTGGACAAGCAAACGTGGAAGTTAAGGTAAAAAAGGTTCTGTCTGCATGCTGCCAAGGCTGGCAACGCTGCTGAGGTTCTGACCACTTTGCATGCCATTGATTTTCCAGTTGTGCCAAGAGAAGGAAAGGGTACCTCCTGTACCCTCTGAGACAAACTCATAAGATTAGAAAGCAATGCTGCTGCCATGTGGAGTGTCCTGACACTAACTCTGGATTGTCTGGAAAAGTTTCTTGCTGATAGGACTGTATATTTTTTTAATATGTGGTAGTGCTGGTGGACATAAAATCACTCTGGTATGAACAGTAGTGCTTTAGCCATTTTCCCCTGCTGTTCTGAGAGACTCTGTGTCCCTGGCTAATGTCTTTTGCTGTACATTGGATCACAGTAAGAAACCACTGAGCTGTTGCATAAGCAGCTGGAGAGTGACAGTGTGTGACTGCCATGGAGAGAAGGAGAGGATAGATGACAATCAGGGGGAAGGCTGGGGGCTGCTGAGCCGTAGCAGGATGCTGTGCCTTGCACAGCAATTTGGAGAAGGAAGCTGAGAATAGGATTTTCTTCAGCAAGGGGGTCAAGATTCAGACATTCACGAAAAAAAGCAGCTGTACCTCATCTAGCAATTGACAGGAAGATTTAGGTTTAGCCTTTAAAAATAGGGACTTTGTAGTTGTCCACATAAATTTTTGCTTTCCTTCACGTTTTCACTCTGTGCCATGTGGCTACTTCATAGTGTGCAAGACAACTTTGAGGATGGGGGATGTTTTTACTCATTTATTCTGCAATTCTTTGCAGTTTTAGACTGCCAGTTTGTACTCTTATTAGGTTCATTTTACGAGAATCTGTATTTAATGCCATGAGCACAAGGCTGGAAGGAACCAAGAGAGGTCATTGTAGCCCAGCCCTAGGACCTGGGGGCACAATTTGATCTCTCATTGCTTAGTGGTGCTTGTCTAACCTTGTTCTTGCCAGTCTCCAGTGATAAGTTCTGCACCATTCCGAAGCAATCTATCTTAATGGCTACCTGTCCTCGGGGTGCTTTTAGTTAATTTTTTTTAAACTGTTCAAAGTAAAATTTACCACCACTGAATGAAATTATTCTACACTGGTCTCAGAGTGCAGATACACAAAACTGGAATCTGTGGAATTAACAAATAACTCGAAAACAAAGGAGGTGGAAAAGGGAAGAAAAAGAATGTTGTAAACAGTCGAATAAAAATACACAGTCTGAGATCAGCAGCTCATTCTGTTTTCAGCCTCTTAACTCTGTGCAGCTCTGTTGAGCCTTTTCATGCTGGGCTGTTTTCAGAAATCTGCGGACAGGCATGGAAATGTGTGGAAACAAGCCTGTGTTTGGATGTTGGGGGAGAAAAAAATCCACTGTTCCAGTTGCAACAGAGGAAGCTTAACTGGGAGCAGTGAGAGTTAATTCCGATAAAAGGAGCACTCTTCAGTTTCAGGAGCTAAAGCAAAAGCCCTCGGGGGCACGTCCATACAGCAGTGACTTGGAGATAAGAAGTTACACGCTGGCTATCCTGAGGCAATCAGGTTTTCTTCAATACTGCAGGTGAAAAAGCTCTAGCTAATTGGAAGTGTGCTTTAAGAAAATCCAGCTTTTAGCATAAATGCAAATATGCCATGGCCAAGGGTAGTAAAACCAGAGGAAAGGGAGAGCAATCTCACATGAGCTTTTTTTCTAGCAATAGCAATTGTTTTCTTGTGATTCCTATCAGTTCCCACTGCATTCATGTCCTTTTATAGCCCTGAAGTATCTACCTAGATTGTCTGCTTCTAGAGGTAGCTACCTCTGACATCTCTGTTAACCTCCAAGTCCTTTTGCTCTTCACCCACTCTGATGCCAGGAGTGACCCTTAAGGATTTGAGTTAAAGTATTTCTACCTGAGGAATGCTGAGACCAGCTGTTGGTGAAGACAAGAGTTAGCCCCAAACACATAAGAATTCTAAGGTGTGAAAAGTAACATTTTTTTTTTTCATTATTCAGTGTCCATGCTTTTAAGAATCTTTGCTTTTTATTTTAAAATACTGCCCTTTCCTTTTGGAAAATCTTAGTACTAGACTAGTAATGAAAGTTATACCTTTGCAAGTAATGATATATTTTGGGCTACTGGCAAAACCTTGAGAAACTAAAGAAATTGATGCAAAAAATTCCAAAGAAAAAGGCATCAATATTATTGACGAGAAAGTTCATATTTTCTCCCCACTGCAGTATTGCATAATCAGAAAAAATCCAAAACATAGCTGTCCCTTCTGGAATGACTGAGGAGTCCCAATTGCAAGGAAAATATGATAAAACGTTTCCATAGAATTCAATTTTATTTCTTAATAAACATAATGCATTCAAAACCAGACAATTTTTTGCAAGCCTTGCCTGGTAAACTTGGGGTTAACAGGGCTGATACCCCATTACTATCTCCTTGTTTGTGTTACTGCTAAATGCAGTTGCTTGCTGATAGAATGCCAAGATTTGCACTTAAAAAGAAGCCTTGCTAAGTTTTGTACCGAGAAAAACAGTCTTGTACTGATAAAATACTATACTTTCAACTTGGGAAAAAAAGCACCTAGAAAATACTTGCTACTCCACAGCACTCTGAAATGTACTTTATAACAAAACTATCAAAAGTACAGAATTCTTCCAGCTGGCAAAAATCTCAGTAAACACATCTCTTTGACAAAGTTCTCCTTTCAGACTCCGACATGCATGGGGGAGGGAATCCACAGAAAGGAAATTTGTGATTCTGTGGTGGAAGAAAAGCCATGAAAGGGGAAGGGTGAACTAAGGTGACTCGTGGATGGCTTGCAACAAATGTCTCCTTAATGTCACCTTTATAGTGAGAATTACAGTGGGATGTTAATGGTTATCTTGGGCACAAAAAAGAAGGACATAAATAAATAGGGAAAAGACTCCCCATTTTGGAGATTACTATGGAAAAAAAAGGTCTATGAATTCTAGTGCACCATAACCTTTATGTCATAGTAGTACATACAAACTACTTCACAAAAAAATCCCTTCCAACCCAAACCATTTTAGGATACTATGCAAATAATATGTGTCAACAAGTGCTAACACATGCCTTCACTGTACTTACTGCTGCCTGACTGTGCCCAGGACTCAGTCCCAAAAGCCATGAAAGCAGAATTTGCTGGTCCATTCCATGGGTCCTTCAGTCTGCCCTGTGAAGCACAGAAATTATTGATTCTGTTAGTACTTCATGATGAAAAATTGCCACTATTCCCAGTATACATCTTAGTAGTAATTACTGTATTCCACAAAATGGAATGCAAAAATAGAATTCCATGAAAAAATCCTGTCCAGCTCCTCAGGGTATGGCTAAGTGGTATATTTAGGAGTCTGCTCTTTTCCTCTGCTTCCTTGCAAGACTCTCATTCAATTTTTTAAAGGGTTCTGCTATTAAAATCTTTTTCTACCATCCCATTAAGTAGTTTAAGAGCAAAGCATGCCAATGATGCCAATACATCTAATGGATCTGTGAGACTGCATAATGAATCTCTCTGAATCCAAAGGATGCAGGACTATAAAGGACTATACAGCCTGGACACAGGTTAGTGTTTTGGTAAAAGGCAAAACTAAAAACCATGATCCCACATCAGAAGGGGCACATACCTTCACAGGACAGCAAAACCAGGAGAGGAAATCAACCCAGAAGACACAAAAATTGGCAAACTCATCTGTTTAACATGGTCAGACATTAATATTGGTACTTGGGGTAGCACAAACCATGAGTGATTATCTCACATTGGCTCTACATTTCAAAAGCTTCCTACACAAATGCAAGAGTCTGGACAAACTGGAATTTCAGGCAGAGGACAGAAGACATAATATCTGGTCAATTCCTATGCAGTAAAAATTGTCATGTGATGATGCAGGGGTTTGTTATTAGTTAGCAGAAGAGCTTAGTGTAAAATAATCCCTGTCAGAGACTTGAGTCAAAAGGCTTATAACTGGAGGGTGACTATGTTACAAGGCCCAATGTTAAAATCCTTTTCTGATTTTTCATCATCCTTTTTAATCCCTAGAAAATTATCAGCTCCTGTGAATAAATGTGTCCCAATCTATTGTTCAAACTCAGCTGACACTCTGTTCAGTGATAAGTTATACCTATGCTGTGTATCACTTTCAAAAGCACAGAAACAAAGAACAGCTTTACATGAATATCAGCTCAGCCTCTTGCTTTTTCCTTGAGCTGCATCTCCTAGAGCTGTTCAATCTAAATCCCTTCTTCCTTAGAGGTCTCATTCTCACTTTCCCTGCAGTAAGGCAGGGAAGCAGTCTTAGTCTCTCATAGGACTTATCCTTCCTTCTAGACATAATTTCAAGAAACAATCAACACAGGCTAAAAAAAGCCAATGCAATGTTGCTGGAAAGCCTCATTTTTCTTTCAGAGGGATTTAAACTGATGCAGATAAATGGAAAAGCCATGGACATGCTTTTCCTCTCCTTTACTCTCCTCAGGATCATTTTGCTAAAAGCAGAGAGGGCCTGCTAAACTATGTCCTTCAGAAAAAGGGCTCAAACAAAAGCACCAGGCTCAGCATTCCATATATTTTATATAATTGTAGGAGGTGTTTGTGCCCAGGCACTGGCAGCAGGGACTGTGGGCAGCCTCTCCAAAGAGCAGCCAGGACCTCCCCATGCCAATTCCAGCATATCCCAACGCACCCACTGCAGGGCATGGCTAAACCCTGCAGCCAAGGTGCTGGCACCTCTGGGAAAGTGTATTCAACAAAGGCACACCAAGGTCAGAGGAGAAGGGTAGGAAGATGTACTCCAAGCACCAGAGCAGATTCCCCTGCAGCCCGTGGTGGCCTGGGGAGGACCCCACAGGAGGATGTGTCCTGAAGGAACAGCATTCCATGGACAGCCCACTCAGTAACAAAGTTTTTTTTTCCTTGAAGGAATTGTATCCCATAGGAAGGACTCATTTTGGAGGAAGGGAGTTGTATAAAAGGAGGAAGGAGCAGCTAGGAGGAATAGTTGTGGACTGATCACAAACCTGCATTCCTATCCCCCTGCACTTCTCAGGAGTGAGTAGGAGGTATAGGAGTTAGGAATGAAGGAGGAAGCCGGGCCTGGGAAGAAGAGAGAGAAAATTTATTTTAATATTTGTCTTTGTTTCTCACTATATAAATCAATTTTAAATGGCAATAAATTACATTATTTCACCCCAAGATAAGCCTGTTTAGCTTATGAAAGTAACTTATAAGTGACCTTCCCATCCTTACTTCAACCCATGAGACTTTCATCTTGTTTTCTTCCCATATTTTGTTGAGAAGAGATAGGGAGAGAGTGGCTGGGTGGGTCTGACAGCCAGACAAGGTTAACCCACCGCTATAACTAAAACCAGAATTAAAACCATCCATCTTCCCAAAACCAGGAGATATTGTGACAAATTCCCTTTTCTTCAAGATACAGTGTTAGAGTAAAGCTAAGGGATGTTCCCTCCTTCTTCCTTTCCTCAACAATGAATATGAAAACATTTCTGTTGTAACTGTAGTGCTACAGTCACTACAAATCAGTTTTTGCACTCATAAAGCATGCAAAGTTACGTGCTATTAGTGGGCCTCTGAATCACATTCTACCATGATTTCATCCTAAATTTAATGATTTATTTCATAGTAGGAAGAGATGAGCTACAGAAGTGGTTTTAAAGGCCTGAAATTTACTTTCTGCTTTCTTTGACTTTGATTGTATATATATATATAGATAGATAGATAGATAGATAGATAGATTTATATAATGTTATACATTTTTCTATTTATAGGGGTGGGTTTTTTATAAAATTTTTGTAGCACTATCTAGCTAAGGAAACAAAACACAACAAATTGAAAGATGTGCAGAAAAGGAAAGTCAGACACCATGTACAGTAATTGCAACACATTGTAGAATCTACAGTGTGCCAGTACGTTCAGACTACTTTTTCCTGGTAAGTGACTTCCTCCCCTTTTCCCTTATGTGCCAGGGTGCTGCATGGTTAACTTTTTTTAGTTTTAGAACATCTGTGAGTTCTAGGGCTACATTCAGGATCAAAAGTTAGCAATTAACAGCCCCTAACTAGGGTTGTTAGGTTTTGCAAGAACCATATGGTAGAGTAGTTCTGGAAAGAGACTGATCACTTCTCTCAGGAGGAAACATCTAGAGCAAGGACAAAGGAGGCTGTAAGAACTTCTCAGCCCTTCCTCTTCCCCAAGGAAAAAAAAGGATGCCTCACAACGATGCAGCATATCTCTACTTTTCCTAATTTTTAGCACATAAAAACATCATGAAATATACAAGAACATGTTTTATATTAATTTCACTTTATTTTTCTTTTTGTGGGAAATATGTGAGATATGTGGCTGCACAGGGAAACTCTCTATTGGTGCTTCCTCCCCTAGGTATTTCAGGAGTCCCCTGGAGAAGGCATGAATGTTCGTCCCTATGTAGCCACCAGACATGAACTAGTTTTCTAATAAGAGTCTTATTGATTACACAATTAAAGTTCTAGTCCCTTCCTTTTTCAATCTTCTAATCCTATGTCCTCCACATTCACACAAATACAAATGCAACAAATCTGCAGCATGTTATTCTTTGTGTTTTCCAGACACAGGGATAGAATTAAAGGGTAATTTTGTCTGTCTTCTGTGTTCCAAATGCTTGGTCTAGGTTCTGAGCAAAAACACCTCTCAATATGTACTGATACACCAAGTATGAGAAATATATTGAGTATATTGAAATCCTGCTTTTAATTTGTCAGTGAGCTTTTAATGTGAAGACGAGAAATATTGTCACTTTGTCACAGAGTGCATGCCTTCTCCATTCAAAAGAAATTTCTGAGGCTGCAGCTCAGTGTTATTGAAGTTTTATCTATTGTGATATCTGATTATTTTAACAAGATATATATATATGTAATTTAATACCTGATACTATTTTCTCTCTTTCTTTTCTTCTTTTTTT
Organism: Calcarius lapponicus; assembly: GCA_039654755.1. Classification (NCBI taxonomy): domain Eukaryota; kingdom Metazoa; phylum Chordata; class Aves; order Passeriformes; family Fringillidae; genus Calcarius; species Calcarius lapponicus. The sequence continues at coordinate 437,410 of JBBFKN010000042.1, forward strand.
CTCAGAGCAAATTATGACATCGACATCTAAAGGAATTTTCCGGCCATTTTTTATTATCTTCATTATCCTTGGTTGTTTCATGGCATTTATATTAATTTATATCAAACCAACAAATAGCTGGATTTCTGGTCCTATAGAATCAGCCAGTTCAGTGTTGAAAATGAAGAACTTCTTTTCTTCCAAAACTGATAATCTCAATGAAACTACTGTTTTGATCTGGGTTTGGCCATTTGGTCAGACGTTCGATCTAACGTCCTGCCAAACGATGTTCAACATCCCCGGGTGCCATCTGACTATTGACCGCTCGCTCTATAACAGATCCCACGCTGTCCTCATTCATCACAGAGACATTAGCTGGGATCTGGCCAACTTACCTCAGCAAGCCAGGCCACCGTTCCAGAAGTGGATTTGGATGAACTTGGAGTCTCCAACTCACACTCCACAAAAGAGTGGCATCGAACATCTTTTTAACCTGACCCTGACTTACCGGCGTGATTCAGATATCCAGGTGCCTTATGGCTTCATGATGGTTGGCACCAGTTCCTTCACATTTGAAGTACCAAGTAAGGAAAACTTGGTCTGTTGGGTTGTGAGTAACTGGAACCCCGAGCACGCTCGAGTCAAGTATTACAACGAGCTCAGCAAATACATTGAAATCCACACCTATGGACAAGCCTTCGGAGACTACGTCAATGACAAAAACCTGATTCCAACTATCTCTGCGTGCAAATTCTATCTTTCCTTTGAAAATTCAATCCACAAAGATTACATTACTGAGAAACTCTACAATGCTCTTCTGGCTGGATCAGTACCAGTTGTACTGGGCCCTTCCAGAGAAAATTATGAAAATTACATTCCAGCAGACTCTTTCATACATGTGGAAGATTTTCTCTCCCCCAGAGAGCTGGCAGAATATCTTCTGATGCTTGACAAAAATAATAAGATGTATCTTAGTTATTTCAACTGGAAGAAGGATTTTTCAGTGCATCTTCCTAGGTTCTGGGAATCACATGCATGTCTTGCATGTGATCATGTGAAAAGACACCAGGAATACAAGTCCATTGGAAATTTAGAAAAATGGTTTTGGAATTAATTTGTGGAGGGTGTGTGTGGGGGTGTGTGGGTGTGTGCATGTGCATTTTTTTGAAGAAGCCAGAAAGGACTTCAGTCCAAGTGGAGAGGAAAGGAAAAGAGTAAAAAAGGAAGGAAAAGAGAATCTCACATCATGGTTTATCAGTTATTCTCTTGGCTATCCTATTTATATTTTGTAAGAGATTTTAAAAGATCAGCAGCAGCAGTCATCAGTACTCAGTTTCAAATTATAATAGATATACTAATTATGTGCACTGAAGAGTATTTGATTGCTTATTATAAATTTAAAACAAGATTTTCCACATTTTCTGTGAAACATGTCCCAGTCTTTCACTTGAAGTAGTAATTTTTAACTTTTCTTCTTTTATTTTTAACATTATCTTTGTTGTTTAACCTATTTGGAAAATGAGGAAACAATTTTTAAATGTCAGAGAAAATTTTAAAAACATAATTTGTTGTTCCTGACAGAAATGTTTGTAACACTTCAAAAGACAGCAAATTTTCACATGTTCATCTTGCATTTAAGAGTATAGCAGAGTACAATACCTAACATTATGGAAGTGTGATAAATTGCCCCCTTTTTAAGGGTAATGAACCTAGAACTATAGTTTTTTAAATATATTAGAATAGTGGATAGTCTTTGTTTCTAAAAAGGTTTCCTAACAAATGGTCCCATTATGTTGCTTCAGGAATGCATCTCTTCTTGCCCTCTGAAGAAAAGAGAGGTCATATTTAGAGAAAATGACCAATCCTGGTGACCAAAACCCAGATTCATCAAATTTTTGAGTATATTCAAATGCAGCACAACCTTGGCCTTCAATATGTCTCAAGTATTTTTAACCTGAACCAGGGCTTTAAATAGTGTTACACTGAGATAAAGAGTTTTTTAAAAGGTGTTTGATTACATCAGCCTTATGCACTGAATTCAGCTGATAATAATGGATTTTTTAGAAGCAGTTTGCTGAGAAATTTTACAAAGCTCTCTCCTATAATTTCTTGAATAATAGTCAATTTCCCCCAATTCTGTAAAGATCTGTTGAATTTTAACTGTAGCTGGACAACTTGATGCTATGACACATAAAGGCAGGGAAAAATTACAAAGCAATCCATTTTCTGAGAGAAATATACTGAAATTCAGTAAATAAGTTATCAGGTTGCTACATAACCTTTAGACTTACCATGCTAATGAATTTGGGGGGTTGAAAATGTTTTGTATGAGAGGTATTAAAAATGAACTCTTCAGAGCAACGACGCTATCAATATTTGATAATATAAGTAGGTTTTTAAGTATCAGATATGCTCAAATAGCAAACATTAAATTGTGATGATTATTATGAAACGTCTGCTTCAAATATGTATCATTTGATTTTACTACTTCTTTCTCTCAGCTAAGACAAATTTCTGATTGCCATATATATTCATATGTACAAGGTTGGTTTAATGACAGAAATGTATGGGTATGCTTTAGTATCAAATGAAAGCAAATCAGCTTGGATTTTCAGGTCAAAGTGCTGCAAATCACACCTGCTACTGGAAAAAAAAAAGAAAAAAGTTAAACTGGAAAGACTTCTGCTTGTGAGATGAGTAAGACCCTGATCAAGCAAAGTAGTCAATCAAGTAACTGAGATTAAATTTGCAGACAAAAAAGTTGCTGCAGTAAGGAAACGAGAGATAAATTATGAATATTTAGCAAAAGACAGTAGGACTTATTACAGGCTGGAATAGAAACACAAAAGGCTATAAGAGTAATTAGTTAAATTTATAGAACTCAAAACCCCATGGAAAAGTTATAGAATTACTTCTGCTCTGCCTATGGTTTCAAAAGCTGTATTCTGATCCAGCTAGCTTTCAATATACTGTGAATCACCTAAACTCACCAGCATTCTAGTATGCAGCAAGATAAGCTTACCTTGAACATTAATGCAATACAAGGAAACTGAGTCTTCTAAAAGCAAACTTCTGACGTGCATGTAATATGAGTAATATCTTATCATTTTGAAGGCAAGTTGCTATAGCTTATAGTCTGTCCTACAGGATATCGTAACATTTTGTTTTCAGGAGGACTGTGAAATTCTCAGTGACTGAACATACCATTGGTTTGGCTCAATAACCTGATTCCCTCAGTGCTGGAATTTGGAAGTCCTTTGTATTTACCTCAGTGAAAGGTGATTGTGTTCAACCATTCCTCACTTCAGATTGTGAGAGCTGTTCTATGTGTTAGAAGGCCATGGGTGCATTCAGACTGGTTCCTTGGCATCAAGTTCAGCGAAGTCCTTATAGTAATAGCAAGCAAGAATATATAAGATATTTGAAGTGTGAAATATTGGTCAGAGTATACACAGGAAAGTTTTGCAATATATTCTGAATTTTATTCCTGTAAGTAATGTCTTTACCTCTGTAAGCACGAGATTCAGTCAGCATGGCCAATCTTATGCTGAATTTTAAGAAAGGAGAAAGTCTTTTGATGGAACCAGAAGGAGTGAAGAGTGTTGTTCTCTTCACAAGAAAAACTCCACACAAGACTTGTATATATTTCATTCAGGAAACGTTGATAAAATTGCTTCAAAGATTAATAAAACAGGAGAGAAATCTAATCCAGGATTATGCATAAGAATCACTACCAAGTCCTAAAAAATATACATGACCCTAATGCCTCACTGGCATTCTTGAAGAGTAAGTGTTGGAACAAAATTGAGCCAATTTTTTAATGAAGATTTTAAGTTGATCTGCAAGTATCAGGTCTTAAGCAGTTCTGGATAGAAATATCTTTATTGACAGAAGATGAAGCAATTTTGGGCAGGTTCAGCCTATGTAGTATGTGAAGCAATGGATACAAAACATCTGTGCATGCATAAAGGCTGCCTGCCTAGACCAGACACTTAACTCACCTAAGGCTGCTCCCAGTCTGTATCTGACATTCAGCTTCGTGAGGTCTGTGCTTCTTTTGTGATCTACTCTACATGGGCAGCAAGCACAGATGCTCAAATAACAAATCACTGTGAAAGAAAATGAGCAAACTTAAGCAACTGTGGAAGGGACTAGACAAAATAGGTATTGTGCTTTGGTACCACTGGCAGAAGAAAATTATCCCAGAAAAGTAAACTAAAAGTTGGGAAATCACACCAGTTCTAACTGTTTTCTCAAGAAATTTCTTTCAGACATTCCGTTTCTTTTGTTTGCTAGCCCACAACAATCTTGAGTTGCACTCACACAAGTTAACTAAGCAGTCAGTGAAGACAGAGGGTAACCGCCATTCTTTGTTTTACAGTGGCTTACTTTGGATGTTTTTAGGCTCTCTGTCATGCACTGAGCTATCAACATTACTGCTTTTCTCAGTGTGGAAGATAAGATCCAAACTAGATAAAATACTAACTGTGCATGCATTGCTACCCCACTGAATGTGGACAGGTATAAGACAAAACTGGCAGCAGATCCTTCTAAAGCAGTTTTCCGTCCATTTCTTAGACAATGGCCACAGCAGATCTTGCTTAGTATGAGATCTCCATTCCTTAGTGAATCCTGTTGCCAGTTTCTTTGAATGCCTCATTCCATATGTCTGCACCACAGTGAGCAAGCAGCCTGAGTGAGGCCCACTGAAAGTGTGAGACATCCCAAAACATATTTGTCTTTTAAGGAACAGAACAAAGAAAATGAAAGTTGGACTGAGAGAGCATAAATGTGGGAGAGTTCATGCAGGCTGAGCAAAAAATGGGAAATGAACACCACTGAACACAATAAAGAACTACTTGCTCTCTCTGGACACTCATAGTTTTTTCCCAAAATAGGCTTTAAAAATACCACACAATTTTCTCTCATCTCTAAACAAGCAGTTAGGTAATCAATAACTGCTCCTTTTTATTCAAGAATGGGACTCCTGTTAGCCTTGTATTATCTTTTTTATTAGATGCAGGATAACATTCAGGAGAAGAGAAAGGTTTGTCAGTAAGATAATTCCATTTCTTATCTAGATTCAACGATCTTTATTCTTATTTTCTTATTTGATTTATAAGTCCTCATGCAGCAACACCTTCTGGACACAATACAAAAAGGCATTAAGAGTATGCAGATGACAATGAGACTTAAGTGTGCGCTTAATTTTAAGAGCATCTTAAATGCTTTAATGCACTGGGGCTCCAGAGACTATGCTTTCATTGCCTTTAGGAACTGTGCCACAGGTTGCAATCTATAGACATCAGAGACCAACTTGTGCAGCCTCTTTTGCATCATGTAGAGAGTAAAGGCTGGCTGAGTACTAAGTAAATAGTCCACACTGAAAGCCTTGGATTCATTCTGATTTGGTGTCTAACCAATAAATCTTGGCCCAGCTCTTCTGCTCCTTCACCACCTCAGGCCATTCCCTGAGCACAGCACCTCAGCTTACAGCCTGCCCATGCTATCCAGGGTCACTGAATTTCCATGTGACAGGAAGAAGCCAGAGTGGCCGAGGATGCTGAAATAGTATTCCAAGGCCTTTCCAAAGATGAAAGCATAAAACCTGGTTATGTCCTAGGTTTTGGACTCACTGTGCCCTACAGAGAGTTAGTCTCAGCCACACCTGATTTTCCTCTGAGGAATATATTTGGTTCAATCTAGGTGAGACTGTGAGTAATCACTGTGTGTGTAAAGTGGGAACAAGAGGTGTCTCTGTGTAGGCTGACAAGGAAGCTCCTGACCTATTTAAACCTAGCAGTGAAAATTTAACAAATACTCAAGTGTTTCCTTGGTCAAAACTAATGTGTTATTGAGAACAGAGTCCAGGGAAAGTATTTGTATACCCACCTACCAGCTGGTGGGCTTTTTCATTAATTTTGGCTGACAGTTCTGTTTTAGCTTTTTTGTTTGTTTTTAATAAAAGTGATTTGAAAATGTTAGAAATCAATCAATATGATTCATACAAGATAGTTATTTCACCTTCATCTTTTTCTTCTTGCTTGGGCAAATCTTCTACCAGAGTTAGCAGGTGATTTGGGAGATTCCTGTGCTAGTAAAAAAGGATTGAGCCAAGGATGAAATGGCTTGGGTAGAAAAACCCAGTCTTATTCATGGATATTTCCCTTCTAATTTTTGACTATGTAGTTAGTGCTATGGACAATTCTACATTCAGAGAATCAATGTAAAAAGCATACTGTTTAGAGATGCTCATAAAAGGTACAGAAATACCAATAAATTGATTAAATAAACCATGCAGTGGCAATTTTAATTCATGGCACTATTGCTACAGGGTGATACAGATTATAAAATCATCAACTTGTGAGAAAAAATTTGGCCTAGAGACATCATCCAGCAGTTTTCGTACTGGAGGAAGTCACTTCATTACTCCATTGCAAATGTAATTAATTGGCAATCTTTTGTGTCACCAATTGACTGAAAGCAACAGTCTCTGTGCAGTGAATAGCTCAGAGGTTTGCTCACATGGCAGAGAGCCTCCCACCCCCAGGTTAACAGCCTGAATTAGGAGATGGTTGGTACAGGTCACTGTTTGGCAGCCTCTGGCAGGTGGTTCTGGGGTCGCAGGATTTGCATTGCTGCTTTCAGCCAAGGAAGGCAAAGAGCAGAGCTGAGACTCATCTGACACCCTCTGTGCATTTCATGGCACACTCACAGCAGGGCACACTCTCACTCCTGTAGCGTATACCCTACCTGCTTATGAGAATGCAGAAGACTTTGCTGTTCCAAGTAGTAAGAGAATTTTCATTTTTTTGAGGTGTGGTGCCAGTCTGTGCAAATGAATTATTGATACTTGGGGGAACTCCTCATTAACATTCTTAAGTAATTAATTAGCAGGAAAATAATTTAATCATTGTGAATTGGCAGCAAAAGCAACTGTTTATTATTCTTTATTATTAATTAGTCCAGTGGAAAAGAGGATTTAATGAAACTTTATCCCCCTGGCTTGATATAGCCTGGTTGGATCCAGATAGAGAAACATGTTTGATAGCAAATTTTGAAAGATATATGGTAAACCAACACATACATATAAAGCTGGGACAAATTTCCTATAGAACCTTGAAACTATAAATAAGCACTTTAGCAGTCACCAGACAGAAAATATTCCCATCAATCCATTTCTTTATAACATCATAAGAAAATCCAGCCTGATATATGCTGTTTGGCAAATAAATTAATTACAAAACCTACATTTTCTTTGCTGCTTTGTAACACACATAAGAGCTGAGATTAAAAAGTTTGGAAAGTTAACTCCCTTGGTGTAATTTAATGTTTTAAAGAATCCATGGACACACTGAAAAGAAGTGAGAAGCTTTTCCATCTATACAAAATCCTAATGTGCCAAACTGTTTCCAGTGAATGAACAACACAGTCGAGTATACTGACTTTTTATTAGGATTTACAAAATCTTCTATTAACTCACTGTAATTTTGCACTATTTTGTAAGAAAATTTAAAAAAAGGAAAAAATAAAAAAGGAACTGAAAAAAGAAACAGAAAAAAAAATCTAAAAATAGATGCCAAATGTATAGTTTGTAAAATACTATTTTTCTGACATAAGGTGTCATTACATTGTGAATCTAACTGTGTTATTGTAAACTGTGAAAAATGTGACGTTCTGTTGTGACACAGCCTATGAAGGGCCATTTCTAACACAGATAATTCACCTGGACTTGTTTATATGAAACATATTCATAAATCTGAGATCACTTTTATACTTATTTTTTGTAGACTATTTTTCCACATTTGCAACACAACTGTTATTTTATATCAAGCATTAATTTTGCTTTAAAATATTATTTGAATAGGTGGGTGAGCGTCTTAAATGTGCCAGAGATTCAAATCTGTAACAGAGATAATTCAGAAACTATTCTTTGCCAAACTGCAATGCTACTAAAATCAATGGTGTTTTGTTGAAAAATAGGCACACTGTCAATAAACATAAGTTTCTAGTCCAATTATGATGACAATGTCACATTTTCTAGGATAAATGCCCAGTAGTTATGAGCTGCATTTCCCCGCTGTCTTTGTGTATATTGAGGAAACAAAACTGTGTGCCATAGCTGAACGTCATAGATATTCAGTCTCTTAAATAATGTGCCATGGATTTTACCTCTCAGGTACAATAATGAGGATGAAGAGGAAAAAACAAGCTGTTTGTCCTGATTCAAACTCAGTTTCTGTGATGGGTCACATGAAAATGGGGTGGTTGTCAAGGCGGGACTGGGACAACCTCAGCAGGGAGAGTAAGTTCTGGGCATAGAAACATGTGGGGACTGCATTTATTGTGTTAGTGAAAGATCAGGACCAAAGTCCCTTTCTTTTACATTTGAACTTACACTCATAAGACTGAGTGAGATCTGATAGGAACCCTTTCTTCATGTTCCCATCTAATGATATTCCTTGTACTGACAACTTTTATGTGTTTTATATAATATATATATAATGCATAAATTCATGTGTAAGAAAGAGTAACCACGGCAAATTGAATCTTAATAAAAATAATAGAAACCATTCTTACCTGCAGGCACATTCTAAGATGCCATGTTGAAAGATCTTGTAAAAAGTGTATTTTTTATTTATTAGTGATTGTATATTTTGCCCCATGATCTAGACATTTTATATCAGGGAGTCTACCAAAACCTGTTTTTTTCTTCCCTTTGAACACTACCATCACCCTGAGATGCATCTGGAAACTGTAGAGGTCAACCACTGATGTTTTGTGGTATTTTTTTAGTATGATGTTGTTGTTGAACTTTCTTCTGATTACCTATAGCTACGTTCAGAGTTTTCAACATAATTTAACTGCAGACTGAAGATACCTACTGAATGAAACTACAGGTAACCATAATTATTTCAAAGACTTTCACCATTTGTGTGAAATTAATATTTCAGAACACTGATTCCAAGATGGTTAACGAGCAGCTCATTGACTCTTATTTATTGAGCACTGGAATTCTCCCTAAAGGATAAACACTGAGTCATGTAAATAATAGTGCTCTATATAAGCCTAACAAAATATTGTAATAGGTATATTTAAAATAAAAAGAGAACATTCCAAGTGTACCATAGTCTCTGATCATTATTTTATAGGTCTGATGTCATACTTTTTCTTCTTGTGGTACTTCTCATTAAGAGCCTGATCTGAAGATTGCTGCTACTCATAACCATGACTTCTGGCAGAGACCTCACAAACAGAATTTTGGTTCTTTTTAAGCACTTGCACACAAAATTCCTCTAAGTGCTCAAGCTCAGACTGAATTCATACAGACTGTCATGTGAGTTTACTATGTACAGCAACCAGCACAGATGAATTAATATGATACTGTAACTGAGGTTACTTTGCCTTGTTTTTAACAGTGATCTTTAAATTTTTTCTGAGGAGTGGAATAGTAATTTACATGGTTGTATTTCATTGTTTTATCTACTGTACAAATAACCTACATTTGCAGAGATTAACTGCATCTAAAATAGCAAATGGTTAAAACAATGGTGTCAGATTTATTTCTAAATATTTATGCAAACAATGGAAACAGCTGTCACTGAAATAAATGTAATAAATAATGCAGTATTTCCAGTAGAAAAGATCATGTGGTCACAGGTTATCCAAGACATAATATTATGTCTGACAGCCCTGCGCCTTAAAGAATAGGTTAGAGGTCTTCAAAGATCGTTTTCCTTTCTATCAGACAGGAAAATTTACTTCTGAGGTAACAAACTTTTGTTAATTTGGATACATTCTTTAAAAGTTTATTTAACTCTTGCCATTTACTTAAAGCAAATTTATCGTCATCTTGAGCTCATCCTTGACAAGTACAGAGACTGGCTTTTCAATAGTATGTGTGACAGAAGTCCCTGCCACATTTCACTCACACACACAACCCTTTCACATTCTTACATTCAAAATCCACTTTGAAAATCCAATCTAGGGCAGAACATACAATTTTATGTCTTTAAAAGAGGCCTCTTTTCTTAAATTATCCACTTCTACTTCCTCTCACAAACTTCCCCTGGATATGCCAACAAAGCCTTGTGTGTTTGGAAAGCCAGGTCCCTGCCCTGAATGTCAGAAGCAGTCAGCTTAATGACAAGCTTCTGAAAGCGCAGCACTGCAGTGAAACCTGAAAGAGAAAAGGGTCGGGCACAGAAGGTGTGCAGGTTTCTAACCCTGCCAGCAATAGTGTGCTATTACAGATGCTGAAACTATATCTCTGGATGATAAGGCTGCTGTTGACACAACTTCTTCATGCAGTGAAACAAGCAATAAGCTCTTCATAAGCGCTACACAGGCTGATACTACAGCACAAAACACTTCATTGAAACAAGTGTGCAGCCAGTGAGCCCGAGAGTCTCAAAATACAAAACACTCCATGTCAATTCTCACACAGACTAAAACAGAAGCCTTCTTTCAAGAAATATATCATCTCAACATATATTTTCATTCTGGTAAACCCTTTGGATGGAATAACAAATCTTTAGACCAAAGAGCTGGTGGTAGCTTAAGATACTTCAGAACAGGTTTCTACAGGTAGGTGTACAGAGGAGCACTGAATTCCTAAATTTCCAGTATACATAAGGTAGTCACAAGTCAGAAAAAGTAAATGGAGTCTGAGAGTAGCTCAGCTCACCTACTCAGAGTGTTTTCATCCTTAATCCTATTTAAGATCACATTAAAAAAACATTTAATGACTTCAAGTTCAATAACAATTGTTACTACAATTGATTTTGATGTACAATGAATCAGAAGAAGGAATGAAAATAAAACTGCTTGTGTTGAAATGTGAAAAATTATCAGGTTTCATTTTCCAATCAATATTAGTTGTTTGTGATGTTATGATTGATGGTTTTTTGAAGGATCAAAATTACTGTCAAAATTCCTGTCTTTAATCAAAAACCTAAGATTCCAGTAACAGCTAAATGAAATTAATTTGAGAAAGTTCACACTAATTTTAACACTTTTTTATGAAATGGTTCTTTTTCCTAAAGGAGTCTGTTTTTCTATGACAGGATTCTTGAATGAGGAAAATATCACTAATCGCATTTTCATTCTTTTGGCTTCTGTCCTCTGAATTCTCTCATGTGTGAAGAACACATACTCAATGGGATATGGTTAATCAATATGGAAGAGTTGCAAATGGTTTCAAAATAATTTCTATATAGTCACAGACTGTTGCCATACCACAATTATGTTATTCCTGCAACAGGAGCAATCATTTAATGGCTGATTTCCAGCTTTCAGACATGCACACTGACAAGTTATGAACTTCACTCTGCTTTTTAAGCTGCCCAGTCCTGTTACCACAGTTTCTTATATTTGTTGACATTCTGTTCATCTTATATCCATGTGGTTTCCTCAGACATATCATGCCCTATCCTTCTACACCAACTGTGTATCTTTACACCCTCTCTGCATTTTGACATTATAAGAAAATCTATTTCCAGCTACAAATACGAGGCTCTGTAACCTTGGAGTAGTGAGCCTGACATCCTCGTGCCACTGCCCCTTCCTTGTCACTGAATTAGATTTAATTCACATTAAGTTTAATGCACTGAAATGAAATGTAATGAGGTACATGGGCAATTGGGTGATTTTTAATCAGTTCTGCTTGTCAAACAAATATATTGCACTGCAATCTGCTGGATGTAACAATTACATCCAGAGTGGTGGCATTACCCTTGAAACCTTTTACTCAAATGCAGGTCCAGGATGTCATGTGGTTATACCACACCAGTCCCAGTCCTGAGCTCAAAGACAGCAAGCAATGCTGAGGGGACAGACCAATACCACAGGATAATAATTTAGGCAGTTATCCAATACTCCCTGATTAGCAGAAGAAAAAGCAACCAAAATGCATCTAGACATACCATAATATTAACTACAGTCACATCATCCTGCACAGGCTCATTTCGTGTACAGCAGAGTTTATCAGCTCTGTCTCAGCACAGCCCTTGAGTCTCAGCCTAGGATCTGCCTGGCACTTCTGGCTTCTTTGAATCCACGGAACCCTCCAGCACCCTGGACAAGCTTCCCAGAAATAATAAAGTGCAGATTCATCTCCAAGCGTTCCTGAGATCTGGATAGCACTGCCTGGTGTGCAGGATTAATCCTGTAGGCCACCTCCTAGCCATATGAGAGCTAGATCAACAAGAGAATGTGTTCAAAAGTGAAGCTTTCTTTGTTTCCATTATTTTTCAAGTCTTTCATGTTGGATGTCTGAAAAATTCTTTTATCTTCTATTTGTTTGATATTAAAAAGCTCTGTAAGCAATGGCACTTAATATGAACACTCAAAACCTCTTACAAAAATTACAGAATCAAACCTTTAATCTTTGTAGCGATTTTACATTACTCTGATGCATTAAATTTAAGTTTGTGTTCAAGATGAATGCATTTACAGATAAACATATTGTGTAGCAAGGCAGAACTTATTTACCTTTTTTATAAGGATCAAATATATATTTGTAAATCAAAAAATAGTTTATGAGCTCTATCTTATCAGCAAAAATATGCAGGAATGTGCACCAAAATGATAATAATTCTCACAGCCACCAGCCCCATTCAACCAAGGAGATCAAAGAGTTGGTGAAATGGATCTGACCCTTTAGCATCTATAAAAATTATTTCCTTTGATGTTGCAAATTGTAGGCTTAAATGGTTTTGAGACTCTTTCCACACTTATGTAAAGCATCTGCACAAGTGTTTCCAGAATTATGGCTTTACTTTCCAGAAAAACTGGTGTCTTACATAAATATTTTATTTTACAAATATATTTTATTTTTATATAAAATGTGTTATATAAATGTCATGTTTTCATCCTTGCATTGAAGAACTGAGGCAGAGTTGATGACTGACATTACACTTGAGCTATCTGGGTTGTCTGCACAGCCCACTGCAGGGTGAAGGAGCTCAGCTGTTGCACAGCATGGCTGTACAAAAATACAGATCCCTGACTGCACTGGCCCAGCAGCTGAGCAAGCTCACTTCAAACCATTGCACTTCTGCAGGAGATCTGCTAAACCTTTCAACTCAGAAAATCTCTAGAATCCTCCAGGAAAGTTAGTCACAAAACAGGCCTTAGGCACTTTTCTAAATTTTTTAATCCATAGTGAAAGGTATGACTAAGTCACCTGGGAGCACCTCCCTGGGGTGGATATTAATGCATACTTTTACAGTTCACCACAACTTTAATAAAGAGGTCTCAAAGATTCTTCTCTTAAACTCTCAACACAATCCTTTTAAGACAACTCTAACCTGTCCTCAGTGAAACACTTGAGGTTTTGGAAAACCCTTACTGAAGAGAGACCTGTTTTCTTCCTACCAATTGGTTTTCTAGTAGTGTTCTGTCTGTTTTATACAGTTGCTGGCAACATGATACGGAAGATTTAAGACTTGACTGAAAAGGACACATTCTAGGCCAGGACACCCAGAACTAGCAAGTCTAAGCAAGTCTGAGTGTACAGTTTTTACTTATGCCAAAACTTACTTTTGAAGGTGTTTTACTGCTCTGAAGTCTCAATTCCTTAAGTCAGAGCATTCCTCCTGGTGAAAGTCCATCTCATCTTGTGAGAGCACACTTAGGAGGGAAAATACTTTATCTTAGGAGGGAAAATACTTTTCTCCACCCCTAGGTTTAGGCTCATGATGTGCTTCCAAATTGTTGCAATCCATCTCCATTTTTAGTTTGTTCTTTCATTTGCTTTCCCCATCACAGGTTTACCATCCCCTGATATTCTTAGCTGCTAGGAGGAATTTATCCTTTCTGAATCTGAGTGACTAGACATCTACACAGTGCTTGAGATGCTTGGTCATACCAGCTTCAAAATTTCTAAATTAGTTGTTAACTTTTCCATCTTCCCCCCCAAGGGAGATCCTTTATTGGTGGTGTCTTGGGTCTTGTAGTGGTTTCTTATTGTTCTCTCAGTGGCTGATTGCTTAGTTTGAGGACATTTCCCAATTACATTCCTTTAAGAGATTTTCAGTCACTCATTCCCACTACAGGAGAATTCCCTTCATCCATTTATCAGCTCAGCACCCCAATGTTATCTAAAAGTATAAAAAAACCACAGCTTTTGTTTTCCCAATTTAACATATTAGCATAATATAATTGAAATTGCTTGTGAAGTCCAAAAACGTTAATTTCAAGGCATTGTTGATTTCATTGTTTGAATATCTCCATTGTATGACACTACACCCCATGGACAGAAAAATACATGCTTAATAAGCTTTGTTATCTCCTCTGAAGCTAATTGCTTCTGTGGGTTTTCATTCATAATGTTCTGGTTTTAAGAAGTTTCTCAAAACATCCCACTTCACCATCATTTTTTTAACCCAGACAATATGGTGCTCTTCCTCACCCTCTTTACCAAAAACAAAAATTTACCTCCACAGCAGTCTTTCAGCAAAGCTTATCAGCAGCCCCATACTCCTAACAGACATATATTCTTTTTAAGATCCTCTAGCAGAAGAGGCAGTGAAGCCTAGTTTATGAATTCAGGTCTTGTAGTTGGATTCTCTAGCATATAATTAGGCATGATAACTGATTAAAGATTTACTCACAATTAGGGCACTCATAATAGTTCTCAGTTGTGGATTCCCTCATGTCTCTGGGGGATTGCATTCATAAATCAGGTTCTCTTTCAGAAAGGAGACTTTACAGGTCTGCTTGGACTATTCCATTGTCCATTTTGATGAAAATCATGTGAATGTGCTATCTTTGCATCTACTAACGCTGTGAAATCAGCTGATTTGCTGATAAGTTAGAAAGTGTGAAAGAGGGTGGAAGAAAGGGAAACAGGTAGAGACAAGAAGAGAAGGAGAGAAATTAATCACTTAAGCTTCCTATCCTTAGGAGGTATCTAATATGTCTAATTTTGATACATATCTCCTTCTACCATACATCAGTATAAATATGTGACATTTTTGCACACTGAGAGAAATGCAAGTTCAATTGCTCACCTTCCATGCAACATGAAAGACAATGCCAGGCTCTCTGCTGAAACAACTGCTGCTTCACTTTTAACCCAGTTTCCAAACTTTTCCTTCTTCAGACTGTCTTGAATTTGTAAGTTTCACATAGACCTCTTTTCACACAATATTTTTCTTGTCTCACATACAAAAACTCAGTTTCTCAAATGTCCAGATAAAATGTTTTAAACATGAGAATGACAGCTAAGAATTTTTGCTAAAGGACAACTATTTCCCAACTGTTCATTCAAACACAAGCTGCTCACAAATAAGCATTCAGCCAAACAGCCATTAAAAAATGATTCTTCGGCAGCCTACGCTATTGCACATTTGGACATCTGCTCGTGTCTGTTCTTGGAGACAGATCACCCATCTGGAGAGACTCCTAGTCTACCCAGTTTGATCCTTCCTATGCCCTCACACAAAAGTGCCATGGTGAGCTTTCCATGAGAGCACCTCAGAACTGCCCCGCTGGTGGCCAGCACTTTTCATTCTGGAGAACAATGCCAGCACCACCTTCACTGGACAACTTCAAAATTCCCTGTCTTAGATATTTGAGAGTGTGCACTCCTCAGGCAATCCCAGCAGCATGCACCTCTTTTGGTCAGCCTCAGACATGGCAGCAGGTGGCAGAGCTGTGTAACAGCATCATTTATCTCAAAGGAAGTCTCTTGAGTGAGCAAATTGAAAGTTTACCTGTCTGCCCCTGCAGAAGTGCTAAGCAACGTGCTGCCAGGGACAGGCCAGCTGCACACCTCAGAGACAGCAGTGTGTGGATAGAGCTGCCTCACTACTGCTGTCAGCACCATGACACTGTTGGTGGAATTGCCAGTAGAATTCTTGGTCTCTTTCTGTAAAATATAGGCTGTTAACTAATTCCAGAGCCAGCATTACCCTCCTGGAGCCACAGATAAGTGGAAGATACAGTTCTCTCAGTCCTCTCATAATTGTCAGAAGGCTCATCCTTGCTTGGCTCTCTGGGCTTCCACAACTTTTGACCCCATAGAATTTCTTTCCCAACCTGCCCCTAAAGTGACTGAGGAATGCACAACTCTCTCTTAAATCTGCTTTTGGTGAAATTATGGGCTAAATGTTCAAATGCAGACACAGACAGCGGGAGTCAGATATTTAAGGTCACTTTTTTCATCACATCCCAGGCTTTTTTTTTATCTGATGTAGTATATTATTACATTGCTAGAGGGATCTAGATAACTGCATTATTAGAGTGAACCCTGCTCCCACTTATGCTTCAGAGCACCTGCTGCCCTCCCAGTACCTCCCTAGCACATTTCAGGAGTCATCTCATGCCAAGACACACTTAATATGTGACTATTCTGTTCTGGAGGATGGATTTGACTGGTGTGAACACATGTGGCTGCTGTTGCCAGTCCCAGAGAATGGTCATGGACATATTTCACTAGTGAAATGCAGCTAAATTTCAAGTATAGATTTAAGCATTTAATACTAGGTACCTATTTGAATTCATGAACAGTCTTGCTCATGAACTACAACAGTATCACATCCCACCACCTGCAAAAGGCATTGTAATATATTCTCTGGGAATGTTAATCCTGATATGCTAAAAGACCCATAAACTCAATTTAGGAAAAATCTCTTTCTGTTACAGTTCAATGCATGATCAGTTTGGCAGAGTTCTAACAATTCACTCTCCTGTATTTAATGTGATTTTGCCCCTTTTTAGTGGCAGCTCCTCCTTAATCAAATCAAATTTTTTTACAATTGGTATGACATAAAATATGAACCTAATCTATGTCTAAATTTTGTGCTGTTTGATGACCTCCCTCCCCTTGATTACTATGAAAGCCCTCCTGCAGAGTTCAACTGTGTAAGAGGGAACTCAATCTTTTTCAGGTGTTTGGAGAATTGATAGCTCTTGATTAAATAGCCCATTCATTAAACCACAGCACACAACATCTATTCAGGCAAAAAGGACACCTTCCATATAATTGAAATAGAAGGGAAGATTCTGTACATATTTCCAAATACAAGCTGCACAGAACAGGAACTGGTGATCAAGAGAAATATCAAAGCAAGCAGAAGAAATTTGGCTCTTCTGATAAGCATCTGCTGAAATTCCTTGAATTTCAGGACACATTTTTTACCAAACTGGGGCTTAATATATTAGTAGAAATGTAAGAGAAATTCACTATGGAAAATCAGATGTCTGGCATGGAAGAATTTTAATGAATCAAATGAATATTTGCATGTTTGTAAACACAACTAAATAGATGTTCCAAATTCACCTATTTCACATATATTGCATTTCACTTTTCAAAAGGAAAGTAGGATATTAATTCATTACTTAGGTCAACAGACTTCAAAAAGTCCATATCATTCAGATAAAAATCCCAAAACAGAAAAAATTTATATACATTGTTTTGGTTTGTGTTTTTTGAGGTTTTGAGTAACGAATGTGCAACCTAGCAGATCTAAAATTTAAAATCTGAAAGCCACACAGATAAGATAAAGCAGTCCTAGTGTATTTACAACCCCACCACTGTTTTCTCATGTTCTAATTTTCACTACAATAAAGAAAATAACATTCTCCATCCAAATTCTTGACTGGCACAGCATTTTTCTCTAAAGTAATAGGTTATGACCTCATAATCAAAACTCAGTAAAACAAGTCTGCATAACAACACAGCTTTCACATAAACATGAGAGATGGTTAGAACTAGCTGAATGAACAACATTTCTTACAAAAAAAAAAATCAGGTTATGCTGAGCTAAATTTATGTCCAATATCCCTAGCTATTCTAAATTAACCTCATGGCAGCAAGATGATACCATCAGATATATCTTGGCTGAGTGTGAAAGAAAGGTGTATCCTTTGCAATGTCATTTATTCTTTTTGTTTCTGCCTCAGATCCTCTCTTTCTTCCTCCTGTTTCTTGCAGAAGCCTCAATAAGCTGGCAAGACTTCATTCTTGGGATGGCAACATTCAATTGTTCCCATGCTACTCATAAAATTTGACTGTAGGGATATGTTCACTTACCTTTTTTCCTGAGTGGACCTTATTGATTGCAACAGGATTATACCTTTGCACAATATTAAGCCCTCATACCACTGCAGGCAAGACTGGTTATTGCAATAAAGCTCGCTAACTTCTTAATATCTCTTGAATTATCAAGGAAAATACTCTATCCCTCTTTTGTATTTTTCCATGTTCAGTTTCTGGGTGTAGTTTGTGTCTGAACTCACTGGTAATACCTACAAACAGAATTCTTCATCAAAATATTGTGGCCCTTTTTAGGTGAATGTCTGGTTTGTTCACTGAAGAACATCACTAATATAGCACACAATTTATACACACTAAAATATTCTGCAAGAACACTAGATCCATGAGGCTTAACAAAGAATCTGCTGGAGAAAAAATCTATTTTAGTTCCAAAAGTACATAAAGCTAATTTCACTGGAATTTGTTCTAAAATTATGTCAGCATATCTTTTGATTTTAGTCTGTTTTCTAAGTTCTTTTATGTTGTTTTTCAATTGATACCCACTGACTTACCTACTAAGCATATAATCTGTTAGTAGTACTGAATCTGCATATGTATGGCTTCCCAGCTGGACAAAGCTCATAGGCTGGTAGGCATAAATTATAATTTAATAGACACATAGCAAGAAAAAATCCCTGCCCATCTGTTTCACCCTTCAACTAAATATTTTGGAAGGAAGTAATTCACCTTGGCAAGATTCCACAGTAAATTATGAACAGAATAAATAAGCTTCCATGTATTTCTATTTGTACTTGCATTGTTTCTCAAGTTAGGACAATTTATATTCATCTCTTTTAAAACATTTACACAATAAATGAATAAAACAGACACTGTTCTTAAAGGCTGACTGGTTGCAGAGATTATGTTATAGAACCAAAAGCATTTTTGCCAGGGAGAGAGAATTTAAGAGCTGAACATGGTACCTGGAGGCAAACTGGTTTTAACTACAATATCTCTGGCCAGTGAGGTGCCAGAAAACACCCAGGAAGGATCTCCTGATACTATAAAGGAGGAATAAAACTGTTTTTCCTCTGAGTAGTTGCCTTAAATCTTCCTTGCTGCAAAATAACTTTGATCACTATGTAAAATATCCTTATACTTACATTTTGGTAGCCACAGCCTGCTGCCATCTTCCCATCTGTTCTGTTTTCTAGATCAAATAAACCCAACTGCTTTTTCTTTAATTTCTGTGGTCTTTCTCTAGGTTTTTATAGATTCTTCTTTAAATTTGTTGCCCAGTTTCTCAGCAGTCTTTAACAGAGGAAGTAATTTGTTCCTTTATACACCACTTTTGCTAACACAACACAGAATGAGAGATACTTTTTCTTTCATTATAACAACCCAGCAGGTAATGATGTTTCATTTGTGATCTGCTACAACCCTCACAGCATTCACTGCAGTATCTCTGACAACTCAGTTATTACTCAATTTGTACTTACACCTTTGATTTTGCCTTTCTGATTGATGAACCTGTATTTAGTGAATTTTGCCTTTTCAATTTAAGATTGTTTCTTCCATTTACAAAGAACCATTTTATTCTGGTCTTTCCAATTTCTCTTTGAAGTTATTTGGCTGATAATATGGTGAGCTGGACTGGATTGCTGCACATCATATACATTGTTCAAAGGATTTTTTACCCAGTGAGGTGACCAATATTGTGTGGTGGGAGGAGCGAAACAGAATTGTCACCTGCCATCAGTTTGCTCCAGGAAAGCTCATAAGCCCAAACTTAAAGCCCAGGAATTTTTCAAAAGTGTACTGGTAGCAGAAATGTGGATAAGGTGGAATGGCTGCAGCTATGTAAGGTACATTGAATTTTCTCTCCCAATGTCCCACCAAGTAGTGAAGGAATGCTTCTACCTGCCACATCTTTCCCCTCATGTGTGGGACTGTGATGCATGGCTGTAGCTAAAGGAAAGACACCTCTTCCTGCAGCACCACAGCTCAGCACCAGCTCCCTGCTGCTTGCATGGTGAAAAAAGGCGTCACTTTGGGCTGGAAACACAACAATTTCAGTGTCGTAAAAGCGAAGCAGGAGATGAGACAGAATTTCACTGCTGTTCTAGAAGAACTATCAGCAGAAGGAAGCAACACCGGGAAATTGGTTTTTATTACATAAAAGATGGGAGTGAAAATGGTTAAAAGCCTGAGAGGTTTAAAAAGAAGCAACTGTCAGTGAAGTGCAAAGCAAATAAGACATTTCTTAGAAATTACAATTCACAATCCACAAAATTTGCTATGGTCAACTTATGGATTCAGCTAGAGGAAAAAAAAAAAAAAAAAAGAAGTAAATGAAAAAGACACTTCAAGAGTGGAAAAAAAACCCAACAACTTTTTCTGGTTGGTATTGTGTTGTCCAGACTCTTGCATTTTTTATTATCTATTTCCATTTATTTTCAAGGAAAAAATAATAAAGGGCCAGCCCAGTGTCTGTTATGGTATTCCATGCATTTGTTCTGCACACAAGATTTCTAGGGGTATTAAGACATCAACTATTTCTGAAGTCAAAGATCTTAAAAAATGAAAAATCTAGTTCATAAGCAGTGTGAAACAGCTGAGTAGATCCATGCAACCCTGAAGAGATCACTTTTTCTAAAACCATTGCTACTTTTTCATGTTATTTCACAGCAAGTTAACTATTCTAGCACTATATCCTCAGTTATATCATCTGATGTGAATTTGACTGCCTCCCATCTCAATATCCAGCAAAAGTTTGGCTGGATATATGTTTACACAAACTGATTTGGAAGAAAAGAAAAAATAAAAAGCAGGAAATAATTTGGTAATGTATAGGGACCAGTAGGCTCACGGCTGGAATGAGTCCAAAGGAACAAACTATTTATGGTTTGATTTATGGTAAAACTGTTTTATATCACCTACGTTCAGCTGTCTTAAGGCTGGGTGCATAGTTTAACATCTAAGTCTTGACACCTAGGCTCTCTCCTTTCAAATATCTCCATGGAATGAGTAATAAGATATGTATTTTAGATATTTAAGATCAATATATACTTGATGATGCCTATCTCTCTCCACTAACTGTAAATGAAGTTTAGGTAAATGGCTGAAAGTATAAAATATATAAATAATTTATTCATATAAATACCTAAATCCTGTGGAGATAAATCAGATGAAGCATATACTACCTTAGAAGTCCAGCATGAAATAACATAATTTTGATTTGCACAGACTTTTCAGTCTTGAATGATCAAAGAACTGTTTCAGTGTGCAGAGAGCATTAATGAGTGTAAAGGAGGGGTAAAGATTATGGTGTGTGTAAAACACAGAGAAAATTGTAGAGGCAGATTTTCTGAGGGAATGTTAATTTTCTGGAGCAAGGGCTAGAATCCAGATGAAAACAGCTTTCTGTTTGTTAGTTTTGAAGAGTAAACATGAAATGGCTAGTTATACCTGAGGGCTATTTGGAAACTAGGAGAAACCACAATTACAGTTGTAAAGTTTAAGACTAGGCTGAAAGAAATTACTACAAAATGAAACATTTTTGTGTTTCCCCTTGACACTAAATCACATACTCTAAATAAAAAGGGGTTGGAGTTTTGCTTTGGATCTCAGACAAACGCAGCATGGGATTTGATAGTCAATGTGTACTATTACTAGGGATACTAGAAAAGCTGCAGGAAGGCATTGTGATAACCAAAATACTCTACTTCTGGCTGAAATCATTCAAGTATCTCTTCCAGGACCTGCACTGAGTTTTAGAGAACTGACTTCTGCCATTGCTAAATAATCAGTGGTAAAAGGTCACCTAACAATATTATCCAGGTTCTGTGTTTAAATTCTTACCAAAAACCACTGAGTTTTCAGAACTTACATCCAATAAATTACTGGTGATGAAAAGGAAACCTAGCTGACGTGTTGTACCATTTTTGTAAGGCTGAGTTTATTCTTCCTAGCTGATTTTTTTTTTCATTGGCTTGATCTCTAAAACATCTTTGAGATACAAAGCTGAATGGGTGCAAATCTGTCCATAATTTGTACATTTCCTCCAGACTTATAAAACTGCAAACAGCTGCAAGCTATACAGAACAATCCCATTTTGAAGAGCTATTTAAAAAGTTTGAGTGGCAATATCCTTCATATGGCATACGAAGCAATAAACACAGAGCAGTTGATTTTTGTGTGCTTCACTCTTAAATTATAAAGTGCTTTTCTTGCAGAGATGGTTTCTATTTCATTCTCTGTGCGCAGAAGTCTGTGCAAAGCAAAGCTGCCTGATGGACACTTGACTTTTATTTTTTCTTCTTGTTCTTTTTTAACTTAAAATAAAGGTAATCAGTAGGGAAAGACTGTATGTGGGGAAAGATAATTCAAACTACATTAAAACAAATAATACTATAATCCCTATTTAATTCTTTTGGTTGAAAGGAAGTGGTTATAGCTCCTTCTAACTTGAATGATTTTTGTTTTAGCAGCATTTAAAACTTATCATTGTTTTAAAAGTGCAGTTATGAATAAAACAGTGGAGTTCTAAAAACAGTCTGGCTTTGCAGAGCTGTGAATTGAGAGGAAAAAAATAACAATTAATCTGTATGATAGAATTTTACCTGATATTTTATGAGCAGAAATCTTACAGCTGATTTAATAACTGAATCATCTTAACTGCAGGGGTAGCCTTGAGAATGACATCAATAGTTTTGAATGGGCCTGATTTAATTCCTATCATTCAGTTTAATGTAGAAAGGCTTTTCATGGTCCCACTTCAAAATTCTATACTGTTAGCAGGAGTATTTATAAATGGATTGCTAGGAGGCCAAGAGATAGTTGATACAAATTAGATATTACAAAAAACCCATAAATTAGATATTACAAAAACCAGCACCAATGTTCTTTCAAAAGAATTACTAACTCTAGAAACCAGCAACATTAAGGCTAACATGGAGTTTCTTTTCCCTTTATGGGAGATATTATGTTCTATCTTTTCAGTCTTGGAGTGGCCTGAGTGCCTTCAACTTTGACTGACTTTGAGATGAGATACAGACATCCAACATATCACAAGATTAAATCCTTGCTAGCATGTAGAAGTAAATCTCTCCCTCAGTCTGCTACACATGTGCCTGTGGGTTTAGGGAAAGGTGCAGGTTGCAATTAGCTTCACTGAAAGCTCAGGATTTCTGAACTCTACAGAAAAGACATGGAATCACTATGAGATACAAAATCCAACTCCAAAGGGGCCCTTTGTGTGGTCTTAGAGAGATCATTAGGCTTGCACCAACACCCCTACAGCTCATGGCAAGGTCCTAACAGCAAAAAGGAAAGGCTAATACAAAGAGCAAACTCAACAAGGCCCCATTTCATGCTGGTTTCTGGTTCAGCCTGAACTACTGTCACTACCAGTTGTAGCTTTTCATTTCACTTTCAGTACCCACACAAAAGCAACCTAAGTAACTGCTTCCTGCTTTCAAAACCAGAGCCTGTAAGTAAATCTATCCACTCTCAAGCACCTGATATTATTGGATAACCAGTGCATGTACTATGAGAAGTGAAAGCATGGTCTAAACAACATCCCAAGACACAGCTCCCCAGCTTTTATATACTAGAGTGCTAGAAACATGGTGGGTAATTCTAAACAGATCTCCTGTCTACACAGAGTTTCACTTAAGAGATTAATCCTTGTGTGTTGGAGTCTCTGTGTGTTGGAGTCACAATACATTCAGGTTTTCTTTGCAAGTCCTCCTTTTAAGAACTGGCATGAAATTCCAGGGAGACACAGAGTGAATTAGCTCCCAATTCTACAAACACCAGCACAGTTAATTGGAAAGCTGTGTATCAGAAATCCAGCAGAAATTCATTTCTGTCTAATGCAGCAGTTTTCTTTTCAGGTGAAGTCACCATGGAGACAGACACACCTCCCAAAGCTGCACTGAGGCATCTCCTCCTCTGCAGCCACTGTGGGCTGTATGACCAGCAGCAGGAAAAACATTGGACAGGCCCTGCTCTGAATTAGAGCCAGCATGAGATTGGACCTGCAAGCTTCAAGGTTTGGGGTCCAGGCGTGCTGTCAGTCCTTGTGCCTAGACACAATGGGCGCTGAGATGAGGCAGGATCCAAGCCCTGAAGTGCATATTCTCACATAACCATTCTGCTAGCCAAAAACGTTTGCAGATTCCTCTTGCCCACTCCTCCTACCAAGTAATGTTTTCATACCCTAGCAAAAAGCTCACTCTTTTGTCCTCAAAAATGCCATTGTGTTCTTTTCTGAAATGCTGTGGGCTTTGTCCTATGTGGCGGGGATTTCTGTCTGATTTTCATGCACTTTACTCTGTGAGAGAAGGTTCTCCTTCTCAGAAGGAGAATTTCAAAACTAAACAGTCAGAAGAAGGAAAATGAGGAGGATCTGCTAGGCAGCAAAAGAGATCTTGTCAGTTTTTTTTTTACTGCTTTATTGACCATCAATGTCAAATAGTTAAGCAGGGAACCTGTGGCTCATTTTCTTTTTCATTCTTTTGTGATGCTTTAATACAGGAACATGCCTGTGGAGCTTCCTCAGCTGGACCTCAGCTTCTCCAAGCTCAAAGGTAAGGTCTCTTCATGAATTAAATGTCCTGTTACACAGAGGTATTGTAGGATGTCATAATCTCCATACCTTCCACTTATGTAGATGCAAATGTGCCATTTCCTCCAAGACATGGTCCCATGTGCAGGAATATAAATCAATAAGAAAAGTTTCATTTAATTACATAAGTAAAAACAATAGCCAAAAGCAGCTGTCTACAGTCTCCACTGTGGTGGTGGTTTTGCAATCAGTGCTGAATATGCAAACAGTTAGTTCATTTAATCTGGGACTATTTAATGTTTCAAAGTTAAGCAGATGCCTAATTGCAATGTTCACAGAGCAGTAACAATGCCTGAAGTTAATGGTCCCTGACAGTTTTTATTACAATACTTATTTTAGATAAGATTTTCTTTCCCATACATGATTTATAGCTGGTGGTTTCTTATAAACTCAGCAATTTATAAAGTCAAATTATTATATCCCATTTCTTCAAGTAATGAGTGGACGAGGTCAAGCGAGTTTTAGGTACATACAGCAAAGAATTTAATTGGACTTATTATAAGTTCTTTGTTTCCCTGGCCATCTAGCTCACAGTGCAGGTATGTTTGTGGCCACTTTCTCAGCCTTGATCCTTCATTGTCCAAACCGGAGAATGTGGGAAAATGCACCATGGGTCTTCACCTCGGTAGTACAAACCTTCTTTTAATGGAAACCAGGGACAGGCAGATGTATAAATGTGGTTCATGCCTGTCTCCTTTGCCAACAGGGAGTGGGGTTGTGGCTTGGATGTGCATAGCTCTGAGGAGCTGTGAACCTGTCCCAGATCTCACAATATTCATATAATGAAATGTGAACTATTTTGGTGAGAGAAGACGAGATTCTCTGGCACAGCCTGTCTCTTATCCCCCAACAACATTTCATGCTATTTTGGTTTTTAAAATGTTCTGTGAAACCTCAATGTATTGCATAATTGTGTTAATGATAATGCAAAAATTAAAGCACACCAATTCTGAATTCAGAATCAAAGCAGCCTAATACTTAATGGCTTATAAGCTCTGACATTTCATAGGTCCTCTGGGACACTTATGAAATATCCATCTTCTTTTGTGAAACTCAGCTGAATATTTTACTGCTATTCTGTATTAACATTTGGTACTATTTGAAGGTTTCCTCAAAGGATTTTAAAGGATTTCTGGTAGGCTGCACATATAATAATACTTCCTCCCCCATCCTTGTGTTTTATAGCTGTAGTATAGACAGGCTGCTTACAAGTTTACACTAAAGGACATAGTCATCATAAAAAGTAATGAGCCAAAATTCAGAATTCCTCCCTGCACAGAATCAAGCGCCTGTAGCCTAGTAATTACTCCAGTGCAAGACATTAAGTCAAAGCTTCTGAGAGCTCCTTCTTGTAGCAGCTGC
This sequence comes from Calcarius lapponicus, assembly GCA_039654755.1. Lineage (NCBI taxonomy): Eukaryota > Metazoa > Chordata > Aves > Passeriformes > Fringillidae > Calcarius > Calcarius lapponicus. The sequence goes on from JBBFKN010000042.1 coordinate 463,365, forward strand.
TAAATGATTAATATCACGTCGGTAGATTTCACAGGAGAATCTGTGAAATAAAGGAAAGTTCAGTGTATATGCAAAGTTTCAATTCCGCACAATTTGGTTTAGAGTCAACATACAATATTGCATATTTCATGGTTCCAAGAGGAGTGCAGCATTCATTAAGAAAATACAGATGGTTTTCAGATAGCTAACAAGATTTCACAGCCATTTCTTTTCTCCCTGCCATGAAACCTGGAGAGAAAAAACAGTAATGATGAACTCACTATGGCTGAAACCTCAAGGCTCCTTTCTGCCAAAATATCAAAATCCTGAATTGATGTTAGCAGTCAAGTTCCACCAAGTTTAATAGAGCTAAGCTATTTACAGGACTTTGAAATGTGTCCCTCTTTTCTCCAGCAGTACTTTTCTCACTTTGAGAAAATCCAGCATTTTTGAGGGTGAGACTGTCAATTTATTGTGAGCCCTGAATAGCCAACAGCGTGCAGTTGTACTGCCCCAGGAGCACAGCAGTCTGAACCTTCAGACTCAGGGAATGAGAATTCAATCCTTGGGAGATGCCAAATCTGCAGCACAGTCACACAGACTCTGCCTTGCCCTGCCATGCACTGCCCTGCACTAATGTGGAGGGAGGAGTGAAGAGATGAGGTTCAAACCCCCTCTGCTGCACTTCTCTGCACAGCAGGACCTAGTCGTGCCTGAAATCTGCATTCAGCAGGCTAATATACTGTAGAATCTGGGGAAAACAACAGATAACAAGCATGGTTTGCTGGTCTGAATCCACTCAGGAATAACTGATTTCTCTCACAGTTTTCTTGGCTAAAAAAATAAAGATTTCAGGATTTCTTCCCACATGATTTCTGCCTGCAGAAAGAGAATATGTGATGAATGATGCAAGTTTAAACACTGAAAAACAAACAATGGACTATCAGAATTTAGATCAGGAAGTTAGTTTTACCTTCACCTTACACTCTTAAAAATATTATGCCTTCTGCCTCCAGTGTCTATGTTTGACTTCCCCTCTGTTATTCTAATGCATTCACCATTTTCCTCCTGGAGCACCTAAGAATAACAACAAATATATACATTGAATATGCACACAAAGACAGATACATATTGTTACTGCCCCAAAAGACCTTTCACACTAAAATAAAATTGGGATATATAAAAACTTGAAAATATTTGAAAAATTATGCTTGTTAAACCAAAGACTCTTTACCACTGTGGTGAGCTGGTTTTGACTGGAATAGAGTTAATTTTTCTCATAGTATCTAGTATGGGCCTATATTTTGAATTTGTGCTGGAAACAGTGTTGATAAGACAGGAATGCTTTCATTATTGCTGAGCAGTGCTTGCACAGAGTCAAGGCATTTTCTACATTTTCACCCCACCCCATCCCACCAGCGAGGAGGCTGGGGGTGCACAAGAAGTTGGGAATGGACGCAGCTGAGACAGCTGACCCCAACTGACCGCAGCCATATCTGTATCCATATGGTGTCATGCTCACCTTATAAATCTGGGGGGAAAAGGAAGGGGTAGGGAATGATGGTGTTTGTCTTTCCAAGTCACTGTTATACTTGATGGAGCTCTGCTTCCCTGGGGATGGCTGAACACCTGCCTGTCAATGGAAAAGGCTGAATTAATTCCTTGTTTTGCTTTGCTTTTGTGCATGGCTTTTGCTTTACCTGTTAAACTGTTTTTATCTCAGCTCATGAGTTTTCTCAGTTTTACCTTTCCAATTCTATCTCCCGTTTCACCAGGGGGGAGTGAGGGAGCAGCTGCACGGGGCTGAGTTGGCAGCTGAGACCAAACCATGACAATACCCTCAGGTACCCATGCTCTATTCACCCTCTAGGATGCAGCACTGGGCCTACATACAAGCACTCCACAATTAAGTGAAAATAATAGCTTAAGGCTACTGTTGCTCAAACAGAGTTTGGTCTCACCCTTGCTCTCAAAACTGGGAAGTTAGCCATTATTTAAGTTTTCAGTGAAGAGCTTGTAATCTGCTTATTTTCAGGATCTACCAAATCTTTTGCAGCCAGCCCTGAGCTTGTTCTGCTTGTACTTGGAGCTGGCAGAATGCAAGCAAGGTCTCATTCAGAATTCCCATAGCTTCCTTAGGTAGCATTTTGCTCTGAGCAAGGCTTACTGTATTACTCCAGGCATGGTGCTTTCAGTTTAAAGTTGGTGAGTACGTTGTTGACTTAGAGTACAGGTGAAACAAGCTTCTGTAGAAGTACAAAAACATCTCTGCAAAAGTATATGTTCATAAATATTTATGGTCTGACACTATTAGCCAGGATTTCAGGCTGCAGGCTCTTACTGATATTTTAAAATCCTACTTGGAGCTCAAGCTTAGGGCTATAGCTGTTGTACAGAGTCTCACACATGTAAATGCAGAACTTGCACTGCAGACAAGTTTTTCCACAAAAACAAAATCAAAATCACTGTCTACTTTGTATTATTCCATCTGAGCACAATGCCTGTCTCTACATTACCAGGCTGATGTCCACATGTGCATTTATCCATATTGCTAACCTAGGGGAACATTCTTGCAGTGGTTTTGAAGGAGGTATCTCAAGAGGCAGCATGATTTTTGAAATATGGCACAGATTTTTTTAGTGTCTGCATGGACCTTGAGGCTCTGGACCCCACTGACTTAGGCCAGTGGACTGGGTAGAGAGATTGTCACATGATCATGCCAGCCAGGTCAGCTTCTGTGTTCTACTGTAGGTTATCATGTAAACCCTATATTCTTCTCAGGTATTCCTATTTTGCTATGATATCTCCAGAATGAATGACTGAAGGGCCACTGCAGACTCCCTTACAACTGGCTATGCATTAGTTATAGTTCTAGTGAACTCACTATAGAAATTTCTCTATAGAGATGAAACCTGTCTTGCAAGACCTCTGCTGCAGTATTAATGGAGCATTTCATATATAATATTAATTATATATATGATACTAATAGCATATTTTATATGCATTATATATATAGAATATACTTCTGATATGGTTCAAAATTTTAGTGGAATTTTATCATATAACTTTATTTTTAAAGCCTTCTATTTGAAAGCAGCTGTATTGCACTGGCAGAAAAAAAAATATTACCATAGTGTTTAAATCTAAATATTCAGTGTATTCTTCATTGGTTACAGTGAATCACATTTCCTGTCTCTCTAACATACACATGCAAAGTTACTGTGGTTAAAACTTCCTTGATGAAACATCCAAGATTATTATCTGAGTGTCTAAGTGCTGCTTTTGGACTTTTTTTTTTAATTTTTGTCTTCTTGCAGTTTCTTTTTGAATTATCAGTTTGCACGGCTTGAATGTGAAGATAGCTACACAAGTGGCAGCCAAAAATCTTCTTAGAACTCCTAAAATTCTTTGAAACTCTTGATCCTCTGCCTGGCATATTTTAACTCAGTGTGACCCGAGTGATTGACTTTTAGTCTGATTACTTATGTGGGATTCAAACAGTAATGTTGCTAAAACCTTTAGGCCTCATCATGCTACCATGGAGTCTCCTTACAGACTTTTTTCTGATCTAGATGTAAGAAAAACCCTTTCAAAGAATAAAAATCCCATCATTTGTTGCCATATCAAGCAGTCATGTTGTTAGAACTTTCCTTATCGAGCCATGACAGGAATTGTGCCTCTGTAAAAAGGAAATTGAAACCCAGAATGAAGCCAGAGCTGCCAACAGAAATCTGGTGTTTTAAAGGGAACCTGTCAAGAATTCTAACTATGCTGAATGAAATCACCCTCAGCCTCTCTCCTTTATGAAGCACTCCACTTACCCAGAAAAATACTTAACTGTGTTCAACAGGTCTGCAAGGCTTTTTAATCCATTTGTCTTTCCACTCTAAATACACAAGTCATCTTGTTATTGCAGTAAACATTCTTCTCAAATAGACCCAAATTCGTTAAAAAAAAAGGAGTTTGATCTTAACAAATCCCAATAAAGGAGAATAACCCCAACTCAACTTTTGGAAATTATCCAATGAATAATGGCATAGAAGTGGCCTGGAATAAAGCAAGTAAAGTCACAGATTTTTCAAGAGCAAATTTGTGTTCCTGTAATTTTTTACTGATATGAAAAAAAAATCTAAACAAATCAACAACAAGCAAAAACACCCACAAACAAACAACTAAACCCCAAACCAAAACAAAAACATTATTAGATTTGCTAATATTTACTATTCAAAAAACTGTGCAAGCAGAAATCATTATCAGAAAACCTGAAATAATTACAATACGGAACAATTGCAAAAATATATTCCTTGGTTTTGTTTTCCAAATTTATAATAAAAGAACTTATTGAAGTGCAAGATACATTGACTGTGCTCTGGAAGGACAGTGAGGTTAAAGAACCTGAATACGTGTGTCAATAAATAATAAAGAAAACTATTAACCTCTTTTGTATGGGTCATTTTTTTCTGCAGTGATATCATCTATGCATTTTTATTATGGCTGTTATGCTATTGCCACTGGATTTAAAATCCTATATGCCTACTCTTGTCAATTATTTTTAATAATAATTAAATAAATATATATGAAGTTAAAATTACCACTTTGTACAACCATAGCACTAACCATCCAGATTAAATAACTAACATTGTGAGTATGAAAATTTAAGCTTCCAGCAAAGGACAAATAATTTATATATCTAATTCATTTTCCCTCAGCTTTACATGTGCATGAATACCACATAAGACATGTGATGTCCTACCTTCACAGGTTTTTTCTATACCCACACACATTGTCCAATGTAAATAGACTGTAGCTTGAAATAATTATGGACAAGAGGCTGTAATAGCAATGTGTTCATCACTGTGTTATTTTTGTCAAGAGCAAAGAAATTGAAACTGAGTAGTCCTGAAATTGCTCAGAATGACTCATGACAGTGTGAAAGTAAATTATATTCTCCTCATCTATTGAAATGGGGGTAGTGATATTTACAGTGTCTGGTTTTGTTTATGAAGTGATTTGGAGATGAAAGGTTCAGTTTCATACTGATTCCTTCCATTGTGCCAAAAAAGCATCTTGCATTTCCTTTCTGTGGAGCCATATGTCCCACAAGGACAAAGATTTGAGTGTCAAAGTGCTCTGCAGATACAGTCCTTACCATGATTGTCAGGTTAATAACTATCTGAAGCTGCTGTGACAAATTAGAGCACAATCTTCAGTAACAATATTATCCTGAATGTCACTGTATATATGCATATTTCCCTAGTATTAATATTACCTTCCTGTGTGATGTAATTTTGTTGCTGTGTTTTTGTTTTAAGAAGCATCAGAACAGGATTTCATAAAATCAGTGTCAGGAACATATCATGAATGTACATGAATTCTGACGTCTTTCAGCTCCAGAAACAGAAGTCTTCAAAACAATTTTAAGTGAAAAATTCCTGTAATTGTAAGTGGAAGTTGTCTCTTATCCTTTCTGTGGAAAAAACGCCAGAAGGCTATATAGCATTTTCAACCACATATCCTTAATTGCAACACATTACACAGTGGAAGTACTGGCAGCTGTACCACCTTCTCAGAAATTATGTAGTCTGTGTCTTTGTCTCAGCAGATGGTATTTTTATGACCCACAGTTCCTATCCTATGCTCAGAAAGTCTAGAGGAGAAGATAGAAACCAAGCAAAACTGGGAATAGAATTCTCATTTTGCATTTCAAAAGACAGTAACCAAAGTTTTTCAATCTTAATATTAAGAATTATGGGACTAAACGTTCTGATTTCCGAGATACACAGTAATGTGTTAAATACAGTGTCATGTGCAAATCCTGTCAATTTATATAGGTGCCCTATTAAGTATTAGTGACTTAGGCAGAAGAACTTCAAGGAAACAAGTGCTGTTTGTAAAGAAAGCCTCTACAAAATCCTGGAAAAACACACCACTTCCAGCTGTTCACTTCCTGAGTTCCAGCAAGGGTTTTCAGCATCCCACATCAATTCCATATAGTATGGTCATTTTGACATATAATTAACAGATCGTATCAGATTGTTTCACCTTCACAAGTATGGATCTGATCAATCAAGAATGCCAAAATATATACCTCGCTTCATTTTTATCTTATCTCAATCTACATGCTTAATCAAATTTCATTTTGTGCTCATTTTGCCGGGAGTAGAGTCAATTTCCTTCATAGATGGTAACAGAGGGTACCGTAGGGGGTCATGCTCAGAATATAAAGCTGAAAAAGGAAAAAGGAAGAAGGGTGTGACCTCCAGAGTGTTGGCATTTGTCTTCCCAAGTAGCTGTTATAAGTGATGGAGTCTTGCTTTCCTGGGGATGGCTGAACAGCTGCCTGCCCGTGCAAAGTGATGAATGAATTCCCTGTTTTGATTCGCTTGAATGTGCAGCTTTTGCTTTAGCTGTTAAGCTGTCTTTATCTCACCCCCCACATTCTCTTGCTTTTACTCTTCTGAGTTTGCCCCATCCCACTGGCAGAGAAGTGAGAGAGCAGCTGTGTGGGACTTGGCTGTTGACTGCATTAAACCATGACGCATTTTGAACTGGTATTTTGAAAATGGGATAGGTGATTCAAAATTCTTCATTTTTTTATATATTCAAAGATACACAACTGAGCTTAGCTGCGATAAACAGCAAAAAGACTTAAAGTTAGCTCCACATCTTTTAGTTCATTATCAGTATGTGAATATTCTGGTTCATACTGTACACCATTTAATAAATGCCCTTCCCTAGATGTACAAATACAGATGCACCATCATACACTCAGTTCTGGTCTTTGTACTGATGTAAATCTACCATAACTCCTCATTGGCAATCTCTTCGGATTTCTATCAGTACAACTAGAGGACAAATATGACCACCCTAACTGAATATTTTATACAGTCCTCTAAAACTTCATTAAAAAAAAAAAAACCAAAAAAACTTGTGGACAGCTTCTACCCCTTTATCAGCTTGTGAGAAGTAGAACAAAGCAAACAAATAATTTCCCAGCTGTTAGAACACCTAAAGAAACTGTCATTCTGATAAATCCCAAAGTACTTTTTGAGTAAACAAGTGTTTATATTTAAAAACCACAATGTCATTCTAAAGAATTCTTTCTATTCTGCTCATTGCTCATGGTTAGAGCTAATTGGAAGCAGTTTTCTCAGTCTATTGATGATTAATGAGCAGCATTTTGGTTTTTTAAATACAGTATTCTTTCGTCCAATGTAGAAATGCAGAAGAAATTAGTGGCTTCTTAACTTAGAATTTCAGAGCAGAAAATAACTTACATGATGAAAAGACAAAGGAGGACACACAACAAGTCTTATTTAGACAAATCCCCCACTGAGAGCTAGGAGAGTTTGGGACCACAAGTAGTAAGCAAAACCAATTAATTTTGGTCCAACTTGAGTAAAGTTATTGATTTTATTTAAGGATTTGATCTTCCATGCTCGTTAGTTGCCAGCATGAAAAATTAATCTCATTTGACAGGAGAGCATTGAATGCAGAGATTGCAAGACTCTGAGTTAAAAAAGTAGAGGGTAAAAGACACTCTGTATTTATATAATCAATTTCGTGGTGGTGTGTGGGATGTCTTTCATTCTTCCTTTTTTTAAAAATATGAAACCATGAATATCTCTACAAAGTTTAGCTTTCTTGCCCAGCACTGTACCTCCTTTCATGCTGCCAGCACAAAAATGATGACCCATCCATGTGTTTGAATAGATGTCTTCATAAGCTCCTTAAAGAATGATGAATAATACCATTCACATTTCTATAATCTACAACCAAACTAGAAAAAAATGGTCAAAAGATATGTCCAAGAAAAAGAGACAATAAAGAAAAATATAAGTAAAAAAGGCAAAATGTTAAGTGTACTATATCCTCATGGAGCTTCAGGGATAATACTGCTTCTAGTTGGCTCTGGAAAAAGACAGTCCACTCTAGCCTTTGATTCTGAAGTTACTGAAAGTAGCAGATTTCAGATCAAGACCTGGAATTTCAGCTCCCAAAGCTCAATAGAGATTGGGATCAGTCAACCATATCAAACAGATCCTTGTGTGGATTTTCTGTACATCTTGCACTTGCCCTCCAGTAGCTCTGGATGATGTAGATTTTGAAGAGAGGTCAGGAACAAGCTTGCCTTGAAGGAATAATCAATCAGACACGAATCTTTGCATTTTTACTTCAGGATTCTGGAAAGGCACCCTCCTCATTCTCTGCTGTCTTGCATTGTGTGAAGTCATCAAAATTTCACCTGTACGAGCAATATACAAATGTTCATAAATTATAAGCACTGATGGAACCTGTCACTTGAACTAGGTATGAAAACAGTGAGTGGGATGAAGTCTTATAAAGTTTCAAAGATAATATTGTTGCAGACTTTTCCACTTTAATTCATTAGTTTTTACTTGATCCAAGTCAATTATTTGCTCTGTGCTGCTACTGTACTAACTTCCAAGGGGTTTTTTTGAGGGCAAGCAAAGTCCTTGTGTCTTATCACCTGAAGTGTAGATAAAAGGTTATTTATTATCAATTTGAAAATATGAATGATAGCTGATGGTCTGAGAAATCACCATAAGGCAGATATTCTTACAATAAACACATTCCCACAGCAACTAGATAACAGTGACACCAGAAAACAACAGAACCTAGTTTTTCCTCTCAATCCCAAAAGCAACCTCTGCTTTCCAATGCTAGGGCAGGGTAACAGGCCACTGCCCAGGACCTCACATACAAAGCAACTGTACCGTTCCAAAGTGAAGCAAAAATATCTCTCACTTCATGCAAACAGAGCAGACCCCAGACCCCAAGCAGGCAGATGTCCCAGGCAGCACACTGCTGAGAGTGAGCTGGATATGACTCGCTGTTCACCACAGCTACTCCAGAGCCCTGAAAGAAAAATCAGCTTTCTTTGCTGCTGCCATCCAGGAGAGGCTGAGAGGTGAAGGCCACTGCTTATGGTGCTCCAACCTCCATAAAATCTTCAAACCCTGTGCTCTGCCATTGCTTCTTGTCTCAATTGCAACAGCATGATGGTGTAATATATGTCAGAAATAATTCATGCTATTAAAGAATGTATTTTATAAAGATTGTAAAATCCGAACGTATCTCTGACCACATACGGCCTGAGAGCAGATGCCTATTCAGATTCCAAGGATTCCCAGACACAGCTAAGATAACGATTGGCACTTTAGTGTACAAATAGACACGCCCAGCACGATGATCACCAAACCTGATCACCAAACCGCCTAAGAGCGATCATCCTGCAGATTACATCAATCAAGACAGCCAGCAACCAGAGTTATACATTTGAATACATGGCTTCCCCGGAGCCCATCAAAGCTGACTATCCACCTGGAGACAATCTTTGTCCAGCTCTGCAGACTGAAAGGAACAGTGATAAATGTGAAGAGTTATAAAAGAAATTGGGACTCCTTTGCCTTGGGCACAATAAACTGTATAAAACCTCATTGCTAGAAGTGGCTTGCATGAACGAGTGGGGTTCCGATGCCATAGAGGTTGGATCCAGGTTCACCCAGCGCCGTTCACAGGCGCAACGCTGTCTCTCTGGCTGTGGTGGTTTCAACAACCGTATTTCGGTCACGCAGAAAGATAAATAAATCTTTTTGCATTTTTCGATAATTTGGCTCACAATTGATCATTTATAACAATGTTTTCCCCAGGATTTTTTCCTTGGCTCCTCATCCACCTCTGCCCCATTTCTTCTGGTTCTCATGCTGCTCTGGCAGGAGTAACCTGGGGTCAGTCAAAAACTGAATTGTCTTTTTAGAGCAGCATACTAAATTTTGCCAATAATGCTGAAAATCACTGCACTACCTCTAAAAAACCATAAGCTCAGAGACATGACTTACTTCTGTGCAATACAGCACTGAATCCTGCCCTGACCTTAAAGTATGTTCTAAACCTCCTGTCTTCAAGAAGATTAGCTGGGTTTGAGCATACACTTAATTGCTGTCTTGAGCTAGGCTAGATTAAATCTCTAGGTCCATCAAAAAGGAAATATTTTAAGGAGCACATGAAAAAATAATCCAAAAGAGGGACACTGTGAAATTCCATCAGCCAGAATTAATTTTTTTCCTTCTGCATGTAGAAAGTGAACTGGGTCATTCATTCAGCATTCAGTGACTCTTTTTCTTACATGCTTTACCACACACAGCGATTACTTCTCTAGATTTAGATCACAGTCACAGGAGGTTTAGTAATTTAATATTTTAAAATGAAGTGGCACTTCAAATTAAAGGGGTACAAATACTGTTTGAACATGGCAAATGCTGATTGTATAATTACATGGCAATTAATTTTCATGTGATATCTGTGTGATTATGAGATAAATATATGGTTTTTCTGTCTTCCAAACAGCACAGCAGTTTACCAGTTAATTACTTTTATATCTGCTTAGTGTAATTACACTGTAATCCATGAAAGTCTGTAAATATTCTGTCATTACTTCTTGTTTACTAATAGCATCACACAACTGCCTTAGGTCAGATCTCATCCCTTCCTCAGTATCCTGATACCTTGGCATAGGTGTAGTTCTACAGGAAGGGAATGCAGGAATTCAGGAGGATTTCTTGGATGCCCCATGTTATAAATGATCAAATTGGTAGCCAAATTTATAAAAAAAATTCAACAAAGATTTATTAGATCAATAACAAAAATACAATTTAGGAAAAAACCACCACAGCCAAGACAGCGCCAGCCCCAGGTGCAGGCGCTGGGTGAAACCAGGGGTTCAACTGACAGAGTGACGGCATCTCCCCAAAGGTTCACACCAAGTGCTTTGAACAACCAGCTTATATCCAGTTTATTCTGCCTGGGGCAGAGATGACTGAATATTTCTTTCTGTCTCTTCACATGTATAACAAGATTCATACATGTGCAGGGAGAGATAAAAGAGAGTCCACATATCCTCATGGGTGTCTGAGTGTCCAGGCAGAAGTTGTATTCACATGTAGTAGGGTGACACCAGCTTCTCAGCCGAGCAGATGTAATCATTCCAGGTGCACCTCCCATGAATAGCCAAGATATCCCGACAATCATGGTCCAGGAAGCCTTAGGTACTATCTTTCCAGGCTCAGTAATCATGATCCAGTCCCATTCATAGGGTAACAAGGCTGATAACATCTTAACGCTGTCCGGGAACTAGTTAGAATAGAAATAAGACTCTGCCCCGGCCCGAGTGATTAGACATACCTTAAATCCTACAATATTTTATATACTTATAGCATGAATTATCTCTACCATATATAACACTCCACATCTTATATACAGTGTGCTCTGGTTCTGCTAGGATTTCTTGCTCTGCAATGTAACGAGATTTCCAAGATCATTGCTAGAATTTGAATTTTGTATTTTGGATGTAGGACAAAGAGAGGGACTGAATAGCTTTGCATCCATTCAACTACATTTTTTTCCTGAATTGCTTTATTTAAATACAACAATACTTAACATTTTCTGTGCTCCTTCCAAACTTCACATATCACCAATTCATGAAAATATTTCAGTGTGTCAGACAAAGAAGTAGTTCTGTTGAAGAAAAATACTCTAAATCTCATCAAGCGACTTCTCCATGTCCAAGGGAAAGATCCTCCCACTGCAGCTGGAAAAGAAGTGAGGGAAGGGCAAGAATGTGCAGTTGTTCTCTGTTCTCACTGGCGTTCAAATTTAGCAGGCTGCTGTTGCAGTATGAGAGATTACAATGATGAGCATTATCCCACATGTGATATGAATGGAGAAAAGACATAATAAAACTATAGTAGCTCTATATAACTTGTGCCTTGTGGTTTGAATGTCTGCTATGGGCTCAGTCTGTGTGTATTGTTGTTATTGTGCAAATGCAACTTTTTATCAGGGGGTGAGAAAATGCTGCAAGGCATTTGCATTTACATTTGCATTTACATTTATTTACTGCATTCCCTAATTCACACTCATGCTTAGATAAGTAACTTAAGCTCCCCACAGTGATTGACATCTTATCTAGAACATTTTGCATTACCATGTTTTGGTAATGTTGCTTAAATATCATATGGAAAAAAAATGGTCTGAAAGACAGCATAAGTAGCAATGGGAATATTTAAGCTATTATTAAATCAAAGGGGTACTGTTTAGGAGATTCCAGATTAAAATTTTGAGGACTAGGAGATACCCTTCATCATGAAACCAAATGCCAAGAGAACTGACTTTCAACAAGCTATGTGAGAGAAATTGTTTTTTCTAGAGTCATGATTCATAAATCTTCAAGGCAAATCATTGTGACTTCTCTGTGGTAGCAGTTTCAACATCATAAACTATACATTGTTCTAAAGCAAATGGCAGCTTGCAATGTCTTTTTTAATGGTGCAATAATTCTAGATTTTTCAGATAATGAATTTTCAACGAATCCAAACTTACAGCACCAGACTACAGAAAATACTTGTTACTATGTTTCACTTACTAAAGTCAACACTGTTTTGAAAAGCCTTTTAAAATGTTAATTTGTGCACTGGAAGTAAGACATGATTCACCATCTGTCACAGAGGTTCACTGGTTATATTTGGATCCACTAATAAACTCATAGCTTGCCGATGAGTAAAGGTGAGCCACCCCCCCCAGTGGAAGCAGCTGGCCCAAATCTTTGCCTTTTTTCGCGGCCAAACTGTTAAAGTTCATTCTGACTCAGAGAAATTGCACAGTGTGGAAAAGATAAGTTAGTCACTCTGTCTGCAAATCAGCCCACCCAGATGGATCCGTGTTGGATTGCAGGTCTGGCCGTGCCAAGCAAGCAGGATGACACCTTATCTTCCTCTGCCTCAGGAGTTCATCCAGAGCTTCAGGAGACTCAGAGAATTTAAAACCCTCTGCGGGCCTTTGTGAACAACTCTCCACTTTCTGAGTTTGAAGTATGAGCTAAAAGGTTCAAAGGTGGCAGCATTTCTGACCTTTAGCAAGGAATTGACATCATTTGTCTCTCTCCCTGACTTTTCCTGATTGCATCATTGTTAAGTATTTCTGCTTCCCTCTGTGTTCCTAATTGGTTTGTCTGTTGGAGATATTTACAACAAAGAGAACTGCTTTTCAGCCTAGCATTGTCTGAGCAGCACAAGAGATCTCAGAGATTGCATTATCCCTACTCAAGCATCAGTTTTCTGGGTGCACTTCAATGGCATTTCTGAAGCTTGAAGAAGAGAGGTAATCTGGAGGTGAAAGAAATTAGAGAATCTGCTCAAAACTTTGTCCTTTCTTCTTCAGGTCTACTGTAGCATTTTCGTTTAAATCAGGAATGCACTCTTTTAAACAAATCACCAGATTATAGCCATTTACCATACTTTGGTTCACAATGCAAAGCTGACTCAAAATACAGGAACACTGTATGTCCAAAACAGGGACTTTTAAGTTTAAAGGCACAAGCTGACATCAGTCTGAGTAGCACTCAATACACTTAACAGACCACAAAAGCACACACAAAAGTATTCAGATGTATTTTAAATTATTCTTTTTTCTCCTCATGGGAAAGAACATTTCAAAAATTGCTGGAAGCAGCAATAGATCCTCAGCTTCTATTAGTCCATTGTTTTGGAGGAATTGTGCTCCAAAGTGAAGGAAACTGAAAGCTGAAGTCCATCAGGTAAGTAAACTGTAAAAAAATGGAAAATTTCCAGATGATGGCAATCTGTCAAGACTAGCTCATGAGATCTGTCCCATAGTCTCATTACTACTGCAGAGAAGGCATGATACAGTGTCTCAGTAGTGTCACTGATTCCATATGAAGAATAATGTCTGTTAACCTTGAATTTAAGATGTTAAGTATATCTTTCTAGTTTATATTAAACAATTACATTATGAAGCTTTAAAATTTGACTGTTATCTCCCTGGGGTTACAAATACTCATCTGTTTAAGTCTCTGAAGACCCGTTTTTAGGAAAACTTAAGAGAATCTAGATGAAGGCAACTTGAGGTGAATATCTAATGGATAAGGATTCAGTTTCCAGTGATCATAAATGGCAAATCAAATTTGGTTTTTCAATGCTAATTTCACATGTATTGAACTTAGTGTTATTACTAACGAAAAATTCAATAAAAAAACAAACTGAAAATTCACAAAACATCAAACACTTTAGCTTAAAAGAGAATGAGCCAACATATTCTTTGTTGCTCTTCATCATCATTTTGCTTTGTCAGTCTTTAATGGCAATCTGTCACTGACAATATCTGGCATACAAACATCTACCACACAATGACTGTGCATGTGCATATATTGACATGAGTGGGAAAGAATCTCTTACACCAAAACCATATACACTTAGATATATAGGTAATCTGAAGTGATTTGACAAGACTGTAAATAAAGTGTCATTTTCCTTCACAGGAAACAAAGAGTGGGAGAGATCCAGCCTCAGAAGTCTTTCTCACTACATTTTGTCTTCCTGTGAAATTCTACCAAAGAATGAAGGAAATCATTTCAGCCACTTTCTCATTTGACATTTACTCACAGAATGCCAGAATGCTTCACGACCGGGGAGTCACCCATCCTCAGACTTCTCTTTAGGCAGGTACTATGAATTCCTTCCTCTCAAAGCTCTCCTGATAATTATCACATTGACATTAGGATTATTCCACTCTTAATGATCAGTATCTAAGAGTGGGCTTTTCCTTTGCATCAAGGTTCAACCATCTCTCAGCTTCATTTTCAGAGGAAGCAGCTTCTGTGATCTCATCTCTTTGTGTTCATCTGTGTAGCTACCCTTGAAAAAATCTCAACTCAGAGGCCAGTTTCTACCAAACTTAACAAAGAGGCAAAAGTTCAAAGATATTCACTTCTGACATGCTTGAGGGTTGGGATGAGGACAAGGTAAGTAGAGGAGACATTTCCCATTTCCACTGAAATGCAATTCATCCCATATTAGATGTCAAAACAAAGAAAAAAATCTGTAGGAAATCGAGACTCTATTCTTATAAGGGAAACTTCTGTCACCAGCAAAATAGAACTAATTTCCCTTACTGTGAAGCAGGGATTGTGACGATTCAGTTCTGAGTGCATAAGAAAAGAGACAAGACATTATAGCCTTTCTTTTCATGGTAATAAAACCTTTGTTTATCTTGGCCTGCTTCTGCAATGCGAATTTCAGCACATGAATTCTGCAAAAACCAAGGACTCCACAGTAAAATTCAAGTTCATCCTGTTCTAGAGAAAGTGAGGCTTTATTTTATGAAGATACAAAATTTACAGTATAAAAATAACTGGAAGATATACACGTGAGTTCACTGCTTACTTCTTTTAAGACTTAACATTCCCTCTTTGTACTAATCAAACAAGGAAAAAAAACCCCTCAATATTTGTGAGTAATTTATCTTAGAGGTTAGAAGTAAAATTTTATATTGCATTGCATTACAGTTCATTTTTATATATAAGCAAGCATGGCTCAGCTATGAAGTATACAGGTGCTGTGAGAGAACTAGGGATAGGAAAAGCCTCAACAGAAAGGCAGGGAGAGGTCAAAGGCAGCTGAAGGAAAATTATACTTGGTTCATTCCTCATTCCTCATACCCACATGCAATGACAGTTTATAAGAAGGACTGTGACTGGCTTTACATCATGTGTCAGCTTTCCTGCCTGCTCAGTCTTTATTGCTGTCAAATTTTGTTGTTCAGATTGACATACAACTGAAGACGACTTTAAAGGGTTAGGGCATTGTATTCAAGTGCAGTTCTAGCTGATTTAAATCAGGAAGTTGCAGCACCCCTGATTCCCCAACTTGTTGTCTCCCTAACCCTTAAAACTTCCCAAGCACCAGTAGCACCAGAGGCAAACATGGGAACTACACGACTGCAGTCAGAAGATAGGACCCTGACATTCCTACTATGGCCAGTCTAAAGTCTGGTGGAGACACTTCCCATGAGCATGTTCAAATACAGCTAAATGCAACAGAGAGGGATGCCCAACATGCAAGGGCAATATTTGCTACCCAAGCAATTATGCTGAGTAGTATTCACGTCCACTGATCATGGTCATAGAATAATTACTTTTCATCACAGATTTTTTTCAGGGGTGTCTCATTCTTTTCTGTACAACCAAGATATTTCTTTAAGAAACGCCTGCAATTACTAATAGCTCCTTTGTGCTCTAGCTTCATAGTCACCTGGTCTGGATGAAGGAGTTGTATGCTTTGATTGCCAGCCTCACCCAGAGGTAATGTGAAAGATGTTTTCCTTACATTTACATAGAACCATCTGTGTGGTATTTTCGGGGTCCCCCATGGCAGGAAAGAAATGATGAATCTGACTCCATGTTCTTAGAAGGCTAATTTATTATTATATTATATTATATTATATTATATTATATTATATTATATTATAGAATGCTATACTAAAGCTACACTAAAGAATAGAGAAAGGATACTTACAGAAGGCTTAATAAGATACTAATGAAAAGTCATGACTGCTTCCAGAGTCCTGACACAGCTGGACTGTGATTGGTCATTAAGTAAAAACAATTCACATGTTGGACAAACAATCTCCTACCACATTCCAAAGCAGCAAAACACAGAAGAAGCAATCAGATCATTATTGTTTTCATTTTTCTCTGAGGCTTCTCAGCGTCCCTGGAGAAGAAATCCTGGCAAAGGGATTTTGGATTTTTCAGAAAATATGACAGTGACACACCTGTGTTCCAGTTTGTGCCCCAGTGCCTCTGAGCACCACATGGCTTTGATTTCTAACACTATCCCATCGGGTATTCACACACATTGCCCAGATACATCCCTTCCTTGAGGCTGACCAGCCTCCATTGGAAAGATCTGGCAATCCTGATCATCTTTGTTGCCTCTTTCTGGATTGTCTCCTGCCTGTCTCTGGCACTGTGGAGGCACACCTGGACAGAGCACTCCAGAGCTAAGTAGAGGGGAAGGATTGCCTCCCTCCTCCTGCTGGCAGTGAGGAGGCTGTTGGCCCTCCTTGGTACAAGGACACATTCCTGTGTCCTGTCTGAGCTGTTATGCAGGATCCTTATCCTTTCCCTGGAGAGCTGATCTCCATCTGGTCAGCTGCCAGCATACACTGGGGCATGGAGCTATTCCTCCCCAGGTGCAGGACCTTACCTATCCCATCAAGGGATTAGAATGTAAAAGAATTTAGCACCCAGAATCATTTATAAGGCTGCTTTATGTACCTCAGAATATTATGTACTTGAGAGGGCAGATGCTGTCTGACCATGTGCAGGTATTTCATACCGTTAAATAAATATGTCTCTTATGTGAGAATTTCTTCTCACCTCTTACAGAAAACACAGAAATCAGTAGAAGTAACTCAAATATTGCCTGTCCAGTCTGAACTCTATTGCTTTCTTAATATAAACCCAAAGTGAAAAAAAGTGGTACTGTGTGACAAAATCCCAGTTTAGTTACTCAGGTTAAAATGTGAGAATAGGTACAAATTTAATAAAAAATCAGGTTCTTTTGCAATTTTGAGGACTTCCATTTCAACAGGCCTAAAATAACAGATCATTAAACAATTTTGCTCTTGCATTTTCCCAGAGTAACAGGTAAAGTAAAAAGCAGAACCAGAGAACTGATTCACTAAGATGGTGAATGATCTCAGCCCCCACCAAAACCAGCTTCTTATTAGATGGAGTACCAAATGCTTTGTATAAAATACCACAGAGAGAAGCCTAACTCAGCTTACTTTCCATGTGGGAAGACACAGACAGGAGACTGACAGAACATGATGCACAGGGATTCATGTGGTGGTTGGTTTGTTGGGTTTTTTGGTTTTTTTCAAAATAAGAATATGGTCTCCAACTGATTTTTTTTTTTTTTTTTCTGGGGAGCTTTAATTTCAACTCTGTTTCCATCTGTGGTTCTCCATTCAGGACAGATATACCCACAGCCACAGAAATATATAGTGTGAAAAGATAATAGGGCAATTTAGATGGGACAAAATACCTTGATGCTTTTACAATGAGCCTTGGAAGCTCAACTCTCAGTGCCTGAGACAACAGCTGCTGAGCAAGTGTCATCCTCTCAGGCACTTGGCGTGAAAATTTTCATGTTTAATCAGCCTTTTAAAATGATAGGCATGGAAGAATTTGTTTGTAACCACGGGTACCTCTTGCAGAGTGGTGCTTTCACCATGCAGACCCCCAGCTCCTCCCCTTGTTCCTTCGCCCAGCCACTGACCAGGACACACAGCATTTCCTGCCTCACTCCTTGGCCTTGAAGAGTTGCAAAAACAACTAGGAAAACCGTACAGAAAATTCCTGAGTGTTGTCCCAGAAGCCTGAATAAAACATTTCCATGTCAAGACAAACCTGAAGCCAGAAAGGGGAGGTATGAGCTCGGTGGAATATGAGTATATGGCTGTCCCATGAGTATATGGCTGTCCTTGGATGGCTCAACATGTTCTGAAAACATGAATTCCGATATTTTCCTGCAGTTCATTCCTACATATTTTTCCCATATAGATCCTTTGATGTCTTTAATAAAATTCATCTGTGGCTTTCCTTTACTGGAGAACTACTCTGTTCACTTTCTTTGTATCTTTCTCTTTTACAACTGTAGGGTATATGCTTCACATCTTAATCTGTCTGTCAAATTTGGTTAAAATTGGCCACAGAGATTATGTGGTTTTTTGTGGGGGCAGCCAAGAGCAGCTGACAACTAAGCATTTTCTGTGTGAAATCTGGATAGAAATATCTAAAAATATATAATACTCTCAGGAACCATGAAGCTTTACATTCGCTAGATGATGGAATTACCTAATTTCTACTTTTTTACAATAAAATTAGAGGAAAATCCAAATGTTTCAATTTCCCCATGAAAAAACAACTTATTTTATTTAATACTTGAAATTTTTGAGTAAAGCCTCAAAGGCAGGTTCATTCTAAAGGAAGGGGTTTTTTTTCCTTTTCTTATGCCAAACTATAGAAAGCTACCATTGTTAGAAATCTTTGTCCTTTTAGCTTAAGTACTGACCCAGAAGTCAAAACTGCAAATTACAGTCCACTTACAAAAGCAGAACTGTAGACTGTGCAGGTGTTAAGCTTTTTAATCTCTAGAGTGTCATACTCCAGCTCAAGTCACTATTCATTAAACAGGAGCTGTTAATGCTATTTGTTGACAGCATGAGTTATCACTATTTGACAGTCATTATCTTGCAGCAAAGCTCTTTAGGCTTTTGGACCCTTTCTGTGTGATTATGTTGTATTAATTTTTTTTTTCTCTATAAGCAGTAGCTCATTTATCATTTGAATTGGGAATTCCCACAGAAGCCTAGTTTCCCATTGAGTTATTAGTTAGGAAGTAAGAGGGATGTAGTCATTTTAGATGAAATTTGGACTATCTTTTCTTTGAAATAGGGTAAAAAACTATATTCTCCACCTAGACTGGTAGTTCCTCTTAACAATGTTTCAAATATCATTGTGTTACTTTCACTGACCAAAGACTTTTTTTTGTAAAAGTAAGAAGGAAAGGAAGGAAGGCATAATTCGTAATATCAGCAAAATTCATCCCTTAAGTAGTAGGAGGAGGACAATGTTAAAAAAACATTTAGTGGGATGATGGAGAAGGCAGGAATAAGATGATCTAAGGTAGTCTGTGACTCAGGTTGCCTTTTCAATAGGGTTTTGTAGCTTGTGAAGTATCACATTATACTGCAAAAATAATATAAGCAAAAGTTTGAATTTCTAATCCCTTAGCAAAGCAATTCCTTCTTCCAAATTAATGTCAAAATATTGAGGATATTTTCTCATCAAAAAGTTCATAAAATCCCTGATTCACAAATAGCTAAATATTGTGTTATGAGTCAGTTTGACATTAAATTGGATTATCTGTCATCCCACATGGTCTCACAGGAGCTGTACCATCTCCAGTTCATAATCTACTTCATAAGCAGTGCTCAGTGTGAGGACTTCATCTTTCACAGCACACTGACACTCATAATTCCTCATGTGTTTGAATCAAAGGCTACTATAAGGCGTCATGGGATTTAAAATCCATCTGGGCAACATAGATTATAGAATGCCTGGAGGCAGGACTCTAACCACCTAATGGACAGATGTTATGAAATTTCACTGACAGGAGGAGACCCAGGTTAATTCTGAACTGAAGCTACTATTCCAAATTTGACAAAAATAGGCATTCCTAATGGATTATTATTTTTTAATCATCCACATAAAAACATGGTTTTATAGAAAATGTATGTTGTGTAGAAAATGGCCTCCTCTAGCTGAAAGAAATGAACCAAAATTTTCTTGTCCTCCTCCTGGTATGGCGCAAGTTTATGATTTTAGACTAGTGCAGGAGAATGTGAGATAGCTCTAAAGAATGAAAGAGCCTTTTCTCTTTAATTCTTTGGTTGTGTAGAGACTTTGAGCAAGACACTACCTCAGAAAGGCAGGACAGGCATTAATAGCTGGACTATTTTAAAGAGTCAGATGGCAGGATGTCAGGCAATGTCACTGAAGTATTCTGATGTTTGATAACTCTGTAACAGGAGTCATCTATTTCAGGCTAGATTACAAATTGATTGAAAGCTGCTAATTCATCTGAGCAACCCAATTATGTGAGCTACACAGAATTACATCAGCAAAGAACTATTTCATATCAAAGCATAATAAAATTGAGGGCATGTTGAGAACCAAAGGTCACTGAGGTGTTGCTTTATGCTTTATCACCACTTAACAACAAAGGCGAAGAAAGATAATCTTCTAATCAGTCCAATATGAAAATTCAAGATGAGAGGTCTTTTTATGCTCTTTGATACTTATCCTATGCAGTTGCTTTTGGAACACCAGATTTCCTTCCCAAAAATTAATATACTTTACAGGATCTTTTTCCTGCTTGTTGTGGGGTTTTGTTTGTTTGGGGGTTCTTTCTTTTTGTTTTTGAAAATGTGGATGAGACTACGAAAGAATCATGTCTCTTTCCTTATACAGCATTCTGTTCTAAGCAATTTCACCTTTTATTGCATCACGTTTCCTATTTGATCTAATAAAGTAGCTCATCATTTCTTAATCATGCCTCTTGCCTTTGCTGTTATGAAAAGGTTGGAATGAGAGGCAGGTAAGAGAGAATTAAATGGTAAGAGTATACTTAATGTCCCTTGGTGTGGCTAGAATGAAAATAGGCCTTGTCAAACAAATAAGATTTCATTTTTGTTGAAATTACAGGTTTGATTGATGAAGATAATTGCACAAGTATAATTGAATAGCTAAGCATTGACATCTGAAATACCAATTTAAAAATTAGCTGTATTTATGAGTAATGAATTAATCATCCAACTAATAAACCTTCAAAAGTCAGTGAAGAATATTTCTTAGCACTTCTTCTAAAGCAGACTAGGAAAGGCTTTCCTGTCCATGACAAACACAATGCAATGCAAAAAGCATTAGCATTTTATGGTGAAGAATGTTACAAAATTAAAACATCTCATGACAGAGCATATTGCCCTTCTCCCTCAGAGAATATTTAAGTCTATGCATAAAACAAGAAACAGGTATTGAGACCATTTTAAGACTTACTACAGTAAAGTAAGAGATTATATTTGGGATATGGATAATTTGGGTTGAAATCCAATATTTAGACTGAATAGAAAAGATAAATCTCCACTTAGACTCTCCCAGTCACTACAAGGTGGGTTTATCCATACTCTGGAATGCAGTTATTTAGTTTTCATTATATTTTCCTGAATCTGAGAAACCACTCTGTAATACTTATCAAAATCAGCATTTATATATGAATGACTTTTAATTCCAACATATTGGTATAATCCAGTGAGAAAGATCTTTAAAAATACTGGCCTATGACTGCTCTCTATGGAAATTTGGTAGGGCATGACAATACAGCTGACACTAATCAGTATCTTCTTCAGTGATATGGAAATAACGTAAACCTACTGCTGATAAAATTGTATCAACTGATGCAAAGATGAGTGGAAGGCTAAATAATGGTGATGGAACACCATCATGGTTGGTAAATTGCTCAGCAAACTGAGTCCATTCAGGCAGGATATATTACACTAAAATATATATGAAGAATAATATAAGTAGTACAGAAAGAGGGACTATTCTGTGGCCACAGAAGCTGTGAACAGGGCTTAGGATTCCCACTGAGTTAACTACTTCAGCTGAGGATGGATGCAGGCCCTGCTCAGAATGCAGATGGCCCTTTCAGACTGTATGTGTGTTTCTGAATAATAATTACTAAAGATGTCTCAAACTGAAACGAAAAATTGAGCCTTTCAAATTGGAAAAAAAAAGTCTTACATTTGTAATTGTATCAACAGAGGGGTAGAAGTGAATTCATCTTCCCTCACTGTCTTCAAGTGAGCATTTAATAGCTTAAAGAGGAATAATGTTTCAGCCCAACAATTTTCTATGCTTTCTTAGTAACATTTGCTTCTGTGCTCTTGTTGCCAGATGAAGAACTGTCTGCACACCTGCTGGGTTAACACAATGCTTATTCTTCAAAAACCACTGGCCTATGGAACCACACAATGCTTATTCTGTGGGATCATGTTAAACATTAACCAAGAAGAAGAATGGAAAATAACCAGCTCAGTTATGTCAAATTTTCACCAGTTACCAAGCAGCCAAGTATGACTTTGGGGTCACTGACCACCAGGGACCACGAAAGACACCCCCAGGACAGAAAACACATGCACAAAGGAGAGGGAATATATGTTGAAAATATATGTTGAATACGTTGTTCAATATATGTTGAAAATTTTGGGGAATTGATCATCAAATTTATGTTTATTCCAGGAAAATCAATGAATATGTATGTAAAATATAGTATAAAAACTAAAGTTTTTTCTGTACTTGGTATGCATGATATTTTGGAGAACACATCCCCTCGTGCATCCAGATAAATAAAGAATGCCTGCTTCTTAATGTTACATCGGTGTTAAGGAGTTATACTTTTACTGATTTTTGGAAGCAATCCCATCTTTGATGAGATTGCATGGGAACAAGTTATTAGCCTTCAACACTTCCAGCAAAATGAAATGTAGCCTCTGGCACTAAGAAAGCCTAGATTCTCATGAGCTTTTAAGCTACATTTTAGACTTCTGGTGTGTAAAAAAAAAAAAAAGGAAAAAAAAAAGCTAACTCCAGCTAGAAATTCAAGTTTCTTCCTATCTGGATTGGCTGGTGGCTCTAATGGATGTGCTCCTAGAGGTGACTTTGCTTCAGGTTTTACACATGCAAGGTACTTTCCTACACTTTCCAGCTGTTTTCATGAAACTAGAGAACTAGCCTGCAGTTTAGGCAAGCCAATTGAAGCCTGTCATTTGAACCTCCATTTTAGATAGCTAGTGATTCTGTTTCCATGCCCTAGCACAATAACCACTGAATGGAAAGCAGTAGGTGTTTCTGAAGGCCTTCAGAAGTTATTGCCTACCTTAATTCTGTGCCTAAACTACAGTCATCAAGATTTCTCTTCAGAGAGATCTCTAAAGCACCCACTTCTCTGCCTTAACTGTACAGGAAATTTGGCCAGATGCTTTAAGAACACTTCTTTGCTAGGAGTGGAAGGATAAACACATTATGAGTTTTCAGTTAAATGGTAGTCAGCAGCAGCAGCTATATGAAAATTCCAATAGAAGAGCGGAATCATGAAGTCTGTTAGCACTGAAACATAAATGTATCATATGATCCCAAGTATTTCTTTCCATAGCAAGCATAAAATGTTTTATTATTAATTACTCTTTTATTTTTATCTCTAAAATCAAGCTTCAGCATATTTTAAGTTAGATGACATCAAAATTTTCAGAACAAATTTCTATTGTAAGGACACTTGTGTGAGAAGGTTTTACCAAAGTCTAGTTGTTTTGGGTTTTTTTCACATGAGATTATCGATTTCTTTATTTGTCTAGAGAGCAGGGTTTAATAAATATCAACACTACTTCACATTTTTTAAGTTAATACTACCACTTATCATTATTGCTGAGAGGCTGTTGCAGCTTGATGAACTGTCCAGCAAGAATCTAACTGATCACTGAACTGTTCTTAAGTATGTCAGAAGAATTGCTGACAGCAAAGCCAGTGCACTGAGAACATATAGATCTGCTAGACATGTGCTCTGTTCATTATATAGCTCCACATTTTCATTTAGTGTACATAGAGAATTTCTTATCCTTGGGCTACCTGCAGTTTAGGATTTGACTTGGATTTGTTTCCCTCTTTCGTCTGTGCAATAGCCCAAAGCACAGTGCTTTTTCTTCCTGAATTTTTGATGCTCTTTCCAGCATGCTACCCTATGAGGGTTATTTTCTCCATTATTCAATCTTTGTCCTATTTCTTGTCTTCCTTTAGCTTGATACACTTGTTCCAAATGGATGGCTGTTTTACTTCAGTGCTCTCACTGAAATTCAATAGGAGATATCTTTATAGCGATAAAACTGTTCCTCTCATAAATCTCCCTAGCAAACTGGATTCACATAGTCCACAAGAGATTTAGCCTTTGATAAGGGATTTCTTTCTCTGATATCATATAGGAATATACAAATTCTTAACTGTGCACATTTTTGAACATTTTTTGATCTGCAGTTTTTGTCTCAGAACTCATCAAATTTCTCTCTCCTGTGTTCATACAGCATTTCTAAAACTGGTGTCCCACTTCTTTGTTTACTTTTTTTGTCTCATCAAAATATTTAAAAGGCATTATCTCAATTTTTAAAAATCTTTATCACAGGGATATCTGTACCTACATATCTCTTTCATCCATTGCTTTTACACAAAGATATTTGTATCTATGGCTCAGCCTAAAGCTCTGTGATTTTTTTTTCCCTCAGGACTGTAGTGTTCAGCAATTTATCAGTGTCTTCCTAAGCATGAATATCAGACAACTGAATATTGCTATTGTTTTTCTTGCATCACCTGTTAAGTAAAATACAAGAAGATTCTTTTTTCTTATGGCCCATTACCTCTTTATTAAGACTTAGATATATTCTAGAATAGTAGCCAGCATTCTAGGCACATGTTATCTTCTCAGTCCCCTTTCCTTTTGCAAGCTGTATGGTTTCTTTTTCTAATGCTTTTCCAGAATTTGTAATTATTGCAAAGTTTACTAGAGGGTAAACAAGCAAGTTGCAGCATTGCCAGTGTTCAGTAGCTTTAGTTCTTCTTATGGACCAATAATTTAGTAATTCCCTTAACATTCTCAGTACGTGACTTCTTTTCTGTAGCAGCAGCTGAATAGTAGCTGATAGGGAAGAAAAAGTTATCGAAACTTTCTGGAAATGTTAAAAATTCATTTGGAAGTGTGAATCTCCAAAAAGTTACATTCCTGATATCATTTAGTAGATATAAAATTTCTCTTGCTATTTTTGTACTTAGCGCACAGATAACATGGACAGATTAATAAAATAACTCTAAATTTCAAAAACAGTAGAAATATAAGAATACAGTGTATGTATTCCATACATTAGTGAGGTTTCATATGGAAGGTAATTAACATTCTATGAGTGTTTGAAACTCATATCACTGTTTGAAACCATCAACATTTTGAACCTTTACTATTCATAGCATTAACTAACAAGTGAAAAGTACTGCAGGGCACTACAAATAAGTGTAGAACATCTTTAATATTTCTCAGTCCCTGTCTCAAGTTGACAAAACAAAGTGTATCTCAGGTACTTGAAGAAAAGAACTGGTAATTTTTAATTATAAGAAATTATTAATAGCATAAGACCACAGTAGTCCCTCTGGGAAGCGAAAGAAGGTAAAATAAGAAGAACTGACCAGAAACAGCATTGGTTTTTCCACGGGTAGGATTTGAGTTTGTTACATGGTACTCAGAGTTAGGAGGAACATGGAAGTCCCATTTGGTTAGTGATGTTTCATTGAATGCAAGAAGCAATCACACGTGTAAATGGCAGCGTCATCACACCAGTAATCTTTCTCAGGTTGATGCTGTTCATTTGTCTGTACAGTTGTGAGACAGCAATACAGTCTCTAAGCTGTTCACTGAACTTTGAAAACAGTAATCCAGCACATCAGCTCCTCAGATGGAATAAACCACTGAGGGTCCCTCTCTGTGTTTCTCTTTTCAAACTAGTGGCTAGAAGCCCTGAAACACTTCCATGCCCAGAGGCTAAAAAATACTAGGTTTCTTTTCCACCCCTGAGCTTTACACACTTCCCTGACTGAAGATCAAGACAATGAGGGAAAGGCAAAAAGACCTCTCCTTTCTCTCTGTCTCTGTTCTCCTTAGGTTTGCTCAATGATATTTTTTGTTCCCTAAGTGAAACCACAACAATGACCTTACTTCAACAAGGACCAACAAATTATTAGCACTGGTGACAGAAACAGAGCCTGAGATTTAGCTTTTGGAATAAAATCAAGATTATTTGTTCTGTTTCTCTTTACTCCATTTTTATCATAAAATTGTCACAATAATGTGCCTTTCCTTGAAAATATTGTGTTTTGCCTCCAGCAACCCACAAATCACAAACACAGATTGCTGAGGATGTTACTATCTTTCTTTTTTTCCCCTCAGAAGTAAACTTTTTGTCTGATATTCTCTCCCCAAGAGAAATTATCTTCTAGCAACTGTGGTATGTATTTATTCTGAGTTAATATGATTCTATCATGCACTTTGCCCATGACTGATTTTCTGCTTTGTTGACTGTGGGTTTTATGTCTTTTTAGGATTCCTGAAAGCTGATGGGAAGCATGAGAACTTTTTCGTTAGTACAGATTCAGGTGGTATAAATTCCATTGAGATTCTCCTGCCCAGTATTTTCTGTTTCTCATTGGTAGACCCTCAGAGATGAGCGGCTATTAGCCACTGAACAACGAGCCTGAAGTGGAATTCAGGTTGTCAGAACCCATGTGTCTACACTTGCAAACCTGAAATCTGGAGGAGTATCTTCTTTCTGTCTGAATCGAAAGGACTTTTTATTTAAACACAATAGGTAGCACCCTTCAGAGTTAGCTTTACATATGCCAGGAACCATCACCAAATTATATACCTTTTCAAGTTTCTAAGGGAAATTAGCAGGCAGGCAGAGATCGTTTGCTCTTTTCTGTACTGTCATACGCTACTGGATAGAGGAAACAGGACTCCAGCCAGCTGGTCCTTTGTTCTGGCCTTATGTGTGTCCTTATTGTGAGCTACCTCTATACTTGGGCATCCTTTTAGCTTTTTGAAGCATTCAGCACATGAATGATGATAAAGCTATGCTTGTTACTGACTAGTGAAATGTTCTGGGCAGGATTTGCTAAGGGAGAGAAACAATGGGCAAATCTTCCTAGAGGAGCGCTACTTCTATCAGCTGTACACAGTGGATGACCAATCCTATTCTTGATAGAAAGCCAGTGGCCTGTTGTCAGTATTTTTTACTTTTCATTCCTAGCTGAAATAGAAGAAAGCAACCAAAAGAGTTTAAATTAATGAGAGGACACAGGATAAATGAATAGCTGCAATAACATTAGCTAAATTAATAGGATCTGCAAAACTTGTCACACATAGTGGAGATTCCTTATTTCTTGTCACACCAATCATCTTTGTAGCCCATCACTGGACTCTCCAGCTTGCCCATGTCTCTCTTCTAGGGGCAAGGCCAGAACTGGACACAATACTATAGATGTATCCTCACCAGGGCTCAGCAAAGGGAAGGATCACCTCACCTTGACCTGCTGGCAATCTTCAGCCATCAGCTTTCTTCCATGCCAATACTGGAAAATGTAAGAAGGGAATAAAATCCTTGTATTTTCTCCATGGAACACAAAGTGCTAGGTACTTAAATCTCCTTATTAAAAAAATGAAGCATTAAGGAAAAACAGCTCATCAGTGGTCATTACAAGTGAATTAATCTTCTTTATAGCATCCATAAATATTGCTAATGCATTAGTGTTTCACACATTGAACTCACAGATGAGAAAATGTAAATCAGTAATTCATCCACTATTTTCCAGTCATGTCATCACAAGAAAATAAAAAAGCCTCTGTACTCTAAAAATTATGAGACTCTCCACATCCTATGGAGTTGAGAGACACATTGAAGGTTATTTGCAGCAGGCAGCAGGCGGTAGGAGGAATTGTTAGTAAATTCAGTTCTCAAAGGACAGATTCTCCAGTGCTCATAAGCCACCTGCCATCAAAAGCAGACCAGTTTGCTCCTCCACACACAGTATGAACTGAAGAAGTGCTGTAAGGTGTGGTGCCACATAGGTGAGAAGGGTGCACTTGTACTCCACTTGAGGGGGACACATCCCAGTCCCCCAGCAATACCACACAT
Organism: Calcarius lapponicus; assembly: GCA_039654755.1. NCBI lineage: Eukaryota > Metazoa > Chordata > Aves > Passeriformes > Fringillidae > Calcarius > Calcarius lapponicus. The sequence continues at coordinate 491,568 of JBBFKN010000042.1, forward strand.
CTATGCATTTTTCACTTCATCCGAGGTCTCATGCTGTTTCTGCCTGTTACACTCCCTTGATTATTTTCATATTCCCTTCCATATTTCCATAACATGTCCTAATTGAGAATTTCTCTCTCCCTTTTCAGTGTTTTTTTTGTTGTCTTTGTGCAACTGATGAAGCATACAGATGCAGCCAGCAAAGATCTGTCTCTTCACTTTGGCTGTGAGCACATAGCAAAGGTCTGGAATTTAAAAGAAATTAAACTTAACTAGAAACTCCTGCATGCATTTCATATATATCCATAGTAACAGAGCTCACAGCTGACTTTTTCACTTGGTCAGCCACCCTGGCAGTGGTTGCTATGGATGTTTTGATGGTTTCTTTGCAATTAGAAGGTTTTGTAGAAACTGATGTTTCTGACATACATTGTTTCTCTGAGGTGAATTTCACATTTGACTACCTGCTATTCCAGCATTCTAGACATACACACATACAAATCAAACAGCAGAAGATGCCTATGTCATTCAGGATGTTTCCAGTGCACAGTTAATGAAAACACTCCACAGGCAGATAATAACAAAAAGTGAATGTGGGCAGTCTAGTTCAGTGTAATTGCAACCCATCACTACAATCACTGTCTGCATGACAACAAGGCATCACACAGCCTTGCAGCGGGTCAGAACCTAAACCACGCCTTTGAAGATGAGAAGGAAATACAACAAAACTAATTAAAAACATCTGATATTTTCACATTATTATATAGCACAATTTTGTGGCTTTTCATACCAGTGCAGGAATTAAACTGAAGAGTGCTAGGTCCAAGTGGCATGTTTCATATTTGAAGCACTTACAGATGAAAACCAGCCTATATGGTTTTAGGATAAAATTAATAACTCCAAAGGTGCAGAATACAATCATTAAACAGTTGGTACACTCAAAGATTAAATAAAATTTGACTTTACAGGACGGATACCTTTTATTACTTCAAATTTCATTTGATTTTATTCACCTCTTTCTATGTAGTCATTTAAAATTACATAAGCAATTAATATAAAACAGATTAAAAAATTAATTATTCAATCAAACAAATCTTCCATATTTTTCTTCTCTCTAATAAGTTCTTTATATTGTACAAGTTTCAGCTCAAGAGCATAAGAATCATTTGGAATTCAAGCTTTGTCTCACTTAAAAGTCAGGGAAAAATTATTATTTTAATAATAAATAAATAAAAATTATTACCATTTACAGATATGCAAAAATCAACAAGCAGTCATGCATGCTATTATGCAAATCAGAATATTTCCTCTCCATTTATATTTTAATAATCCATTAATAACTGGAAACATATTATGGATATTCCAGACACAAAATACATTTTAGTACCAGCAATTTCATCATCACTTGTGTTCATAGACTAAAGATGAAGATAGAATATGGGAAAAAAGATTGCTTTGAGGAATCATTCAAACTGGTTATTATGTGGGTTAACTAATTAAGTGCTAAGCAGGAGTGCAAGGTAGTGGCCTACTGATTGGCTTTGGATATCAGTTAGTGCTGGTTCTGGTCAGCTCTTTGGGGATGACTGAGTAGCTGGAGAGAACAAGACAGTCATTTGGAAACAGTCCTGTGGAATGGAGATGTAAAAGCAATGGGTTAGATTGTATGATACAAAGAGATCTGGAAATATTAGAAATCTGTGTCAAAGTGAAATGGAGTAAAATGAGTTTCTTCTTCCAAAAAAAAAAAAAAAAGCCAAACCCTAATAAACATGGAGAAATCCAATTAAAAACAGAAATACTCAGTCTGGTGGCAGATTAATGATATAGAAGTCCCAGGGGCAAAATCCAAAAGTGAATGAGACACGGTTTGGCAATGTGATATGGCTGAAAAACCAATTGTGCTGGGGCTATAGAGCTTGGGAAGGGCTTTGAGGGGGAGCCATATGAGGAGCAGCTGAGATCACTTGGTCTGCTCAGCCTGGAGAAATGAAGACTGAAGGGAGACCTCACTACAGTCTACAACTTCCTCATGAGGGGAAGAGGAGGGGCAGACCCTGATCTCTTCTCTGTGGCAATCAGTGGCAGGACCCAAGGGAGTGGCCGGGAGTTGTATCAGGGCAGGTTCAGCTTGGACATCAGGAAAAAATCTTTCCCCAGATGGTGGCTGGGCACTGGAACAGGCTCCCCAGGAAATGGTCACAGCACCACACCTGACAGAGTTGAAATGTTTGGACAATGCTTTCAAGTACATGGTGTGACTTTTGGGGATGGTTCTGTGCATGGTGAGGAGTTGGACTTTGATGATTCTAATGGATGCTTTTCAGCTGTGATATTCTGTGATTCTATGATCTATTGTCTGAAAATTTTTAAGAAATTGGAGTCATCATACATATGATCTACAAATATGACATAATTAATATTTCATACCATGAGAAATTAATAGCACAGTATACATTGCTATATGAACATAATTAGTGCAATTATAGTTGTCCATATTCTTATAGAAATCAGGGACTTACATCCATTTTCATAACTAATAACTTTATATTACCAGAAGAGACAGACTATAGATAATTCAAATGTATGAAGTTGTACGGATCTTTGGGAAAAGTTGAGGATCAAAATAGACCCTCAGAGATCTAGAGAGAAGGCTAAATCCTCTTTTGCCAGTTTACTTAAAATTATAATAGCAATGTGTGTAAAAAACATTTAATTAATATTCTCCAATAAGTTTAAATAAAGACAAAATCTTTCTTGATTGAAACAACTGCTAATCAAAAGCAGCCTAAGTTTTCACCTCCAGACACTGCATGAAATTCACAATGTAAATCCTTCATATCAAGTGAATGAGGATACCATGACAATATGGATCTTTCATTACAATGTTGAAACATTTTACAATAGAAAACAAAATACAGTTGTAATTCGCTTCCCAGAACAATGACTCAATACACAGCGAGTTTTCTATGAGTTATATCTATTTTCTGATGAAATCACAACTAATACTGAAAGTACCACAGCAAATATTCTCTTGATGAAAGCTTCAGATTGTCTCTTTCTCAACAGCTCAATCCATCTTATAAATAATCTTTGTGACAATAAAGGGCACAGACATACGTGTTTTCTGCTGTTACATTTTATTTGTTGAGAATTGTTAGTGCAGACGATTTCAAGATGTAATATGAAGGAAAAATACACAGCATTCCCTATTTCCTGTAACAAAACTCCAGGCTTCTCTTGTACTCCTTAAGCTAGCTTTCTTCAGCTAATGACTAAAAAATTTTCCATAGTTTCCTGCACCTGTCCATAAAGAAAAATGAACACTGTCTCATCATAGCTGAAAAATTGAACAGTGTACAGCACTTACAAGAATCTACATAATTCAGGAAAAAACCCCTTCTTGCTCAAAATAATCACCTCTGCCAGGAAGCTGATACCACCTGGGGGGAATAACATGCACGAAAATATGCAGGCATCTGAACAAGTTATGCAAGCATAGGCATGGGTGAAATGACACCTGATTAATAAGGCATCTCACAATTGCTGAAATGCCGGCTTCTTTATGACTATGGAAGCAGAATATTGCACTTTCAGACAGGAAGATTGTATTTTGAAGGAATCTGAAGAGATGGGGAAGAGATAAGGAAGAGTGTCGTGAAAAGGTGAAATATTATTTATTTTAATTACCAATATTCTCTTAAGATTTTTGAACAAAAGAAGATAAAACATAAATGAAACAATACCCTCCCTTCAATAGTCTTTACAGAAATTTATTCCTGCCAATGACTTTAACAGTTAAAAGGAAAAATTCTTCAATTATGCCATCTATCACTGCCAACAGTCACAGTCCACAATTCTCTTACAAGCTTGAAAGTATTCAAGCCATTTAAATAAAATATTATATTCTAGTTCATTATGCAGCAAAAGAACATTTGAATATTATCAATAAGGGCCTAACCAGAGAAGACAGAGTTATATGACATTATTTCTATGCAATTCAGAAGAGAAAAAAACATTTGTGATGTTATTTACTCTATCAAAAGCTCCTCCCCACAAGTCAAATTGAAAATATCATCAATTCAAATTCATGGATACTTAATTTGGTTCTGTAGTGACAGCCCTACAAGATTGGACTTTCCTATGGATGTGCATGTAACTCGCTGAGAGTTAAATGAAAAGTGATATTAACAGCCATAGAAAACTACTCATAAATGGTTGATAAATCTAGCAAGAACTGTCTTTTTATTGTAAAAAAAACTTATTTTGCATACTTCTCTATTCATATGTCAATGCAGCAAATAGTGTTAATATTATTCAAAAAGCAGTATTACTTAACTCAAAGATGGTCCTTATAACCAAGTGCTGCAACATGATGGCCTCAAAACTGACTGATTTAAGGACCTGGCTGGAGCTGTCAAGGGCACCCAAAACTCCCATGTGAATTATTGCTTTTCTTATGGAATGCAGCCCATTGTGGAATTCAGAGACAGTTTTGCCTGAAGAGCAAACATGCCAAACCTAAACAGAAACCTGTTTCTCTCTCAAATGCTCCTTTATCAGTTAGTTTTATTAACAACATAAAATATTATCATAGTGCAACAAAAGTAACATTTAAAATAGAAGTAACAGCTTCAAAGAACTAAAAAACCTCCAAAAGATAATACAATAAGCCTTGTCTGTGACAAGGCTGGAGAAAGAAATTATGAATACATGTAAAATCCATACTTGGAGACTGCACACTGGGAAAGAGGATACACACCAGCTAACTGGTAGGGTAGATTAACAAGTTGGTACACATTAAAAAAAATACAACATACCAAGTTCCAGGTTCAAGAGGCTGAGAAAGAAAAGCGTGATCTACAAAAAGACCTCTGTACTGAGAAAATTTTTTCTGGACAAGAGTTGAATTTCTTTGCCTATAAACTTGCTCTGTTCTTAGGGTTGTGCTCAGAGTTAAGACAAAAAAGAAAACTCGAAGTTTCATTGACAAGAAAAGGAGCCTACATTTGAAAAAACTGAGACTGGATGGACAGAATGGTCCCCAAATATTAGCACCCATAAGGTGAACAAGTGTCTGTACATGAGAACAAGGAAAGAGAGGAAGGGAAACTCTGGAGGCACAGCCTTGATGGCTTTGGAAAATCTCCAGCAAACCAAGAAGGATGGGCTGATGCAGCGATTCTCATAGGGAAATAGTCGAGTCTGTGGGAACAGTGTTACAAAGGTCAGAATGTGGTAAGGTTTTAACCTGTGAAGAAAGCTGACAGCAGCACCTGCAATGGATAGGGGTTAGGTCTAAGAAAGAGAGAAAACATCTGGTTGCAACAGGGCTATAAAGGCAAAGCTAGAACAAAGGTGGTGGAGGGCAGGGATGGAGTGGTAGAAGAATTAGTAAATGCCCTGAAAAATTTCTCATCTTAGTCTTGTCTGGGAACATGGATGTGCCTAGGATTTGCATTATGGTTCCCTTAGAATTAGGCTAAAGAGAAAACCTAGACCTCCCATTGGAGGTGTGGCTACAAACAGGCTGAAAAAGTGAGGGCAAAGCTGTAAAAATAATTGTCCCCTGAGAACATGTTCATCTGGGCCAGGACACTGGGTCTCAAACAAAGGCTCAGCTAAGGCCAGGACCAGTATTAAGGGTTAGGGTATTGGTTGGGAAAGGGACAAAATCTACAGCAGTGAGATTAGACAGAGGCTGCAAAGGGGCTGAAAAACAAGGCTGTCAAAAGAATTATTCCCTCCAAATGTTCTTATCCCTGCTGTGGCACTGGGCGTTGAGCTGGGTTCAGCCAAGGAGAAGGCTCAGCTAAGGGAGAGAGTTATGGTCAGGAAAGAGACCTAGAGCTGGAAGTGGGGTGGCATTGCAAAGGGGCCACCCACAGAGGGGCAGGTGTAAGTTTCTCTCTTCAGCCTATATCTCTCTTGTGGCAGTCTGTTTGAAGCTCTCCTTCACCTGGATTTCTGTGGTTATTTTTTCTTGGCTCCTAAGAATCCCAAGTGATAACGTGACTGCTCCTAGCCCCAGTTCCTGCTTCTATCAGAGGCTCCAGCTTTCTGGGGGGCAAATTCAAGTCTCAGCTGTTCCTTTTCCTAGAGGATTTTTCAGTGTCCTAAACACAGCTATCCTACAGTTTACTGTAATTTTTTTCCTAAATATAATCCCAAACATAAAATAAGTATAGGCACTTTCCTTCTTCATTTTACCCAGAAAAGGATTTACTCCAGGGATACATAAAGCCTGCAGGGTTGGTTTTTTTTTCAGACAGCCCTTCTTCTGCACCACTCAAGCTGTAGCTCTAGGCTTTTTCTCTCAATCATTAGAGTTGTAAAAGGAAGTGACTGGTGCAAAAATAATTGTTTCCTTAGGAATTTTTCATCTTCACTGGCCTTTTATTTTCTCAGGTTCATTTCAGGGTTTGAGTTAAGGTTATTTTTGACTGAAAGTCCACAGCTATGTTTGAACCCATCTGGACAGCAGCTGACAAAGAAACCCATGGGCAGACTCTAATAGTCTCCTTGGAAGAACAGAGAATCTTTGCATGGAACACTGTTTTTGGTTTATGCATCAGTCAAGCATTTATGTCAGTGCCAGAGGAGGTTTAGAGACAAAGAGAAATCTGAAATGAAGTTATAGTGAGTCTGCAATGTATCCTCCATTGTAAAGTAAGAACTGATACTACAACTGGAGAATCGTATCATATCTATCTAATTGTTTGTCTGAATGGAGAGGGATTCCTCTCCTATGTCCAGGCTAGGCTTAGGGCACTCTGTTAATGTTAGGTTTGTTGAGAAGAATTAGCTCAGAACTTCAGGGAGACTAAGTCTGGAAAGGGGCCGTCAGAAGGAATTGTGAGTTCAAAAAAATTATTTTGGCCAGTTTTCAGTATAGGTAAAGTCCATCTGGTCTTTTGTGACACTCACATGACATGTAGGATTTGGTGTTAGGGCTTTGCTTACTGTTTTGAGAAAGAGAAATAAACAAATTGCACTTTGGAGATATCTTTTACAGTTGAGTAAGGACTTACACGTAAATCCTTTTTTTTTTCAGAATATTGATTCTTTTTGGTTTGAATATTATCCCTGTCCTAGATCAAACTACAGCTATTGCCTAAGACTAGAGCTGCAAGAAAGAAATTTCAGAACTCCACTGGCAGGGGGGCTGGTAATGGATAGCAAAAGAGCCCTGAAATTCTCCCATAAGGAAATATTTGTCATGACTGGGCTGCCATCCTTTTTTTCTGAAGTTCCCCTTGCACTGAGCTTTTGTTGAAAGAAATGTAGTAATTTGTTTGAATATGTAAGATGTTTCCATTTTACTTGCTTTAACCAACAGAATTATGGTGGATCCCTGTGCTTTGCATGGTATCACAAGTAAGGGTTTCTTGTGCTAACCACTGACTTGCAGAGTAGGCATATATTCACTTAGGCTAAGTGCAAAGATTGTGGAGGACAAAGTTACAAGGTCTTGTGCAAAGGAATGGCCTTTTCTTTCCCCCATTTTCCAACATACAGCAACAAATACTCTTATCTTGTTAGCATTATTTCGACATTGAAAATCCTACATGTTCTTGTCTCGTATGACAGTGTTTTCTTGAGTATCTGTTGCATTACATGCATGTTGACACACAGGTCTGCTCCAGTTTTCTGTCAAGATCTGTGAAAACTGAAAAGCCTTAGAATGAGTAATGGTTAGAATGAGCTGACTTTGTATTCATTGATTTTTGAGGAAATAAACAAATTTTACATAATTATTCTACACAGTTATTTAATTGTATCATTTGACTTACACTCAGCATCAGGGCATCTATGTGTTTATGTTTGTTATATGCTAAAGCAAAGCATCAAACCAATAGCTTTATGATTGTAAACCTAGCACACATAACATAGCTTATACTTGAGAGGACACAAATATAACTTTTCTGTTGCTTCTGGCTGCACAGATAATCTTTCATAAACAAATTGTGGATGACTGAACAATGCTAGCCTGAACATGCCTGTTTAGGAGATTTTTGTAATAAACCCCTTCTTTCTCAGGGAGATGCTTATGCCTTAGGCTCTCTGCAGTAAGAATCAGAGTTTAATTTTCCTAACTTGAGGGAGCTCAGATTCTGTTTTTCAGTTTAGTTCAGTAACAGCAAGAGAGACCAGTATTTAAATATAATCATAAAGATTAGTGCATCCATACCAGGACCTCATTGAGACCTACCACACCTTCCTGTCTAGGTATAAGCAAATCAGTATAAGTAAAACAAGGAATCTCTCTGAAAGGCTCTGACATAAATAGGAATGGTTATGGCAGCACTGGTTGTGGGAATAATCCTAATAGTATTGCAGAGACAGCTCATATTTGGTTTGCTTCTTGAGACTACTTTCCACAAAGCTGACCCAGTTTATATGTATGTTGCTTCTGCTTTATGAGCAGAGCATCTATTAATCAAGTCAGAATTCAGACCACTGTTTTGCCTTCTGCATCAGGCATTACTCAAAATCCTCTTTCACTTTCTGCATTACAATCTTTAGAACTTCACAGCCATATTCTGAGTAAAGTACAGGAGCCTGTATATTAAATGACTGCTGTTTTGTATGACACTATTTTCTTGAGTCTCCCCATTTAACCTATTTTCATTATTATTTAAATATATGCATATGCAGAGTTCTTCACATATTTTTATTCAGTACTGTATATATTCAAAGGAAAGCACAATATACATGCACTGCACTCCATGTACACTGGTCCACTAATGTATCACTAATTATTACAATGAAATTATTACAGAACAAGAAAACAAAACAGAGCAGCATTCAGCTACATGACACTGAAAAGTTCCTCAGACTGTTTTCTTGTTGTCTAGAGTATAAGAATGAGGCAAAGGCAGATATGTGATGATGCCTTAAAGACCTAGAAATAAAAGAACAGACCTTCAAGACAATATTAGTATAGGAGATAATATAAAAGCTGGTCTTTAATGGAGACCTCCAGGGGTAGATATGGAAAAATGCCCACCCTGCAGAGGGTGAATACAGTTTATAAGTTTACCAAATTAACATAATTGATGAGTATTCACAATTGGAAACATAGATGATGAAGGAATTTCCCCTTCTGGTTTAAGCCTTTTCTGGACACCCCCTCTGCCCCCCTTGGTACTAGCTCTATCTTGCTTATGAGAAAGTGTCTGGGGAGAGAAGTTCATCCTTGCTTCCCAGAGAATTTAGTCTTGGACCCCCATGACTTGGAGCCTATGGAGGATGTATTTTGTTTTTCTGCCTATCAGGGGAGGAAAATTACTGGAGTTAGCTAGGAACTATGTAACTATACAGCAATAGTCTACAAAGCTATGAATATATAGAGAGGAAATACAAAACCAAAAATAATTCTGGTATCAGTGGTATATTCTGTTGTTCTGACTGCACAGAAATTCTAAGGGTTCTACTCTGTAAATGTGTGCATATCCAGGCATGTGCTAATCATAGAAGCAAGAATATCACAATAGAAATTCTAAACACATGTTAACAGCTGAAAAAAAGTATCTGCACCATTTTTTTCAAGTCCTTGTCTGCTTGGTATTAAAGAGAAGTATAGATACCTCCTGAGACAAATGACATTTTAAGGATAAATATGAATTTCAGCAGCTGTTATTTTTCATCTTTTGTAGGTTATAGAGAATAACTTTCTATTTACAGAGATGTGGAGACAGGTGAGCAGGAGTGCTAGCTGAGGGCAAACGAAAGTTAATTGATTTTACTTACATATCAACCTCACCCCCTTCTCAGTGCCCATTCTGGAACACGTAGCAAGTAAAATTTATCCTCAGTTTTAATTTTGTGCCTGTATGTGTGTTTACACACATAAGTAAGGGCTTGGACTGGTGACCCAGCTACTCATCTTTGGTTTTTTATTTTCCCTGGGTAACAACAGTGCTAAGCTGTATTGTAACACCAGATCGTTACAAAATAAAACTATTTTGGGATTGTGCTCATTGCACTCGGGGATCCAATTGTTCAGGCCTCAGGCAGTATCTGTACAAATGATGTAAAGAAATGATTTAATCTCTATGGGAAAGTAGAGAAGCATCACTGGAAACAGCTGAAAAGAGCACAGGTAGTGAAAATGGTCAAGCTCATTCTATATCAGGGCACAGGTTTGTCTATGTACTTGCCCTATGGCAATGGGGCTATAATTAGAGCTGTAGCTGCTGGATTAAAAGAGATGCTGATATACTCAAACTCCTATTATGGGCAAAAAGGAACATAACATATGAATGTATTTTTATTCCATTTAAACTTTTACTAGTCTAAAAGTCTGAGATAGAGAATTAATTGTCATGGTGCTCAGCACATCAATAAGTTTTAATTGCTTTGACCTCCATCCATGCCCATTGGTCCAGGAGATGCAGTTAAGCTCCTTGCCTGAATTTTGCTGTAGGTATGTTTGTGCTCAGCTCTGACCCTAGCTCGGTTGCTTGTTGCTTTGTGTCTCAGATCATCATTAGACTGAAGTAACACCCACCACAGCTATGCTTCTGTTAGAATGAATGCTGTCCCTCTGCACATTGTGGTACCCAGCTTGAATATTATTTTTTGTGGTGAAAAATACATAAAGAGCTATGCCCCCACCCTGGGCTTTTATAACCCTGATAAGGCATCATCTGCTCCAGCACAAGCGGCTGATGAAGAGCCAGGACACAGAGGCAGACCTTACATTCTATGGCAGCAGCAAAAATGCATATTTTCTACCCAAACATTTTCTTTTCTGTTTCAGGCTGTAATGGCTCAGCAGCTTGTGCTGCTTTCCATCTGTGCCTCAAGCTACAGTAAAGCACTGAACTATCATGGAAGTTCTGTTAACATGCTGATATGAATTCTTTCAACACCTGTACATTAAGTTTATTACTGAATTTTATAGGATGAAAAAAAAAGAGCAGGAAGAAAACAAGTGCTTTAAGGAAGACTATTCTACAATGGTTATCACTAAGACATGTTTGAAATAAGCAGTTTAGAAAACATCTAATATTCACTCACAGATGCTGCCATCTAGAGTCTGGCATTATGACACGGTGGACACAGGGATTATAGAGTAACTTTCAGGCAGGAATATTCAGTTTGTGTGGAGGTGGAGGTGTTAGTTTCTGGGGGAGTAGGTAGCAGGAAAAGGTTAAAGAGAAGCCAAGCAAGCAGAAGGCAATTTTAGACCTTGAAAGTTGTGTCTTCCTTCAGTAATGGTCAAAGTCAGATCTTACACTGAAAGGTGGAACGGTAGAAGTTAGCATGGGAAAGCAAATTGGACCTGCTATTCTGTCCATTTATCAGAAAACCTAAAAACTAGATTTATTTCCAGTTCAATTTTCAGGTCTGAAAAATAATGGTCAGCAGAATAAGAGATGTTCTAGTTGTGCAACCTTGCCTTCAATTTTAATGAAAAAGCCTGCCAGTTCTCAAAAAGTCATTGAGAAAGCATATTTAAGCTTCTCTCTCTCTCCATCAGTAGAATATTGCAGAAGACAAAATATCCCCATGAGGCAGCCTAACTGGAAATCCAAGGCAGCCTGGAAAATGAGCTATCCTGCTATGCTTTAGAAATTGCAAATAGCAGCAACCCAGTTTCTCAGCTAACCTGAAGATCTGGCAGCATTTGCTACAAGATGCCTAATTCCATGCCTGGACTCTCACACTGTGTGTTATTTGTTTAGAAATGAGCTACAAATCTGGATCTCAATTTGCTCAACAGGATATGGTTTGATTAAATGTGTCTGGATGCATTTGTAATGGGATTATAGATTTCAATTAGGAGTCATTACAAAGCAATACTTTGTCATGCATACTTCAGCAAGCAGAACTGGGGCAAGAAATAGGACTGTGATGGAAAGGTCTCTCATTTCTCTCCAAAACATTGTTACTGCTTCTTCACACTCTAGTACTGGTTTTTTTTCTCAAGTTCATGTTTTGTTTCTTTCCTTTCTCTTTGCTGGCCTGCTGTCAAATTGATGGCTTCTAGTTCCACTGGGCTCTGAACATGATCCCAGTAACAGGCTGATCTGCAATTCTTCTTCCTGTTGGTGAATGACAGTGAATAGATCTTTCCTGTATTTGATTGCAGAAGGGTTAAGCCAATTGCCTCCATGTTGATGGGGGAAGAGCTTGACTGACCTAAACCAGCACTGCCTTAGCTTGTGCCTGTGCTGCATGCTGGAGAACAGGCTTGAGAAGACAGTGTCTGTTCAGCGAGCCCCACGATCCTCCCAGCTGGTGACAGCTAAAAGAGCCAAAACCCAACACCTACTGCTCAATAGGTGAGTAAGACTCACTTGTATCTGCTTCTTCAGGCTGCATCCCAAAGAGTCCTGCTGAAGAGCCATGCACAAAAGGATTCCCTCTTCTCCAGGAAGCACTAGAGCTAAGGCTGGTTTGGCCCCTTTGTGCAAAATTAAGGGTTTACAATATGGTTTGTGGTCAGTTCTCTTCTGACGAGTGGATTCATATCTCTGCTGCCAGCAGTAGAGACTACTGTCACAGAGACATGTAACAAAGTGTAACTTGCGCACTGATGCACCTGAATGCACCTGCATTTTCTTTCCACCAAACAGGATGACCTCTTTCAAAATGGAAATGCTGCATCGCCTGTACTGCCCTCCAGACGATGTCCTAGAAGTCTGAAAAGCTATTACCTGGCAGGAGCTAAAATCCTGCTAGTGCTGGACTTCGCTTCGATCTGTGCCCTGGACTTGAATAGTTTTGTGTCCTCAGAAAACAGGAACTCAAAACAGTGGTGAAAATAGGTGTGCAACTGATCCTGAATAGGATGCCAGTTTAACAAAATACTGCTTGTCAACTATGGTATAAGTGCCCACATCCTCCTGTGAAAAAAAATAAGAATGTTCAATGGCAAAGGTGAAAACAAGACAGTTTATTCCCCTGGGCTCCCTCTAAGGGCATGGTTACTTAAACAAAAAATAATCACTTAGGATAGGCAAGACAGCAATGTTCTAATGTGTTTTACAAGAATAACATCGGGAATCTATTCAGTCCCATACAAGATCACAGAATCACAGAATCATAGAATGGTTTGGGTTGGAAGGGGACCTTGATGATCACCTAGTTACAACCCCGCTGCCATGAGCAGGGACATCTTCAACTAGGCCAGGTTGCTCAGAACCCCATCCCACCTGGTCTTGAACACCTCCAGGGATGGGGCATTCACAACTTCCCTAGGCAACCAGTTCTAGTGCCTCATCACCTTCTCAGTAAAGAATTTTTTCCCAATATCTAACCTAAACCTACTCTCTTTTGATTTGAATCCATTCCCCCTTATCCTGTCACTACCTGCTCTTGTAAATCTTGCCCCATCTTTCCTTACTGGTTAGAGTTACCTTTTCTCCTAATCCATCATTGTGGTGGTTTGTGATGTCTATAATCAACAGACATCTGGCCTGCTACTGTTATGGTCTGTCAGTGGATTGCACATGCTCAGAATTTATTCCAACCTACAGAACCAGCCTGCATCAGTTTGCACTGTACTGGAAACCCCGTTTACATACACTGCTGTGCACTGGCACAAGTAGTATGGAAATGACTCACAGGCAATGCACAACTTAGAATTTTGCCAAATGGGGCAGTGTATCGGCAATTTTGTTGCATCTGCCATGATATTCAGGCCAACTTTCTCTTCTGCAAGGGAAAGAAAACTGTCTTCCAGACCAGATGAATTTAAAAGGAAATATGACAAATTCTGCCCATTCATTCCACTAACACATTTCTATTCTCTAGTTACTATTTTATTTATATCCTTTAGCATAGTGAAGTTCTGGTGCCTCTCACTTCCAGTATTCTGGATAGCTATTACCACCCATTGGAATTGGGTGCACTACTAAGAAAAAACTCCTTTCTACAAGAACAGCAGAAAAATATGCAGTTACTTAGCCTGAACTGATCACCTAGTTTCTTGTTAATCCTTTATTTGATTGAATTTAATTCTCTGAAATTTACAGCAAGAAAAAAAAGGTAAAAAACATGTCAGAGTTCACAGTATAGATAGAGAAATGAAAAACCAACTGAGGAAAGAAGAACAAGAGAAAGTGAGAAACACAGGTAACAATTCCAAAGGCTCACAGCAGACTCACATGATGAATTATCATTAACTGTGTCAGAAAGGAGCTGACAATATCCTACAGACATATCTGATTACTTCAGCAAATGAGAGAGTGGGAAGAAAGATTGCTGACAAGTAGCAGTGACCTGAGATTAAGTTATCCTGAAAATCAGTCCATAAGGGAAATAAATTTTAAAGTTATAGGTATGTTTTTGAAAAGCATTCACCTTTATACCATTTTCCAGCATCACAAAGCATGTGATGTTAGAGGTACATTAGGCACAATTGTCAAAGGTCATAAGAAAAACAAGTCTTAGTTAAATATAGGTTTATTAGACCAGACAATATCACTGAAAATGTTTCCTTCAGAAGGTATTTTCCTTATGTCTGAAATTAAAAGCTGACCTGCAGATCTTCCATTCTGCCCAACTTCCTAAACCCTCTCTAGACCTCTCTGCTTCCCCCTGGTCACCTCCAGGAAAACCTTCCAGGAGAAAGATGTCAGAAACTTATAGATCAGGAGCAAGACTGAGTATCTGGCATGTAGGGTGACCAATGAGTTCAGGGTAAATCAAGCAATCAGCAGATTGAAAAAGAATGCCTTAAATGGCCTGTGTGATTCTTCTGTTCAGGGAAAAATGAGAGTCAGTGGAGCCCATATTCACTCTCCATTTTCTCATCAGCCCCAGAAACATATCTTTCCTAAGATTTTAATTTATATTGTAATACTATTTTTAACAGTGCTTTTCTCCAGAGTTAAAACTAATAAACAGGGAAGTACAAATATGGTAGGATTCAGACATGTGTAGGACCAACATGTATATGCCAAAAGGTAGCTGCCTGGAAGAATTAAATGCCAGCACTAATGAGAAGTGATAAATTATTTTCACAACAGAGACAAGTTTCAATGCCTTAAATTGGAATACATTCAAGTTTTAGGTGAGGGTTTTGGGAGGTCTTTAGGAGTTTGGGCTTTTTGCTTGCTTGTTTAGAGAAAATACAAAGTATTTCCAAGACTGCATATTGGAAGAAATATTAATTTCCCTTCATCTCACAGGATCAGAGAAAAGAGTATCAGGTCTGTGCTCTGAGTAACACTTGTCTGCTTCCACTGAGCAATGCCAGAGCTGCTGTATTCCATGTGGCAGTATAATTAAGTTCATTGGAACCTCAGAAGGCTCATATTTATTTAAGCACATAATTTTTTAGTGCTGTTCTAGATAACAGTTTTGATTTATAATTCCCTGGGTGGTTAAAAGCCACTGATGTTCTCATATTCTCCACCAGCAGGTGAAATCTCCTAAACCAACAGCCACTGTGGGGTGTTTGCTGGATGCACGGCTGGGATTTTTCAGCAGTCAGCCTTTGCAACCTACCCTTGATTCAATGAAGCTGAAAGACATCTGACTTTCAGCTAATAGAGCGAGGCAGAGAGAATTTACAAGGAATGGGAAAGCAATCCCAGCAGGACTGCAGGGACATGAATGAAAACATTACTGTGTTTTCTTTGGAAAGACAATTCATTGTGTAGTGAGGACATTTCATGGGCATACACTCCTCCCACCCTACCCTCAAATGAAGGACTTCACTGCCCAAATGGTTGGAAAAGCAGAGGCAAATAATACATTGAGTTTACCAAGTCATTAGTCCTCAATAAGCTGACACCTCTAAGACTGTGCTTAAAGTGGACATTTGCTCACATGCAACCTAACTCCATAAAGGACTGTTTTCTTAGCGTGTCCTTTACTTGACATGTCAGCAACTTGCAAAGATTCCAATATTTTAGCACATTTATTCTTTCCTTATATTCATATCTGTTTAAATTTTTTATTCAACTGAGAGCTGAAGAACAGGAGAACAATGTTAGTGCCTTCTGGGCTTGCCATAAGGAGAACTGAGATGATCAGTAAAAATTCCCAGTAAGCACTCTGTCAGGAACTAAGTATATAAAAAAAGAATGACCAACTTTCTGCTCTAGGCCAGCTGTGCCTCCAACACTCATAGCTTTACTACTGCTGACAGTGCAGTACAGACAGGCAACAAACAGCACTTGCATGCGGAGCATCCCTTGGCAAATAGCAGACTGCACGATCCATAACAATTCATTCCCACTGGAAGCATGGGCAAAAGACACTGTTGCAAGAATTACAAATTCTGACTTTTGATTCAAAGGAACTTCTATGACAGGTCTTGCATTTTAAAAGATCTGTTCTCTGGGGATGTGAATCTTTCCATTGTATTCATGTATCATTTTGCTCAGCATCTGTGGTCTCAGATTTCCCTTTCTATTCCTCTTATACAGTGTCAGTCCATTTGATTTGGCATTTATTCTACTCACCTCTGGAGTCATCCTAAGGCAGCTGGTTAGCCATGGAGAACGTAATAAAATTAAAAACAGCAAACAAAATCCCAGAAGGCAAGAGGTTTACTACCTCAGGGATATTTCATTTTGTATAAATAAGCTATGCAATTTAGATTCATGGAATGTGAGAATCCAAGCTCTGACTCCAATTTGCAGATATTACTTCATGCAGAAAAGAAACATGTTTAAGCGGGTAATTCTTTTGATGTCAGAATTAACTTATAAATGTATAAGTTATTTATCAATTTTCCTCTACTTTTAATCAGTTTTCACTACTGTGAATTTATTTTCCATAAGAACAGATCTCTGAGTTTCTGAAATGTTTGGGAATGAAAAGCTGTACTATCAGTGTTAAGCTCAGCCACTCAAATTCATTGGCATTTATTTCACAGATTTCTTCTGTGCAAAATCCAAGAGTAAAATAGTGGAACTTATTTGTAAATCATCCTAGATGTTATCGGCTCAATAGCTATAAACATTACTTTGATTTCTGTGCACTCTGCTTTCCAGTCTTTTAAAAGTTATTGCCTCAGCTACCTGCAAGCTGCATTTTTGTCATGAAACCTACACACCTCATAACCCATAGCAGAATAATCAGGGGTAGCATATTTAATCCATTGGCACACATATTTTCTTTCATTAGGTATTTCACAGTTCATGCCATGAAGTTTTTTAACTATATGAAACTAGAATGACTGCCTTAAGGTCTAGATCCCTGATTTCATTAGATGGATTTTTTTGCAAGGAGAGGATGAAACGTTGCTGATTTCCGAGACTGGAAATATATTTGTGTTCATTATACAGCACTTGGATTAAAATGTCAGATTCTGACTAGACAATTGAGATTGTGTGAAATCCACTTCACTTTTTTCCCCATTTTTTAAAACTCCGTTCCCACAAGATGATTTTTCCTTCATATTATGGTGGATTGACCCTGGCTGGATGCTGGGCACCCACTGAGCCACTCTGTCACCCTGCTGTGCAGCTGGATGGGGAAATGTAACAAAAGGCTCATAGGTCAAGAGAAGGACAGGGAGAGATCACTCAGAAATTAACAGCATTGGCAGGAGTGACTTGACTTGAGGAAATTAGTTTAATTTATTACCAAACAAATCAAAGTGGGATAATGAGAGATAAAGACAAATCTTGAAACGCCTTCCACCTATGCACCCCTTTTTCCTGGGCTTAACCCCAAATTCTCTTTCTCCTCCCCCCCAGCAGTTAAGCAGGACAAGAGATGGGGCTGTGGTCAGCTCATCACAGGTTGTCTCTGCTGCTCCTTCCTCCTCCACGGTGAATTCCTCACGTTCCTTCCCTGCTCCACTGGGGGGGTCCATCCCATGGGAAACATTCCTTTGTGAACTTTCATGAAAACTGGCATATTGCTCAGACTTTAATGCCATGACTTTAAATTTCTATTCTTGATAGAATATCAACCTCCATAGCTTCAACCTTCGTAGCTTCTGAGAACATATAAGGAGTGAACCAAAAAAGCTGCAAAACAAGAAGGCAAATAAAGAACTCAAAAAATTGTTCCTTCTAATAAAAAATAAATTTAAAAATATAGACAGAAAAGTAAAAGTCATCATTTTGGATTTAAGTTCAGGTTCTGCTGAACATTAGGGACAACTATTGCTCAACCATTTGTCAAGGCAGTTAAGTGCCAGGTTTCTGTTTGTGGCTCCTGCCTGCAGCACTCCTGGTCACCACTCTCCTGAAATGTCAGTTAAAAAGCAAACAGGAGCCAGGTGCAAGCATCTCCCACTCTTGCGGAAGATGCCTTTCTTCCTTCCTTCTTGTTCCTTCTTGTAAAACTAAACAGGCCCCCCACAAACTTCATGGGCACAGCTCACATAGCTGTGTAACACCATTACTGCCACATGCTCATTCTGCCTATGCCAAACTCAAGTAAAACCATAACTAGATATTGGTTACCAAATAAATAGACATTTCTAAATTTTACCTGGGGTGACAGTCTCACTGAGTGCTGAATAATTAAATGCACCACATATTTTCACAGTCCAGAAATGCATTTAAGCTAGTCTAAGCAGCTTTGTTATGGATTCTCATGGCTGACTAATGGAAAAACTTGAACAATTTGTTCAATTTGTTGTTTTGGAGGCAACACCAAACGACCAGTAGGCATATCTACTGCTAAAAAAATGCTAAATCTGAGTGTTCCATGTCAGTGCAGATTTGATGAAAATCTCAAGAGCTTGTTAGCATATTCACAGCATTCCACATTCCAATTACAAAAGGGAAGATTAATGCAATCAACTTCAGTCAACTCAAAGTTGACTACTTCAAAATGAGTAACCTTAAGCCCCATATGTATGAAGAGAATGAATGAGGCACCTCCAGTGGGTAATTCATCTCACCCTAAGTCTGGTGTTCTAGACAAGATAAATTACTCCATGCAGACACTCAATTCATTTCACTGACTCAAAACTCAGTGTTTAAACTTACACAACTTCCAAGACTATAAATCAGATAGGACAAAGGTTGCATAAAATATCTATTGTCTGAACTCTGTTATCAGATATCTACATAGGCATTTTCATTGGGAATACATGTCCAGAAACACCTAGAAAAATAGGTTTCATAATGACAGGCAGATTCTGAATGCAAACATTTTAGAACTTAAAAACACAGTCATTACATGCAGTTACTAATATCCATAGACATGACAAAGCACTACAGTATATATATGAGCCTTCAGTAAAAAGATCCATGACTTCAGAATTCTGCTAATAGACTTTTCAAATTCCTGTCTAAAATGAACAAACTGAAATTTCCAAGGAGAGGACCTGTTGGCAAGGCTACAGTAGTTAGAAAAACTAAACAAAGCAGAAACTTGGCATTTAAAGGCCCAAATAATTTGTGGTTTTACTATTTAAAATGTATTACTCATTTTAGTATCATCATGCTTGAAATTCTGCATACACAATATTAGACACAGTAATTGTACAGTTCTCTTATTCAGCAAATGATAAAAGTACTGATACTCTAAGCATGTATCATGAGAAAGGGAACAAAAACAAAGCAAAAGAGCACAGAGGTGCTACAGAAATAGTGAGGCAGTTGGCTCATGAATACCTCAGGTTGAAGTTGTTAACTTCTCATGGTCAATTAACTGGTGTTAGCATTTTGTTGAAAGGCTGATCACCACGCCCTGGCCCCACGGTCTTTTTGGCTCTGCAAGAATTGGAAATTCCACTTCTGATCACAGCATTTTGGGACTATCTTAGGAAATATTTTTTCTTCTGTGTGTAAGCTGAAGATAAAGGCTAGGATTCCACATGAGGTTAAGCAAGCTGGAGAGTAAGTACAGACATCCAATGCATATAAAATGCTTTCAGCTATTCAAAACACCTGCACAGGACTGGCAAACCTGACACAATCCTTGAGGAAGACACATAGTTCTACAGGGGCTGTGAGAGAGCAGAAGAAATACCCCACAAAACCTAAATTACATTAGAGATCTACATACATGCAGCTGAATCCTTCCCAAAGGTAAGTGCCGGCACCTACAATCATGCTGCTTACTTAGGGTCTCACTAGGACTAACAAAGATCTAACCAGCATAATCCAAGGAGCCTAGAAAGCATCATCTTACTGAGCAGATATTGACAACTTGATTTCATTCCTATCTGTGGACACCGAGCATTATTGCTGATGTCATAAGCTATTCAAAATTCATTACTCCCAAATATGCCGAAGGTCTTGGGGAAGACTAGTGTCCTTCTGGAGTGGTGGCTAGAGGCCAGCAGGATAGCTCTTTATTATCTCAAACAGCACTCAATATCTTTATTATCTCAAACAGCACAACTACCTCTCATAGCTGGTCACCTGAAGCTTCCTCTGGGCTCCACTGACAAAATCGACTAGATTCTCATTTTAGTTGACTAAGCATGAGAACCTAATACCATTTGAGATGTTTAAAGTCTTCCACATGACTTTCAGAAAAGCTAAGGACTCTTTCAGGTCTTTTGTTATACTTATCACATCCAAACAGGTGACAAATGTTAATCTCAGACTGGATCTCGAGCAAGATTTCTTATCTAATATTTAAAGTGAACTAACTAGGAAGTTGCTAGAAGAGATCAAAAAACAAACAAAAAAACCCCATAAAATGCTCAGGAACTTTCAGCTGAGGGCATTAATCAAGACTATTCTGTTACTAGTAAGACTAAAATTTGTACTTGTGTTATGGAGCCAATGTCATGCCCAGTGTTTCAAATGCATATCAATGTAATTGCCGGCTCTTCCTTAAACAACAATCTAAGAAGCAAAATCTCTAAAACCCATCCTAAAAACTGAGGCACATTGTTTTGCTACTTTATACTGTTGCAGCTGTTTAGTCTTCCCAAATGCAGCCTCCATTTTATTAAGTTATATATATATATATATATATATATATGTACATAGCCAACAAAAGGGCAAATTTCTGCCCTAGGAACCTGCAGTCTAATAACAAGACAAGACATAGCAGATGGAGACCAGTAAACCCATGACACCTCTTTATGTCTCAAGTGCTCTCTGCACACTGCAATCTGTTAATTTCTGTAAGAAAAAAAAATTTATGAAAAAGTTCATAGGTGGCAAACTGATATAAAAGCTTTTTTGCTATTTGAAATGAAATTTTAAAATCTGATCTCAGAAACAGAGTTAAACAGATTGTTTTTTTAAATTGTAGATTGTATCTCAGTTTTACAATATACCAATCTTGATCTCACCTGCCAATTCACAGTGAAGGGGTAAAATGAATTCATGACTCTATGACTTTTTTCCCACTTTTTCTTTTTGGCTTTTAGTTCTCCTATTACTCACCAACTGCAGTTTCTCTGTGCCCTTTAATTAGACTGACATTAAAAGATGGTGACTTCTATAGGGAAAGAGTGAATTACTTATCCAAAATATTGAGACAATGTGCCATGTGGAGAAAACAGAAGAGAAAATCTCTACAAACTAATTTTCTGAGATTTAACGTTCACATTGGTCCTGAAAAAAGCAATGCAATAATAAATACTTTGTGCAGAATGCCAAAATTTTTTGCCCTAAATATCTGAATCCTTAGGTTCAGTGGTTATCATTAGAGCACTTAGGAAGATTATTCTACTCAATTTTTGCAGGTGCACAGGAAGACTTTTTTTCTTCAAACCTAATATCTGCAGATGTACATTTTGCAGAAGGTTTGGATTTAATTTTCTTTTTTTTTATGCTGTATTGTTTCTTGTAGAAGGATGAATTTGCTTCTCAGTGTGCATTGGCATTTCATAAATACCCATCTAAAAGACCTATTTGCAGTGTGTGCAACACAAATGCACCCTCAAATAAAACAACATAGAACTGAATAAATTAATATGTTGAACTGAAATAGAGTTGTTCTGCTTAAGCATGCACAATTTCAGAGGTTTGATGCTGCGCTAAATTGAAACACACAGTGAAAAAAAAATCTGTCTTTGAAGGTTTTTTCTGAAAACCTTCTACTTTGAGACTGTTTAACTAGTTTTCTAGAAAGATGTTAAAATTAAGTTTTTCAAGTAATTGTATTGTTCAGTTCACAAAAGAAAAGCCAAAGCATAGGATCGTTTATTTCACTTACAAACATAAACAAATTTTGGTAAGCGCAGTCAGGAAATGGATTAGCAAATAGTATGCAAGAACACAATTACAAGCATTTGGGCTACTGCAGCCTGGCAGATTACCACACAGGACAGTTCTCCTCCAGTGATCCACACCCTGGACATTTTAGGCAACTGAGTCTCATCTCCCTTAGAAAATTCTAGCTAAAACCAGTTCAGTTGTTTGCCTCATAACTCACATCCTGAAGTAGTTACAGAACCTCATTGTTCTGTTGAATCAAATTTGTCTCTATCTTAATTATAGCTTTTCCATATAGATCAGTTTTTTACCTTCTGATTAAAGGCTCAATTAGGCTTCTTTTCCCAGGCTTTTATTTCAGGTATTTCAGGCTTTTAAAAGCAAAGACATGTAGGGGGATAAAATATAAGTAAACAAAGGTGGTATAGAATGTAATCTTATCCTCTAAAGAGTTGCAGCTGGGTTAATTATTAAAGATTAGGAGCAGGCCTGATTTTAACAGGCCACACCTGTAGCCAGTCAGAAGAGTGTTATAAAAGAGTGGATTGGTTGGCTGAGGGAACTGGAGTCAGCTGGCTGCTGTGAGGACAAGGAAGAGTCAGTGCCTGGAGGAGCTGCCTACAAGAAACATCAAGGAGGCAGGAAACTCTGGCAATATGGAACCCTTGCAATGTAATGACAATAGAACTCTTTGCACTATAATGACAAGAAAGACAGATCGCTTTTGTAAAACAGACTCTCCATTCCGTTGTCATAAACTGTACCTACACATCTTACAGGTTTTTTTCTTTTTAACTTGGACAGTTAGACTTGCATGTGATTCTGATAAGCATTGTCTTTCACCAGGGCATTAACACTCCTATCTTTACCTGAAATACCTGACTCCAAGCATCCTTGCATCATAGTAATCCTTCTCACAATATTATACACTTTTAGCCACACTGATTCTGTGGACTAATTCAACTAAAGTGCTATGGTGACACAAACACTAATGCTCATTAAGTCAATCTGGAAATTAGATTAAATCATCTAGATAGACTCAGTCCAAAACAGCTTTCCAGGTGGAAGAGAGCATGAGGGAAGAAGACAGTTACTACTCATACTTTGAAATAAGGAACATCTGGTCTCCTGTGAAGTGATATGAGTGAAGGTAAAGCAATGATCTGAAGTTTCTATTCTCATTCAGGGCTGAAAACATCCCAAGGAGGACAGTAGAGCAAGAGAAACTGCAGTAAAAAGCCTCCTCTCCTGCAAAGTGATGGAAACCACATGGTTCAAAGGGGCAATTTCAGAGGTCAAGGCATGACAGAGAGACAGGTAGGCTTTAAACCTGGTTCCTTCCTTCCCATTAAAATTCCCCCTCCAGTGTGAAATACAGAATTCTACGCTTTTATGACGTTCTCTCCCATTTCATGGCAATGGATTTCCAGCACCTTTAGTACCTGAACCCATGCTGTGCTCTGAGCTGGCACCTCTGCTGATCCTTTGATACCTGTCAAGAATATGCAAAATCTCAGTTCCCTGCTTCAGGATGAGATTAGTGACAGCTCAGCTACAGCATAATCCTCGTACAAACAAAGCATCACATAAAAGGCATTTGGAAATATAGCACTGGGGAAAAAAAGCACTCCAGGGATAAATAAAAGTTTGGTTTTCTTTTTATTTGTGCATTTGTCCACATTGCATTTTTAAATTATATTAACAATAAAGCTGTACTTCCCTCCTGTCTTTGAGGGCTTTTATTTTAATTCTCTGATTTTAGTGCTGCTTAAGTATTTGCTTGCCATTGGATTTTGATTACTTCTATCAACAAACTCCTTAAAACTTTCTCTCTTCCCTTTGATAGCATAAATGCTTGTTTATTTATGCACCAACATATATTTTGTACTGTTGCAATACTTCACAAGGGCTTCTAGCACATTATGAATAAAATTTTTATATACTACTTCAGTGCTTTGTTCCATGATAGTTTAGTATATCAGAGGAAGATATATTTAATGTTTGCCGTTTCTCATGAGGATGTGTTATGCTATTACTGACAAATTGATCCTCTATTTAGCATTAATCAAAATATTCAGCTGAATGATAAAATGTGAGTATTTACAGTGGCTTTTCTTTTTTTCAATTTTTTTCTACAAATATTTAATTTTTAACTGGGCATATGGCTGAAAACTGCAGGGATACATGTCTCTCCCCTTGAATCACATTCAAAGATCAGGTCAAACAAATGGTTATTCTAAATTCTGCATATTATGTTTAACCGTTCCTCGGAAAAGATCAAAGGCAGTTTTGTCAAACACAATGTGGGAATTTGCTCATTTGAACACTTCAGTACATTTAGTCTTCTAATCCAAACAAGAGAGAACTACCTTTCCAAACAAGGATATAAACTGAAGTCAGTACTTCAAAGCTTAGAAAAACTCATTAGCTCTATACATATATTAACAGAAAGAGCTACTTAAAATAGTACAAAAACCATGGTACTTATATGAATATAATTTTATGAGCACATCTCTGAACCACATTAATAAAGTGTATGAATGAGGCAGCTGCTGATGCATTTAGTACACTCACTTGTGAGATTTTCCACATACATGTGCTGTTTAATACCCTGTATGTCTAGAAATATTTTGCTCAGGGAAGATTTTATTACTGATATGAATATTCACTGCATAGAAAGAACCAAATGAGTACCAAATTTCCTCTACCTACTGTTAGGTAGGTAATCACACTAATTAATTGAAAGTGTGTTGTTTCCTAACTGAACCAATTATGCAGAAAAGGCTGCCCGAGGTTGAGCTAAGCACCCTCCATTAGCACAGCTACAGTGCAAATGACAGGAAAAGAGAAAAGAGTGCACCAAAAAGCAAAACATTATGCTATTTATAACTGTGCATTAAAAGGGACTGTGAAAATGAAAAAAGCCAAAGCTACGCACAGCACAACCAGCCAGGGTGAAAACCCTTCTTCTAATCAAAGTCCAATAGCCTGTTACCATTTAAAAAAAGCTTGTGCTTTTTCCTGCCAGCTCTCTCTGATAAAGGAAGGGGTCATTTGGCACCTGTTCCTTCATCAAATAAACCTTATGAGTCACCACATCAAAATTGTTACTAATATTTTGTATACAAGTAAAATAAAAAATGAGATGAGAAGTAACCTTTCTGATTGCTAAAATCAAAGTAAACACATTAATGAGCAAAACATGACAGCTAAACCATCCAAATTCACAAATTCACCTGTTTGGTAGGAAAAGATAGCCAGCATGTTATGAAGATAATAACATAACAGATGTGGAAGGAAAGAACCATTTAAAAATAATTCTAATTTATACTCCATTCAGTTTACAAACCATTTTCAAACATCCTATTACAGAATTATTTATCCATTTCCACCTGCATAATTTCTAATTTTTCATCAAAACAGTGCTTACACTGCTATTTACTGTCTTTGTCTTAATAAATTCCCTGTATCAAAAACACAGACTGCACACAATCCAATTCCCCTGCAAATACCAGGTAAGGTTCCATTATGAGGTGTGACACTGGTCTTCTGAGGGAAAGGAAAATATACTCTGCATATCAGAATTCCTCCAACTCATTTTTTATGCCAAGCAAAAAGTTTTGTAATGAACCACACCTCTTAGAAACTTTATTCTTCTCTATTTTGCATTTCTCATTTTTTCTATGTATTTTCTATATATATTCCTAAAAATACCTGCTATATTACTATATTATTACATGAATACTAAAATACCAACCTTCATGACGTACTTTATGTCATACAGAGAGCATTGATTCATTTTGACAGGAGTAAGAACCTTATCATTTGCTTTTATTGTCTCCAATTAAGACAGGGTAATTGATACTCCTAGAGTGAATCAATGCAATACTGTGCATGGCTTTCATAAGAGATTATTTACTTTGTGTCAATGGAATATAGCCATCAATCCATATTATAATAACTATGTAAAAGTCTATTTAAACTTTTGCCCTCATTATAGCTACAAAACCCTTCATACTTATTTAATACCTGCAACAATGGAACAAAAACATTTCTGCTATTGTGATAGTTCTGGAATCAGTTAACTCAGAAGAACTGCAGAAAAATAAATGGTATCAACTTAATTTTTCAGCATCATACCCGTGCATAAAAGAGATGCTAATAACATTGAAGCTCAGTTAACTGCAAGAGGTTTGTGCAAGTATAGTAAAATGAATCAGCTACTCTATTTTTAAAGGCTATCTAAAGAAAATGGATTTCTCCAGAAAAAATAAATCTGAATTGCTACTTGAATAGTAATTAGGTATAAAAAATATTAATGCATCTGTCATGCATGTGTACATGCATCTCAAAAGAAAAGGGTCCTTATAAAATTTTTTTTCATTGCGGACTCAAAACAGAACCTGCAATTTGGAAATATCAAATGCTTGCAACAATTGTGTATTTATGATTCATCTGCTCCTTCTTTGCATGCTGGTGGAACATACCTCTGAGCTTAATAAATTAAAAAAAAAAAAAAAGCCCACAAAAAAACCAAAACAAAAAAAACCCACAATAATCCAGTTCTATTTACAGATGACTATTTCCAAAAACCTGGGAACTTTGGCTTGAACTCAAGTCATACACAGACAAGTGAAGGTCCAGCCATTATACATCGCTTTGGGATCTTAACTACAATACTCAGTTTCACCAGTCCAGTGATTCAGATTTTAGCTGAAAGGGATTCTCTATTGCCTGGTTGAGTATGCATATAATTAAAGGACTTCAAATCCATTTAAGATTAGGTAGGAGGGATACAGTTCTAAATCCCTAGTTCTTTTTCCTGTTGTCCCCTATGGTAGCCTATTTCTATATAATCTTCATAAATACTGTCCCCAAAATTGCTATCACATTTTTTCCCTGTTCTCCCACTACACTGTTCATTCACAGAAATATGCCTAAATCAAGGGCTAAGCAATCTCCCTTGCTGTCTTCTTTGCCTGCGGAGGAGCACAGACGCCTCCCTGCCGTAATTAGTGAGCTCGGTTTAGAGCTATATTTTAGGAAGAGCTGTTCTTTGGGGAGCCTGTCTCGCTGCCGGCAAAGGCTCCAAGACCAGACCTCAACAGCAAACCTCAGCTGCCCAAGCAAAATGAATCCTGTCCCTAATTTTTTATCTCAAAGGGAACGACCAGAAGCCACATACTTATCCCACTATAAATGCTGCTACAATTTACTATGCCGGTTGCAAAGTCTTCGTTCACGCTATTTAAACCGCACCCAGCACGACACCAACCCTGCCAGAGACATTTTCCTGTGACTTTTGGAAGGCAGAGTCACAGAGGGGCTGTCAGGGTCAGTGAAAACAGCGGCTACGCAGGAAGCAGCAAGAAATCTGGAAGAAGGACAGAGCCTCAGCAGCACAAACGCCATTCCCGGTGCTGGGCAGCTGGCAGTGTCCTGCTGCTGTCCCGCCTGGGAGGTGGCAGGCACTGTGTCCCGATTCTGTCCCGCCTGGGAGGTGCCGGGCACCGCGTCCTGCTGCTGTCCCTGCTGTCCCGCCTGGGAGGTGGCAGGCACTGTCCTGCTGCTGTCCCATCCGAGAGATGCCAGGCACCGTGTCCTGCTGCTGTCCCACCCCGGAGGTGCCAGGCTCTGTGTCCTGCTGCTGTCCCTGCTGTCCCACCAGGGAGGTGCCAGGCCTGGTGGCTGAGGCTCCCTCGGCTCGCCCCGCGGCGGGAGCGCTCCCTGAGCGGTGCCTTCTGCCATCGCCACAGACGAGTCAGCTCCAGATAAGCGCCCAAAAGCCTTTAAGCCTGTGGGGCTCACCTCTGGTCTGACAGCTAAATAAATTCATCTTGCCCCTCGCTGCGTAACAGCGATCCCGCTAAGTGGCGACACTATTGACCTCACACCCAACTCGCGGTGTAAATTTCATTTCAGGTTTCGCTAGTGGCAGCTCCTAGCGCGGTGGCAGCTCCTAACGCGGAGAGCCGGGCTCACAGCCCACGCCCCGCTGCGATGGCCCCGAACGGAGCGGCCGCTCTGGGGCTGCCCCGGGCAGCACAGCAGAGCTGCCGCCGTACCCGCCCCGCCGGGACCCCGGTGCCGGAGCCGGCCCCGACTGCGGAAATCGCTTTTTACTCCTTTTCCCGTGCTTGGCTTTTGTTCCGTCTGTTTTCAATGACCCAGCCCGCGCAGGGGCGCCTCCATGCCGCGGGGCGGCGCTGCGGGCGGAGGCTGGCCCCGCTCGCTGCCCCCCGCCGCCGCCCGGGCGCGGCTGACGTGTCGCTGCGCCATGGCGGCGGCCTGGGAGGAGATCCGGCAGCTGGCGGCCGATTTCCAGCGGGCGCAGTTCGCCGAGGTAGCCCACAGGTGAGCAGGGCGGCGCCGGCATCGCCACTCAGCCCGCCTGCCGCGCCCCTTCCCCGCGCCGGCCGCCCCTTCCCCCGCGGCCCCCGGCCCGGGCACCCGGCGGGGCCTGGCCCGGCACGGCCCCTCTGCCGTTCCCTGTGTCAGTGCTGGAGCCCCGCGTCCCTTCGCGGACCCCAGAGCACGGGCAGGCCCAGGGAAGCGACTGAGTGTATAGTCACTACTAAGTTCGAGTTGCTCAAAATCCTCACGGCTCCAGTGCTCGGTTTCGCCCTTCTGTCTGCTTGACTAGTTGAGGCCGTTGCGCAAAACTTGTTTTTGTTAAAGAAAAATGAGTCCGAAATGCGCAAAAGTAAAATAAAAGCGCACAGAAGTGTCACAGTGTCACAGACGCGAATTCTTTAATTACAGGCGTTCCTAAATTCACCAGCAGGTGCGTTCTCACCGCTGACAGGGCTGAGCGCTGTTCAGGAGGAGAGTAAAAGTTTGGAGGGATGGCCCGCTCAAGTGAAACCATATGGATGATTTGGTGGGTGGTGAGCGGGATACGGACATTAATTTCTTAGTCTGAAAAAGTATATTCACAAAGAACTGCAAGCAATCTTCATTGTACTTCCCATGTTTAGTGTGTTTGAAACTTTAAAGGTAATTTTAGCGAGTACTTCCTTAGAATAACTGCTGACTCCTTCTGCTTCTGATTAGATTGTCAGAACGGAACTGCATAGAAATTGTCACAAAGCTGATCGCAGAAAAGCAGCTGGAAGTAGTGCACACACTTGATGGCAAGGAGTATGTCACTCCAGCACAGATTAGTAAGGAGATCCGTGATGAGCTCCATGTTTCTGGTGGTAAGTGTGGCATTTTCCTTCTTCCTTTGGATTTGGAAGTTAATTTCGAAGGCTACAGAAAGATTTTGAAAGTTTTCAGTATCCTTAATCTTTCAGAAAAAGTCAGTTTGCTTCATCTACTCATTAATTTACCTACTGCTCTTTTATTTTCCCTTCAGATCTGTGTCAGGCTTTTAGATAAGTGTTTCAAGATATTCTATTTGGTTAAATTTCACCCATGTAGAATTTCTGATATAAAAGTTGTATAATAATCCTTTTGAAGGAAATGTGGCATTTTAATACAGTTTAGTACCTGGCCGAGATGTTTGGCCTTGTCTTGAAATTTCAAAGTCATTCTCTGCTCATGCCATTAGTGATAAAAATATTTGTAAATTGCCATTGAGAAGTTCTTTTATTTTACCAATGTGAAGAGCCACTTGTACTGGAAGATATGACTTAGATACATAAGGAACCAACTAAGGAAGTTTAGATAGCTTTTTATGGCTTTAATGAGCGGGCAGTGTATTGTACTTTGAGTTATTCTTAAGGGTGAATTTCACAGCTTCATATGTTCAGAAAAATTAACTTTTTATTATATCCATACAGATTAACAATTTTTTCACTGTTACCACAGTTTTGCCCCAGTTTGTGTTTTGCCATGGTGTATCATACCAGTGGGACAGCTTGGACTGAAATAAAATTTGCTGGGTTTTTTGTTAGTAACATCATGCAAAGGTAGAAAGTTTTAACAATCTCTGGACACTCATGGACTAGTTTAATTGGTCTACAGAAAAAGTAATTAAATCTTTTGTGCCCAATGATCTGTACTTTATTCTAAACCTGTTCAAATATGTTTCATTTACTAAAAGTGTGTTTTATCTTTTCTTGAAGGTCGAGTTAACATTGTTGACTTACAACAGGTAACTTTAGTAATAAAAACTTTATACTTCTGTATTTTCTTCACCATGTACAGTGTGAATACGGAGTTCATTAGCTATACTCCAGCTAAGTTAGTTTTTTAAAACAGAACAAATTTTATGAAGAGCTGGTAGCTCATGTCAGGGTACTGCAGATTACTTAATCTGTGGTATTTATTGCTTTATTGAAACCTCTCTGCTTAGTGATAATCTAGGACTTCTGAAATCACTACTGATAAATACACTTTTTGTTTATGAACTCTTTCTTTGTAAACTAAGGAGGGCAGACAGAAAAGAAATATGTTACCCATTTAGATTTAAAGCTGCAGGAGCCTGCATAGTTAACTTTGCATGCCTCTTTAAATCTGTCCTCTTCCTTCATTATTCTTTGTGTCTCCACTAATCTTTGTCCTGCAGTAGTCTTCCTCTGTGGCTAATTTTTCCTTCAGGCTTGAGCAAAATAACTTGGAAGCAGAAAAGCTTTCTGAAAGCCAGTTTCCTATTTGGTCTTACTGCTTTCTGGTATTTTTTTTATTATATAGGTTTCTTTTAACCTTGTAACTGTTGCAAAGAGAGGGTTTTTTTTTTTTTCTCTAAAGGATTGCTGCTTTACTCCAAAACACAGATCAAGTGTGTTTGTATGCAATAGTATAAAAAAATAAGAGCAGCTTTCCTCAAGATATAGGAATGTGTAACTAATATCTCAATGTTTGAGAATGATTTTCAATTTAAAGTTCTGATAACAGTTTTTTTTTTTTTTTAGGTGATAAATGTGGACCTTCTGCACATTGAAAACAGAGCTAATGACATTGTTAAATCTGAAAAAGGTATTCAACTTGTACTGGGACAGCTTATAAATGAGTGAGTACCTTCAGGAGCAATATGTATAATTCATACCATGCTTATTGTTTAAAATGCAGACTAAAGCTTAAGTGTCCAACCTTTGTTGCTTCTGAAGTTAAATGCATTTTTCTTGGCTGATCTTAGAGCTGCTTGGTGGTGATCAGTGCTACTCTTGGCAGGTGAGACCTGTCTCAGCAAAGCATCCAATGAATCCACAGTGTAAAAGCCCTATTGAACGTCTGTGTTCAGTGTCCTGTGTTTAAGAGGTTTCATTTCTGACCCAGTGTCTTTGTGTACAGCAGCCAGATCTCATTTGTCTCTGGCTTTGCTGTCTGCCTCAGCTATTGACAAACCTTCTACCTCTTGTTTAACCTCAGAAGGCTAAGATGTTTCAGCTAGTTATTTCATGGCATCCAGCACACTTAACAACCACTGAAATAGTACTCTTATGGAGCAGTCCTTTTTATTGATTGAGCTTCAGGAACTATTCTTGTCGAAGAATATGAAGTACCTGGCTCTCTTGAAATAGTTAAGACCTGTCTTGCTTACTTAAGCTGTTTTCCAATTTTCATTGACATTATGTTTTCCTCTTTCTCTTGCTTGAAATTTTCATACAAGTAGATAAATGCCCCATCTTACTACTAGCTACCTGCGTAGCAGGCTTTAAAAAAAAAACCACACATTTTCCCTTACACTGTTCTTCTTTATTCATTTAAAATAACTTTTAGTTTATTTTTGCAAAGATGTAACAGAAAGAGGCATATTAAAAGAGGTCAGTTACTCAGTATGTGGTCTTGTGGTTAACTTTGAATGTCACACTTAACGTGTTGTCTTTTCTTTTTCTCGTTTTTACTAAAGGAGTTATCTGGATCAATTAGCAGAAGAAATAAATGATAAACTACAGGAAACTGGCCAGGTGACAATATCGGAACTCTGCAAGGCATACGACCTTCCAGGAGACTTCCTGTTACAGGTGATGAAAGCCACCAACCTGGCAAAGGCAGGATTGGTTGTGACCACCTTCCTACTTTATCTTTGCAATATCCATGGCTTTAAGTCACCGTTTTGTACAAAATTAATATTAAGGTTAAATCTTCATTTTCATGGCGCATCTGCAAACCACACTTCTGTTTTCTGCAAAGTTTTCTGTCATTAGATACCCATATATCTGATGGAAGAAGGCATGCTTAGAAAAGCTCAATTTTTCTACTTACAGGCCTTGTCCAGGCGTTTGGGCAGAATTATTCATGGACAACTAGACCAGGAAAACCGTGGGGTGATTTTTACAGAAGCCTTTGTGTCCCGCCATCGAGCACGCATTCGTGGGCTCTTCACTGCGATTACTCGGTAAATTGCAATGCCTGCAACCACATATTAAAATATTTTAGCTATAGATCTTTATGGTCCACATTCACTTGTCATTGAAAAAGAAAAAGGACCTATGGGTAGATTCCCCTAAGTGTAGTAAAATTCCTGGGACCAATTCTTAGTTACATTAGACTCACTTGTTAGAAATAGGGACTCTCTTTTGGAAAACAAAGGAAGTATAACAATATACAGTATACAACATACATTAGTTTTTTGGCTGAAGAAAATGTTACTCTGTAGTTCTTTTATTACTTTGTAGAATATCTGTCCTCTTGTCACTCCACTGCTCCTTAGTGGGTTACATATTGATGTGGTCGATACACATGATTATAGATAAGTTTTTCTTATTAAATCAAATTTTTGTGTCACTTTGTAGGAAGAGAAGCAGAAGTTTCCTTACAATAATTATCATAGCTTTTGTATTATTACTTCACAGTAATTCAGAATTAAAACCTTGTAAGCTATTTTAAACATCAGTGTAGTACCCTGAGTCTGTGTTCATCTGTAGTAACCTCTCTTATTTCTGGATTCTCCACATCAGTATCATATAATTAATTTATATTTTGTTTTTCTTTTTTTCCCAAGGCCTACACCTGTAAGTAGCTTGATCACTCGGTATGGATTTCAAGAACATTTACTTTACTGTGAGTTTCATTCAGAATATTTTGTGTGTTTGTTAGGAAATCTATTCTTCATTATTAAAAGTGTGCTTTCAAAAAAGCTTTTTAGCACATAGACTTAATTCTGAAATACAGAACAAAGTGTTTCTCTTTAGTGTAGAAAGTGTTAAACCCTTTGTGCAATCCATAACTGAAAGGATGTTCTTTATATCCAAAGCAATGAAAACATTTGTTGATGAGATGCCTCTGGGGACAGAATGATGCCAGAAGTACAATACTTATTTATTCATCTCTTTCATTATTTGCCCTTAGCTACTAGCAGTTTTATCAGTGAAGCACACAAAAGGGGACAGATTTTATGTAGCCAAATGGCATTAATTGCTCAGGATTTTATTTACTGACTTTTTTCTGTGATAATGGAGGCTAAGCTTTTGTTGTACTCTTAGTTAAATTACTTTGTATGCTAAGAGACAAAACATATTCTTAAACTGTTGCTTTTATTTTCCACAGTTCCTTTTCTAGATAGAAATGCATAAAGATTCCCTATTCAGCCACTGAAATCTTTAGGCTCTACTTGTTTGTCACTTTGTGTGCCCTCCCCTATCTCTCAAAATGCTGCTTCAAGCATCATTAGTCTTCTCTGCTGGCTGACCAAGTACTGCTGGTCTTTTAAAATCCTTTAATGGTTTTCTATCTCTTCTCACGAACCTTAATGCTTCTCTTGATTGGATATTTTTGCCTTCAGGGCATTGCTCACTTTAGCTCCACTGTAGTATCTCTCTGCTTGTCCTGTTGTTCTCCACCACAAGCTTATTCATTAAAAATTAAAATCCTAGCACTTAAATACAATCATATAAACAGTCTACTTCCACATGACCCATTTAAAATTTCCACCTTTTTTTGGTGTGCCATCCAAGTTTTCATAGATTAAGGGGAAAATCTGTGAAATTGCATTATAATAATGTCTCAATACCCAGCAAATTTTAGTATTTGGTTACAGTCTATTTCAGATAAGTCCTCCAAGTAGATCATCATGTTTTGATGATGTCCAGTGTTAATTGGAATTGAAGTTCTGGTATTTTCCTGACACCAGTGAGCATCACAATACGTACTTCTGGTACTTCCATGGGGTTTATTTAGTGAGTTTGTTCAACCTTTTCTTTAGTTTTTCTTACTTTCTCTCATTACCTCTGCAGTTATTAAGTTTCAAAGAGCTTTTTATCTTTTTATTCACTCCAGATTTTATTGTGTCCATTTGCTGAGGTACCATTTCTAGTTCACAAATGTAGTAAACTTGAAAAATACCTTTTAATGATGTTACCTTTTAGCTTTTTATGTCTGTTGCTTTTAGCAATGTGTTTGAAAGTGGTCTTCATCAGTTTTCTCTGTCTTCCAGAATAAAAATGTAAGTTCAGTGTAGTATTTGTGTTATTTACAAACAGCTAATTATTTAATCAATACTTGGGTTTAGACAGGATAAATATTATTCTTTGGTTCTTTCACATAGATGGGCTGCTATTCATCTTAAGCTCTCATAAAGTTACAATAAAAATAGTTTTAGAAATGAGAAACTCTTGAGAGTTAAGACAATAGTTACAAAGCATAATGACAAAACAGATGTTATTCATTTCTGGACATTGTATTACTGGTGTAGGACTGACATAGAGGGACACTTACCATCTTTGTTAGACTTTGATGGAGACCTAATAGGACACTACAAACTACTTGGTCACCTTTAAAAATAAATGAGAATTCATGGTAGTTCTACAGGATTCCTGTTGTTTTAAAACAAAATACTGTCTAGACATAATTGCAGCAATGGTCTGTGAAATCACTGAGAGCACCTCCTCTGCCCTGGAGGTTTAGAACTGGCGCTTGATAAAATACAGAATTGAATTGATGTCTTCATTTCACTTCTTTTCTTTGGGTATCTTCTTTCCGTAAAAAAAAGATTTTTTTTTCTTCATGAATAGATTTTTCAACCAATTTTGTGGAGTTCTAGGAAAGTCTAATTATTTTTCCTAAAAACTTTGAATTAAAAGAAGTTGAAATTGCAGAGAACCGTTCTGTATTATCTGACAATTGTTTAAGTGGAACAGACACCTTGACTCTCTTTTCTAGGGCAGCTAAAATACTAGGAAGTATAAAAAACTAATTTTATTTCCAGAATTGGCCTTAAAAGTTCCATTTTATTCGATGTAACTGAACCATAGCAGAACATAATTTCTGGCTCTTGTCTTAAATTACATAAAGCTATATCTTGTTTAACTCAGTTTCTCTTTCTGCTGCATTTTTTCAATGTAAGTATTGTTCAGCTTTGCTAATGGCAGTTGTGTTCAATAGCTGCTAGCTTATAGAAGCTCATCTACACTCTGGGCATATCTGACAAAAACTATCATGATTTGCTATGCACTGTTTCTTCTGGAACTGGGCTTTCAGGTAAACTTTCCTGCATAAGTGAGCTAAACCTCTGTGTGCTGTACTAAGCATGTTGAAGTGTTGATTGCTGCTTCTATTTAATGAGGAAGAAGCCTTGCCATGTGATACCATTTAATGTTTTGTTCCAGAGCAAAACACGTCTTTTAATGAAATAGGAATGAACATAAACTGAGTATTAAAAAAGCCATCTGACAAAGCTCTGGAAATTAGCAGAGTTAACACTTGATGTCACTGATTTTTTTTTAAATATATCTCTTGTATTACAGAAAGGCAGAAGCAGGTCATAGGAGGTAAATCAGATATTCCTATGCAACTTAAATGGATTTAAAAAATCTTATTTAGCATTGAGAAGTGCTTAGTACTTCGGTATTACCAGTTACCAATATGTTTTTTGTTAGCAGTATGTGTGTATTCTCAAGACGTGGTTATTGGCAACTGTGTAATGCGGTTTAGGTAATGACTTTTCATGTCATTGTCTGCATTCAGATCGGGTTTTTTTCCATTTTGGTTAACATGCAAGGAGTGAATTCAAAGAAAAATTACTAATAAAATGCTAGTATATTTTACTCTTCTGGCCAGAGAAGTTTCTTCTATGTCTACATTTTTTAAATTAAAACCTAAAAGTACCCAGGTATATATTAAAAAAAAAACAAAAAAACATTTTGCTCCTGCCATTGTGGCTCACTCTTTAGAAACATTGTCTGATTTCCAGAGCTTTGGTGAAGAAATTCTCATAAGTGTTAAA
This sequence comes from Calcarius lapponicus, assembly GCA_039654755.1. Lineage (NCBI taxonomy): Eukaryota > Metazoa > Chordata > Aves > Passeriformes > Fringillidae > Calcarius > Calcarius lapponicus. Next base: position 527,712 of record JBBFKN010000042.1, read on the forward strand.
AATAATTGATAGAGCTTGGCAATATTGCACTAGAACAAGCACAAACTAATTGGTGGAAAGAAAGGAGAAACAAACCAGGGAAAATAATTACTGTCTTTTGATTAATGGATATGCTAACTTAGGAAACATCTCTTCATTTATTTTCCTCTTGTAGCTTTGCTAGAAGAACTTGTTAATGCTGGTCGTCTAAAAGGCACCGTGATTGGTGGGAGACAGGATAAGGCTGTGTTTGTTCCAGACATCTATTCCAGAACACAGAACAAATGGGTGGATTCCTTTTTCAAACAGAATGGTTACTTAGGTAATTAATCTATATAATTCTTGCAGATAAAATAGCTTTCTAAAACTAGTGTAGCTAATTGGTCATACCTTAATATAGCTAGTGCTTAGGGTGAAGCCTCGCAAGGAGAAGTGGAAACCAATGCAGTGGCTGATACTCCTTTGCTCAAAGACCATCTTGCTCATAATAATGTGTGTTACTTTTTCATGATGAACTGTTTTTCTGCAGAGGGGACTGTACTGCTAAACAGTAACTATTTCTCACAAACAGTTACAAATGCTGTTTTTGTTACTGCTCTGAAGACATTCATTAGTCTGCTCACTGTAGACTTTTCAGATCATCATGGCTGGAGTTTCAGGGCGGGTGTCCAGATTACGGCCAAACTTTGGCTGCTAATAGTCCAAACAGGCAGTGCTCAGGAAGAACTTTTTTCCAAAATAATATTTGTAGAACCAGAGTAAGTAGCACTAGTTCCTGATTAGAATCCAGACAATTGTATCTAACTTCAAGCTGAGTGATGCTGGATGATGGTGTTTTGAAACACCACGAACTATGGGAAAATATGGATCTGAATAAAGAGAGGAATGTCCCCTTATGGTCCCAAATGGTCAGGCCCTAAGTAGCAGTTATTCTTGCAGATTGAAAAGATTCACCAAAACTTAAAATGATAGTATTAAGTGTTTCTGCAACACTGCTTGACTGATGGAGTCTCTGTCAGTCTTTGAATGTTTTCCCCACATCTTAAGTATAAACTGCTAAATAGTTGAAAACAAAACACTTGGACGCTGTATGTATCAGAATACTTTGGAAAAATATGACTACAAATATAAACTTAATAGTATAAGAATCTGAAAAAAACAATTTTCTAAACTCAAATCAAAGTCACGTCCATGATTTAATCTGCACACTTCTATTAACAACATTTAGATGTAGCTTGTACTGAACTAAGTTTTAGGTCAGCATTAGCTTAAGGCTGTATTGACTTGTATAAAAAATATGTTTAACTCTTGGTTTCCTGCTTTCAAAATAAAGTCATCCCAAAAGACCTTGTATATATATGAAGGAACTAAATTTTAACAGACATCTAACTGTTTTATAGAATTTGATGCATTGTATAGACTTGGCATCCCTGACCCAGCAGGCTACATTAAAAAAAGATACAAGTCCACACAACTCTTATTTCTGAGAGCAGCTTGTGTTGGTCAAGAAATTGTGGATCAAGTTGAAGCCTCTGTGGAGGAAGCCATCAGCTCTGGAAACTGGATAGATGTAGCAGTAAGCCATCTTTTCTATTGCTTTTGGATTTATTTATTTTTTCTTATTTTTATGTCAAATGATATTTTATTGAAACTACACATATGTATAATGAAATTCTATGTTGTCAAGGAAGAAAATTCAGGCTAATTAAAGTGACAAGTAAAAGGGAATTATTTGCCTTTGATTTGATCTGAACAAAAACAGGGGAAGGACATACTGGCATTTAGTTTATAGATATGTAAGGCTAACTTTCATTTCAAAACTAGTGTATTTCTCTACTAGCTAGCAATATATTTCTGTTGGGCTTTTTTTTTTTTTTTGAGAAAATGTCTAAACTAAATGCTTACAACACTTTTGGTGAGCAGAGGGATCTTAGCCACTTTGTCCTAAGTCCTAATTTTAGGCCTTACAGCACTAAGTTTGTTGCTCTTAAGTGCTGCTGCTGTTCTGTGTTTGGTGTTGTTTTGTAGCTGTTGAGCTTCATTTTGAAGAAGTTGCCATGCATTTGCTCAGAGGTAACACATATTTCCAGAGCAATGTGTATTTGCCATGTTGGAAGATTTAAAATAGTGTGTACTCTTAAATTAGTAGCTTAATTTGAAAAGTGCAATGCTTTCTGAATAGTTAGTAGGTGTCAAAAGGCCTCTGTCTATTCTGGTTATCCACTTACAAGGGTGTTGTATTTTATTTTTCTTAACCCTAGACTCTTCTGCCCAGCTCATTGTCAGTAGAAGATGTTGGGATTTTGCTCCAGCAAGTGATGAGATCTTTAAACAAAAGCTCTTCAGGTTTAGTCTTCAGTGACACCATTGCAGTCAGTGAGAAATTTCTAAGCAGCTGTGCTGACCTCTTTTCTGATCTGATGCAACAGAAAGCAGAAAAGGTACAGTAGGGTTTTTATTGGTCAAGGTGCAGTGCATGTTGAGTGTTGGAGTAAAGTTCATGGGACTTTCCAGTCGCTGTTACAATTTCTGTACATCTCATCTGAAATGCAACTAGACAAGAAGCAAGACAAATGAACAACAGGTTTCTATATTTGATGGGTGTAATTTATATTCTGGTGCACTCAAGAAGTCCAATCTCATGTTGCCCTTGGAAAATGTGATGTTTGATGCGTGTATTTGAAAATGGCCAGCTGGCTTAAATGTTTCTTCCATTGCTGCATCTTTTTGCTATGATGTGCATGTTCTTCATTTTAGGAAATTAAAAACAACCCTGTTAATTTAATCACTGAAGAGGATTTAAAACAGGCTTCTTCTTTAGAGAACTCATATGCTAATAAAAAAGACAAAAAGGATGAAAGAAGAAAGAAAGCAGCAGGTAAGATATCAATATTCAGCTTAAGCAAAAAAAAAATTATTTTATCTTTGAAATACTCAAATATAAAGTTAGTATATTTTTTAGTCCATTAAATGCTTCCAGTCTGTTGCTTAAGATATCTAAGAAATAATCCAGCTGCTTACCATTATACTGTGGATATGCATACATCTCAGCTATGCCCATGAGGACTAATTTCAGACTTAGAAATGCAGAGGAAGTACTATAAAAGACTCTTGAGTTAGTTCAACACAGGTTAACTGTTTTTAGAAGCAAGGAATCCTGTGTTCATTTATTATTTTACACAGTATGATCTCACAAGACTGAATAAAACCAGTATTAGCTCAGGGACCTTTGTACTATGTTTTATTACACCGTATAGATAAAAATTTAGTCACCATTTTTCAGGGGTCCAGGAAAATTAATATGTTTCTTATTATTAGTGTTTGGATGTTAATTCCAAAATAACTTTGTCTAAATTTAGAATGAGGTTTTGGGATTTTTTTTTTAATTTTAGGAATACTTGGCATCTTTTCTGAGAAAACCATGCCATGAAATTTTCTGGTTTTGCACATGTAACAGTTACTTGGAGATTTAGACAGTTTACTTTGAGGTATATTCTGGATTAAATTAATCCCAAACCTTACTCCATTTTGTGGTGACTGTTTGGAATAGATTTCAGTTGAAGGAAAAATAAATATATGTGGGTTTAACCCTTTGAAATCTTTCTGCTTTTTAAACCAGTATTCAGTCTGAAGACTGTGAATCCGAAAAACTTTGTGTGATTCATGTGCTGTTGCAACACAGCTGAGCAATCTATGTTGAACTCACTTGCAGAGTGTTACTGTGCTATTGAAAGTAAGAGAATTAGAGCACTGGTGCATCTGGCTTGATTGAAGATACTCATCTGCAAAATAGAACATTCTACTCTTCAAAAAAAAGCATGAGTAGGCCTGAGTTGGTGTGGAAATTAAACTTACTCTTGCCACAAGAGCTGGCAGATATTTCTAGGCCATAGCTAAGGTAGAGAAGCTTGGATCTTTAATTGAGCTGTCATAATAGAATGACTTCAGTTTCCAGCCCTCTGAGGAGTGAGACCACTGAGCCTATACTCCGTGTCTAGACAAATTCATACCCACAGGCAACGTGCTGCACCATCAGCAAGCACTACCCTGAAATGTTTTATTATGGACTGTTATGTGCATTACTTAAAAGCACCCCAACATAACAGTTTTATGTAATGTAATTATGGTAATGCAGTCGCATTTCAAATAAGTTTGTGAAAAGCACTATTTTTTTGACTGTTCCTGCAGAGTGATGCTTAAAAATCCATCTATGGCATGTAACAGATGCAGTTAGCTTTTTAAGTAGGAGCACCATGTCTTTGTGTTTCCTTTTTTAAAAAATAGTTACATAATGTAGTTACTTGAAACCTTCAACCATATTTAAATGGAAAAAACACCCACTTTCTCAAGGAATAGTGTATATATGTCTAGCACCATGGAGTTTAAATTTCTTCCAAGTGAAAAAATAACAGAAGAGGCTGTGAAAAAGGGAAGAAACAGAACAGCTTGCCTTGTGGAGAGGGACTGTATAGCAAGTTGAGATTCTGTCTGCAGTTGCATACATTGATTTCAGGACTTCTGAACAAAGTAATTTGTAATGTGTGTCAGAGCTGGAACATCCCATTACTCTGTAGTCATCTAGGAAAAGTCGAAAAAGATCAAGTGCTCTAGTTAATTGAATGTCTGCTTCCAGTAATATTTGGGGTAAATGCTTATAGTATAGGATTCTTTCTCTGAAAGTTAACAAAGTTACATTATCTAACATAGTTTTTATAAACTCAGTTATTTAGCGTCATTGAATAAAAATGCTGAATGCTTCGTAAGATGCTGTTTTCAGCCAACAGAGATCCCCCGTTACATTATGGACCCTGGTATCTCATCTGGTTTTAGCTGAAGGAAGATACTGCTCTTTTTTTTTTTTCTTTTTTTTATTATATGTGCATTTGATATTTGTGTTTGTGTTTATTAATGACATTAGGGTAAACAAAGCTTTGCTTCAGTTGCTTTTTTTCTTAAGAATGAAACTTAAGAATGAAACCTTAAGATTCTGAAATATATGTTCTAGGTTGTGTTTAGAATCAGGTTGTGGTTTTCAATCCAGCATTAGCAAGTAACATAGATAAATTACCGTGATATTGTAAACTTTTTAAGTGCTACAACTTTCCTGTGTACTAAGCAAGTAATTCCCCACCAGAGGGCAGTGGAAGCGTGAGAGGAGGAGGTGGTGGGAATGCCAGAGAGATAAAGATCAAGAAAACCAAGAAGAAAGGAAGAAAGGATGCTGACAGCGATGAAGAGTCACAAGGGACTGCCACAGGTTTGTCATTTTATTTTAGACTCTATCTATTCATATCTATTCAACATGGTTTTACTACTTTTTTTTTTCCTACAATTCTGTTCTTCCCCCACTGTTTAGATAGGGTCAGCTAAAATGTAAAGAAGATGAGAACACTATGTAGTTAAAATTGTATCTATGGATCTGGTGTTGTTATTTAAATAAAATGGACATTACACGTTCACTGAACAGTATAAGTTAGTCTTTAAATAAGAAATTTAAGTCAAGAAAATAATACTATTTTATATTCATTCTTTTATTTTATGTAGGAAATGCTGTAGATTTTGGGGTGAATGTTGCACTTGATTTTGTAACACATGCTGCATAGTGTATGATAAATGAATGGCCTAAATTAACAAATCATAGCAATCAAACAGTTTTTTTCTTCATAGGAATAAAATGCACAATCAAAACTAATGTTTCAATAGTTTTAATGTCATTCCTGTTGGTGCTTGTTTTCACTATTAAAAGGAGTAGGAATGGCTTGCTAAGTAAAAGCCAACATTGTTAGATTTAGAGCAAACAGTGATTGCAAATGAAGCAACCATGTTCTTTCTTTTGTTTGCTGGAGAACCAGAAATGTGCGCTTCCATTTTTATGTAGGATCAAGACCTTCAATACTGACTGAAAAATACTTTGAAACCTGTGAAATACACTGTAGTAATTTTGTTTGATACTGTCCTCACAAAGTACAGTCATTCACATATAAATGGAATTATTTTTAAGGACTACTCAGTTACTGAGTAAAACAATGTTCAGTCACTTTTGGTTTTAGGTGTAGGCTTTATGTTCTGCCCTTATTGCTGCTTGTATTGCTTTATTATAATAAATAGCTTGAACCACGATCTCAAGGTAAACTCAGATGAAACCATTCAAAAATAAATAAGGTCCTTCTTAAAACCTGATTTATCCTCCTTTTTCACTTGTTTATAAACTTTGTATGTTCATTATTGCTATGGCACAACAAGGAACATCACTGATCTCCATATTTATGTGCACAATAAGCCTGTGTTAAGGTGCATCTGGAACATGTCCTTTTCTGGTTCTCTGTCATAATTCTTATCTCATTCTTTCATGTAAAAATTCTACAGCACCTTGGAAAACTCTATGTTTTGTGCAAAACTAAATTACAGATGCACTAAATTGTATGCCTGTAAGTTGCTTTTATTACTGGAACACCTCATCTAATTTCATGTATCATGTTTCAGATTTTATACTGTAACCTGAAGTTTAGGACTCTGTATTACATGATTGTGTACCTTACTAAAAGGAGTTTAAAAAATAAAAACAATAGCATTGTGAAATCCTTCAAGTAGGAACACTCAATTCAGTTTTGGCACTTTATTTGGTTTTGGTGACATTATGGTTTCTAAAATAATAGGCCAAGCAGAAAAAAAGTGTCACCAAAAATGCATATCCTCATACACTACTTCAGTTGTCTATTACAGAAACTTCTAAGCAATCAAAAGAGAGATTTTGTCAGTTTTTCACATGTGTAAAATTCCACTGTCATGTATAATCATCCCGGTTTTTCCATTGTTGATAAGCATTTCTTCTATGGTGTTTGGACTCTGAGGCTTTTCAGTGTGTCATGGCACAGAGTAATTGTGGCAATACTAAATGGAATGTTTTCTCAGTGAGTGTTGTTTATGGCCACTACAGGTAGGAATAAGAAGCTGGAGTTCTCTTTCATGTCACAAGAGGAAATTGAGGATGTTTTAAAGACCCGCATGCAGGATTGCCCTGAAGAGCTTATTACAGAAATTGCTGAACATCTAAGGAGGTAATTTGAATAATTCAGCTGGAGTTGGAAAATCTGTGATTCACTTCAGTTGAATCTATACTTTAGTCTTTTTTCTTGCTTAGAAAAGAGGGCCTTGTTGGTAGACGTAAACCACTATATTCTCTTTCTGTACAGCTCCATGTTACATGTCTTATATATTAGAAAGCTGTGCTGACACAGGAATGTGCTTCTGCTAGCAGTACATGGTCCTGCAAGCTCATTTTCAGCTTCACAGGTGTATTTCCACCCCCTTACACAGATCCATGCTGGGGTTTCACCTGTCCCATCTTCTGGACAGCCTTTGATATATGATCATGTTTCCTGGCATCTGTGTCTCCACTGGTACCCGTGAGAGCTGGGTAATAAGTTATGTTAGCAAACTGAGCTATGCAAAGATAGCTTCTTTTAAAAGATGTTCTGTACCAGAGAGAATGTGAATATGTATGTTCAGAGCAAAAGGAACATAAGATAAGACTGTAATAGCCAAGCTTGAATAAACCTGGAGTGCCATAGTAAGCTGCATCTTTAGAAATTTGTCCAGAGGCCCCTGAAAGTTTGTGAATAACATTGCTACTAGAAATCCTTTTATCTTTCACCTTTTTCCCATTGAGGATTGTGAAAACCTTGGCATATATTTACATACCATACATACTATAACATTAGAACATCTGCCATTAAGTATATTTTAATTAATATTTTAATTTCTTTGTGGGATTTTTTTTCTGATTTTCATAATTGGCTTTTTGTTTATCTCACCATTCTGTACCATTCATGTCCCCATCATTTGCTACATAATGAGGTCATTTTCTCTGTTGCTGATATATTTGGGAAAACCTCATACAGTTTCACACTTTGCTCAATGTTTTCTCCTTTGTTCTTTCCTGTTCTAAGACCTTTGACAAAAACTTATCAGGAGGTTGTGCGTTCTGTTTTTACATCTTCAACATCTTCCTCTGGAGCCAACAGAAGACAGGCTATGAAGGACTTGCAGGAGGAATTCTCAAACCTGTACAACAACATTCGGTTATTTGAAAAGGGTGCAAAGCATTTCACAGGTACAAAATATTAACTTTGAAAAATGATCTTGCTCCTTCAAGGATGTTAAATTTGTTCCAGAATATTCATTAAAGATCAGACAGGAGCTGGAGTTTAAAAAGGAAAATCTAGAAAGAAAAAACTAGAGATGTGTTTAGTATGCATAACACTGTCTTTACACTGAAGTGCATAGCTTTGCACAGTAATTGAAATACATTCTCTTTATTTCATATCCATATTCTGTTACCTTATGTCAAGGTAACTGTGTATTGTCTTTCCTTCCCAAGTGTCTGCATTCCTTCCAATTTTTCACTGTCCAGATGAAAAAAGAAAAGGAAAACATTAGTAGGCTCATTTTATTCTGTCAGCTGTGCCACTACTGAAAAAATTGAATACCACCTGATTCTAAGAAGCTGCTGTTTAAACCTTGTAGGTTTGATACTGAAAGTAGCTGCTGCTTGAGGATAGTCTGTCAGATTTGTTTTGCAGGGGGTTGCTCTGTAAGGTGTGACAGAAAAGTTAGCGTTAGGAAGATACTGTAGACATTTCCAAGATTCTCTACTGTATTCAGCTTTTGCCTAGAAAATTGCCTGTGGAAATCTAGCAGAAGGAAACACTAGCAAAAATACCTGATATTCCTGTATTTTGGAATATATAGAATTTCTTCCCATTAGCCCTTGTTCTTGGGCAGGTGTTCTATAGCCTCTTTTTTTCCCCAAATTCAGTATTTCAGTCTTGAAGTCACATGGCTGTTCTTCTATTTAACTGCTTGTCCTGCAGAATTTTCCTTTGTATGCTCTTGACTTGACCAATAGCAGTGGTTCAGGAGGATTGCACAGGGACTAGTTTACTGCTTATACAGGTACATCTTTGAAATACTAGCAATGCATTAAAATGTTCTTACAGACCCAAAAGCTCACATTTTTCACTGAACAACATTCCATAAGAAAGTCACAGCAAATGAGGGATGTTACCTTCACGTATCCAGATAACTTTCTCATACTACTCATGGTTGATAGAGCCCACAGGTAGGAAGGTGCTGTCATAACATCATAGGAATTAGATAACGATAGTAAGTTACTTCAATCACTTATTTGTTTTAACAGATGATACTCAGACTAACCTTGCCAAACACCTGTTGAAGACTTTGTGTACAGACATTACAAATCTGGTTTTCAACTTCTTGGCATCTGAGTCAATGATGACAACAGAAAATTACTCTACAATCACAAGTGAGGTACAAAAATAAAAGCTCCTTTTTAACAGTCTCAAGTAGATCTCAAGTATATTTTTTCAATAAGTAACTGCTTCACTTGAAATATGCCGACATCTAAAAAGATGATCAATATTACAGATTATTTCCATTCTTGTCCCATATAGGGCAGAATCAAGATTTTAGGTAAACTGCCAGAAGATACCAAAGGTCCTTTAACTAAACTGCATACTTCTCTGAATGGCAAGGTAAAAATCAAGTTCAGATTTTCTGTTTTGCTGATAGAATGCTATTAAATAGGTGACACATGTAGTTAACTATGTAATCACTGCTGCTGTAAAGGTTGAAGGCAAAATAATCTTTTGTATTTGTGTAAGGCAGTGAGAGAAAGTGTGTTTTTGTATCTGTGAATGTGTGTTTTGTATCTGTGCGATGAAAAGGTGATATTACATTTTGATACTGATAGTCACCTTTGGCTCCTTGCTGCCATATGGAATCCAGTGTGCCTTTCATAGGCAGGTGAGAAGAGTGAAAAGTGAGTGAGAATCTCCAGTCTAAAGTGGTTGATGGTTTTGTATTTTGTTCACAGAGTTCTTGCTTGTTCTTCCATGTATTTCTTAATTACTAAAATCATGGATAATTAAAAAAAAACCCAAACGTTCAGATTATGGCAGTGTAGGCACAAGAAGAGTTATTTATTAATTTTTTATGCTAAAAGGCCATACTGAGGTGTTTCTTAATAAAAAATATATCTGTAAATAATTCTAGAACATATATTCATTTTTAACTAATGAATTACAGTTTGGGTTAGTATTTTAAGTATATGAACTGTTGTAAGATGAGAAAAAGTAATTTCTACTAAATACCTATTACTTTCTCTTTTTCTTCTGTAGTTTACTTCAAGTGTATTCATAGTCATCTTTTGTGTGATTAATTGTGAACAGTAGTTAAACTTTTTTATAATCTGCAAACACTGATTAAATGTTTCTGTTATTTTAATAGAGTATAGAAGATTTTCTTTCATGCCTTGATTCTGCAGTGGATATTTGTGGTGTTATGGTGAAAAAAGGAGACAAAAAGAAGGAAAGGTACCTTAATTTTATTTATTTTATGAAATGTGGCTATATTGCTGAACAAACGTGGGAAGGTTAGTATGGGAGCAGTCATACTCAGTGGGTAAGAGGCAGTCCTTCTTTCCAAACTGCTTAACTGAAAAATGGCAAGTCTAGCAGTTCTAAATCCACAGGAGAAGGAGAAGAGGAGAATTCACATTTAGCTAGTTTTGTTGGCTCACTCCCTTTCTATAGTATAAATTCCCTAGGGGTCTTTCAAAATCTGAGCTATGCCAGTGATAGTTCTTTGGGGTCTTTTTTCAATTAGCATTTTGGAATTCCGCATAAATAAATGGTCAGAGGAGAAAATTAACATTAATTGATGTTAAATAAGTTTTAGCATATGTGATCAACTACTATATGATAAAATCATAGAATCATATTTTTGTTAATTATATTCTTGTTCCTTAGGCAAGTCCTGTTTCAGCATAGACAAGCTCTGATTGAACAGCTCAAAGTCACAGAAGATCCAGCTCTTGTTCTTCACCTGACATCAGTATTGTTATTTCAGTTTTCAACTCACTGCATGCTTCATGCACCAGGAAGATCAGTACCACAGATCATTAATTTCCTAAGTGGCAAGATCCCAGAGGTATTCTTTTCTAGCTTTTTAAGGGGAAATTACCTTTTTTCTATGACAAAACATGAAAGTTGTGCCTTACACTATTTTTGCTGCATAAACCTGACACCTTTTGATTTCATGCCTAAACATTACTTTATGTGCAGAATATACAATTGGTCTGATCTGGACTGCATTGCAGATCAATCTCTTCCAGGATCTGTCATCAATTTTTTTTTTATAAAATTAAGATGTGTTATTAGTCCTTTGAATTAACCATAGAGACAGCTCTGTCTTGGAGGATATTACAATTCTTACAACTGAACATTTTTACGTCTTTCCTCTGAGCTAGAGCATGGTTGCCTTTTAAACTTTTCTAATCCAGTTTTAAAGAAAGGTATACCTCGTAAAGAGCAAATACATTGAAATTCTGTATTTTATACTGCTGAAACTGGTGATGTTTACTAACTGTATTGCTTTCATGCTTCACTGGTTCATTGTCCTGTTTTTGCAGCACTTGGATGCACTTTCAGTTTTTTGCCTCTTTGAATGTCTCTCAAAATTTAGGTTGTCAAGTACTTTGTTAGAAATATATTTCTGTTCACAAACTCTCTTTGCCCAAGAATGGGAGAATGCTTTTTGAAAAATTGTATCTTTAATTATAGGTCTGTCTACCTTTTCTGTAACATTGATATCCCCTGGGTTTGTTTTCATTTTTTGCCCTCAGGATCAGTATTCGCTGCTAGTCAAATACCACGGATTAGTGGTGAAACAATTGACCAGCCAGACTAAGAAAACTGAACATGGAGACAGTGACACAAAAGATAACATGGAAGAGGAGGAAGGAGCAGAAAGCATTCGAAAAGAGCTTCAGGAAACCACTACCTCTATCAAAGATCTTGTTCTCAGACCTAGGAAATTTTCTGGAACAGAGGAATGAAACTGTTACTCAGTGCACCCACCTCCATGATAGAATCAGACTTTATTTTCTTTTATGCTGAAAAAAAAGGGACAACAAAAAATGCTTGACAGACTTTAAATTTGGCCTCTAATAGTTTGCAAATCACAGCCAGGGAACACAGTTGCTGGGTGATGCTGACAAATGGAATTTTGTTACTTCTACAGTGTACTTCTAACACACATTAATGTAGATGTGGCAGAACACAGTAGTGGATGCTTTGGGTACAAAACCAATGGTTTTTTATTGGCATCCTCATGTGAGACCTCAAGAAATTACTCTTCAAATAACAGTGTATTTTGTTCCATACACACACAGGCTGGTATTACTTCTCTGATTTGGATTTGTAGTGAGATAAGGATCGCATATAAGCCTGTCTGTCTTAATTTCAAATACTGGCTTTAGAGCATATTCTGATACCTAACAGCACATCACACTAATGATATCAGAGTAAAGGCCATCTTTACTCTGGTATTATTAGTGGATGTTTTCGGTTCCTGTTCACTGGACTGCAACAGTAAAAACACTTTGAGTATGAGTGGATATCGATAAACTTAAGGGAAGTGACCCACTACTAATACGAGTTTCATGAACATTCAAGTTTATGAACATCAGCACATTGATACTACTGATATATTCTGCTAATGTCTGAATAGCTGTTCATTTAAAACTTGTAATTCAGAAAAGGTGACTCTCTTTTGCATTGGCATTTTGAGAGCAGATAAATTCTGTTAAACTTGCCATATTGTACATGCCATGTGTTTGTATTCAGCAGACTTGTTAAGTACTTAGTCTAGTTCCCATAGCAGATAGAAATATTTGCATTCTGTCAGCTCTTGAGAGAACTTGTGGTATTCTGTTTATCCTGAGTTTCTTGAAAATAATTTAGTTCATGATCTTTCTGCATAAGCTTCATAGACAGAAATACTGCTTCTCTCAAGTTTTTGTGAGCCTTATATTTACATTAACAGTACTTTGTCTTCAGGAAAGTACAAAAATGTGAAAAAATGCGTCCTATCACTATTGATGCCATAATTCTTGTATGGCAAATGTACTTCTAAATTTATTTTGGAGAGAAGATAATTTTCAAATTTGAAATATTTATTTGAAGTAATTTCTGTTACTTCAGTAATACCCATTGATTTCATGTATGTAATTTCAGGGGGTTTGCGTAACATCAAGGTTGAGTAATAGGAGATGAAAATCGTTCTTTCCACTAAAAATGTCGTTCATCCTTTCCAAAATTAGTGCTCAAAGAGGGCAAATTCTGTGCAAATTCTGCTCCATTCAAATTTTTCTGTTTTCCAGCAATTCTTATGTTCTTGTGAGCTTAATCATAAACACATCCAATTGCAACAATTGAAGAGGCCAGGTGTGGAACCCCAGTAACAGATGTTAAGATCATTTTGGTGATGTAAACAATAGAATTTTACACATATTTAAAAGGCAGTAATGTTTAACAATGTTCATGCCAATGCTGGTCTTTTATCAGCCACAAAGCAAGAACAGTTTGAATTATAAGGCAGAAGCAAAGGCAGTTGTTTCTCTTTCCTTGGTGGGAGGTTATAACAGCTGACAGTAAAAGACAGTGGGGAATAAAAGACAATAAATATTCAGGTTGTTGAACTTCGTTTAAGAAATGGTTTGTGTACCAGGAATAGGTTTGATTTTGTGCTATTTAGCCAGAATAAATAATAAGTTCCTATCATGAATGTAAACAATTTTATATGACATTGAGCTCTTTTGTAAATAATATGCTATATGAAATTCTGTATGCAAATAAGAAATTATTTTAATAACATTAAATGATGAAGTATTTGAAGAGCATTCTGTTGACATTGTCAGTGTTTGATCATCTTGCAACTTGCAGCTTTCAAACAGCAATAGGTAATATGCACTGTTAGACTTAACACACCATTCTGAGTGTCCCTGTGTTTTTGTTTGGTATAATAATCAACTTACTGCAGAATTTACTTTATCATGTGTTCAACTTGCTGTATTCCAGCCTATGTTATAAGAAGGATGTAAAAAATAGATTCTTTGAAGTAGATACAATGGAAGCACTACAGTTCAGAGATATCTTCTGGCTACTAACAGAATTCAAGGAGACATGGTTGGAAAATTGTCCCAGGTATTTTTTCTTGATTTGGAAATTCAGTCTTTAGTTTATGGTACAGAAGTATATCTTCTGAAGGAGAAAGAAAAGTAATTTTGCTAATTCACAGGGGTTTTTTCCTCTCCCCAGGAGGAATGTATGTGGGAGGAAGAGTAATCTTGTTTTACAAATCAGAGGTGCAGTTCACAAAACAAAAATGCCCTTTGGAATATCTAGGAAAATGAAAGGCACTGCGAAATATACAAATTAACACTTTTACTCTGGTTTCAAGTGTTAGTGTCAGCCTCTCACTTTCACTTATGTTGTCTAAACCCTGCCATTATATTTTTAATCCCATGAACTGACTTGTATAGATGCATGTATGTGTCTATACACAACTACTTAAATTGCAGTGGATGCATTAGCCATAGGTAGAGTAATGCCTGTCTCAGCAACAGCCTTGCCTTTCCTTCTTTTTAAGTGGCAAAAGATGACTCGTAGTTGGTTACTTCCAGATCTGCTGGAACTGAGCAAATTGTTGCTCTGTTAGAACTTTCAATTCTTTGTTGAAACTCTTTTGCAGCTTCTTAAAAAATTTGGTACAGGTTTCTAAATAATATCAGTGGGTTTTGTTATCAGCATGAATCCATCTGAGAGCTTGTTCAGATAAAACTACAGATAAAACTACTTCTCTGTAGGCGTGTGAGTAAGGCTACTCAAGCGGTGGTTTCTCCTTGAATGTTTTTCCTAGTAAGTAACAGTAGGCAAAAAAATGGAAGTTTCTACATATATGGGTAGATTGGGATTTCTTGTTTAATAGGAAGTTTAGTACTCTTGCAGATGACAGAAGAGTGACTGTGGTGGGTCTGACTGAAGGTGAATGTAGCCCTGTATTGTGTCTTCAGCAGAGGCCAAAAGTGAATGCTCAGAGAGTAATATAAGAACAAGAAGTAGTATTTCTCCTTTGAGTGCTTTCTGGGCCTCCAAATCTATGTTGCCCAAACTTTTTGAACAACAATTGTACTTTATTATAGATACTCTCTGCTAGCCCAAATAACAGAATGTATTCAGTAAATGCCAAAGATATTTTGTCAGGAAAACAAAGTCTTTAGGAATTTTAAGGAATGTGGTCTCTGAGGTTTTGTTCTTTAAACGATGAATATTCTAAATTGGAACAAGTAACCTGAGTAGTTTAAGGAGAACCATCATGATGAATTTCCCAAACCTTCAACATGAAAAGGAAGCTAGGCGAAGACAGGTCTTGTTTGGAGACAGATAAAATAAGCTGCTTTGTATTTCAGGAAGTGCTGCTGTAACTGCAAGAGACATCATCTAATTGATAGTCTGAAGAAACAATAGGATTTTGCTGGCCTCCTCATTTGTACATAATTTGTACCTGTTAGGGAAAACCCTGATTCTGTTTTAGAAATTTCTCTGGGCCTGTCTTCTATTAATACAGTTCTTTATCTACAGCTCAGACAAATTTGAGGGTAGTCTTCGAAGCATAAGAAAAGTTGATGTGCAATAGGACACGTCTGAACTTCTCATCCTTGACATCAAGAACATATTGTGTTAGTATTTCTAAGTGTCATTAGCTCTCTCAACAGATCTGCTTGAGAAATACTTCTGTCTGGATCTGATTTATGAACTTGAAAAGGTACTTGGTTAAGAATTATACTATTGGGGTTTTTTTCTTTCTGGAAGGCAGACAAGAGACAACTATTTACAATTCTCATTCTAGACTCAAATTCACACCTAACTGGTCCTCTTCTCCTCGTTCTTCTAAAATCACAGGCTTGAAATGAAAGGTCCTTGGTATAAATAAAGCTTGTAGAACAAATTAAAATAGGAGGAAAGAGATGAGTCTTGTTAAAGTAATGACTGCATGTCTGGAGCGGTTTAACAAGACTACAAGCAGAGATCATCAGGTCTTGGCAGTAGTAGTCAGAGGATCAGTCTTAACTGTGAGACACTATCTAGGACACATAACCTTCAGAACATGTCCAGATTTGGCAATTTTACCAAAATACTCAGATAACGTAATACATATTTAAACCATTCAAACATTTCCTTCTTTCTTCTATCTGTGATACTGAACAGCTCCCACCCACTTGACGTTGTAGACCCGAGTGATTCAGATCTATTGGCTCTTGGTTGTGGAAAAATCTGCTCGAGGTCAATTGTGGTTCATATCAACAAGCAGCCATCCTTTCTTCATTCTGCCTAACCTCAGCCTGCTTTTTAAAATGGACACGATATCCTTACTTTCAGCTGCATTTGGTTAAGGGTCTCCATAGAGTCATGTGCAAAGTATAAGGACCTGTGAATGCTGAATGCTCTGTGCATGCCAGAGCCCTATCTGTGAAAGCTGGCCCCTGTTGGGCCCAAGCCAGAAAGTAAAGGTGGTGGCTGTGACTGAAAAGCCAGATATACTGGGAAGAACTGAGCGAGAGCCTAGAGGAGTCCATCGCTGCCACACTGATGGTAATCCTTTGAACACCTTCCCACCTGGTGGAAAGCAGCAAATTGTAACAGCCCAGAAAATGCTGAAGGCGTGTCAGAATTTTGAGTTCTACTGTGTCCCTGAACGTCTTTCCTGAAACTGGAGGAGGATTTTTTCCTGCCCCCCTCCCCCCCCCCCCCCCCCCCCCCCCCCCAGTCCCCTGGGACGGTTTCCTGTAGACAACAGACTTTAGTAATTACAACTTTTCTTTTCTGATTTACAAGTTCACATGAGGCCTTTTGGATTCATTATGCATGAACCAGTGTGTATCTGGGGATGCATAATGTTCCATCTTACTTTCTTTATGCCCTTGCACTGAACAGTTTTGTTTTTTAACAGAAATGCCTTTTTCCTTTTGAGAACTCTCAGAAATATGTTCCTTTAAGAACCTCCTCCATGGTATGTATTTGCCATTTGTAAACACAGTATGTCAAAGAATGATTTGATTTAGTGGTGAGGCAGCCAGATATTTGCATGTCATGAGGTCTAAGGGAAACAAACTGACCCTCAGCCTTCCCCCATCCAGGCAAATTCTGATGGGACCCTCAAATAGCTCTGGCAAAGTGTTCTGTTTCTTTTGGACTTGATGGATGCTTGTTTTTGTGAAGACGTGTAATTATTTCTTCCTTTATTTTCCTGCGCAAGTTACTGAGAGAAGCAGCTGAAAACTAAATGTGAGTATTGAGGCTTTTTTCCATTATTCTTTCATCTGATAAGCTTTAAACTTGTCAGTATAGAAGGTACTTAATTTAATGTTTTGAGCAAGCATGAGGAATTTTTTCCTTAGAATACTGCTGAATAAACTAGATGCAGACTTCCACATATATGGTATGTTTTTAATTTTGTGTACCTAAAGAGATACTACACAATAAATAATTAAAATTATTTTTTTATTAATTCCTTTCATTATACTAATTGGCTCACCCACTAATTTGTGGAATGATTGTCTGGGATTTCCTTTGTAAAGAGATGAGGATGAGTTTTGTTTACACCAAACAACCATCCAACAAAAAATAAGTGTGCTTTTTCCCATTACATTTTTATCTCCTAGCAAGATTTCATTTACTTTTGAAAGAAAAAATTCTAAATTGTGTCTTTTCTGTTAAATCACTTGTTTCTAGCATGAGTACTTTTAACACCTAATGTGGATTGTTCTTGATTTTGGAAGTAAAACAGTTCCTGAGCTGGCTTTTGTAAGAAGTCAAAATATTGCTGTAAACAACAAGTATCATCTCCAAATTCTCCCTCCATAAGACACTTTGAGTTCTCTTTATTTTTAGGATAATTTTTTTTTTAATTTACATTTAGAAATTAAGGTTCAAATGCCTTTTTTTTTTGTTGTTTGTGTTAATATTTTTCTTCTCTTTGTGCAACAAGTTTTTATTTGTACAGTACCAGAACAAACTATAGTGGATTTGATATATTAACATTATTACGGATTGCTGATGGTCAACCCATATGATTTTACTGCAGGATCAGGAAAGTCATTTTGACTCAAGGGTGTTTAACTGGTAGAATATGGAGATGATACTAACTAACTTTTAGGCTTAGAGAAAAATGAATTCAAAAGCTGCTTGAAAGAGATTCTGATGTATGCTGTCTCCAAACTATTTGCAGGCAGTCATAATTTATAAAGCATGTATTTTTTGGTTGATATGGTAAGATGTGTGTTCCGTCAGCTATCTACCAATAATCTCAGCTTTTTTCATTTATTTTCCCTACCAGAATTTTATTTCTTGAAAGAGCAGTTAAAAACTTTTAGTATTACCTAACCATGGACTGACAGAAAAAAATATTTTAACCGGCATGCTTGCAAACATCAAGCCCAATATCAGAGGGTGAAATTCCAAACCTGTTGGAAGAAGCAGCCCTCCTGCCGACTCAAACTCTAGGTGTTGTCAAGGCTTTTAGATCGCCTGGAGAGTCAATCCCAGCAGAGTTTTACTCCACACTTCCCTGCCAATTTAGGGTAAATGATGCTCATAAATTAATCATTTCTAGTTCATCTGTTCTGTTAAAATCTCTAGAGCCCTAAGTTTGGAAGCTGGTGTGCTGAAATGCTGCTGATGCTCCACTTGGGCTGCTGCAGCTGAATTCAATCTTTTGGGAACGGGGCATGCAGCTCTTATGAGAAAGGAGGCTGTGAGCTCCTTGTTTCATACATTTGTGTTTTCCTGTAAAATGTCAGAGGGATCAAGTAAGGACATTTTTGTGGAAATATGCAAACATGACTCGAAGAAAACAAATTAATAAAACCCCGTGACACAAATTCTGTAGCAGAGATACAGGGAAGGACAAGACTCACAAAGGGAAGCTACACTGCCTTAGTTCCTTCGCAATAATGGCTAAGTTTAATTTCTGCTAGAAGTCACCCTGGAGAGGAATTTTTGTCTGTCCTTTAGCTAAAAAAAGGTGCTTTAGTTATTAGCTTCACCAGGTTTAAGCTAGTTTTTGTGAATATCCCCATTCTCTGTTGCCGTGCAGTACGTGCCAGCTATTGTCCCTACTTGCTCCCCTTTCTTAAACTTAAGAGTTTTTTTCATTCTCCTTCATTTGTGCTAGTATGCTACTTTTCTTCCCAGGTATGGTTGCCTTTGAATTTGTTCAAGGTCCATGTAAGAGGACTAGTTAATTCTTGCACATCTCAGCGCAGTGTGGATAATGGATCTGAACAGGCTGTCCTAGCTGGTAACTGGCCTCACACTTGAGAGGCTTTATCAGTCAGAAAAATGTTAATCTTCCTGTAATGTGTCTTTGTGCATAGGTAGCAGAATTAATAGCAAAAATGGCCAAGTGCCAGAGGATGGTGCAGTTGTTGACGGAACATTTTGCATAAGAATATTCATCATAACCTCAGAGTCACGAAGGACAACTGCAAAGTGCACAGCTGGAACATTTTATTGCTTTGCCTAAATTTGGAAGTGTTTTCTACCTCTAGCACTGGGAACTGACCAGTTGGCAACCTTTGTATGCTGCTTTTAACTATCCCAGACCAGTGCCATGGATACAGCCTGATGAGCAGACCCATCTCATGGCAAAGGTGCAGTGAATGGCTTCTTTTGTTCCCACTCACAAAGGTTTGCTCTCTGACCTTGAGGAATTCAATTACTTTGCTTTGACAAGTATTAATCTTTTCTGAAGACAAGTAACTCACAAATGTGTTTTAGGATTACTTTATTACTGTTGTTAGAAAAGCATTCTGAAACCTTTGAAAGGAAAACTGTAAAATACCTCAGAGGTTTAGGTTTAATGCTATTTATCGGTATTGCGCTTAAACTTGCTTATCAAGTTCAGTCTTTCTCAAGTGAGCTCTTCAAGTTTGAAATTCAGACACAGCATGATTCATTTATGTACTAAAACATGCAAAACTGTGGCATAATTGGAGTTCAAAAATCTAACTTGCATGGGAAAAATGTTTAGAGTAAAAACTATTTCATGCTGGTCTTCCAATTGGCAATCTTTGTTTAGTTTAGTGCTTGAAAGTTGAAGACTATTGAGAAATATTTCAAATTAAAAGCTCAAACAGTCTGAGTTTGCTGGATTTTTAAAAAATACAGTAGCAGAATTCTTAATTTGTTTGATCACTTGCTTAGACTTTTTACTGAAAACTTTTAATAAGTTTTACATAAATTAGCGGAAAGGCTTTGGATTGTATTTGTTGCATGGTGCAGTTTCTGCCACTGTGTTCCACTCTCTCCCTCCTCAGACAAACATTTTTCACCACAGCTGGTGAGAATTATGGTCTCTGAGCACCATCCTCTACCAAAATCAGTCAAATCCATTCAAGGTTTGCAAAGGTGGTTGTTGCTACATTCCTCACACTGTCACTAGGATAAGTCCGCATCAAGCAGACTCTACTGGTATCAATGGGCTCACTGTGCCACAATATCCTTGAGTTAAATTACACGTTCTCAAAATGTTCCTTAGCATTAGAAAGGAATTTCTTAATTCTTGCCAAAGTTCCTTCAGCATTCTAGGATTTAGGGATGGGTTTTATTTGTCTGAAATAAATGTTGACTGTTTTGGGTGTTCAGATAAACTTTAGCTTTATTTTTTCTTCAATCAGATAAGGTCAATCCTATCCTGGAACTGATTTTTAGATAGTGTGTATTTATAATCATAGAAAGACATTCACTCTGAAGTCATGGTGCCAAAAACAAAACAACAACAACAAAAAAGACTTTTCACATATGAGGACATTACAAAAATCCCAGCAGGGCAGTTACTGAAGGGTCAGTAACCTCACATCATAATAAAGAAAGACAGAATACCATGGTCTACTAATTTTAAATCATAGCCACTTCTAGACTATTTTAAGTAGAAAATGTTTAATGTCTGGTGCAGAGATTTTAAGGCTTGAGGGAAATGTTAGGACACCCAGTCACATAACTGTTCTGCAGATTTTATCTCCCAAGAAGGCAGAACAGGTAATGTAAGAGTCACAAAGGCTTCAAGCAGGGAGCAAATGTCACTGGTGGGAACCCAGGGCTGAATGTCTGTAAGGACTGGTCATCGTTGCTGCCGCAGGATGTGAGGGTTCAAGTTAAATCTGAGCCAATGCCGTGTTATCCCGTCTTGCTTGACAGCACATTATCTACTCAACTGCTCGAGACTCCAGAGGTCTTTAAGTAACATTTTTTGCCTGGTTAATGGGTGATGCACAAAGCCACATATTTAAAGAGCAAAAAAAGGAAAACCACCAACATATTTTTCCTATATTTGTCCTAGTGACACTGTTATTTTTCCTCCCTGGTAGAGGACAAACAAAAAGCCAAAGACCTGCACTAGATGCTCTTTTTTCTACCAGCCCCACTCCTAAAAGGGTTCTCCTAAAAATGTTCCCTGCCTTCAAAATTCCTTTTGTGAGACCAATTCTAAAAGTATTTTTACATTGTGAGTATACGTTTATCCTTCGTCTGTGCTAGAATGAAATGTGCTGGATAACTATCAACAGTGAATGTAGGATATGATGTAAAAGAATGTGTATATCTGAACATTTAGTCTTTTTTTTTCCCAGCCCAAAAGCTAGCAGCCTGTCCCTGATGCACCTATGTAGATAAACTAATAAGGCTTTCCTGTCCACAGTGTGTTTAAGGCACCCAGAGCAAGAAATAAAAGCAAAAAGCCACCCTGCTATAATTCCACATCACTGGTGGTATGCACACACAGCTGAATTGCACTATTTTGTAACTGCAACCATAGTGCAGATGCTGAGACTTCATAACAGAATTGTGCATAGCGCTGCCCAATAGATAACAGCACACCAACCCTAAACTGCAGAATGAAACTCTAATCCAGAAAATACTAAATCACCTAATTTGACATCCATGAATATAGATAAATTATTCAGCTACATAAATTTGCACATAGATGTCAGTGTTCCAAGTGATATGCTTTAAGAGAAGACACAGCAGGTGGTCATGTAACACTTAGAGGGAAGCAGAAGGAAGGGAAATAAGTCTGTTAAAGAGTACCCACAGCATATTTTCATGTTGGTTGTTTGTTGTGAGCTCTCCTAGAAACCTTTCTCACCACCTGTCTCAGTTATGTCATATAACCAGTTCAAAAATGGTAGACTACAAAGACTGACACTTCTTTCAGATTTTCTTTATCATATTAGATGCTTCATGGTCTGTCTACCTAGCAGATGCACTATCTGCATATGTATTTTAATATACCTCTGTTGTTGTTATGCTATTTCGTATTCCAAAAACACTGCAACTGCAGATCATCATTAATGCTAAATATCATAACAATACCTACTGTGTTAATTGTCATCAAAAATCCAGAGTCCATAGGTAGAGATCAGGCTGTTTCTAGCTCTCTTCAATGTCTCTGCTTACCCCTTCTCTCCTTGTTGCCTAGAGAAGCTGTGGATGTTCCACCCCTGGCAGTGTTTAAAGCCAGGCTGGATGGGGCTCTGAGCAGCCTGGTCTCCTGGGAGGAGTCCCTGTCCATGGCAGGGGGGTAGGAAATAGGTGTTCTTTAAGGTCCCTTCCAAGCCAAACCATTTCATTATTACTTGATCCTGCCTCTTGGAACTGCCCATCTTGAAGCCTGTTTTCCCTTGGGAAGGATTGGAGAGAGACACAGCAGTGATCACCCCGAACATCTCGCATATAATGGGAAGACATTTGCAGTGCTACATTTGCAGCGGCCAGCATTTCTTAGACTGTACAGCAGTAGCTTTACAATGATTTCTGTTGTAATAAGCAACTTAGGGCTTGTCTGCAGAGCCACATCACTGCTATTTTCAGAGATGAGCTTGATAAGAAGGTGGCAGCCAAGCCTGAGGGAGCACTGCAAGCAGCAAAACTGGCCTATGGAATATTTGGCCTACAAACCAAAATACCTGGAAACAATGATAATTGAAGTAGGGATCTAGCATGCCAATACCACTGACAGTAGCCTTTACTTTTCCTAAGCTGTAATGCCATCTAACTCATCACAATCAGGCTGAGACTAGAACATTTTAGATTTGCTTCATTTTGATAAGGCATCATGCTTTTATTCAAAGAGTGCCATGTCTCAGTTTATATTTTTCCTCAGGAAATTAGGTCAGGTTGGCATAGCACAGCTGGAGATAAGAGGAAAACCACTGCAGCAGATGCTTGATTATCATTTGGGGGATTTATGTTTGGGTTTGGGGAAGCAAGTATTTCTTTTTTTAAGCTGGGTAATGAAAATCCTTGCCAATTTTAGCTTGTTGCTAACAATGCTGCTGATGGTGATCTTTATATTTTTGTTCATTTTATTTCTTAAAGCAGTTCTAAGTAGGTCACAGGCTTTTAAATAACCCTTCTAGAAAAAGCTGTGCTGTGTAGACAGTTGTAGTTATTTTTAAAAAAATTATTGTAGTTCATGTGATGCACCCCTTCTCACACAATACAGTAATCTTCTTCTGCCTTGCTATTTCTGAAATAAAATGTGAGGGTAGGGAAATCTGGACTCTACAGCTAGGATATCTGCAAAGATGAGAAATTACATATTTTTTCATTAAGATATCAAAGATTACTATCAGAACCAGCATTCCCGATTGAAGTTCTGTTACTGCTCATTAGTGCCAAGACTGTTTTGATCAGTGACCTCCAGGCACTTCACTCGCCCTTTACAACAGGTATCATTTCTTGTAAGTACTATTTTCCCCAGGAAAGATTTCAGTCCCAAAGGCAGGCTTGTGTCTCTTCCAGGGAGGTGTGTCCCTGCCAGGTGCTGTCAGTGTATGGCTGAGATGCTGCTGTTTCCTTGGGGCACTTCTGCCCAGCTGTGCAGGCATTTTGTGCAGATGCTGTTCTAGCAGAGATGGTTCCAAAATGCTCCTCTGATGCTGCTCCCTGTAGGAGGATAGAAAATAAAAGTAGTATAGTAATCTTGCCCCCTAAAGAGTTGCAGCTGAGCCAATTATTAAAGATTAGGAGCAGGCCTGATGTTAACAGGCCACACCTGTAGCCAATCAGAAGAGTGTTGTAAAAGAGTGGATTGGTTGGCTGAGCGAACTGGAGTCAGTTGGCTGCTGTGTGAACAAGGAAGAGTGAGTGCCTGGAGGAGCTGCCTACAAGAAGCATCAAGGAGGTACAAAACTCTGGCAATATAGAACCTTTATAATATAATGATAATAGAACTCTTGTAATATAATGACAACAGTTCCCTACCAGTATCTAAAGGGGGCCTAGGGGAAGCTGGAGAGGGGCCCTTCATCAGGAACTGTAGTGATAGGACAAGGAGTAATGGGTACAAACTGAAAGATGGGAAATTTATTACAGACATTAGGAAGAAATTCTTCAGTGTGAGGGTGGTGAGGCACTGGAACAGGTTGCACAGAGAAATTATGGATACCATCCCCCTGGAAGTCTTTACAGCCAGATTGGATGGGGCATTGAGCAACCTGGTCTAGTGGGAGGTGACCCTGCCCATAGCATTAGAGTTGGAACCAGATGATCCTTAAGGTTCCTTCCAACCCTTAAAATTCTATAAGTGTATGATTTGCACAATCATGCACAATAGGAATGGATTCACTGGTGGAAGTCTCAGATCAGGATTTCAGTGCATGTCTTCATTTGAAATTTCCACTTTCTGTTTATTCAAACACTTTTTGAAGTATCATTCATGATTCCGTATTCATGGATTGTAAGTGAGTGTCAAGGCAAGAAAGGGTACTTGAAAAAAACAAGCATCTATGAGAGACCAATTTTGTTATTATGAGAACGTCCCCACTCTTGCTCTAGTGCCCATAAGAGAATACTGAGGGTTTTTGGAGACTTTTGCCATTCAGCAGTGATAAATTTTCTGTGGTCCATCACAGAATCACCTCGGAACTCCCACTGCTGAACCTCATGAGCGTCCTGTCACCCCACTTCTCCAGTTTTGGGGAGGTCCCTCTGGGAAAACAGCACATCCATGTGGTGTATCAGCCTCTCCTCCCACTGCCAGTGGTGTCATCTGCCAGTTTGCTGTGTGTGCCACTCTGTCCCACCTAACTCAACAGTTAATTTGAGTATTCTTTATCAGATGAGCCCTTTGTAACAGATGCAATCCTCAAACCTGTTTTCTGGTTCAATATGGGAAGTACAACTAAGAATACTGACAAGATTTTACAACATTTTGAAAGTTACAACTGTGACCAGCTGAATTATTTCATCACTTCATTTTATTCCATACATTTGACAGTAGTCAGAAAGGAATGAGCTCCGTAATGACACAGGAGAAAATTCTGGCTCTACCAGACTGTGTGAAAATCTGTAAAAAATGTGGGTAAGAATTATTTCAGAAAAAAAGGAAGAATTTAGATGACTACACCATTTGAGTTTGTATGGTGTAAACAAAGCAGACAGCAATACCAATTAAGGAAAAAATTACAAAATTCCTGAGATGCTTGATTCCCTAGTTAAGCCGTAGCTCTTGCCCTTTTTGCTTGCAGCCAGGGGTGTGTAAACACAGTACAATTCAGTACAAATTACCAGACCAACCTCTAAAATATCTGCTTTACCTTGACACCCCACCAAAACAGTGTCGTTTGTGGCATCCGTCCTAGCTGCTTAAAGGAGAATTTCAACAGTGAGAGCTCTGCACTCACTCAGATACTTCCAGGACCTGATGCTGTATTACTGTGCCCTGTGCCACAGAGATAAGATAGTTCAGAGTTAGTATCTGTGTCTTCTTTCCTGTAGGTTCTTGGCTTGACTTGATCTGTAATACATGCCCCTAGCTCCTATTGCTTCTCTAGCCATTTTTAGAAAAGCAAATATCACAGAACCTTTAATATATGTAAATGCATGAGACAAAAATAGAAATAGGGAAAATGAAGTTAGCAAATTCATGCAAATAAGGCAAATATCATTAGAAGATAAAAACATGCTCTTACCTGAAAATGAGCAATGCCTAGGGCAGCTTGCAGGGGTGTCCTCATCATAAGATATCAAATTGTTTTTCTTATCCTTCTGTGCTGTTCAAAGGATTTTTTTCCCATCTATTTTTTTTCTTTATGCCTCTGTAAGAAGAAGTTTTTTTCCAATAACTGAATGTTCTCAAAGAAAAAGATTATGAAGTTCAATGGCAGGTATATTTAGACTGAGAAATAGTCCATTAGAATTTCCATAAAGTGAAAGATAGAAAAATTTTATCTATATGTACATATCTACATCCATGTATATAAATTAATTTCTGAGTAGCATGAATGTTTCCGGGTTTTTTATTTCTGTATGATGTGAGGGAGATTAACGTATAGAAAACATCAAGATTAATTATTGACAGCGATATTAACCTTCTGGCTCTACTTTTTAGCTCCAGTGAGGAAAAAAGCATTCTTTTCCTGATGGTTCCATGCCTATCAGGATTCACGTCTTCACAACCATGTTCTTAGAGCTTTCTTCATTAGAAGTCTTCTAGTGCTCTGCATTTTATGGGAGGTAATTTGACTCTCCAGAAAGTCCCTGTCCTAATTTGTTGTAGCTAAATTCTATCTTAATCTGCTTTAACAGCAGGCTGACTAGCCAGCTCTCTTTTTTGTCTTTTCATCTCTTTTATCATTCAGTCCATGAAACTGCTGCATTCTCAAATCTGACCCCAGGGACTCCAGTTACAATATCCTCACATCCTTGGCAACATCTCTCTGCATTTCCTTGGAATATTCTTAACATTAAAAATGATACCTCATATCCCTGCTGACCAGGTACATGAAAATCAACAGTATTTAGCTTCCAATTTAAGATGTTCCAATTTAAATAATAAAATCATCTTTTCCCAAGGAATGGCAACATTACAGTCTTTCCCTGTGCCTAGGACTCGAGTTAGCAGCTGGAATGCTGGAGTCAGCGTTTCATTCCATGAGAGTGAATAACATCAGCTCTCCAGAGATTTCTTAGCTGACCTTCAAAACACAAAGTCTAGCTTCCAGCAAACTTAAAGTAAACAAATTTCTCTAGAGATTAGGATCAAAGCACAAGATAAACATTCTACTTCACTGCGTGGCCCTCGTACCATTACTTATTTATTGGAGCAAGGATAAGTGGTGCTGGGAGACATGAGATTCACCTTTTTTGTTGCATTTTCTAATGGTAAAAGTAGCTCTCGAAGGTTACCCATACTTTTGCCAAAAGGTTTGCAAAAAATCTCCATTCTTTTGCTCACCATTGCTGCTTCATTCCCAAACGTGGTGTTTTATGATGATTCATGGTCAAACTCTGAAGACTGAAGAAAAGTTTTGGGCAACTTGAGCATTTTACTAAAGAAGCAGCCCAAGAACACCCTCAGGCTCTGACACTGTTCTTGGGGGTACTTTATTAAGTCCTCAAGCAACAACTCTCATCTGTAGAACAGGATTAATACCACTTTGCTCCCATATCCATATAAGGGTTTAGGAGGACAATTACATTGCAAATTCAGTGGTTCTGAAGTATTACAGTAGTGGGTCTTGTCTGTGCACACAGCCTGAGCTTCCTGGATCAAACTGACTTCCTGGGGGTAAAAAAGGAATAATCAAGATAACCACTTTTTAAAGAAAATTACTTGGAATGCAGAGTTTTTGATAACTTAAAAACCTGATTGAGAATCATTAGAATGAAAAACAGAGCTGTTTCTACAGATATGGGACAGATGTTTCTACAGATAGATGTTGGATAGCTTTGTGCAACAAAAATTCTCTGTAAGTAACAAAACTTTCCATTAATACCCTGTTTGGATTTTGCTGTTGCCACTTTTAGGCTGAGATGAAACTCTGTCAGGAATCAGGAGTACTGATCCAGCAGGGAGGGTGTCAGAAAGGTGGTTCACTCGCAGTTATCCTCTGAGGCAGTTCAAAACTTTAATTCCCACTAAAAAAATAAATGAAAATCCTCTGAAACCCAGTTTCAAGCCTGTCCTGTGACCTTGACTGTGGAGCACAGTTAACCACAAATACTCCTTGATTGTGTCCTTAGACACCAGTTTATACTTCTTCCTCCACAAAGAGCAAAATGCGCAAAACTTAACCTTGACTTTGGTCATGACTGTGATTGTGCATTAAATGCACTGAGCTCTGCCTGGTTTTATATGTCATGTTCTGTAAATGTACAAGCTGATGGATGTAATTTTCTCATATGAACAAGTTTATCTGTTACACATTCAAATCTCTGTTTGACCTTAAGGAAATGGAAGTCCTGATTCAAGCCCTGTTATATTATTTTCCCAAGGATCTCACATAAAACACATCAGAAATATTTTTAAGAAAACATGTTTCCCACCAATCTGGGTTCCAGATTATTTTATTTCCTTACTACACCCTGTCTTGTCTGACAGGGTGTAGTAATATTAAGGGTAGTAAGAAATAAAATACATCAATTCAACTCTAAAGATTTTCAATTTACAGGAGCAACAAGTTTTCCAATCAAGTCATTACTTTTGGTCTGAAATTATTAGTATGACAGCCTTGCTCTCTGCCTCCTTTCCACTGTTTTACTACTACACCTCTCAGAAGAGATTGATTAATAGATGCCTGACCTTATGCACTGATGCCAGTGGAAATCTGCAGTAATTGTTTCTTTTTCTCACAGCTCAAGCAACCATTTTGGTTTAGAGCTTACTGAAGCAAAAACCCAGAAAAATATTTTATGCCTTTTTAAAGCTCAACCATGGATATAAGACGGTCAGTGAGTGCATAAAAACAAAGTATGAGGGTGTAACTCTAAGTGGACTAGATGGAGGCTGTGTCATGGATAAGAACTCCCTCAAATCTTGTCTTCTGTATGTTCTTCTTTATTCTCAGGCTATGCACCTGGTTAAGAAAAACTAATTTGCCCTATTATTCAAAGTGCATAAATTTCAGCTGCCCAAAGTCACTGACATGTGAATATTTTAAGAGACCTTCCCCAGTTGTTTTCAACTCCTGTAAAATTCATGATTGCTGGTGCTGGCTGCAGCTACACCCATTGAGTTTAACAAGGAGTACAACCCAGTGAGCCCAGCAGATGTTTTTGGGGTTGCTTCACTGTGACCTTTCTGGTTTCTTCTTCTTTGTTTCCAAGAATCAAGACCTAATTTTAGCAAAGTGATGATGAACCAACCAGCAATAAGAAGACTGAAATGTAGGTCTTCATCTCCACAATCCTTAAAACACTCACTATTGCAGATCTATAAGCAGCTGAGGTTTGGATGCCTGTCCAAGCCTCTTTAGCCTGAAAAACTGAAGGATGGGAAATTCATACAACTGACTCTCAATAGATTTGTGGTATTTCCTGCACTTGTCTGGCACAGAAATATAAACTATTTCACATTATTTTGGTACTGCCAACGTGGAATCCAATATAGAAATAAATATGTAAGAAAAAACAATCTTTTCCAATAACAACAAGGAAAACCTTCTTTAAGTTTTGATTTTGTTTGACTTATTATTTAGTTTATTTTTCTTTATATTTCACTCTATTGCTCTCCAGGGGTATTTCTGCGACCTTATAATGCCACCAAATATTAGCAGCACAGTTGGGATATTGCAAAAGACAGTCGTATATCCTGGAATCCCTTGTCTTCCTTCCATTGGGTCAAGTGGATGTGGGGGTATTTTGAAAAGAAAGGAAGGAGCAGAAGGACAGGAGTATCAAGAGAAAGTCAGGAACACACTGCAAAGTTCCTGCCTCCTCTCTTTGGCCTTTTAACTCCTCAGTTGGTTTAGTTTCTGAATTATTGCTCCTATCTCCATTACCCAATTTCTGGGTGAACCGTATCTCAGAATCCAGTACATAATGCTCATAATGCCACTAGTTTTATGTGGACAATGTGAAGTTGGCTTCATTTTCAGGTGTCTGACCTGAAACAGTGTTAGAATAAGCTGAAGCAGCCCTCTTGCTCCCCATCACGTAGGTGATACAATTCACAGTATATGTTGTTAAAGGCTACCATTTTACTGTTGAACAAGCCCCATTAAGAAATCCAGGGCACTGTAAATGACCAGGAAATGCCCGTCCAACTCTCACAGGTAATGCAGCATTACTTAGTATTTGAGCAAGCATCATGCACTCAATTGCCCAATTTTCCCATCTTTTGCAGACCACGTGGAGGGCCCCAGCAGGATGACCAGCAGCCACACAGACTGCCATTTCTGCCTGCAGTCGCTCCGTGGCAGGAAATATGCACTAAAAGATGAGAATGCTTATTGTGTCCCGTGCTATGACAGCCTGTATGCCAACCCCTGCGAAGAGTGCAAGCAGCCCATTGAGTGCAGCTCCAAGGTAAAGATTTAGCTTGCACTTTCTGTTCCTTGTTAAATTATACACAAATCCAATTTCTTTAGTGGTGGATGTGATACCCACCCTTTTGCATATCCCTGTATCACTGAAGAGACTTAAGCATAGCTGTTGTACATCCACACACAGCAGAGTGAAACAGTGCTGTTTTCCCTGAATAGGAAAGCTCTGGGGTCAAAGATGAGGAAATCTGCCCATGCATGTACCCCAAGCATACAGCAAGGCTGTGTGGACCTGAGCTGGGCTCCATCTTTCACCTCCAGCCACTCACTGGCTGCAGAGGCTGCACAGTGCTGGAGGGGTGATAGGGTGGGTGGTGTAATTCAGTGTATCAGGTTGATTGACACCTTGGAATTTCCGGGACGTGTTCATTGAAAAAATATTTTGAGCATTGAATAAATTACTTTTACTGTAGGTGTTGACAAGCAGATGCCAAGCTGAGAAGACAACATGTTTATAGTTTGCATATTCTCTCTCTCTCTTTTGGAAATGAGGGTTTTTTTTATTTCTGCTTAATTCCATGCTTACCTTGCTCATCTCACAGATGGTGTATTAGTGGTAGTGTTCTGACCTTGTCTTTCCTTTCATCTCTCCATTTTTTACAATATTAATTAATAATTCAAGTTCCCCTGTGGTCTTTGACAGGGTTTCTAGTACCCTGTACCTCAATTTAGAGGACATATACTTGACATTGAATTTTAAGGTCAAATGAAACCTATCAAAAAGTATTTGTTTTGCCAAGTCCAGTGTGTACTGGTCACTTTCTTCCCATGCTCTCTTTGCCTATGTTCCTTAGAAATAAAAGGACAGAAAGAGACTAAAATAAAACCTCTTGGAAGGCTTTCCCAGCCCAGTCACATCAAGGCACATAGTCTGCATACAGGAATCATCCAAGGAAAATGCTGATTTGGATGAAGACACTCCTCAAAGTCTCATCAGCATCTCACCCACAGCAACGCTGAACACGTAGCACCCATCATATTCACCAGAACACATGCTTTGACTTCACTTAAAATCAAAAATTAAATAAGTGACAGGATTACACTTGTTGAAGATCATAAACAAAAAGCCATGTCTTTGGACTGAGTGGAAGGAAAAAATGGGAGAAAAAAGGAGACCAAGGAGTTCACCTAGCTAGAGGCATCTAGAAAAGTGGCACACAGAGATCTGTAGCTGATTGTTTCACCTCTGCCGAGGGGATAGAGCTTGGTTTTCTTCCTCTCCTCCTCACCTAGTCCTTGCCTCGGGCTGCTCTGGGCTGACAGCCTAGTTCCTGCAAAGTTCAGAGTGCTAACTAAAGCAAATGAAAGTGCTAAGTGCTCAGCACCTCCTGAAACGAATTTCTTTTATTTTTAGCTCTTTAAAAGGTAGGGACATGATCAAGGAGAACAATGAGATTGAATTTGTGCCCTTTTATGTTTCTTACTTATAAAAGAGCCCTGGAAGGGTTTATTTTTTAAGCTGGGAGGGTTTTTTAGAGGCGCATTTTTCCCTTGCTTTTCTTAGTGTGGGAAAACTAAATCTGTTGGTTTTTTTTTTTTTTAATTCTTAGTCAGGATCTCATACATATATATCGTTAGCTCTTGAGAGATTTTAATTGCTTGTTTTCTGACTATTAGAATGATGTCATGTCAGCTGGAGGAAGAAATAGTAACACTGAAAATACATAAAGTTCACTTTAAATTCTATAGAATATGAGCTTCCTCTCCAGTGTTCTGTGCACATTAATAATGTTGATCACTCATTTCTCCTTGAAAGACAACTGTAATATATAATGTGATTCTTCCAATAAAAAAATACCTCTGTGTTACATGAGGAAGGACATTCTGCCAAAGCAGCTCATAATGGCCTCTGCAAGAGATCTACACAACAGTCACAGTGTCACAACAGTGACATTGAGTACCTGCACCTTTCCTGAGCACACTTCTGGTTGGATCCACCACTCCAATGCTCTTCCTTTTTCATTTTAGTTCTGGAAGGAACTGAAGGATAAAAGCACTGTAAATAAATGTTTTCCCTAACATGAACTTACTTTCTCCAAGGATCTGGCCTACAAAGGCCGCCACTGGCATGAGGGGTGCTTCAGGTGTGCCAAGTGCAGTCGCTCACTCGTGGAGAAACCATTTGCTGCCAAGGATGAGGTCTTGCTGTGTACTGAGTGCTACTCTGATGAGTATTCATCCAAGTGTTTTCACTGCCAGAAGACCATTATGCCTGGTAAGACAACAGGGGCCCTTTGCTGAGAAATGGAACCACATTTTTAATGATAACCCCCTCCTGGAATAACCAAGCTACAAGGTCCTTGACTTTCAGAACAGCTTGGAGGTGACTACTCTTTCTTTGTGTGTAGCATTCTCCCATCAGTGGAGAGAAGGCAGGCAGACACTTCTGATATACCACTGACAGGTCTGATGAATCCTTATAAAAATATTAAGAGTTCAGTGCAGGGTAAAATGTGTTCATGTGATGTCCTTGATTCCATTGCAGTTCTTAGGAAGCATATCCCACTGTGAGCATAGGTAGACAAACTGAGCTACTGTGAGCAGAAGTGCCACATTAGACAAATCATCTGCATGTTTTCCCCACTGAACAGACCCGGTGCTTGTGTTCTTTATATTAGTGCTTTCACTCAGAAATATTTTGTTTTGTTTAAATTGTCAAAACGTGACAATTTGCTTTCAAATCATTAGCAGCATTTTTACTAAAATGAATACAAGTCCGTTTTACGATATTGTCCATGTTTACAATAGGCTTTCTTCCTGCCATTAGCAATCTTGAAAATTCTCCACTTTCCACTAAGCTGCTTCTCAGCTTTTGATTGTGTCTGTTCAGGACACACTCTAGACTTTTCATTGCTACCACATCAGTAAAGTTCACACAGCAGAGTGATTACCCAAAAGCTGCCTCTTCACAGGCATCTGAGAGAAGCCACAGCACCACTTGTTGCAAAAGGAATCTCTTGCTTAGGAAAGTGTGTCCCTAGCTTTTGGAATAGAGAACATCAGTAAATTTGGCAGTGATGTTAGAATTTTATTTTTCAGTATATCTTAAAGCCAAACAGTAAGATCCAGGCTGTGCAAAATTATAGTCTTACTATTGGCACTAGATTACTCAGGTTGTATTCAACCTGTAACGCTAGTTTGTGTTTTCAGTTTGTTTCCTTTTCATTACAAGTAAAATCTGCATTAGTGGAAACAAATATTGTAACAATATTGTTGTGTTCATTTTAAGGATTATAAACTGCTTAAATTGTACATAGTTCACAAAAATCTTGTCAAATAGGCACACCTCACTAGATGTGGTCAAAAAATGCCAGAATACACTCAGGTTTGCATTATTATCTTCTGGTGTAAATCCATGCTGCTTGTTTTGTCACAGAATCTAAATCCTTGCAGGAAGTGCCCAAAGGTGTGAGAAACAGAGGCATGGGAATGCCAGCCAGTCTCTATATCATTAACTTCCTTCTCATCAGCTTGTTGAAAATACCTAGTTGTGAAAGACAGTGAAATTGGCCTTCTGATCACTGTGATGAAGCTGCAAACCTTTTGTGTCTAAATACAACCAGCAGTTTCTCCACTGGCCCCACAGTTCAGGAAACAGGCACAGTGGGATTAATCAGATATAGCAGCAATCCTCTTCTTCATGTGGAAAGGATGGAAAAGCACCTTGCACATCTCTGTGCAGTCTTTTGCTATCTACAGATAAGAAGTTGAGGATGAAGATCCACTGGAAAAATTGCTCCCAGATATATGTGCATGTCTTAGACTCATGTTTCTATATCAAGATAAGACACTGTACACAGAGATAAAAGCTCTGAGACTTCTCTGACAAATACTTAACTGAGCAACTTTCTGTCCTTGAAAGGACTATATGTATTTATATCAGAAGCTTCTAGTTAAACATGATGGAAACAATTGTTGGTCTAGGACAGAAATGGTGAGCTATAGGAGAAGGCAGTGTAATGTGTTGTATCACAGAAAAAATATTTAGTTTTAGAAGGTAGTCAATTCATACTGATTAAGATAAATAATGCATTTAAAAGTGAAGGAGCCTCACTTTAAGAAAGACAGACGACAGGACAATAATAAATATACTAAGCATCCAACAAATTAATTTCTAATTTATAAAATTGCTGTGTACCTGAACATTATCAATGAGTTGGCTGGTTTAAGAGAAATGGAGCAATTTAAGCATAATCACAAAAAAAACCCCAAAAAATTCATATAAGAACAGACTCTAAAAATCACAGCTTAGGCAATTCAGCACATCTTTTGCCAGATGAATATATGGCACTGAATGTGTACTTGAAATTTCAAGTGCATCCTTAGAATCTCTATTAAATTGAAGATGTTCTCTTGGATTATCTGATGCTGAGCTAGAAGGTTCAAAAACAAGAGCATTCCCAATATTTAAAACTTATATTTCAAGGCT
Organism: Calcarius lapponicus; assembly: GCA_039654755.1. Lineage (NCBI taxonomy): Eukaryota > Metazoa > Chordata > Aves > Passeriformes > Fringillidae > Calcarius > Calcarius lapponicus. Next base: position 562,367 of record JBBFKN010000042.1, read on the forward strand.
ATATCTGAGAGGATTGTACACTTCATTTTTTTTTCAGGTTCACGTAAAATGGAATTTAAGGGAAGCTCCTGGCATGAATCCTGTTTTGTTTGCCAGTATTGTCAGCAACCATTGGGAACAAAACCATTAATCACCAAAGACAATGAGAATTACTGTGTGCCCTGTTTTGAGAAGCAATTTGCTCACCATTGCTATGCTTGCAAAAAGGTAATTAAACACACAATGCAAATATGCCCTAGTGAGGCAATATTGCTCATGGGAGAAAGGGCTGGATCATGTGAAATGTGTGGTGAACTAAGAGTAAGATCAGGATCTTCCCAAAGACGCTGGACACTGAAAGGCAACTGTGACTGTGTCTGCTGTCCACTCTTGTTAATCTAAGACTGGTTATATCTGAAATAATCTTATTTGCCAAAACAAATGCTTTGGGCTTCTTCAGTTATTGATTGTGATTTTTAGCAAAGGTTAAATGGAAAGTTATATAAAACCCTTCTTTCCTGAAAATCTCTGATTTTGTCTTTGTAAACATGGCTCTCTTTACATCATTTTTCAGATGTATTTATATGCATAATTAGCCACCTGAACTAAGCAAATCATCCACAATCTGGGCTATTTTTTCTTGAAATGTATCAGGCAATTAGCAGATCAAGTAACATTCAATTGTGATAGCACTACTCAGGAGTCCCACTGATGCAATATGTGATGATACCCTTGTGGGTACCTGAAAGCTTGATTTGATTTCTTTTTTCCCCCAAGCACAGATAAATCAATTCTTCCCTCCCTTGATTTCTCATGTTTTAAGATTGTCTCTTGTTGATGAAAATACTCAAAGCATCACACTATTCTAGTATGATACTTTCCTCTAGGGAAATGTTTTAAGCTGTTTTTTTAGGGCAGAATTTTACTTATTCTTTAGTACCTGCATCACTCTGGAAGCTTTTTTTTCCCCACTTCATCAAATAACTTATAATTTTCTGTAGTTATGTAATGATTACCTGTAAATCTCTACCTCTAACAAAAGCTTTAAATTTCAGGAAAATATGCTGCCTACCTTTTTCTTCAGTAGCTAAACTTTAGAAAGTACTTTTATATATTCCCGAGTCTCTACATCTACCTTTAACTTGCATTAAATGAACACATGACAATTATAGTAATTATGCTCAATGTTTATTATAGGCATTGATATTAGCACCACCTACATGGAATAATCAGGATTTGCTTCTTAAAAATTCTAGGAATGCAAATACTTCCCCTACATAATAGCTAAAACCATTTTATTTCTGAAAATTGCATCAATTCCCATACATGAGAATTGAGCCCAAATAGATTAAATTGCCAAACTGAGTCTTGAATTTTTGTCAGCAATTTTTAGATTTTAATGGAAAAGCAAACGTAACCACAAAATAACCCAAAACTGGAATGTTAAAGGGATTGGAAACTATTTCAATCTCTTTATTGCTTGACATGAGCCCATATTATTCTTGATTTTCCTGAAATTGTGTTCCCCAGGGGAATTTGATGATACTACTATTTTTACTTAAGTTTCTTCAGCTTTTTCTCCTCCTGTTCCAACAGTATTCATTCATTCGTTCACTCGTTCATTAATTCCCTGTCATGCATGTAGAAGCACTGTCTTACAGCTCATCTTTATAGAAATTTTTATGTGCAGTCTCTCACAAAATCTGCGAAACCAGCTCTTTGCCACACATATGGGAGCCACAGAACAACTTCCCTCTTCAGAAATAACCAGTGCAGAGCTGTGAGTGTATTGATGTCAAAGAGAAGTTGTGACACTGATAAACATGATTTTTTTCTTCATCTGACTGTGTAGCTCTCCTTTCTGTTTTACTTTTGTTTCTTCACTGTCTTTCTTCCTATTTAAAATACTGTTGCACTTGAGAGACAGCAAAATACTGGTTGGAGATTACCTATTATCTCAGCATCAGTTCTCTCACCCACTGCCTATCACTGAGAATTTCTCTTCTGAGAGCATGCCTGATTCTAAACACTTACCAACAGTATAATAGAAAAAATTCATTTAAAGGTAGCATATTTATTACAAATTATGAGGTTATACTGTGGTAGAAAATTGAAAATAACAAACCAGTAGCATATGGAATTCAACTGCAGATTAGTTAAATGGATAATCCAGATGAAAAAAAAGTTGATGTAACCACCCTCTCTTCTGTTGTGCATGTTGGAATAGAGAAAACAAGTAGAAGTTGTACAATCCTTCATGATTCACACCTTTATTTCTTTGTTTCTTTGCTCTGCCCTTGTTTGTCAATGCATTAGGTTATAACTTCTGGAGGAGTGGCCTACCATGACCAGCCTTGGCATAAAGAATGCTTTGTGTGTGCTGTGTGTAAAACTCAGCTGTCTGGACAAAGGTTCATTTCCAAAGATGAGTACCCATACTGTGTAGACTGTTTCAGCAAGTTTCATGCCAAGAAGTGTGCTGCTTGCAAGAAACCTGTTGCAGGTGAGTCTCATTTTCTAGAGAGGACCAGACAGAAATGAATCATCAGTCTCCTCTCAAAGAAGACTTTCACTTTAGAAAAAAAAATTAAAATTATTCCCATCATAATGAAAGACTGAAGAAGTTAACTATCAGAAAGACTCTCTCTGTGTCACATGTCCTGTATCTTGCTAGGACATACTGATCACACACGTTCTCTAACAGATGAGGAGTGGTTTTATGTGCACAAAGGTATTGTTTGATGTAGTGTTTTCTGTAGAAAATTCCTCCTTAAGAATATTTAAAAAGGTGCTTTTTTTTTTTGTTCTTCCCAGGACAGTACACACAAACCCCTCTGTGATTTCTTCTGTTTTGTTTTTAAATGCAAATGTGATCAAACTGAACACAGATTAACTGCCTGCTGGTAAGGCACACCTGTCAAATTAGAAGGCTTGCCAAATGCAGCAGAGCTCTATTTAGTGAATCCTTGCATACTTATATATGATTTATATTTAGAAATGTGTGTCACTGGTCTGTGACAGCTGGAGTTTTCTGAGAGCATTTGCTGGTGTTCTGCAATTTAATCCTACTATGTGTGGAATCAGCTGTTGAAAAGTACTTCCTAATTCTTACAGGTGCATGCTGCGTATGTCATTGGACAAAGAAATCAATGAATACCCAATCACATGTGCATGGTTTAAAAAATACCCAAACTACAAAACAACAACAACAGCAAAAAAAACATCAAAACTATTCAAATTCCCCCAGTCTTCAAGATTTTATTTCAGATAATTCTGCTAGGAATCCCATTATTTAGTAATTTCCAAAAGAATCCATCTCAAAGAAACTTATTATTAAATTTCATTCGGAGTTGTATAGAAACTATTATTGCAACTAACCTCCATGAGAGTTTGTTGGGAAGATCAGCAAACCTGAATGGACATTCTGATAAACCCATTGTGTTCAGATCTCATAATGGGATATGCAAACAAGTGACTTGTGGCTTTGCTTGAAATATTTCCCACTGTTTAAATGTTAAAGATATTTTTCAATACAGACAATATATTTCACACTATGGATTTTTGTTCATTTTTCTGTTCGCTGTATGAATGACAACCTGATCACACATCAGGAAGTCATCTGTTGCATTACTGAACCATGTCCAGAAATACTGGATTCAGATCTTTTATTTTTTCTTTTTCATACTCTCTTTCAGCTCTTGGAGGTGCCAAATACATCTCATTTGAGGAGCGCCAGTGGCATGGGGAATGCTTTAGCTGCGCAAAATGTTCTGTCTCCCTGGTGGGCCAGGAATTCCTCACTCGGCAGGATGACATCCTTTGCCACAAATGTGTGGCATAGTTCTGTGTTCAGTGTTCAGGATGACATCCTTTGCCACAAATGTGTGGCATAGTTCTGTGGAAAGCTGTACAGCTGCACTCTGTAGCAAGGTAGTTCATTGGTCTGATGTAAGAAAATCAGATAAAAGGTACTAGAGTTATTTAGTCATTCAAGTAACTTTCCAACAGCAGTTTAACGCAGTCATAGTTCTCAACTGCTTATAAACAAACATTAAACAACTGCCCCATACTGGTTAATAAAACAATACAGAAAAGATTTGTATATATTTTAAGCCTAACTCCAGTATGTTTTCCTTGTAACACACTGCACTCTGCTGTTAGAAGCTTAAAAATTTATCTTTTATCACCTCTGAACCAAAAAGGATTGTGAAACGCCTGGTTGGATATGAATAATGATGAGGCATTAGCACTGACTCACAGATGCAAATCTTGGTACAGAAAGCTGGGAACAGCATTATTCTCTTGGATCATAACATTGAAGAGAACACCTTGTAAATATTACATTCTTCCATACTTTGGGCAAAAAAGATGCTGACAAAGCAGGCAGAAATTGTGAGTAGGAGATGCTTTCTCTTTGAGGAGTGCAGTCAGAAAGGCCCATTCCAAGGGCCAATTCAATGGAAAAAAGGTCACTTTCCTTCCCTTTCTGGGACTGCTACCCAAAGAATTCACCCAAAACACTAAAGCACAGGTCTTTTCCCAAAACTGGGTAACAGTACTTAATTCTTTAGGCATAGCTGCTCTAGAACATAAATAAACCCATACTGCAAGAGGTAAGGAATGGCCAAGATTGAGTAGCGCTGATATACATTTTCCCACAATGAATATGTGCCTTAAGACTTTGTTTCCACTGTTTTTGCTATACCTTCAATACAGGCCTAAAATATACTTTTATATTAGTTGGCTGAAGAGCCAACTCATACTGGTCCGTTTAACCTTGTGCTTTCCTTCACTCAAAACTGCTTTGCCAGCAGCTGAAGCCCTGTTAAGGACCTTATCTGCTTGGTCTTTGATTCACAGTTCATTCCTCTGCTTGTAAATTCCTGCTTGTGGACAGCAGGCTATCAACTCTCCAGAACCAATTCCTGATTCGTTTCACCATTAGCCACGTGTGTTTTTTAACAGCATGTCAAGAATTAGTAATTGTCATTGCAAGCCAAGCAGCTCTTGCTTGCAGTACAGGGCCTTAGTTTCCAAGTAGCCAGCCTTTATATCCGCTTGCTGAGCTCCAGCACTCAAATGTCTACTCTTAAAGGTCATCCAGAGCTGAGTTACAAACATCTATCTGCCTCCTTCTTCCACAGTGTGTGTTGCTGTGGCCTGGTTCCTGTACTGGGCATTGTGGACAGAGCAGTGATGTTAGGAATGGCAGGTTCCGTCCTGTCCAGCAGAGTTGGAGTCCTCATCTCGGGTGTCCTTAAGTCATTCTGCTTCAAACTCAGACCGGGAGTGCAGAGCTGGTCAGCATATTTGGCTGACTTGAGTGGCCTTTATTCATATTGAAGACAGACATTATTTTAGGTAGAAAAGTGGAACAAAAGGAAGAATATGTGTGCATGGCTAAGCCAGAGCCAAAGCGCAGTGGCACAAAATCAATATGGATAATGACTGACCAATGAGTACATAGAAGTGTGTTGTCAGTCGATAAAATATTGATCTTTTGCTCTATGTGGTGTTAATTTTTGGTTTTCATTTTCTCCTTTCATGGCAGCTTTTATTGCAGTCTAGAGTTTGATTAGTTTATGTTTTCTCATTTTTTCCCAGCTGCTTCCTTTTCTATTTACACATCTCCCATGGCTGACACAGGTTCTTGGTAAGGCTTAGATTCCCATAAATAGAAATATGCTTCATTGCCTTATATATATATAAATATATATATATATACACACAAAACATAGTGGTTCATCATAGTTATGTATGATGTTCTAAAAATTTGTACCGAGATATCAGAAATGAGTAAATGTTAACAGTCTTAAATTTTTAAATAAAAATGATGAATCACGATATTCAGGCTTGTCTGTGGGGTGTACCTTTTGTTTGTTTGTGTGAAATTACATTCAGCACATCTCAAGAATGTGGTTTGGGCCCTTTATTCGGTCTCCTCTGAAGAATCATACATCTTAATTACAAATTGATGCAGGAATTACCAGGCAGCCTCCTAAGACATGAGAGACTCACAGGTCAGACACACTGATCATGATAATCCCAGTCTTCCAGCCTTTACATTTATGAAAATTAAATTCTTCTCTGACTCATCAACTAATTATATTTTAGAAATACCAACTGAATTACTTATTTCATCTGCAGTAAATCCAGTACAGTCAAACCTGACACTGATCATTTTCACTTCAGAAAAATAGTAAGAAATAAATGTCATTGCTATAAATAGCTGAATAAAAGTTATATCAGATACATATTGCTATTTCCCAGTCTCTGTCACCAGCTACCAATGCTTGAATATAAGTACAGTGATACTCTGGTGGTGGGCTGACCCTGGCTGGACACCAGGTGCCCATGGAAGCCCCTCTGTCACTCCCCTCTGCAGCTGGACAGAGGGGAAGAAACACTACTCAAGGTTTGTGGGTGTAGGAGAAGAGAGACATCTCTCAGCAATTACTAGGACAGGAAAACAGTCTTGACTGTTGGGGAAAAAAAAAATTATTACCAATCAAATCAGATTGAATAATGAGAAATAAAACAACATTTTACAAGCACGCTTTCCCCAACCCTCCTTTCTTTTCGGGCTTAACTTCACTCCTGAATTCTCAACCTGCTTCCCCTCCAGTGATGCAGGGGAACAGGAAATGGGGGCTGTGGTCAGTTCATCACACATTGCATCTGTTGTTCCTTCCACCTCAGCAGGAGAGCTCCTCATACTCTTTCCCTGCTGCAGCATGGGGTTCCTCCCATGGGAGACAGTCCTCCATGAACTGCTCCAATTGGAGTGCTTCCCACAGGCTACAGTTCTTCAAACACTGCTCTTGTGTGGGATCCTTCACATGGAGTGCATCCCTTCAGGAAGAGGCTGCTCCAGTGGGTGTCCCATGGGGTCCTAAATCCTGCCAGAAAACCTGCTCCACCATGGGCTCCCCTCTCCACAGGTCTACAAGCCCTGCCAGGAGCCTGCTCCAGCACAGGCTCCCCACAGGGTCACAGTCTCCTTTGGGCACCATGTCTCTGGCATGGGATTCTCCTGGGGCAGAAGGCAGATACCAGCTCCACCATGGACCTCCATGTGTTGCAGGGGAATCTGCTCTGGCACCTGGAGCACCTCTTCCCCCTCCATCTTCGCTGACCTTGGTGTCTGCAGAGCTGTTTCTCTCATGTGTTCTCACTCTTCTCTTTGGCTGCTGTTTCCTCAGCCATTCTCCTTCCTCCTCTCCCCACCCTTTTCCAGTCTGTTATCCCAGAGGCTCTGCCACCATCCCTGATGGGCTCAGCTGTGGCCAGCAGTGGGTCCAGCCTGCAGCCAGCTGGCATTGGCTCTGTCAGGCACAGGGGAAGTTTCTGGCAGCTTCTCACACAAGGCTCTCCTGGTGCCTCTTGCTACCAAAACCTGCTCACACAAGCCCAAGGGAACTCTGCACAGTTTGGGTCTTTTATACTTTTTGTAGATGGAACCAACTTGAATAGGTGCAGAGAAGGACAGCAAGAGGAACAGTGTGTCTCTGTGGAGGGCTGCAGATCATGAAGGGGATAGGTGGCTACTCTAAGCGTAGAGACTACATTTGGTTCCAGAACAATGACAACTAAACTCCTCAGCACTGGAAACTGGAAATTAGAAGGTGATGTCTGCTGCTTTCCATAACAAAGAAGGAAACAGCCATGTGGGCAGTTTTAAAGTAGTGCCTGATCGGTGTGTGTTAAATGTCATATAGAACATGACTGCCTGGTATAGAAAAGCAATGAGAAAAAAATCAACCTGATTATCAGCTTCAGTCTGTGTTGCTAACATTGGATTTACTGCAGAATAACCAGGATATAGACTCCAGCACAATTCAATTTTCTTTAATAAACTGTGGAGGATGGAAGATTTGAGAGATTTATTTTTAAGTAAATTTTTAAATGTCATATGTCTTTCTTTAACATTGTACTGCTTAATTTTAAAATATATCTAGTTCCTCCCTGTGTATGTAGCAGCCCAGCTCTAAGATAATCACATTGTTACAATCAAGCTAAATTACCCTGAGGTGATGTCTCTAGTGCCCTGGTCACATCTCTGCTGTACTCCTAGTTATCCCAGGGGACCAGAAGGGAGGCTGCCCTTTGGGATTAATTAAGAGTGAATAGGTGCCCTATTACCTCCCTCAATATTTCAGGCTAAATTTTAAGTTCCTCAACAATTGCCTAATTGTCAGAGAAGTCCCTGAGACAAATGTGCTTAAAATACAGAGACAAACCCTGAGGCATTGTTATCTAGTGACCCTTCTCTATCCACATTTCTGAGTGTCACATTTTTTACTCTGAAGCAAGGTCATATTATGAAAGCAAGGTATGAGCCTTTTCCTGGACAATTACTTTTAAAATCCAGGCAAGTTTTTGGTAGATGTTGTGGCAGGGAACACAGAGCTGTAGTAATGTTGGAACCCAGGACCACTTCTGCATTTTCCAAACAAAGGCATGCGCTCCAAAGTCATGGCTTATGTCTGTGATGAAACCCAGATGTTTTTCATTCTCTAACCTTGTGCCCTAACTCTCCAGAGAGAAAATCTGTGGGCCTAGACTGGGGAGGAGCTAGGACATAGCCTGGCCATGTCAGTGATGTGGATGTCACCATAAATTTTCTGCAGTATCTCACATGCAAGGTCATCTGGCTCTTGTACTATGCCAGCGGACAGGTACCAGCTTTTCTTCATGCTGACCATGGCTTAGTGCTACCAGAGGAGCTTTATCAAGGGGATGGTGAGGTTTTGCAAGGAATTCTAAACATGTGGTTTCAAACACTTCCTGGGCCAGGCCTGTCACAAGAAGGGCTGATGGGGCTTGTCTGTGGGTGTACATGTTCAACCCCAATGAATTGACCAGCAATTTCAGCACCTGCCCCAAGGTTTTATGAATCTCACTTGATTCATAGAATGGGTGTAAAGCACTGTATTGTATTTTAGAAAGTAAAAACAGTGATTTTTATGCAATGACAAATAACAGTAGCTAAAGGAAAGTAATGTTAAATGACCGCCTAAGTGAAAATTGAGAGATCATTTCTGTAAACAAAAAAGTTGTCTGGAATCCAAATGTATAGCCAGAAAAACTTGTTTATCAATCAAGCAGGAAAGCTGCAATAAATCCTCTACATTGTCATTAATAATATCTCAAAGAAAACATGTGCATGTGCACCCATGCACGTTCACCCTGGAACTGCCAAAGCTTGAATGGACTGAGTCATAGGAAACTTGGCAATTTAAACCAAAGTACAAAATACCTAGCATGTCTATAGACTACTATAACCACAAAGTTTCAGTTCATCATATTCTAAAGTACCATTATCTTGAACAGAAGTGCCGGGTACAAGTAGTTCAATACAAGAGATAAAAGTACCAGGTATGAGTTGTTCAATATAAGAGATAAGTGCTTTGGAGGACAGATGTGTTTGCACTCAGGGACACCGGTATGTTATCCAAATGGCAATACACAGCTGCAGTGGAGGATCTAGAGATATCTAAGCTTTGGCCTGGATCATTAGGCTTCTCTTAGCTTGTTTGCAAGAATATTTCCCCAATAGCATCCACTTAAACTCTTCTGTAGGCTTTCATCTGTATTTTTCATCCAAATCCTTACTGGATCTTCTTGAAGATGAGGCCAGACATAAGCACAGTCACACAGACCTGCACAATGCACATAAGAACCTAGATTTTTTCAGTGTAAACCAATTCCATGTCAGAAGAACCATTGCACAACACTATATCCAAGCTAATAAACCTTATCTCTGTCTTGAATATAATTCAATATCTGATTTTATTAACTTGAGCCTCTGCTGTACTTCTTTTACTGTCCTCTCCAGTAAGATATTCAAGACTGTAGGCACTCACCTAATTCACTGCAGATTTTTCATAGCACCAACTGAATTATAAGTCACTGAATACAAGAAACTGTACTATCACCACATCCCTGAAAAATAGGAGCCATGAACCCCTTTAATGCATGATGTGTGTGAGCCTTTGAGAACAAATCACATTAAAACAAACAAAAAACCCCCACTCAGCTCTTTCCTGTAGCCTGGGCACAGATACAAAGGCACAAAACCACTCAGAGAAGATTGCTTGAAGAGCAAGCAAAGGAACATGGCCTCAGATGTTTCAAGAACTGTCAGGCAGAAGATTACCTAGCAAAATCAGGAGACAACTGAGCAAGTTTTTTGGGGTTGAGATGTTTCACTCCAGTGTCTCAGTGCTCTCTCAAGTCACTTAGCTCACACCCAGCGCCTCATGTCCTAACTGTCCTCAAGGGCATTCTCATAATTTTCACTTGTGACCAGGAGAGCAGACCACTGCAAAAGGATCTCAGCCTGGCACAATGACTCAGCCTCAGGAATCTCATGGATGACTTAATTCAATAGAGGATAGGCCCAGCTGGAGGTAACAGAAGTCCCTCCAGCCTTAGATAATTGCTCACATTTAAACGCCAATGCTCATCTTAATAGTACTTTCATAACAAAGACATACTTCAGAAAGGTATATCCAAATTGTTCCTGGATGAAAGTCCTCATTTAAAATCTTTGTTTTCACCTTGGATTTTGGAATCCAAGCTTTTTCTAGACTTAGTATCAAATAAATAAATAAAATCTCTTCCACCCAAGCCCAACTCGCCTGGATTAAAAAACATAAAACTACAGTGCAAAGTAATGCAAACAGTTTATCCAGTTCTGCTGAGTTGCATTTTTTTGTTGTCGTTTCCCAAAGGAAAAAAAAAAATTACTACTTATTTCTTGAGAACAAGATTTTTATTTATAAAAAAAGCAAATCAAGCTCTTAGTCAAACATTTTCATTGGAAGGACAGCAATCTGAGTAGAAATTTATGGCTATGAATGCAGATGACCGTAAAAGGCTACTAACATGAAGAATTTCTCACAATAGACATCATATTCCCTGTTAGCTTGATTCTTTTTTTAAATGCTACAGAATTCTTATTGTAATCTTAACTCTCAACTCACTGGAAAGTAAACCTCCCTGACTGACTGGGGGGGCAATGTCTGTGATTGGTTACCAAGGTCTTTGATTAGAGTATGTTTCCTCTTGCCCATAAAACGCTGTCAGTGTTAAACACTTTGTGCTGAGCTCTGTGCCAGACTTTCTCAGGCCAGGTCCTGCTTTCTTCTTCATGTTTTTGCTTTTCATTCTCAGAAGATTTTAGTCAAAACCATCTTAACGTTCACAAAACAAAACATAGGAAAAATGCAATATTTTCCCAATACTAAAGAAGCCTGAACCTTTTCTTTGAAAAGTTCAGGTGCTTCACTTGATTTTGGCTCAGGAATTTATTTGAAAACATAAAAAAAAAATTCTTTCATGGAGATGTCTCCTGCCAAAAAAACCAGTTGTCCCAATTGTATCTCTTCTGCATTAAGGAACTGCATTTGCCCATTTTCCAGGGCAAATACGGGGTCTAGTTACTATGTGCTTGGTGACAGTCACTTTGTAACATTTGATGTTGCATACATGTCCCAGCTCCTACCCTAAAGGAATCTAGCCAAACTGTGAGAAGTGATCCATCAAAGCACTGCCACAGCAGGCTGCTGGGGGACCAATCTGGTGAGGTCAACCTCTAAGCTGAGCTCCCAGTTTTGTCATTAAAATAGTGTTCAGCATGGAGCCACACAGGAAGCAGTGCTGGGAGTCCCAGCAAGCATGGCCATTTCACATTTCACCAGGAATGTGAAAAACTCTTCTTTGTCCAGTTTGAATTGAAGATTTGAGCTTACTTAAGAAACTGTCCTGTCCTGAGTGCTGGTTATTTTTGCTTTCTGAAATCAAGACAAGCACCGCAGTTCTTTCTGAAGAAAATTTCCTATTCCATAGATGAATTAAACATTCTACCATACACAGTGTGAGAAGACATCTACCACACATAATCATATTGCTCAGCTGGGAAATCTGGAATATTCAATTCCAGCTGCAGCAGATGACAATTCTCTGTGTGACTGTATCTACCAGCCCCACGAATCAGACATGGGTCAGTTGGGATGCCATTTTCCAGAAGAAAGGCCACTTCTGCAGACATTCATAGACTAGGGTATAGCTTCTCTCCTCTCAAGGCTGCTCTATGGACATCACAGTATGGATTTAGCTGAGAAAACCTCTCCAAAAAGAACATAGAAGATGTTTCAGCATAGCGGCACACAGCCATGGTTATCCAGTACTATTTGCTGTAATACTCTGAGCATTTTACTTTATTTTCTCAGAACAGTAAACAAGAGAAGCAAGAAATTTAGCTCATTCATAGATACTATCAATAACACCATGGTTTCAAATACTGGTCCTGATGGGAACTGTCTCTCTCCTGAGCAGCAAGAGAGAGTAGAGCTTGCAGAGATGCTGCTGGACTCCCAGAGGCTGGGACAATGACAGGACAAGGGGTGGTGGGTCCCTTGAAAGGGGTAGAAGGTTGTCATGACCTACCTGTGACAAAAGGACCCGAGAGCTCCTTTTAGACCAAGCTCCCATGTGCACTCTGGAGGTGGAGAATCATACATTTTATCAGACAATTGGGAAACCTTTAAAACATACTTACTTTCTGCTTATTCTACTCAGCCAGAATGAAAACTCTCAAGAAAAACACTCGATTGGCCTATTCCAGGAGGAACTGATGGGTTGAAAAGGATTATTTTTACTCTGTTGAATGATTGGATAAAAGAGACTGTCTTTACCAAAGTCCCTGATGGATACTAAAGGGGATAGAACTAGAAATAGTTGGATGAAAACTTCCCAAGTACAAGGATGTGGTAAGCAACAAAAGGGTGTATTAATGAAAAAATAAATGCAACAATAGCTATCAGAATGAGACAGAAAATAAATAAATAGGTCTGTTGCAGCTAGCTACAGGTTTATTTATGAGAATAATGCCTTTAAGTACTGAACCAAAAGCATAGGTGCAATTCCTCTGAATATCAGATATTAAACATGCAGAACACATTCTAAGAGCGACAAGCATAGCAACAGAAAAGTGAAAGGAAGTAAATGAAATATAGGAAAATAATAATAAATGCATCAATCAGTATTGACAGCAGGACTTTCTTATTTTAAAATTATGTAGCAATTTACTCATGGAAAGATGATGTCAAAACTAAAGACTTTCCACATGAATCAGTAATCTTTAGCAAAAACCCAAACAAACCATAAAAATTTTTCAAAAAAACAAGAAAAGTCTATTGTACTGTTAGAACAGTCCCCAGCTGGGTGAAAAGTTAATAAAGTGCCATGACAATTTAAATGCATTTCTCCTTATAAATAATTTATATATTTTCAGCTTACTTAGTATTTCTGCCACTTAGGCCACATATAGCTGAGTCTGTGTAAAAGCCTATTATTATAATCCATGCCAGGTGAGATTATTTTTACTTGATGAAAACATTTTGTGTTACCACACAGATTTCCTTATCTTGTTAACTGGAGAAACAGTAAATGTGTGCGCATATTTATTTCTCACTTGTCCCATAACCTTCATCAACAAAGAAAGGAAATTTTCTTTGCTGAAGTGAATCTATGAAAAGCAAATCCTTCAAGGCTTTTTTTAGTCCTGTCCAGCTTAATTAGGACAGTATTTTAATAACAGTTTGGCTACCCTATCTTATGGCCACTCTCACAGTTAGAAACTCAGTCCTATGTGACATGGAAAACAGCAGAAAACTTGGTTTTGCACTCACACAATTTGGAAGAGCTAGTTTCTTCATTCGGATATGGAAGATCCCAGTCAGACAGCAATAAGCCTGCCTTACCTCACTGCACATAAGAAAAGCTCCTCAGGACACAAGCAGCTTGAACAGCTTCTCTGCTGTTACACAGCACCCAGAGAAGCATGAAAGTTGGTAGGACAGCTACTTTTAATCCAGCTTTGCAATCCATCCTCTGCTGTGCTCAAACGAGTCTATGATAAATTATTTACCACTGCAGCGACAGATGTAGTCTGTCACACAGTATGTGCCAGCCACATGAGATGGCTCAGAGATAAGACACCCACCCTGACCTGCTCAGATGAAGCTCACACAGCAGCCCCCCCACCGTCCTGCACATCAGACTGGTGCTAAACAAGCCTTCCAGAGTGTATTCTCCAGTGAACTCAAAACCCTGAGCTGTCAGGTCATGAAAGAGACGTGGCAGTTCTGACAGGTTTAATGAAAAACCAGCGCAAGTGCCTTTTACGCTCAGCCCTCTGGAATGACCGGAAACTCAACTTTCAGCATGAAGAAGCAGAAATGCAGCTCATTTGCCATTATCCTTTACAAATGCAAAACTTTCTAAAGAAAGCTGTTGAAAGGATGGTCGATCAGAATTGGTTAAACATCACCTGCAGTGCAGTTCTTTTCTTTTCCACCACAGGAATCTGTCATTCATGTGTCAGTCAGGTCAGCCATGGTACTTCTCACAAAGGGCTCTCTTCATCATTTGAACCCAGACAACTGCAAGAAATTCTCACTAAGTTCATTAAGATCATAATAAAAAACACTCCACTTCCTTGGAAACAAGAAGTTCAAAGTTCATAGCTTTGCCATTTCTTCATTTGGTTGAAGTCATCCCTTGTGAAAAGTAGTACCTTAGTGTTGCTACAGGTTCAATGGCAAGAATAGAGAAGGAGACTTTCTGTCAGAGAAAGTCCATCACCCCCAGAGCATCTGCAATTAGTCAGTACAATGCCATAGCAGGTTTACTGCATGAGATTATGTGGAGAAAAACTACAGTATTTCTCACTTCCCTACAGACTGTCAATCCAGCCAGTGGTTCATCACACGTACCTATAATACTTGGTGAGTAACATTCACCATCTCTAATGACAAAATCAAAGATAAATCTATCCTGAGTCAGGAGCTCTGGCTCTGTCTGGAGCTAAGGTCTTGCTAATACTGACTAGGAGTACATCTCCTCTTCAAGCATGAACTCTCACTGACAGTCTGTCAGCACACCTAAGATCTAGTTGCGTGTTCTCCTTGTAAAGGAAAAAATACACTTGGAGAATATCTTCAAAAGCTGTGGATTTGTGGCCATGTGATGAGAACTACTCAAGATCAAGAGAATTTCTACATTAGGCCTGTCAGTACTGGCTAGCTGGTCTGGGATTGTTTCTGAAGATCATCAGCAGCAAATGCTCATTAATCAGTTTAACACCCAGCATAGGAGAGAAAATGCTTCATTAGGACCATCATAAGAGAGAAGATGGAGGCTTTTCTGACACTGATGCACTTAGAATTGGAGTTATACTCAAATTATTTAACTTTGATTTTTCTTTTTTCATATCTGAAACATTAGGTTTTTATTTTTAAATTCCAGAAGCACAAATCTTTATTTAACGATATTTGATGGTTTTTCACCACAGCACTTCACAGTGCTTTAGAAGCATTAACCACATTTTAAAGGTACAGAATAGCAGCTAAATAAAATGATTGATGTATTTATAGTCATGGACAGTTGGGAAGCAGGGGAAAATGGGCACGTAACTGCAGTTTTTTATTCTGGGGTGAAACAGAAATCTCACCTTCATAAAAACCACAGCAAGCAAGATAAACAAAGCCAAAATCTTTAGAAGCACAGTGGGAATAAAGCAACATGTAAAAATACAGTTCATTTAACCATGTAGACACATTTTGAGACATTAGAACTGGTATTGCTTAACTTTGCTAATGACCCAAGTAGCAAGAGAGAAAGTACCCCAGGAAGCTCTCGACCACATGCCATTGGAGGGGGTCATTCACGTGCTAGAGGGTTGGATTGCCATCCAGAGAGCCCAGAGGAGCTGGGGACATGGGCCAACAGGAACCTGATGAAACCAAATTATGGGAATGCAGAATAGACCAGAGCAATCCAAAGCACCAGTACGGGCTGAACTGCAAACTGTGGTTTGTAGAAAAAGATCTGGGAAGCCCGGCAGACATCAAGCTGGACATGAGTCGTCAATATGCATTTGCAGAATAGGAGGCCAAACACATTTTGGACTGCATTAGGAAGACTACTGCTAGCAGGTGATGGGGTGTGATGTTTGCCCTAGCTTCAGCACTGGTGATGCTGCATCCACAGCCCTGTGCCCAGTTTTGGGCTTTGCAGTCCAAGAGAGACCATACTATTCTGGAATGGATGGGTCAATACCCCATTCTTATTTCTGAAACAGACTCTAGAAATTAAGACACTTGAAACAGCATGGAAAAATTCCTTCAATTCCTTTCCTCTACATGAAGAAAAAAGTTACTATGTCACATGATGGAATTAATAGTCTAAGGGAGAAAGCATAGAAGAAAATGTACCTTTAACCAGTGTTCTCCAGAACCTCCTCTTTATGTTCTCTTCTGTTTCTCAAACCCAAGTTGCTATAGGAAAGCTTTGACAAACCAATGACTATCACACAACATTCTGCTTACAGACAGGATGAATCATTTCCTCCAGCAGCTCATTCCAGATCCATCTCAGAGGCAACAGCCTCCCACCACTGCTACTTAATTAGGTCAGCTTGGGGCTGATTCTTTCATGAGAATGCACCGGGAGAGGCAGGAGCAGTACATGGCCCTCAACAAGCTGAGAACAAGGCCCACGATTAGAGAAATGGCTTCTGTGTTGTCAGCCCTGCTGCATTCATTTTGCTGCCAGACAGCCTGACTCTGACCCAGATTAATCATTGTACATGTGCACGTGGTCATGCACAGCAAGTGTGAATGTGCAGCAGCTGTCTGATGACCCTCTTTGGCAGATGGTATTAGCCCTCACAGGCTGATGCATTGCATTCCCATATTTTTTGAAATATATTGCTCCCGTAGATATTGGTGAAACTAGTCAGGTGCCATTCAGTACAGACACACATTGAAATTCACTGGGTTAAAATTGCCTGTATATCTATGACTTTTAAGCCATGAAAACTGCTTCTGTGCTGAACATAAACCACAGTCTCCCATTACAAAATACTTAAATATGCGCAATGTAGAGTTCCTATGTTTTCAAGAGCCACTTCTACAAATCTAAATCTGTGAACATCATCTAACACTGTATTTGTGACCTTTTATAATAAAAATTTCCTTAACACCATTGATAAAGCTGAAGTGATGCCATTTGGTGCCCATTAATATGGACATTCCTTTCTTCCATGATTAAACTTTTCTAGTTAATTTCTACTGGTGTATAAGGCTTATCCTTGCCATTCATCCATACAGTGAAAACCTTACCCTCAATGGGACCTCAAGCTTGTGTTCCAACACCTTTAAAATAACCTTTCACACAGTGATTCAGCAAGGCAATGTAACTTTCCAGATTTATTTGATATGTATCTTTGGAGCAAACAGTTAAGCTGCCTGTCTCAGAAAGAAAATAAAGCACTTGAACTCTTGCCTTGGTCCTATTTTAGAGCTCTGTTTGCATGTTTGTTTTAGCATCTTCTGGGAACATTCTGTCTCCTCAAGGGCTATTCTACCAACATAGAAACACAATTTGATTGAGATTTTTTCCCATTGGCTTTGTCAACTTGATTTTGTCTTAAATATGCAAAACACAAGTATATAAATTATGCCTGGCATGATAAACATATATGGCCATAAATAGAAAATCTCAGCAACAGTTATACTGCCACTATATATGAATACAGTATTTGGCTGCAAAATAGAATATCAGCAAGAGATTTTTATAGAAAAACTGAAAGATGACCAGTTTCTGCCTCACAAATAATTTTTTTCCAAACTACCTAAATACCTGTGAGACATAATAGCCAAGTGCAAGATCACATTTTTATGGACTTCTCACTTCTGTGTGTTTGAGTGATAATCATGCCTCATTGAACTCAATGGTATTTTGCCTTCTTAAATTACTGCTACAGGAAAGCAAAGGGAGCAGTTCTTTGGGTTTTGATAATCTGATCGATAGCTTGAAAGTCAATTTAAAGCAATTTCAGTGAGCTGTAGCATTATAGTCATATCAGAGTACTTTATAGCATGAAAAAAAAAGTCTTTATTAACGTGAACACAGCAACTGTCTGCCAGAATTAGAATCATTGTTCTGCATATGTTAACATATTTGTCACATTGCAGAATAATGTAAAAACTCACTGTAGAGTGAGTCAGTTGCACAAACATGTGGGAGAAATCAATTTATTACCAAAGGCTTAAACTTCAGTTGAGAGGCTGCTTGTGACAACAAAAATGGGTCAGAAGTACAGTAGGATTGACTAAAGAATGGGGCAAGCCATGAAGTAAATAATTTTGGACCACTGTGGCATGTTTACATTGGACGTTCTCAGCTACCATCCTTGGGATAATCTCAGTTGTAGCCAGTCTGTCAATATGAGACATTTGCTTTGCAGCTATACCAGCCTTGGAGGCTGATCTTCTGCACCAGCCCAGAATGTCAATACTGCACTGACACTACTGCATCAGAAATTATGGAATTTTAACCACTTGTTTTCTCATTGCTGAACAGCACTTACTAATGTTAATTCTGGAGCAATAACAAAAACAATTAAAAGGAGAAAACAGTTCATAGAATCATAGAATCACAGAATATTCTGAATTGGAAGGGACCATGGGGATTATCAAAGCCCAGCTCCTGGCCCTGCACAGGACAGCCACAAGAATCACACCATGTGCCTGAGAGCACTGTGCAAATGCTTCTTGAATGCTGACAAGCTGGTGCTGTGAGCACTTCCCTGGAGAGCCCAACCACCCTCTGGGTGAAGAAGATCTTCCTGATATCCAACCTAAACCTCTCCTGACACAACTTCAGGCCATTCCCTTGGGTCCTGTCACTGGTAACCACAGAGAAGAAAATGGTGCCTGCCCCTCCTCTTCCCAATGTGAGGATTTTGAAAACTGCAGTGAGGTCTGCCCTCAGTCTCCTCTTCTCCAGGCTGACCAAACCAAGTGACCTCAGCTGCTCTTCATACAGCTTCTCCCCAGTTTAGCCATTCCCTTTCTACTGTGGTGAAGGAACTGGCTGAAGTAAGCTCAGCATACATCTTCCTTTGGGTGACAAAGAATACTCATGTGTGAGGTAATGGTATATTACCATGGGACAGAAAGCTGATGTATTTCACAGGTGACAAATTGTCTTTGAGACAAAGCCCAGCTGGCTCTCAGCTGGTGATCCTCTGGCTCACACAACATCACAAACCTGATCAGTATGACACATGAAGAGACAAATGACAGCTATCCATGGCAGTAACAATGGGTGGGGTGGCAGTATACCCAAGGGAAAAACAAGTCAGAGTAGCAGCTGCTGTTGTAAGTTTTGGGGAAGAAGAAGAAAAGGGAGGTTTGAAGCATAAACAGCTCTTTTAGTCATCTAGATCTAAATATAGCAAAAATATGTAAAGTACAAGTAGCAAAAAATGAACATCCCAGGATACAACACATCTTAGGCCTGTATGAACAACAACAGCAATAACAACATCCCAAATAATAAAAACCCATTTAATAAATATATTTGTGTTAAGACATTTTGTTTGGAAAACAAATATCCTAGACATAGGAGAAATTCTGTGGTAAGAAATCTGTTGATATAGCAACATTGCAAGGGATTTAGATCCAGCACATGAACTTCAATTTGGATTACCAGCAAATAGGCTTGTCTTGCCTCCTGTTTTACTAGATAAGACAACATGAGTGAAAG
The DNA here is from genome assembly GCA_039654755.1 of Calcarius lapponicus. Taxonomy (NCBI): domain Eukaryota; kingdom Metazoa; phylum Chordata; class Aves; order Passeriformes; family Fringillidae; genus Calcarius; species Calcarius lapponicus. The sequence goes on from JBBFKN010000042.1 coordinate 581,969, forward strand.
ACCCGTGCTTCTTCACCTACTTACTCTCTTGGTGGAAATAAGCCAGTCACACTTCTCTTACCTTGGTAAGTCTGAGGACTGGAGCAGATAACAAAAACAGCTGTTCTCCATTCCTCTCTTCTCGTAGTTTTTTCCTGGCTGAACATCTAATTAAGTTTTGCTTGGATGCAGTTTAGGTGGTATTGAGTAAACAAACCCATATATTTACTAAAGCAAAAGAAAATTCCCATTGTCTGGCTGGATCCTACTGCTTTAACCACAGCCTGGAGCCACTGCTATATCCCATGTAAAACTGCAGGGAAATAGACATCTGAGGCCTGGGGGATGATGGAACTAACACTAAGAAGAACCTATACTTAGCCAAAAAAACCACAATATACTGGAAAAATAGATAAGGAAAACAGAGCCTTGTTGGACCTGAGAACTCACTAAGGGGAAGGTGACTACATCATCACCAAAATTAGTTTCTGGTGGTTAATCCTGTATTTATTAGGACAGTTAATTCCAGTGTCTCTTTCATTAAACCAATAGCCCAGATGTTTTGAAAAAAAAGCAGAAAAGCTCTAAAACAGGCAATAGAACACGCTCTAGCTGAAAGCCATCAGTTTATTGCTAATACAGTGGAAAACGCCTTTTCTAGAGCCAGTATGACCATTCCATAATTTGGTATCTAGAAATCTGGCATTCTCATCAAGAAGAAGAAAGATTAACTAAAGAAAAAAAACTGTTGCAGTGCAATAATATTTTATCTTAAAATCTGAGGTCTGTGTTTTCCCCCTTCAAAGTCTCATGTAGTTAAGTATTTTCCAGCATGCAGAGGAAAAAAAAAAAACCAAAACAAAATATCAGATAATTGTTACAATAAGAAAATAATAACGATTGAAAAATGGTGACTACTCTCTGAAAATTGTAAACTAAGTTTAATACAATCAAGGAGAAAAAGGTATAAGACAAGAATAACCAAGGTCCAGGCAAGACTCACAGAGGTAATTGATGTTCAGTTCACACCAAAATTAATGAAAACCATTTTAAAGCCACTTAATCAAAGAATTTTACCTTTTAACCTACAATGACATTTCTCCTAATTTAATAAAGGAGTTCTATTATAAAGTTCCTAATAAAAGATGCAACAAAATGCCATAATAAGATGATATTTGAAATACACCTGAAATAAAATTAAAAATAATTCTTCATGTTCTTCTCTATATGAGAACATTTGCTCCTATGAATAAGTGTTTCCAAGTTTCTTAACTGGATTCTAATTCTGAACTGGGGACAATATCATTACAACCCTGTCCCAAATACTATTAATTTGGGACAAAAAATGAGGCTTTTGCTATCACCACTTTTTCTAGGGAGACATCTAAATAGAACATAAAACCTCGTTTCAGTCAAACAAGATATTCTGTACCTTATTCAGCTCTACTTAACAAATACACACCCTTCCAGAATGTATGAGCTTCCTAAAGCATTCAGAGAAATTCAAGAGCAATACAGCTGAATTATATGAAATGCAGTAGGCTACACTGGATACTCTCATACTAAATCCTTGACAGCTCTGATTATCCACCAAAGTTCTCTGTCTCTCCTCCTACATCTTCCTCCAGCCTCAACTGAGTTGCTCCCAGGTCCTCTTAAGCTTCCTGTATTTTTCCATATCTAAGCATCCTTTGCTCCTCCTGCATCTTCTTGCAATGCTCTCCAAGCCATGTAGAGCCCAGTTTCCAAATGGGTGCTAAGACTCTTCAGAGTTAGCTGAATCCAACACATGTGAAGCATTCAGTTGCCAAATGATTTTCTCTGTTAAACTGGCTGTGCAACAAGAAATCACATTTTTGAAGTTGGTTTGTAAAGGTGCTTTGGTTTTCAAGTTCAGTGTTGTGAGACTGAGGGTTTAACAACTGTGTCTGATTATGGAGTTCTACTTCCCCACTTCAGCTTTTATCAAGAAATTTACTAGGACTCCAGGCAGGGTTGTGTACACACAAGCAATTTTAAAAGCAGATGAAAGTTTTTGGGGAAAGGAGTGAAATTGCAGCCAGTTCTGACAGCAGAGGTTTCAAAATGCCTTTTTCCTCACTGTTCGTCCTGTCAATTTACCAAGGTACTTAAAAATATATAAATTTATGAATTATGGTCAATACCAGAGAGTCCAAAATTTTAAGACCTCAGTCATGAGATTAAAAATAGTTAAAAGCAACAGGAAGAGCTAAAAGACCTTTTTGTTACTCCTGTAGCTTTTGTTAGTATTCAGCTTTCAAAGTCTCCAGCAGTTTTATTCCAGTTGGGAGGACACTTGTCTATACAGAGAATCTGAAATGCGTCTTACGTTTTGTAAAATATCTGATATTCTCACTGAATCAACAAAAATTGGTTAATAAGGAAAACTGGTTAATAAGGAAAAAATCAACAAAAATTGGTTAAGAAGGAAAAAATATACACCGCAAACCAGGTCAGAAAATGGGAATTGTGGTAGTACTGATGCCATTTCGCTCACGCTTCCCAGAAAGACACAGAAACAGTGACAGTGAAAAAACAAAAGGAAAGAACCAAAAGCTGCAAGGAGTTGCTCCTTTTTAATTCCTCTGAAAGTTACACTTGCCAGAGCAAAAATGTCCCAAAGACTTGATTTGTTACCAAAGTGCAAGCTTTTGGTACTTATGTTTTTTGTTGTCCTCTGAGTAGCAAGGCATCCTCCCTTGAGTTGTAGGAGGCTTTGAGCTGATTTTTCTGGGCTTACAAATGAACAGCCATTGTCAGGGTGGCAGCTTGAGCAGAGTCACCCACCTGCCTTTGGAATGCCGAGAGCAATCCAATATCCCGGCCATGTGGCCTCATTAAAAGCATCCAGGGATTCCTCTCCATGTATGTGTGCTGACTACCTGTGCCAGCAGCAGGTATTTTGTCTAATCCTCACAACTAATGAGGTTTGTCTCCAGATCCAAGGCAGGCTCATCATTCTCAGTCTTCCTGAGCTGACAAATCTCCCAGGGACATAGCATGCTGGAATAACTAAGGTGCTAAATATTACTATAGCAACTGGGGAAAAACAGAGGCTCAGAATATAACTCAGCTATATTTTCTTCTTTTATCATTCATACTCAGTCTTTAGACAACTGTAGCACAGTCCTTTGACATTATAAACCTTCCTCTTTATTACAAATAAAGTAAACCAGTGTTACTCAGCATGATTGCATTTCCTTCCCTGGAGATTCACCTTGCACATTCATTGACAGGCTAGCTCCATCTCTGTGTCAACAGAGAAAATTAAACCTTTCTGGCCTAAAGTGAACTGAAGAAGAGTAGAAAGCACCATGACAGAGTTTATGATGAAAACATTATTTCAGTGTAAATCATATAGCCTGTTTTTTTTTTTTTTAATTAAGCATTTCATAGCTTTTACTGTAACTCTCACCACATTGTAAGAGGCGTGAAAGAGATCTGAATGCCATTTTTGTCTGTTTTCCAGCATTAGTATTTCCCAGGTAGGTGTTTGATGGAGCACAGGATATGGAGTTTCACTTGACAGCATGACAATTTTTGTATGTATGCCCCAATAATTTTTTCTTCTTTCATTCTTTTACCCATTTAAATGTACAATGTTCAAAGAAGAGAATTTAGTCTGTCAAAGAGTGTGCTAAAGGGTACTCCAATACCTGGATTCCAAAACTTCCTGGGACTAGGGACCAGACTCTAGATTTCCCCTTTATGTGACAAAGATTAAGCCAAAGAAATAGCACTATCTGTCTGAAGAAAAACATCTCCCTTTTCTCCATTATTACTGTGTAGGCTTCAGGTCTGGATTCCACTCACTGTTCTGGCAATTCCCACTAGCTTCATAACACTCTGCTGAACTTTGCCATAAAAAAGCCAGAAAGAAAATTCATTTGCTTTCCAAAAATATGAGTTACATCCTTTATTTTTTTCTGTCAGCCTTCAGATCTCAGTAGAAGAGGGTGATGTAAATTCCACATGTGTACCCTGCAATGACTTCTTATGTAAAAAAAAACCCTTTTAAGGTTGTTATTATTAACTCTATATATGGAGAATGTTTCATGGAGGTGGGTGTATTTATCTCAGATGGCCTTTGATGAAATAACTCCCTTTTTATCATGCCTTTTATCTGAGATTTGGTAAGGTTTTAATAATCTTCTAATAATCTCATACACCTCCGATTAAATGCATATTCTAAAGAGATTTTGAAACTTGATATTTAAAATTGATAATCTTGTAATCTCAAATTTGGAGTAATCAGAATTTCCTCCACTGCACAGATTTTTTTTCACTTTTGTTTAAGATGGTCCTTTTAATATTAATCCTAATAATGTCCTACCCCATGTAAGAGTTCTCATATTTGAATAACTGATTCATTAAGCTAAGTCAAACACACTGACGGCTTTGACATGCATAAATTTTGATTATCTTTAATAAATGGATGGCAAGATATGGCTAATTTATTTAATAAAAACAATGCTAAAATTCATATTCATTTGCTACAGTATAAATCTGGAAGAAAGGACATAATGGGTTCAGGAAAATTTTGAAAAAATCTTTGCAACTGGAAATGGGTCATAAAAACTAATATACCTTGACTATTTGCAAAAAAACTTCAGAATTTTTCTATTTTAAAGGCATGTGTGTGGTATATGTCAGGTAAAACTTATTAATATAGCTGTAAGGATAACTGAGGTATTACTTAGAAGAACTCTGAGCCTGCCTTCGTAAGCAAGTAGTTGCTTTATCATCTGCATTTTTGAGAGTAAATTTACATTTCAAATCACTGAAAACATTCACTGTTTATAAGTAAATACAGCATCATCAGCTAGAGAGAAAAATTTATGAGAGAACCTGCTGAAGCAATAACAAAAGAAAATGCTACATGAACAGAGAGACAGAAGAGGCCTTAAAATATCAGTCTACACTGCTTCTCTTCCCCCTGCCCTGCTTCTCACCCCAGCTCGTCCACATGCTCTGGGAAACAGAGATCTGTTAATATGACTCATCTGGAGCAGGGTCCATGTGGATAGGCCAACCTGTTACGTGCATGCCTGATTACCCAGGAGGTTGCTGTGAAATAGGAATACAATGACTGAGCTGTGCCTTCCTCGGAGGAGTCATAAATTTCTCCTTTATCCTGATATTTGTTTCCATTAGACTAGTAGGAAAGCATCTTTGAGTACTCCACCATTTTTCAAAGCCAGTTAAAATTATCCAACATCAAAAATAATGGGGGGAAGGGACTTGGCAAAGGGATCAATGTGAAATGCCTTTTTAAAATTTATTTTTTATAGAAATTCAAGTCTAAAAGGATTATAAGTTGAAGCATTCAGGCTCTGTTTTATTATTCGTATTTATTTACCTATCCCAAATGCAGAAAAATGAGATGTTGATTAATTTCTAAAGTAAACAAGTTTTTCTCAACTCATAACTTGAATCCTGACTTGCAGTGAGTGCTGAGTCTGTTGCAAGCCCTAGGGGACTCAGTGGGGTTGAAATGTCTTGGATAGAAATGTGGAGCTGCCTACCTAGGTTGTTTTAATGCAAATATTTACTTAGCCAATATTTCTTTGGTGGCTCAGCACCTCATAAACTGCAAGTTCTTTACTTTCATCTCTGTGAAGCACAGAGGCTCCTAGTTTACACGTAAGACACTTGTTAAAGTTACCTCCACCAAGGGAGATGACTGAAAAATCTTTCGGCACTTTTGCAGCAAATTTTCAGATGTCAGGCGTCTAAAGAGACATGATTCTTCAGCAGGTCCTTTATTTCTTTGTTCTGCAAAGCGGAGCAATTGAAGTGCCCACACCGGGGCAGACAGTGTGCATTTAAATGTGTTAGGGTACCCCACCTTGTCTCCAGGTGCCACTCCAGGAAGAAACACACCTCCAAACCTGCTGTGCTGTGTCTGTCTGCTCCACATTGACATCTTGGTAACCAAGGCCATCTCCACTGGCACTTGGCACCTATGTTCATGTATCTATGTCCTACCATAGATGGGGGAATTCACAAGAACCAGGAATCTCTGCATTGATGAGATTAAAACATATTTTTAAAAAATTAAATCCAGAATAGGCAGGAGTACTGAAGGATTCAAAATTTATGAAATTTTATAGGGTTTGGGCATGAAGTGGGCATGTTTCACCCAGCGTTCACCAGGAAGATACTGCCCACACTGAGAGCTGTAGACATGAAGAATTTTATAAGACTTTGCTTTATCACTGACAAACTAAGATATACTAAGATATACTCAAGGATACTCTGTATACTTGAGCCAAAATTATTTGATTTGTCATAAAGAACATCTTCAGGAAAGGAAGAAATTGGACCTCTCTCTTCTGTCACCGAAAGCACTGGCCCATCCATCCTTACAGCACACTAGCCTGGAAAACAGTATCCTAGCAATACGAACCCAATCCCTACTTGTTTGACTCTTTATTTTGATTTTATATTTCTTGTATTGGAAATGATTCTCAGAGAAGTCTAACTATGTTAAAGAGGTTTAAAGAGAACAAAAGGGATACAGATTTTCTGGGAAGTGAAAGACAAAGCTTGAAAAGAAGATTGGAGGAGGTTAAATGGGAGTCATCTGTGCAATTGGGAAGTACCACTCAAGGTCTTGCTTCCTTTAGTTCTAGTACCAGAACTGATGAGTGCTAAATGCACTGGCACTGTATAATGATTGGTAAAAGAATTGAAAAGCAAAATAAATGGCAGCCCTTACTTTCCCTAATTAAAACGGTTTAGTTACAGCAATTTACTGTCACACTTAATGCAGCCACAGCCAGGCAGATGTGATCTATTAAATAGCTCTGCTTTTGCCAAAAGGAATTAATTCAGTACAACTGGATTTTATAAAATCTTCTTTGCATCTAAACATCTGCATCTAACTCTTCACAACTTTATGGCATTTTTAACATTCTTTTTCTAAATGTTTTATTACCTGTGCTTATTATTTAATACCTGTGCTTTAAGGTATTTATAAATATGCATTCCTTTATCTGTGTCCTCTATTGAGAACACAGTTCCACTGTAAGGCTTTGTCTAGATCACAGCGGCAATTATTTCAATCTCACCAAGAGCAGGAAAAATCAAGAAAGCTACAGTTTAGATGGCACTGGACCTCCATCTAGTGAGAAGAAGAATAGTGCATGTTTTTATGTTAAAAGATTTTCATGAGGGGAACTCTGCTTAGCTGCCAGAAGAGGTGTAGATACATTTGCATAAAATACAAAGGAAAATGTTATATATTATGCAAAAACCTTTATAAAATCCATAATTTCAGTTTAAGTGTCAGTGATCGCTCATGAATCTTAATAAAGGAAGAAGGCACTGATAAAAACCTGCTGTAGTCAGACACGTGAGAGCTGATCTTGCATTGCAATGCCATGCTCCACTGTCCATCCAGTTAGAAAACTGGAAAGGCCTCTCGAGCCCCTCTTCTGAGGTGGGGAGGTGTTACCACCCCATTGCACAGATACAGGTGAACACAGCCAACAAGGGTTGGATTTTACAGGTTTGAAGATAGACACCTGCTGATCTTTCCAGATATGCCTAAATCTGAATTGTGCCTGACAGTTCAGGTGTTAAGTGCCTGACTCCTCCTAAGCATCATGGCAGATGTCTGTCTGCAGCTTTTGCCACATAAACGCCTGTAAAACTTGTCCTGAGGTGCCAGACTGATGCTCTGCTCTTCTTCCCATCTGGAGGGGAGCAGAACTGCAGAGTTAGTATCTGCTCACTGATAGACCTCCAATAATGACAGTTCCACAGGGGGTTGCATCAAGGAAACTTTCCAAGCGTGCCTCGTGACATCACTGAAAAAATTTCATCATTTGATTTCACAGCCTGGGGCTCACTTCAAAATTTAAAAATTTTCAATGTCAGCATAAAATCTAAGGCAAGACACATGCCAGTGTTCAAAGCAATGCTCAGTTCTTGTTTTAAAGATGGTACCACTACACAAACAGGAGCTCTGCATAAAGCCAAAGTAAACCCCAGGTAAGGTCTATAAAGAGAAAAAAACCTCATCCCCCCCCCCCCCCGAAAAAAAAAAAAAAACAAACCAAAAAAGAAAAAAGAATAAGGCAGAACATATCATTGGAGAGTGTTCACGACTTGCAAATTATAGAACACTGAGATATGTTTATCCAGACTGAAACTCTCTAAATATAAAGACACTAGGAATTCAATGAATTACATCTAGACATCTAGACAGTTACCAAGGCAGCTTAAAGTACCCTTTAATGTGTTGAGCTGTTAAATTGCAGGATCTGTATTTGGCACACAAATCTAAGTATCCAGCTTAGCTCACATAGATGCCCATTGCAAAATCCTGTCTAATAACTGTGTCCCTTTTTTTTCTGCATTAACAAATGGGAGTCTGACAGATTAGACCTTGGTTCTGTTTATTAAGACGCTCTAGACTGTTTTTAAGAGGACTGGGAAATTCATTTTCCTTTTCTGTGGAATTACCTCAGGGTACCAAGAGAGTATTGGCTTTTTATTAATCCTGTCTTATAACCTTAGTACAGAATAAATGTATCTGTCCAAAGAGAATGTACATCAGCTATTTAAATCCATGTCTTAAATCATGTAAGGAAGATTTGTTTAAACAGTAAAGAAGACCATGTCTGGGAGGGATGCCCAAGAATATTAGAGGAGTTTACAAAAATTCAGATAGATGGTTTGGAATGGTTTCTGGAATGGTTTCTCTGCAGCTGTAATTATAAACATACCTTAATGAACTCTAATGAGTTACTATTGATGATCAGAGAAATCTATCAATCATTTGATTAATATAGGTCAATATTGAAATCTATCAGTCATTTGATTGATATCGTTCCTCAAATAATGCAGCATTCTGGAAATAGAAGATGAGGAATTATTGTAAAAAAAATTGAGAAGAAAAGGAGGAAAATCTTTTAAATTCCTCCTGAACACTGCATGTAGCTTTTGTCACTTCATCTTGATAACAGGCAAGGGTAGATAAAAGGGTGACTGAAATGATGGAAGATAGGAAATAGTTTCCTAAGAGCTTTGGAATAGATTCCTGACAACGAAATACTGACTAAATTAGAATGCTTTTATTGAAAGGACACAGCTGAGAGAGGATACAAACATCTCTACCCAACACAATGCCAATAGAAAAGGGAAACACTATTCAGGATCGTGGAAGCTTGGCCCCACCTTTGTTGCCTCCTTTTCTTGTGCCATTTTTGCGTTGGAGGAAAGCCTTCTTGTGTCCTTGGGGATCACAGGTGCCTGGGCAAGGAATCCACTGAGAGGGTTCTTCTTATGAGGGCCTTACAACAACAGCCAATGCCTTTGACAACAGGATGAACCTTTAACAGGAGGGACATTGGACAAAGCCAAGGTTCCAGGCTGTGTACCAAAGGGCAAGGCTTTACTGGGAGTTGGCCAGACTCACCACATCCCCAAACTATAGGGGATAGTGGATTTCCTCCACTATGCTCTCACTATACTGCCACCTGGCTTTAGATTGTGCTCATTTTATAAGCCCTGAAAGTGCTTTTCCAGTGCAATTGTATTTGTTCTGCCTCACCCTCATCTTCCTGATGTAGAAATAAAGCCCAGGCACAACTCATTAGCTCCTAGTTAGTATAATTTTCCATTTTGAAGACAATTATTACAAGAAAAATAATTCTGGAAGAAAACAAGGTGGCACTTTCCTTTCTAAAGTTTCCTTGCTTATCTTGGGACCTCAAGAACTTTTGTAACCCTGCTGAATTTCAGGAGCAAAACACAACCACAGAGGATAAATAGAACAGTTTCAGCCAACTTTATTCAATTTCTTCAGGTGTTAAAATGTCAAGAATTTATAAAACGCGTCAGAGAAGTTTATATAATTTCCTCATGTACAATAAAAAGACATATGTATGTAGATGTCATTAAAATTGCCTCTGAGGAAATAGTGACAGTAAGATGAAAAGCTATTTAATGAATATTGAGCTTTGCTGCATGCAAACTGGACATAGGAATGCATAAACAAATGTCAGATGCATCATTAATGGCATGGCATTTTTTCTTCCTCATTCCTAACTCCCTGAATACTGTGGAGCCCACAGAAACCTTAAGAAACTTCCTGTATGATTGTCAGCCACAGACTTGACACCTCACTCAGAATAAAAATATCAAGGCAGTGTGCTTCTTTTAGTTGAAAAGATTCTCTTTATTAGCAGGAGATTTGCACTACCAGATGCCATTTATATCTTTCCTTCTTCCCTACCCTAATTTAAAACATTACTTTTCAAGTCTGCGCAGAGGAAATGGATCGAGAACAGCTTATTAGCTGGCATAACACAAAAGAAATCCAGGATTGGAAATGAAACAGAAAGATTGCAAGAACATAAAAACTGTGTTCATGAAACCATTGATTTCCTGAGGCTCATTGCACCTTGCTGTCATTTGCTTTTAAGTGCCTTAGCTTGTCTGCAAACACCACTACTTGCACATAAAAATATTCTTGTACACTTAATAGAAGAAAAATGTGCTAAATTCTGAGGGCTTTGTGTCAAAAAAATCCATACAAACTTCCTCTTGAAACTCAAAAGCCTATGACTGCAAGAATAAGTTCACCTGGATAAGGTATCTGAAATGTAGCCATAAGATCACAAGGTTCTGCAGCCACATGTACAGGTATAGTCTGCCTTCCTCTAGGTATGTTTGGTATCTTAGTGATCTCATTGCTTTGTTATCTTGTGAGAAAGTAAGGAAGAATTGTGTACTCACACATAAATACTCACACAGAAACTTATCATTGGTGTGTATATATCCTGGTTATTCTCTGGTGTTTGCCCATATTTAGTACAGCCGTCATAATTCATTACTTAAATTCAAAATGAAGTAAATTATTATTACTTTGTTCTGGTCTGTATATTTATTTGTTTGAATTTATTTTATGTGAATGTATTATAAAACTCTGCAGTTATCATTTAATTTTAAATTTAAATTCCCCAAATATTATGCATGTGTGGATTTACTTAAGAGATAAAAATGTGGGGGGGATGTTCTGAATACGCTATTACTTTGTTCCCAGCACATGCAGTAATTTTTTGTCATTTTAATTTCTTATGTTTTTAAATTCCTCACTACATTTCCTTTTGTCCAGTTCAGAAAAGCCACTCTTAGATACAGCTGGCTCAGGTGTGATTCTTCACAACTATTTTTAGGATGCCCTTGCACTAAGATTTATACCATTCTCTGGAGGCGTCTGTCTCTCTACACTGATTAAATTGGCAGGCTGTGTGATTAAGCTTCTAATTTAGGCTTCTCGACTCTGGGTTTAGGCACAGGCTGTTCTCAAGGGTCCTGGCCACATCACCTGCATATCTGGCATCATTAAGAAAAGCACTTCCTTCTTACAAAAAATCTTCACTGCACAGAGAGTGACAATTTATGAAGTCCTTGGCCGTGGGAACAGCAAAATTCAACAGTGCCTGGCTTCATGAGAAGACTTTGGCCAATTCAAATGGATATCTCAAGCCAGCTGCCTATGATTTTAAGTCCCAGATCAGCATCTCAACTCACAACTTGAGCTCAGCTGATAAGGACTGCACATGTGAAGAGTGAACACGTACAAAGCCCACCATGCAATGTAGAGCTCCTGTTCAAGCATTATGAGTCAAGAGAATGCTACTGTCAGTATACTGCCAGGAGCTGGTTTCTGTTCCTTTTCCCTCTTTTTATCCCAGATCTTGCCATAAGACTCATCCATCATTTTTCTCAGTTTTATTCTTCATAACTGAAATATGCCATGTATTTTCATCCTGAATTTCTTAGATGATTGTCAAAAATCACAGAACTTTATAATTCAGATAGGGATGGAGAATTTTAAATATTTCCCTATTTCAAACACGAAAATAAAGACATTTCTGACCCCTTGATTCTTAACCATCCATTGATTGGTTTTAGGTTTGAAAAAACTTAGACTATTGAATCTAACATTAACCCAGCATGCCATATTCACCAGTAAACAATGTCCCTAAGTCAATGTCTTTTAAATACCTCCAGGGGTGGTGACTCAACCATTTCTCTGAGCAGCCTGTTCCAAGTGCTTGACAACCCCCTTTTATAAAGAAATTTTACCTAATATCCAATCTACACCTCCCCTGGAGCAACTTGAGATTGTTTCCTCATGTCCTATTGCTTGTTACCTAAACAATAAGGTCTCTCCTGAGCCTCCTTTTTCCCCTTGACTGCTCCTCAAAAGACTTGCTCCAGACCCTTCACCAGCTTTGTTGCCTTTCTCACAGCTCAGAGGGGCTGGATACCCAGAGAACAAATGGTCTTGCTGTTAAAGACTGAGGCAAAGAAACGATTAAGTATCTCAGCATTTTCATCATCCTTTGAAACTATATTTCCCCCACACCCAATAAAGATGGAGGGTCCTTAAGCCTCAATGTGTTGCTGATTTATTTATAGAAATGCTTCTTATTGTGTTGTACAGCAGTGACCAGATTAAATTCTAATTTGGCTTTTCTCCCTGCATAACTTCACATCATCCTTGTAGTCCTCCTGAGTTCCTGCCCCATCTTTCAAAGGTCATCGACTCCTGTTTTTTCCCTAAGCTCCAGGTGAAGCTCTGTTCAGCCAGGCTGGTCACCCCTGCTGGCTCATCTTTCAGCACATGTGAATGGCCTGCTCCTGTGCTTTTAAGATATCCTTCCTGAAGAACATCCAGTCTTCCTGAACTCCTTTGCCTTTCAGGACTATCTTCTGACTCTGTCAGCCAGGCTCCTGTGGCCATGCCTGCCTCACAGTTCAGCTGGCACCCTGAACTGAACCACTTCAGTTCCTTACTTCTCTGAGGGTTGAAAATGACCATTTTGTGATCTCTGTGCCCAGCATCACCCACCAGCCCTTCTCCATTCATGAACAGCAGGTCCATCAGGGAACCTTCCCTAGCTGACTCCCTCACCAGTTGTATTGAGAGATTATCTTTCACACACTCCAGGAATGCCCCAGACTGCTTCCTCTCTGCTGTGCTGTGTTTCCAACAGACATTTGGTAAGTTGAAATTCCCCACAAGAACAAGGCTAGTGATTGTGAGACTTCTGCCAGCTGCATATAGAATATTTTGTCTATTTTACATTCTGTTTGGGTGGTCCCTAATAGACTCCCACTGTGATATCTGCCCTGCTGGCCCTCTCCCTGATTCTTACCCATAAGAGCACAACCCTATCATCACCATCATGGTGGACTCCCATAAGATCCTTTCCTGGTGGAAGAAACCCTGCTGCCCTGGACAGGGATACCTTCTACTGGACCAGCTTGCCCAGAGCTCCATGCAATCTGGCCTTGAACACTTCCAGGTATGAGGTATCACAGCTTCCCTGGGCAAACTGTTCCAGCGCCTCACCATTCTCGCAGTAAAGAACTTCTTCATATATCTAATCTAAACTCACCCTCTTTCCTTTTAAAGCCATTATGCCTTGTCCTGTCACTACATGACCTTGTAAAAAGTCTCTCTCCATCCTTTCTGCAAGCCCCCTTAGGTACTGGAATATGCTATAAGTTCTCTTCAGAGCCTTCTCTTCTCCAGGCTGAACAATTCCAACTCTCTAAGCCTGTCCTCATAGGAGAGGTGCTGCAGACCTCTGATCGCCTTTGTGGCCCTCCCCCAGACTTGCTCCAGCGTTTTTATAACCTTCTTAATGGTTAATTTTTGTCATCTGTTAGTTCCCTTACCCTGATGGGTGCATCTCATAAGTCCCATCAGCTTTTGTACCTCCAGGTTCCTTAGATGATCTCAAATCTGACTTTCCCCTAAAACAGGCAGTTCTTCATTTTTCCAGTCCCTGACTTTGCCTTCTGAAACTCACGTGGTGTGGCTGAAGCACTTGCCGGTGAAGACTGAGGCAAAAATATTGTCGAGTATCTCAGCCTTCTGGCTTACATCCCAGGTAACCAGTTCTCCTCTTTCCTTACAGAGAGGGCTCAAATTTTCCCTAGTCTTCCTTTTATCATTGAGATACCTATAGAAGCTTTTTCTTGTTGCCCTTGATGGCCCTGGCCAGAATTATTTCTATTACAGTTTTAGCTTTCCTGACCTGATCCATGTCTGCTCAGAGAATTTCTCTATATTCCTCCCAAGCTGCCTTTCCTTGCTTCCATCTTCTGTGGGCTTCCTTTTAGTGCTTGAGTTTGTCCAGAAGCATCTTGTTCTTCTCTTTGGGAGGCATCTTCAGGATGCATCAATCCTGAGCTTGGAGGAGGTGACCCTTATTTACCAGATTTCTTGGACTCTTCTTCCTCCAGGGTTTTGTCCCATACTCTACCAAGCAGATCCCTGAAGACACCAAAGTCTGTTCACACAATAAGTGAAAATGAGGCCACTGTATACTTATCCTCTTTATTTTTAAAAGTATGAATCCAGGAGATAAGATGCTGTTTAGAGAGAAAGGCAACATTTTTCTTCCAAGTGGTTCTCTTTAAATGTCTCTTTGTTTGGTGTGTGGGATGGGGCTGTGCTGTAACTATTACACAGTAAGAAATGAGAAGAGAAAGTTCATTAAATGAGCAGAGAAAATGAACATCAGTCAGACCAGCTTGATCTATTTCAATTTAGTATAAGAGGTCCACAGAAACGAGTGCCTCAGGAAAGTAAATATGTGGATTTCTCTGACAGAAAGAACAGTTGCAAACTGTAGCAAATGTAATGAGAAAAAAAAAATGAGTCACATGGTGAGTTTGAATGAATCACACACAACTGTACATAGTGTGTTCATAGCAAGGAAAGGCATTTTTCTTAATATAGCCACTTGCTGACTCCTTTAAACACTGTTATTATTTCTGCAACTCAAAGGTGAAAAAAACTAGCACAAACTGAAAATGGTTGTATCATTCTCCTCCCCCATCAGAGTTTAAAGTTATCTAAATTTTGATAATTTTTAGATTTACATTATGTTTGATTACAACATATTTTGGAAACTAAAGCCTTAGGATAAAACCAATGGCTGTGAAGGCTAAAAAAGCCTTGAAATAATAAACCCAGCTCCTGCTGGAACACAGATTCAGCACTGCAACTGTGAGAAAGCAAATCAAATAATTGCTTTGGATTGCCAGAAGATCAGAACTCCCCAGCAGCTGCCTTTTTAGTTTCTTAATGGACACCAACAGATGGAAAAAAGCTGAAGAGAGCAGGCTTGCTTTCTCTGCATGCTGAATTATTTCCTTCTTATGCCTTTTTGTCTATCTATAGCTTACAGCTCTATTTGTCCCAAATGATTAGGGCTTTGTGTGAAACAGAAACTTGGAGGAACACAGAAGGACTTGTAATTTCTTGCTGATACAGTCACCTGTTGTCTTGCCACATTCTCCATTTATTTACTACTGACATGTCAAATGGGACCTCGATTTCTTCTTTTCACTTTTTATGTAGCAAGGTAACAAAATGACAAAAACTGTTTGCCCAATTTTGTAACCTTTCTCTAGTGACATTTGTCTTGCCTTTACCAAAAATCATCAGGATTTTACTCGCTGACACTCGCTCAGCCATACAAGGGAGATGATGGTGCCATGGGCTTCCAGACATAGGAAATGGTTTTGAGTCAAGTGCACACTCAGAAAGGCATGAGAGGGGAGCAAGGCAGAATATTCATATAGAAGTTACTTCACAATGGCTAATCAGCTAAGCCCCTGGGTTATCTCCCGAAGCAACTTGGCTCTGTTAGAGATTAATTTTCTCTGTTATAGCCTGCTAAGACACTCTGGACTGCCAAAATTCACACTAGTAAGGGTCTCAAACATGCTGGCATTTCTAGGTCAAGCCGGTTTTGAGATAAGATTTTATAGAATATACCACAAGGCAATTCAAAAAATGAAGCACCTACATTTTTTATAGGCCCTTCTCTGCAAAACAGGCATTGTCTAATTATGTTGAAAGTTTCCCAGAAAAAAATGTATCTCTGACCACAGCTTCATTCTACCTGGCAATTTTAGATGGAAAATACTTTAAAAAAAGAACAAGAAAAGAGGTAATCATTTGTTGATTGGATGAAGATGAAGCAGCCAGAATTAGACTTAGAACAGAAGGCAATTCCCATTTCATCTTTGGATTTACTGTACAGCATCTGTAATTTCACCTGTTCTCATTTTGCAGGAAGACAAGAGGAAAAAAAAGGGCTGGAGATAAGATAAAGGAGGCCATGGGCACATGTCTCTGACTTTCAGGAGCACCCAGGAGAAATTCCTATAACTACTTCAGTGGCCTTTTGTCACAATCACTGTCTTCTGCTTCTCTGAGAAGCTGGATGAACCAGGGCACATATTTAAGATATTTTCCCAATTGCTTTCAAACTTTAATTGACTAACCCTTTAGACAGGTCATCGATCTATCAGACTTCTTCCATGAAGAAGCAATGTTAGTTTTTGTTTTCAATCACAAAGGTCTTAATCAGCTTCCAAATGGTTTTGAGAAGATCTGAGTTCCTTTGGTTTCTAATGAAACCAGTTAATTGTGTGGACTGAAAGAGCAGCTGGGCAAGCACCCTTTTTTGGGGGTAAACCTTGTTAATAATACTTGCAGTGGGAAGTATTAGGCTGCCTTAGTCAGCATCAACATTTTATTTCAGAAATTCCGTTACATGATCTGTCAGATTTTATTCACTGTTTGAGATTTTTTAGGAAGAAGCGCTCAAATTAGACTTGGAAATACTGCAAAGCAATGAGATGTGCTAGAGAAAGACCCAGGGGGGAAAAAAAAAAAGAAGACCCCACTGAAAAGAGAATGAGAAGAGGTTAGATGTGGCGTGTTATATGGGTTGGTAGTAGCCACATGCCCAAACAGCACATGCAAGGCTCTAGGCTACTCAAGCTCTGTTCTGGCTGTCATTTAGATCCTAAAAGGAGGCTTCAGCACCCAAATAGCTTGAGTTGGCTCCAGCAAACTTCATAGTTCCACACATGCTTGGTTTCAGCTACCTGCTACTGGGGGAGCGCCATTTCTTCTCCAGTACTATACCAGTTGCCAAGAAGAAACCCATCAAGGACACTTCTTTTTTCCTACTCAGAAAGTGTCTGAAAAGGAGCATGAAGTTACATCTTGGATAAATTGAAGTAGGGCACACTAAGACAGAGTGACAAAGGAGATTTAAGTAGTAAAAAAGAAATACTTCCCATCTTGAGGGCTAGGATTACATTTCCTCTTCTGAGTTTGGACACTGTATCCTACTCTCCCACTGAAACCCTCGAGAAGTCTGACAGGAAATCTGCTTTCTAAGTTACAAGATCATAGAATGTTAAGGATTGTAAGGGACATTAAAGGTCACCTTCTTCAAACCCCCTTTAGAACAGGTTGCTCCAGGTTTTATTCAACCTGGCCTTGAGCACTGCAGGTATGGAACATTCACAACCTCCTCAGGCAACCTGTTCCATCCTCAAAAATTTCTTCCTAATATCAAACCTAAATTTCCCCTCCTTCTGTTTGTACTCAATACTCCTTTTCCTATCCCTACATTTTCTAGTGAAAAGTCCCTCTCCAGCTTCCCTGTTGGCCCCTTCAGAAATTGCAAGTTTGCAATGAGGTCTCCAAACAACCTTCTCTTCTCCAGGCTGAATAATCCCAACTTTCTCAGCCTCTCTTTTTAGGGAAGGCACTCCAGTCCTCTTAGCAATTTTGTAATTGCTAAGAGTCCTCTGGACTTGCTCCAACTCTTCCATGTCTTTCTCATACTGAGGACACCAGAACTGTACACAGAATTCCAGGTGGGATCTCGTGAGAGCAGAGTGGAGGGGGAGAATCATCTTCCTCATGCTGCTGGCCACGTTTCTTTGGATGCAGCCCAGGATTCAGTTGACTTTTTGGCCTGCAAGCTTACAATGCTGGCTTATGTCAAGGTGTTTTTTTTAAAGATCCCCATAAAATTTTAACTATAGAGCCAAGTTTTGGCCACTGTAGTGCTTCTGGACACCACCAAAGCTCCCTCTCCTAGTCAGACCTGAAACTGGTATAAGGCAATAGCAAGAGATATTTTAGGTGCTTGTTTCCACCAGCCTCCTGCACAGACAGACTT